>JARQOC010000002.1:656982262-657582262 GCA_033576535.1 Allobates femoralis | reverse complement strand
TGAATGCACCAATTTCTGGGGTGGCTGCAGGCTGCTATTGTGGCACCCTGGTTGGGGCACCACAGGATCTCTTAGGACATGGATAGAAAGTACACAGCAAGCAGACCCCACTTACTAACAACACCTTCACCCCAGACCTGTAGAGGGAGCTCCACTGGTTGCCTTAAGCCAGTTCCCCCTATAAATACGGGTCCTGGAGGAAGAAACACCAGAGTGTGCAGTCACTAGAGAACTGTAAACAGCTAGGAGAGCTGACCTGATATTGGTGCCACGCTAGGCCCATATCAGAGACACCTGGAAAGTGGTAGACCCTTAGAGTAGGGGTCACAGGAACAAGGAGAGTAAACAGTACAAGAAGGTACAGAGGAGTCATCCCGACTCACCCTAACATAGGTCCGGTCACTGGGTCTGAGTTTACAAGAACACAGCACCGTTCCTGTAAAGAAACCAGCACTAAAATAGGGGGTTTAGCTCCCCGGACACCCGAAGCACCAACAAATGAGAGCCCGGAGTCTAGGCCAAGACAGGAATCCCCTTTGAGTGCCCTCAGTGCAGCAAATCCGGGTGTGAAGAGTCACACAGAAAGTGCAATAACGGTTTGGTCGGGTTTCATGCCTGCCAGACTCCAGCAGAACAACAGATATTAGGAAGCCTACAACCCTGCTTGCTGTGGAAAATCCAGAAGTGTTTAATCTCATCTCCGGTTGAGTGTACCAGTCAACAACAGTAAAGGTACCCAAAAGACTGTATGTGTGCGTGTCCCTCTTTTCCCTTACACCACACCGACCGCGTTACCCTATTCCCTTCAGCGTCAGTAACTGCCCGGGGACCCCCCGCTCACCCTGTAGGGAGCGGTTCCATCTAAGCTGCCGCACATCACCCCGGAGGTCTGAGCAGCACCGGTGCCATCACCGGACACCTACAGGTGGCGTCACGAAACAAACTTTACTTCTTAACTTAACCATGCATTTGACCACCGGGCCCACACAGCCCCGGGCGCCGAACCGTGACTGTAGCCAGCGCCTGAGAGCTGAGAACCCGGCAACGGTGAGTCAAATTTGGCGTCTACGAACAGGATACGAACAGACCCGTTTCTCAACGGGTATTGTGTGCTATTTAATGACTGTGATTGTTGAACTGTAAATTTGAACCGCCATTGCTGCTCGGAGAGCGGGAAAAGAAGGGGCGTTAATGTGCAAAGGTCGCGAAGATAGGCCCCGCCCCACACTCTGACGAGTTCCGACAAACGCAGCAGGGCCGACAACTTCCGTTGGTTTGAAAGAGCCTGGCCACGATTAACTAAGGAGGAGCGAGGATGAGTAACCCGGATCCCAGCAACGCGGTACCCCCGCAAGTAAACCCACCGGTTGCCCCGCCGGGGCCCCAGAACGTTCAGCCCCCAGTCGTCCAACCACCCGGCAGCGCCATGCTGCCACCGCCGCCCGCACCGGCGGCCCCGATAATGCTGATATCTCTGCCGTATGTCCCGAATGCAGCCTGGTTACCACAGTACAGTGGCAAGCCCGGCACCCTAGATGCGTTCCAGAGGAAGATATGCACCATGCTGGATATGTACGCGATGACCGGTAAGCAGAAAGCGTCAGTAGTAATGGGACAGTTAACAGATGCAGCAGAGCTGGAGACCCGAAACTGGTCTGTAGAAGCTCAGGAGTCTTTAGAACAGATATTTACAAAACTAAAGAGAGTTTTTGAGCATCATACTGAATCTGAACTGAGACTGTTGTTTTATCATTGTAAACAAGGGGCACAGGAGAGTTTCCTGGACTATTCACTGCGCCTGCAAGAGGCACTGAGACTGTTAAAACAGGCCGACCCCGGTGGTGTCCGAGATGAGGATAAAACATTGATTGAACAATTTGTTATCGGCCTCAGACTACCTGATGATAGAAAACAAGCGCGCTGGTGGGCTCTGCAAAACCCTGATGCAGAGTTCGCTAAATTGAAAGACTTAACGGTTCGGGGACAGCAGCTCCCTGCAGTACCAGACTTAACCCCACAGCCGCAGTGGACAAAAACCCCTTCTGTGCAGGAAGCACCTCCTTCATCCCCTGCAGTCCAATCTAGCGCACAGATCATAACGCCTGACCGGTTTGACAAACTGTGTGCCGATGTGCAGCAGCTGACCAAAGAGGTGGCAAAGCTCAGAGGTGCAAGAAGACCCAAGACGGAAGCAAGGCCATCAGACAAGATCCAGCTCGATGACAGCCCCGACGACGTCTGTGGATGAAGAAGAGGACGACGACGCTGCGAGGGAGACCTACAGATCTCTACAGCGCTGACGGACATCCCATCTGTCGCAAGTGCGACAAAGAAGGACATGTCTACCGTTCCTGTCCTTTAAACGAGCAGCCCCTGGGAGAGGAGGGCCAACCCCAGGAGTAGACAGTCCAGGCCCGACCAACTGGGAGCACAAGTACGTAGGAGATCGTCCGTACTTGTCCATCATCATCGACGGCACGCTACAACCGCATTGATAGACACTGGATCCCAGGTGACAACCATCCCGAGTATCCTTTACAAACGGTTCTGGTCAGATGTCAAACTAGAACCCCAAACCCTGACTTGAACATTGAGGCAACCAATGGGTTGCTAGTTACCATAGAGGGGCAATGGGAGGCAACAGTAAAGGTGGGGAGGGTACAGTTGAAGAACCAGGGTATCATAGTGGTTCAGGACAAACCATATGAGCGGGACCCACATGTGATACTGGGTAGCAATGTGATGGTTAAATGCCTAGATGAAGTGTTGTTTTTGCTCCAACAGAGTGCAGATAAAACTAAGCCAAGAGAGAGAAGAGCTCTTCAGAGGGAAATTCGAGCTCTGGTGTATCAACAACAGGTAACAATGTCAAATGGTGAAATTGGCAGTGTATGAGTGACAGATCCGATGCCAATTGTAGTACCACCAAGAAGTGAGAAGATGATCTGGTCGGGCAGCTGTAGCCTCAGAGGGCAGGACTACCAGGCAGTAGTGGAGCTCGTGATGTCTGACAGTAGTCCTACACTCCTGACAGCCAGGGAGGTGGCTGATGTAAGAAAAGGAAGAGTCCCTATACGTGTACTGAATTATGGTGATGGCGAAGTAAAACTGCCAAGGTATTCCACTGTTGCAAAACTGTACCATGTTGATAACAATGCAATACATGGAGTAAAATCATTTTCACAGACAGTCACTGACGAACCCCCTCACTCCAAAGGTCAGCTAGAGAAATGGTGTCAGGAGCTCAGCATAGGAACTGACAACACACCTTCTCACCAGAAAAATGGAGTCTACCGGGTAGTTCAAGAGTATGAACAGTGTTTAGCAAACATCCACTTGATTTTGGGAGAATTAAAGGGGTACAACATCATAAACTCACAGGTGACCATGCATCCATCAAAGAAAGATACAGGCCTATACCACCAGCACACTACCAGAAAGCAAAAGAGATGCTACAAGACATGAAGGATGCAGGGGTCATTAGAGACAGTTGTAGCCCCTGGGAAGCACCACTGGTCCTGGTTAAAAAGAAAGATGGTAGTATGAGGATGTGCGTAGACTATAGGCAGATCAACAGAATAACACACAAGGATGCATATCCGTTACCTCGCATAGAAGAGTCACTTGCTGCACTTAAGTCTGCCAATTACTTCTCTACATTAGATCTTACTAGTGGGTACTGGCAGGTCTCCGTTGCAGAAGATGATCGTGAGATGACAGCCTTCACGACGCCGATGGGGTTATGCGAGTTCAACAGTATGCCATTCGGGTTATGCAACGCACCGGGAACGTTCCAGAGACTGATGGAGTGTTGCCTAGGCCACAGAAACTTCGAGACTGTACTACTGTACCTGGACGATGTCATAGTATACTCACAGACCTATGAAGATCACCTACAACATCTGAGTGAAGTGTTTGAGTCGTTGTCCAAGTATGGTATGAAGCTAAAGCCGTCAAAATGTCACTTGCTGAAACCCAAAGTCCAGTACCTGGGACATGTGGTCAGTGCAGAAGGTGTAGCACCCGACCTGGACAATGTTACAGTCATCATGAACTGGCCAGCGCCAACTACCTTCAAAGAGGTACGTCAATTCTTGGGACTGGTCGGGTACTACAGAAGATTTATCAAGGGCTACACGAAGATAGCAGCGCCCATGCAAGATCTCCTGGTAGGTCAATCCAAAAAAGGCAAAATCAGAGGTCCTCCGTTCCGGTGGGGAACAGAACAAGAACAGTCTTTCCAGAAGTTGAAGGATGCCTTAACTGGAGAAGAGATCCTGACCTACCCTGATTATAATCTACCGTTTCTCTTGTACACGGACGCAAGCAAGGAAGGCTTAGGAGCGCTACTGGCACAGAGAAAGCAGGGCAAGGAGAAGGTGATAGCTTATGCCAGCAGAAAGCTCCGTCCAACAGAGCGGAACCCTGAAAATTACAGCTCTTTCAAATTGGAGTTCCTGGCCCTGGTCTGGGCCATCACCGAACGTTTCAAGCATTACCTGGCATCCTCCCCGTTCACAGCTTTCACTGACAACAACCCTCTAAACCATTTAGAGACTGCAAAGCTGGGAGCCCTGGAACAGCGTTGGATGGCAAGATTATCGAACTACGTCTTCACTGTCAAGTTCCGGGCAGGTCACAAAAATGGCAATGCAGACGCCCTGTCCAGAATGCCTAATCTCCCAGAAGAAGGAGAAGACATAGATGACTTAGAGGAGATAGAGTTGCCAGCTTTCCACTGTACAGGTACAGCCTCATGTCACCAGGCCAGTCAAGGGCGTAAAGAAAAAGCCGTGAACCCGTTGCCTCACCATGACTGGAGAGAGACTCAAGCCAATGATCCAGATGTTAGTTCGGTCAGAGAGTTGATAACCCAAGAACACTCCAGTCTGGATTCCAGAGCTTCACAAGATGCAACGCGCCTGTGGAAAGAAAAAGGAAAGTTATTCGTCTATCAAGGTAAATTATGCAGACATTATCTGAACCCCAGAACACACAAACTAATCTGGCAGATAGTGGTTCCGAAACCAGATGTCAAAATGGTCCTAGAAGCGTACCATGATGATGCAGGACACTTTGGTTGGAAGATGAACAGAGATGCTGCTAAAAGACCGTTTCTACTGGGTTGGCATGAGAGGTTCCATTGAGAGATGGTGCAAGAATTGTGGACCGTGTCACCTGAGAAGAATGGACCAGCAAAATCAGAAGGCTCCGTTACAGCCAATCATTACCAAGAGGCCGCTTGAAATAGTTGCTCTAGATCATGTGAAGTTAACCCCAAGCAGAACAGGTTACACGTACGCCCTCACAATGGTTGATCATTACTCAAGATTCCTCGTAGTAGTACCAGTCAAGGACTTAACCGCAGAAGTAGCAGCTAATGCGTTCCAGAGTTACTTCTGTCGCCCGCATGGGTATCCAGATCAAGTGCTAACTGATCAAGGACCAGCATTCGAGTCAGAACTGTTTCACACATTCTTAGGATTATATGGGTGTAAGAAGATAACGACCACACAGTATCATCCCCAGACAAATGGTCTGTGCAAAAAGATGAATAACATAGTCATCGACATGCTGAAGACTTTACCGCTCGATGAAAGAAATCAATGGCCAGAAAAGCTACCTGACCTTGTGGATATCTACAATCATATCCCAGTTAGTTCTACCAGCTACGCACCAGCTTATTTAATGCGAGCAAGACCAGGAAAACTTCCAATTGACTTAGAGATGGGAACAGTCGAACCAACCCAAGATTCTCCAGATGAAGATTGGAATAATCATCGCCAAGAACAATACAGAAAAGTACAAGAAAGTGTTGAAAGAAATTTAAGTCAAAGCAGAAGCAAACAAGAGCATGACTTCAATAAACATGCCTCAGCAGAACCCTTAACGCCAGGTGAATTAGTTCTTAAGAGAAAGACAAACAAACTAGATGACAATTGGGAAGCAGAACCCTACACAGTTATGCAGTCAAACTATGACAATTCAAAAACATGTGTAATCAGCAAAGATCAAGGAAGGACAACTACAACTGTATTCAGAGATCACTTAAAGAAATGTCCTGATCAACTGAAACCTCAGCAACCAGCTTATCCTTTAGTAACAGTTGGAGAACCAAAAGAAAATCTAGTCCATACTGAAATTGGAGATTTACCAGCAGACTGGCCTTAATGCAATGGTGCATTCCTCATACCAGTTATTTCCTTTTAACAACCTGTAGAAGACCAAGTACCAATTCAACCCGTTCAGGAAGAACCAGAACCAAGACCAGAAGAACCCATTCGATTGCAAGAAATGCAGCCTGTTATACCGGAACCTGAGATTCCTATAATCGGTGAACCTGCTAGTCTCACAGTAAGACCAAGAATTCGCAGACAGCTACCTGCATTACCACCTTTAACAGAAGGTAGTCCATTAGAGAGATTACATACTTACTACGGTATTCCAGAATCACGTAGGTCCAATAGAGGAGGAGATAGTGCATGCACTACATCAGTAGCAGACATAGACACGCCAATACTGCGCAGATCTACACGTAGTACACAAGGACAGGCCCCATCTAGATATGGAGAGTGGGTTTAAAATGTAAAGTATGGGGGGGCGTGTCCAGCAGCCGATGGCGCCGGTCGCATTGTGAGGAGGCTCCGCAGCACGGACCGAATACACGGCACTACAGCGGCTCTCCTGCTCCCGCTTTGAAACGAGCGACAGCCCAGCACCTCACACAACCTCCGGTCATGCCCAGGACCGGGTCCCGCCGCCGGGAGACCACGAACAAGCTCACTGATTACTTTAATCAGGAGCCCCACAGTGGATCCAAGATGGCGCCGGCCGGGAACAGCCCAGCGTCTCCCTCCAGTGCCTCCACCAGGGCCTCGCGGTCCCCTCGGTCCCCCAGACGCCAGGAACACCGAGGCAATAATGTGAGTAGAGAGGAGTCCCCTCTCACAAAGCGTAACATGCGAGAAATGCTGGGATCAATGAGGGACGCGATGCTGGGGGAGATGCGCTCCATGATGGCAGACATTAAGTCTGAAGTGGCGGCCTTAGGAGAGAGGACCACAACTGTAGAATCCAAGATGGAGGAGTATGCTTCGGCACATAATAACTTGGCAGACAGCTATGACATGATTGACAGGGAAATGGGCTCAGTAAAGGCAACGCTGTGTCACCTAGAGGATGGACTCCGTAAGAACAATGTAAAGTTAAGAGGAGTCGCAGAACCCCAGGATGGTGAGGATCTTCCGATGACTGTCTCAGCCTTTCTATCAGCTGCCCTCCCGGATGCTAATCCTGCATTACTGGAATTACAAAAAGTGTATAGGTTACCTAAACCTACAAAGCTCCCTAAAGAAGTCCCAAGGGATATCTTAATCTCTTTCCTACATCCTAGGGCAAGAGACACTCTACTCCAAGCGATGAGATCCAATCCCTCTCTCCCCTCACAATTCGCCAAAGCCTCAGTCTACCCTGACCTTTCTCCAGGCACACTGGCTAGAAGAAGGGAGTTTGCCCCCAGCTGCCTTATATTGAGGGAGAAAGCCATACAATATGCATGGGGCACACCAGTGTCTGTTAACTTTCGATATAAAGGAAATAGACATTCTTTTTCCTCCCCCACTATGCTACGCAGGGCTCTACGCTCCTGGAACTTATCTGCTCAAGCCGCCAGCTCCCCTCGCCCCCGGCCGGAGGAACCCCAAGGATCCGGCTCTGGAGAATGCACCTGAGGTCGACAAGGGATCGGAGGATTCCGAATCGGTCTACGTGGATTAATGCACCCTCCTTTGGAACCCATACGGACTCCCACGTCGAGAGCCAGCACAGGTTTATGGACACTTATGACTCCCCTCACAGTGCTTGTGGATATTTCTTCACCTGTGAACCAGGACCTGGGGAAACTCGAGTGGGTTCCCAGCCTCAACCCCCCTTAGTCACGGCCCCATTGGCCTGACTACACTCAAGTTTATTTAAGTGTGTTCCCTTCCCCCCTCCCCACCCATCCATCCCCCCCCCCCTTCCCCCCATCCCTCCCCCCCTCCCACTCCGCAGTTCACCCAGCCACACCTCCCCCCCAACCTTCCAATTCTCTCCTAGTTGGGCATCTTTACTCTCCTAGTCCCACTCTCTCCCGCTACCCCTTCCCCCTTTCCTTTACCTTCTTTCTACTCTCATTTTTCTCCGCAGCTCATCTTGGACTGTTCTCTCCTATACCTTTCCAAGTGACCTCGCTCCGTGATCGCTGGTAGTGAGTAAGTATGAAAGGGAACGATCCGGTTCTACCGGGGACTGGTTCCTCCTTGAACCTAGTTTCTCTAAATGTTAAAGGCCTGAACTCTCCGGTAAAACGCTCCTCCCTTTGGAAGGAGGCCAGGAGACTTCACGCTGATGTGATGTGTGTTCAGGAAACACACCTTTTAGCTGAAGATAATTTTCGTGTGAAAACCTCCTCCTACCCTCACATCTACTTTGCAAATCACAATGTGAAAAAAGCGGGAGTGTGTGTGATGGTAAGCGCCAAGGTACAGTTCCAGCTGAATTCTGCTGAAGCGGACCCGCTGGGACGGTACCTAATCCTGAAGTGTAACATATCAGGGGAATTGTATACACTGGCGACTGTCTATGCCCCTAACTCGGGCCAATTGGGGTTTCTGAGATCCCTGTTCAAAAAACTCAACCAAACAAAAGAGGGGGCCCTGGTGGTGTGTGGGGACTTTAATCAAATCATGGTGGCAAGACTGGACTCCTCAGCCCCACACGTAAGGAAAGGGAGGGAAATGGCAACACTTTGCAGTGAATTCAGGCTCCACGATATTTGGAGGTATCAACATGCGGAGGAAAGGGATTACTCTTTCCTATCTGGTTCCCATAATACCTATTCCAGAATCGACCTGTTCCTGGTTGGGGAGGAGACCCTACCATTCTGCACCTCCTCCGCAATTGGTCTGATCTCCTGGTCGGACCATGCCCCAGTATCGCTGGGAATCAGGCGGGGTCGAATGGGAACCAGACCGCGTCGTTGGAGAATGAATGTCGCTCTTCTCTCAGACCAACGGTTCTTGAAATCCCTGGAAGGGAGCCTAGAGGAGTATTTCCTCAATAACGATAACGGGGAGATTTCAGATGGCACACTCTGGGCCGCTCACAAGGCGGTTCTGCGTGGGTTTGCTTATTCAGAAGGCCTCGCAACAAAAGAGGGAGAGGGAGGCCTGCTGGAGAGACTGGTCCGATCAAATAGGAACCCTTGAAAAAGCAAACAAAACCAACCCCTCCCACCAATTGACTAGTCAGATTTTTGATCTGAGAACTAAACTCAGAGCACAACTACTTTATCAGCATGAACTGGGGCTTCGGAAGCTTAATACACAGTATTATGCCGCAGGGGACAGGGCAGGTAGGCTCTTAGCTAGGAGACTGAAGAAAAGAGTGGCTAACACCATGGTGACCTCTATGACTTCTAGCAAGGGTGTGACAGTCAGAGACCCGACTGAGATAGTGGAGGTTATGGCGGATTTCTACACAAAGCTCTATAACCTGGCCGGGGATCCTCTGACACCGCAACCCTCCCTGGAGGACATCCGGGCCTTTCTGGCGGGGGTGAAGCTCCCAGTAATCCCCCTGAGATTCTCTCCGCTTTGAACCAGCCATTCATCCTCTCGGAGATTACGGATGTCATCAACACACTCAAATGCAACTCTGCTCCGGGACCGGACGGATTTGCTAATGAATATTACAGAACTTTCTCCCCCCGGTTGGCCCCCTATCTGCTCCGATTGTTTCATCACTGGCAAAAAGAGGAGAGGCTGGGTGCGGATGACCTGGAGGCTACGATCTCCACCATCCTGAAACCTGGCAAACCCCAGACACTCCTGGCAGCTATCGTCCCATCTCGTTACTTAACACGGATGTGAAGATATATGCCAAAGTACTGGCCTCTAGACTGTCAAAGGTGATCCCACTTTTGGTGGATGCGGACCAGGTGGGCTTCGTGGGGGAAGACAGGCCAGAGATGGCACCCGGCGAATGCTGGACCTGGTGGAGATTGTTGAGAATCGGGGAGTCCCCAGTGCATTCCTGTCTCTTGATGCTGAAAAGGCATTTGACAGGGTGCACTGGGATACCTACGAGAGGTTCTGGAACGGTTCGGATTTTCTGGACCAATTCTGGCGGCCATACTGGGGCTTTACTCTTGCCCGGGAGCCCGGGTCTCCACATCGGGTTATTTATCCCGCCATTTCAACATCACAAATGGGACAAGACAGGGGTGCCCTCTGTCACCCCTGATCTTTGCCCTGGTTATGGAACCCCTGGCAGCCTCGATAAGAGCCAACCCGGATATTGCGGGCATACTTGTGGGAAGGAAGGACCATGTCATAGGCCTCTACGCCGATGACGTAATCATCACATGCACTGACCCAGACAACTCCATCCCAGCCATATTAAAAGAACTAGACAATTTTTCAAAGATATCTTATTATAAATTGAACATGGGAAAAACCATGGCCCTACCCATCAATATCCCTGAGATGCAATTGGCATCTCTCTCATCCAAATTCACTTTTGCCTGGGCCCCGGAGGGTATCCCATATCTGGGAGTGACCCTATGCTCCTCGAGAAACATGGCGCGTTTAAATTTAACCAAACTTATGGCTACCTTGAGAGTGGCGATGGAAACTGGTCCTCTCCCGCTGCTATCTTGGATGGCGCGCATACAAGCATTCAGAATGTTGTGGCTCCCAAAAACACTTTACTTATTTCGGTGTGTCCCACTGGGATACCCAGGCAAACTGCTGACTCTATTACAAAGACGTATAAATTCATTCATATGGGCAGGGGGCAGACCAAGAGTCCGGAGGGACGTAATGTACCTGAAGTTGAAAGGGGGAGGCATGGGGATCCCAGACGTCACTTCATACCACAGAGCCATTCTTCTAGAGGCCACGGGGGAATTATGGAGACGAAAAGAGACATTGGGCTGGACCCAATTGGAGACAGAGATTGCCCCGGAGGTTTCCCCGGGAAGGCTCCTGGCCGGGAATGCCCTGGGCCCGGTTGGGGTGGTGCACCCCCTGGCCACGGTCCGTGCTCTACAGGTGGTGTGGAAAAAGATCCCTACTCACTGGTCAAAATTTCCCCCGGAGCATATTCCGATGGAGGCCTTTCGGGTGCATATCCCCTCTCTGAACCTCACTCCCTGGCTGAAAGCAGGTATCAGTGCTTTAGGAGATCTCCTGAAGAATGGCAAACTACTCACATTCGACGACATTTGTGAGGGCAGACAGGAATTAAGACATACCTTCTTACAATATACACAAGTTCGCCACTTCCTCTCCTCAAAGGGCTGCTCTCACGATCTGAGGCGACCTTTACCCTCCCCACTCCAACGACTGTTATTCTCAACCACTAGAATCCCGAGGGGTCTTTCCGCCTTGTACGAGGAACTAACAACACAAAACTCCCCCCCTAAACTAACATATATGGCATCATGGGAGGCAGACCTGAACTTCCAGGCAGATCAGGATGATTGGGAGGGGTCAATCAGATGTGTAACTCAGGTATCAAAATGTATAAATCACCTTGAATCCCTCAAGAAGGTTCATCTCCGCTGGTACACTCCTCCAACCAGGATAGCCAGATTCGCTCGCGGAGTCTCCCCTTTGTGCTGGAGGGAGTGTGGCCAGAAAGGTGACCTGGCACACATGTGGTGGCACTGCCCTAAAGTGGCTCAATTCTGGGCACTAGTCAAAAGCTTGATGGACACGGTAACGGACACCCACATTCCGTTATCACCCCAGTTAGCTGTTTTAAACATAGGGGGCGAAGTCTTCCCACCGATTACCCGCCATGTGATCACCTATATTCTAATAGCGGCAAGACTATGCATTGCAGCAGCATGGAAAAATTCATCCCCTCCCGCCACCAGGGACCTTATCCAAAAGATTAACACTATCTTCACGCATGAATATTATCTTGCAATGGACGCCCCGAGGAGGCGATATATATCGGATGCGTGGGACTTATGGGCAACACATCCCTCAGCGATTCACCCTCCTCCTTAGATGCACGGAGTTCCTCGAGGTCACAGCCCCCTAATCTTCAACACCTAACTCTTTTACTTACTCATTTCTCTACTTCTCTTCCCAGCTATATTTGGTTTTCCCCCCTCCCCTCCTTTTCCCCTTGATTTTCCCCCCCCCCCTTCCTCACCCTGCACCCTTCCCTTTCCCCCCCCCCCCCCCTGTGTTTAACCACATTAGGCTACAAAATAAGTTGTTTAACCGGCAGTACGAACCTACAGCCAATTGGGAAAGATGGCGTTTAATGTGGAACGGACGGGAGTATCGTGAACATATAGTCGGAGCACTTATCTGACTGTAGATGACGACTATGCCACCCACGCGCTATATACCCTCCTCCAAGGAACTATTAAGTGATGACTGCAGTGTTTCATGTGTACCACAGTACTCTTGCTTTAATCATTATTTCCTTGCCTTACTTTTCATCTGCACCTGAGGTCACCCCCTTCCTACCCTTCTCCCCCCCCCCCCCCTTCCTCAGCCCCAATGCCCATGATCCCTACTCACCCCTATCCTTTCGCTTCCTTAATCAAGTAATGTTATGTCATGTTTGTTGTTTCCTTATCCCTACAATGCCTGTCATGCTTGACATATCTACTGTAATTTGTTATATTTACAATAAACATTTATTGAAGACTAAAATGTAAAGTATTATAGTACCCGTTATTATTGTAAAAATAAGTGACCTTAGTCCGTAAGTATAAAAAGTAGTGCACAGAAGGGTGGAGGAACTGGGCACCGTCCCAAGTAAATTAAATTGGGAATAGAATGTGCCTGGGGTAGAGAAAGAAGGTTAGACCCGGCCTCCTAAGCAGAGACACCCATAGGGAATTTGTGTAAAGTTTAAAGTGTGTACCCGTAAATATGTTTAAGCCATCAGAGACTTTACTGCTGGACTTTACCCTTTTTTCCCGTTTACTTGAACCCGGACTATGGTCACAGGACTAGTGTGACAAAAAACTGCTTTTCCTTCCCTTTCCCAGCCTGTGGCAGATGGACTAGTGCCGTATAGACTGCTTTTCATATTATTTTTCCCTTTCTTTTTCAGTGATTTTTGTGTATTTTGACTTTAAGACTTTGTAAATACCGGTTATTAAATGTAAATGTATATAAATTGTTTATGTTGTAAAGAAAAACTTTTGCTCAGTCCGGGAGAACTGAGATTAACTAAGAGGGAATGTGGCACCCTGGTTGGGGCACCACAGGATCTGTTAGGACATGGATGGAAAGTACACCGCAAGCAGACCCCACTTACTAACAACACCTTCACCCCAGACCTGTAGGGGGAGCTTCACTGGTTGCCTTAAGCCAGTTCCCCCTATAAAATACGGGTCCTGGAGGAAGAAACACCAGAGTGTGCAGTCACTAGAGAACTGTAAACAGCTAGGAGAGCTGACCTGATATTGGAGCCACGCTAGGCCCATATCAGAGACACCTGAAAAGTGGTAGACCCTTAGAGTAGGGGTCACAGGAACAAGGAGAGTAACCAGTACAAGAAGGGGCAGAGGAGTCATCCCGACTTACCCTAACAGAGGTCCGGTCACTGGGTCCGAGTTTACAAGAACACCGCACTGTTCCTGTAAAGAAACCAGCACTAAAATAGGGGGTTTAGTTCCCCGGACACCCGAAGCACCAACAAATGAGAGCCCAGAGTCTAAGCCAAGACAGGAATCCCCTTTGAGTGCCCTCAGTGCAGCAAATCCGGGTGTGAAGAGTCACACAGAAAGTGCAGTAATGGTTTGGTCGGGTTTCATGCCTGCCAGACTCCAGCAGAACAACAGATATTAGGAAGCCTACAACCCTGCTTGCTGTGGAAAATCCAGAAGTGTTTCATCTCATCTCCGGTCGAGTGTACCAGTCAACAACAGTAAAGATACCAAAAGACTGTATGTGTGTGTGTCCCTCTTTTCCCTTACACCACACCGACCGCGTTGCCATATTCCCTTCAGCGTCAGTAACTGCCCCGGGGACCCCCTGCTCGCCCTGTAGGGAGCGGTTCCATCTAAGCTGCCGAACACCACCCCAGAGGTCTGAGCAGCACCGGTGCCATCACCGGACACCTACAGGTGGCGTCACGAAATAAACTTTACTTCTTAACTTAACCATGCATTTGACCACCGGGCCCACACAGCCCCGGGCGCCGAACCGTGACTGTAGCCAGCGCCTGAGAGCTGAGAACCCGGCAACAGTCAGTCACTATTCTATAGCATTGCAGGGACCCAATAATGATGGGCCTTAACCCCGCTGAGAATACCAGCTCTCAGTTGCCTAGTTTACCTTGGCTGGCAATTAAAAATAGTACGGAGCTCTATGCAATTATTTTTTTACATAATTTTTTTTTTTGGACACACTATGACGTCAGGTTGGTTGCCATACACTGTGTTTGACAAGCAATCACAGACACCATCCAGATGTGTTTCATGTTTCCTGCCATTGACTTCAATAGGGTTCGGTTGGTTCAGCGAACTGTTTGTTGAATAATGCGGTGAACACGCCACATTCGTCAAACTAAACTTAATTCAAACACTCAAGTGTTCGCTCATCTCTAATCCTGAGTAAATGCACTAGAAAGGCACGTAATCCGCACCTGATTGCATCAATAAAGTTATGCCCAAGACAAATACTGGAAAGTATCAAAATCAAAGCAGCTTTATTTAAAACAAAACATACCAAAATTAGACAAAAATGGCAGAGCCAAATACGTGATAAAACGCATGTAATAAAAAAATAAAAGAAACAACTTAATTTACAGAATAAATGCAGAAACACTACAACCAGAAACTCAGCAAATACTCATGGGATCGTAGAATAAGTACGTTGTGGGTTGGTCTTTTTCCGCAGTGCCTAGCAAAACTTACTGAATACTTCAGCCAGTTCTCCAATATAGAAGATTCCATAATGCAAATAGGAAAGAGAATTATGAAAATGCTGACATAGAGCTACTTGTGCAATAGATGAAAACTGCCCAAATGTAATTTATTATATCGTTTTTTGCATGAGTTTCCATATAAAATTAGCATCACATGTCAACTAACCACCGTCACTGGCTGTTTTTCAGGATAAAGTTGCTATTAACAAATTAAAATAGTCTATTAATAGTGTGGGAAACAGATCTCTCTAATGTTTTCTCATAATTAAATGAATGAAACTTCATAAGAATATAGGAGAATTACTAATACTATGTTTCAATAAATTAGCCTATGTGCGGGATGTCAGATGTCTGAAAGTGACTATCCTTGATGCAAACACTAATCTGCCATACTGCGATGCACCATGTATATGTTTAAATAGCCTCTCCTCCCCCAATATTCTTAGATATGTGCCATTACTTTAAGGGATGGCCAATAAATCTTTCTTTTTTCAAATTATTTTGTGGCACTTGGGGCTCATTCAGACGTTTTTCCAGGTACAAAAACCGGACCATGACATGGCTGCTGATGGAGGAGTATGTGACCAGTCCTGTCTATCAGTCTTCTCCAATATGAAAAAAATGTTCCCATATGAAATATATATAAACTGGAGAAGGCTGATGGACAGGTCTAGTGAGTGGTTACATTTGCAGCCATGTCACTAGCAATGAACATACTTACGAGCATAGTTACTGTTACGGGACACGGGCTTAGCTTGCTTAGTTTACGCTCCCACAACGCCAGGTCATGGCAACATGGGGCATGTGTACCCTGGTGGTAATTGTATGTGGACCCACTGGACCACAGGGGGGACCCGGGCCTACCCGGACTAGGGAAGGGCAGCGACCGGGGTCTGTGGCAGCTGAGCATGTGGGCGAGATAGTAACATGCAGGACTAGATGACACCGCACACTTCAGGTATTGAGAACATAAAATTTACTACAACAACAAGGTAGAGTACTGGTTAACAAGTCATTACAATGCCAGGCACCAGATTCTGCACATCATACAAGGGGAACATCTCAGGAAGGCAGATGTCTGGCGATGGTAAGAAGCCATCACAGGTTGATGCAGTCCAGGGTTGTCTGGCACGGGCATATCAGAAGGACCTCTCAGGCCTCAGGTGTAGCACTGGCTATGCAGGAGAACATCAGACACAGACCTCGAAAAGACATCATCACAGGATGGACCCCAGTGAGCAAGTTGGACATCGGGTCACAGGCGGAACACAGAGCATAGTTCCAGGAACACCGAGATAGCAGCATAGGACATCAGCTGGTCAGATCCAGGATACACAGGAAGAGCCTTCACCGGAATACTAGGATGGACACTCCCCAGGAACACGGAGGAAGAGCCCGTCCAGGAACACAAGTGGTACGGACTCTGAAAAATGGACTGAACCACCAGGACCTCGGACTCAGGTGCTGCCTGACAAATTTCAACCTGGGGGACAAGCAAAAAGCAGTGGCACATGAGCAGTGAGCTTCAAGGGCAGAGTGGCCTCCCAGACCAACAGGACAGATGGTCAAGTGGCCCCAAAACTGCTGCTTGACTTCTGGCCTGGGCGGCCTGAAATGGGGTGAAAAAACAGTATGGAGAGCTATGTATTAGGATGAGGTTTCATGTATCAGAATGAGGGGCCATGTACCAGGATGGGGGCCATGTACCAGGATGGGGATTATATATACCACAATGGGGGGACATGTACCAGGTTGGGGGATCATATATACAGTACCAGGAAAAAGGCCATATGCCAGGATCGGGGGCCATAAATAGGGGCTCTAATGGAATTATATAAAGCTGAGTGTATGTATGTATGTGTGTGTGTGTGGGTCATAGCTGCACCCACTCCAACTAGCCAAGCCCACTCAAACATGGCTCCACCCACTCCCACATAGCCAAACCCACTGCCCACTCCACATAGCCACACCCACTTTGTAGCATGAATCTCCACATATCCCAACCTCCTACCTCTAACCTCCATATATCCCACATAATCCCATGTGCGGGGCTATGTGGAGGGCTGGAACTATGAAGGGGTGGGGTTATACTCGGGGTGGCACTATAAAAGGGACGGGCTACATGGAGGGTGGGGCGATGTGTAGGGGCAGAGCTATGAAGGGGTGGGGCTACTGGGAGGGGCATGGCTATGATACATATACACACGCAACATACATACATACATTACCATATATGGGCGATATTGCCATATAAGGGTGATATTACCATATGAGCATTACGACCATATATGGGCATTATGCCTGGGCAACGCCGGGCTCTACAGCTAGTATATATAAATGCATACAGACATATGCTTGAAAACAAGGACCAGGTACACATATTCTACATATGCAAGTTCATTCATTTAATCAGCAGTAAAAGAATCATTTTGGTAGTGAAAAACACATCACTTGAGGCAGGCGGATCTAAGATGGAGCCAGGCAGTGATCTCAGCCCTACAATTATTGCATTAAAAATGTCGTCAATATCCCATTAGATAGTTGAACATTAGTTTCTCTTGCAGCATTCACAATGGGAGAGGCCTCATGTTTTCTGCTTGCATTGTAAACTGAAGATAATTTTAGCAGAAGACAATAATATATTTATAGAATACAATCTCATTCTCCCTACAGTCTTAACTCTAATTTAGTCTGACTCACAAGTGAGATCTTTCATTAGCCTTTAATATTTCCTTTTCTGCACGGTATCTAGATCCAAGTCATTGTAATCATTTTATATATCCCAGGTAAACTGCTCTGATGTTTTGTTTTTTTTCACAGCGGTTGTCTTGGGAATTTTTATTATTTGCTGAACCATGTGAACTATGACCCAACAACCCCATCCACTATGAGATTGAGCCATGATATGGGTGAGTGGCTGCAGGCCAAATGTTTTTTTTTCCCATATGCTAATGTGTTATATTAATGCATAATAAAGCCCTTGGGGAGAATACCTAGAAAAGACTCATCTCAGACGATGTTTAAAGAGTGTGTGTTTTCTAAATCCAAACTGAGTGCCTCCTATCAGTGGGTAACTTGAAGCTCATGGGCCCCGCTGCAAAAACTCCAACAGGGCCCCAATTATTGCAAACTCTTTAATAGTATCAGTCTTTTTCTATAGGCCAAAGGGACATTTTGGGCCCCTAAGCTTAAGGGTCTGGGTGTGATTGCAACCCCTGCACCTGTTGTAGTTACACCCTGCCTCCAATACTAAGCTTTTATATCCAAGAGTATTGAGGAGAGAGTAGGTGATGGGACCCCAAGTATGTTTAAATCTATCCGATCGATGATGTAAAGGGGAGAATTGTAATACCCTAAAGAGTGAGAAGTTGAAACATGCAAAGAATGGGATCCTTCTGGTACATCCCATAGTAGAGACCTATAATCGAATTATTCAGAATTTACCAACCTAAGATTTCTAGGTGCCATCTGGTTTATGCTCCTAGAATGCCTCATAGGATTTAAACTAGGTTTTCAAGGCTCTCACTAAATTTCACTAAATGATATTTCCTTAAATCCCTGACACTACAATGCTATTTTTTAAATGTGATTATGACATGTCCTCCAGGGCCGTGGGGTACTTGGAACCAGGCAGGACAGTTCTTTGGAGAGGTCACGGGGCCGTGACCTGGCTCCATGGCCCTAGGCCGTGTCATAAAATGGGCGATAATTTATATGGGATTGAGTCGTGACGCTGACTTGCCCCAGTGGGGGCCGTGGGGTACTTGCAGCCCGGCGTCTCTCCTCTCTTGACATGCTTAGGCATCTTGGGGGCTGTCACGGTGGCTGGTGTGACTCGGTCCGTGGCCACCCCGATGGGTGGTCAATAAAAAGGCATGGAGAGTTTAAGAGTTTTGGGAGTAAGGGGATTTGTGGGGGTGGTTGTCGTGATGCCACCCGTGGTATGTGGCTGTTATTAGCCACGGCTGCAGGCTGGGACCTCTGCGGACCGTGGAATGGCAGCTAGGATGGTGCCGCTCTCCACGGGTGGAGCGGGGTCCCTAGGGCACCCAGAGTAAAGGGCTATTAGAGTTCGTGGGGAGCCAGCTGGGCTGAACTGGCTCCGGGGTGAGATCGGAGATCTTACAAGCAGACTCCTGCTGCCTGCGCGGCTTGCCATCTGCTGCTCCTCAGGTGGGAAATAGTCTGACACAATGCTCAGTTCCAAGCCTGGTTTACTGAGCTTTCTTTGCATGCAACACAGGTTACATCTCAAGTACAGTGGCGGTCCAGGTAGTCCTTTGCAACCAGGATGGTTTGTCCAGTACACCCCTTTTGTGTGCTTTTCTTCACAGGCCTCCCTTCCTCAGCCTGCCTGTTCTACTTCCTGCATGCGCCTCCATGCACAGGGCCCCAATACAGCAGCTACGGGACTTCGTCAGGCGACCTGTTGTGAACCCTTGGCCTTATACGGCTGCCTTCTTGGCGGGTGTGCCGGGAGTTGGCCACAGCACCTCAAGTACTCATGGCCACCAGTTCTGTGGTTGGAGCTTGTAGTCTCCTCGCCATCTTCAGGGCGGGTCTCTGATTCTCGTCCCTGCCGCTCTGCTTCACTTCTGATTCGGGCACACGAGGGGATCAGCTCTCTTCCATGTCCCTAGTGCTCCCTCTTTCTCCTCGTGTTCTCTGGCCTACGGACCCAGGACGAGCCTCATCGTTGCTCATGTATTCGGGCCCTTTTTCTCTGTCCTATCCTTACTGACCTCCTCTGACAACTGACCTCTACTTCTTGTGGTGTTTTCCCTTTGTCTCTTTCCTTTCCCTGACCACTTCCTGCTCCCTGTCCACTCACCACCTTTCGCCCCCCACCATCCCACGAATGCCTGAGCCGTTCCACTTACCTGGGTTCACCCGCTATCCCTCAGACCGGGTGTGTTGGGTGTGTTTGCAGGTGACTGGACTTACCAAACCTGGTTGCCACAGATGGGAATACTACCTCCAGGTGTGGGTGCAGTACCCCTTAGTGCTGATTGGACCGCTGGGGTGCCACAACGCCACCCGTGGTATTTGGCAAGGGACGGTCGATGCTGTGGTTCAGGACCATTGGGGCAGTTGGTGATGCAGCAAAGTTGATACAGCTCCCCACGGGTGGAGTGTGGCCCCAGGGCAACTGGTACAGTTTATGAAGGGGTAGTGAACATTGGGGTGCAGGACTGAGAGCGTGGAAAATGACTGGACAACACAGGAATGGTGGTTTCCTTTACCTTTTACTTGGTAGTTGATGGTTCAGACCAGGACACTTGTAAAAGGTGGAAATGGAGATCCGGGCAGCCTGGAAGCAATTAGGGATCCACCACGCCAAGTGGGTTCAGTGGCCTTCCTTCTGTGCTGTCCTCTTTGGTCCCTGCTGCCTAAAGGTATGCTGCGACCCTTTTCCTGCATGCTGGTTCCACCCGTATGACAGGCAGCTTGAGCCTTGTATGCTGCTGTGCCGCCAGGTGTTTGGGGTGGCCAGGAGACTTCCAATCTCCTGCCCTCCGAATTTAGCTGCCGGGGCTTCAGTACCCGTACAACCATGGACTCTAGTGTCGGATTTCTAGCGCTCAGTTCTGGGGTATGCCCAGTTACAGCTCCACTACCCAGGCTCTCCTCGACTTCTCTCCTCTTCTCTCTCACTCGCCCTCCACTGCCCTGGGACAAGCCTCTCAGTGGTTCCAATCCCTTGGATGTCTGTCTCCTTCCCTCTCTCACTTCTGTATCCTGACATTCTCCCAACCCCTCCTCCTGGCCAGAATTTATAGGGAAGCTCCCCTAAATCCGTGTACAGAGCTGGAGTCAGGAACTGTGTTGGATGCTGGTGTTACCTAGCGTGAAAACCTCTTCTTGCTTCCAGCATGATATCACCCCCTGTGAGGGAGGCAATGCCACTGTGGCAACTGGACTCCTGGGGTACCACAATTACACCAGCTAAGTGCAATGGTGAACTCCAGGCAATGACCATTTTGCCTCCATACATTATTATTCTAGAGGACTAAATTATAATAATACCAGACCTGGCCTTCCACCCCAAAGTCAAAATCAAGTTCCATAGGTCTCAGGATATTTTACTTCCCATTTTTTGTGATAAGATAAATATTAGTTTTTTTGGGGCTTCTCTCCATATTCTATTTGCATACTGCTGGTCACAAGCCAAATAGACTTTTATTTGCTTCTCTTAATGCTCCATTGAGAGAAACGGATCAGAATTTAGTCACCATGCAAATTGCCCAGTCGATAGATGGAAATCCTGACAGTGTGCACATTGCATTCGCAGTCTACATTTCTATAAACGTTTGTGTTCAGCCTGGAAAACCTTGATTAGAAAATAATCAAGAATACAAAGAAGCATTAGAAATAAGTAGACTTGTTTAGGAAAGAACAGTAAATTCTGGTCAGAAAGCCTCCAACAATGACAACAAAACTGTTGGACAGATACCAATAGTGTGAGAGAGTGATGTCTGCTGCCTCTCAAACTCAGAGTTCCCATAAGATGAACATGCCTAAACAGATCGAACATGATCATATTTTCTCAGAATAGTTTACAATTAATGTTATCATTATGCAGAATTTAAGCTGCACAGAAAAATCATGCAAACCTAATGAAACACACATGCAAATAAACATAGAGAAATAGACCACACAGAAGATGGGATGAATAAACGTGACATGAAGTCTCCAACTGAATCCCAAAGCTTCTAAACATAGGAGCATTAGTCATCAAACTCACCCACAAACTCCAGAGGACACAAAATATGAACATATGGAAGAGAGTCATAGAGACGAAGGATAACTTGGACAGTACATCGAAAAAAAAAATTTGCTAAGTTGAAAAATGCATCTATAAGTCAATAGAAGATTAGAATGAATCAGTTATTCCCTACCTACATTGCCGTAGAAGTCCATATATACCGTCCTGACTCCATTTGAAGAAAGAGGAACTGATACAGAGACCACATATAGAGTTAAAGGGTTTGTGTTAAGGCCTGTGCCCACACACTAACGGCGGGTTACATACCAAAACAGAAGAAACACAACACCTGTGCCCAACAGGTCCCTATTCAGACTAGGATAGTCCTCAATCTGACTGTGCAGGTTGGCACCCTAAGAATAGGTGTCCCTCACTCAACGTCGACTGACCCTGAGCGTCCTTAACTCTACCCTAACTCTAGTCAATGTACAACACAAAAACAGGGATAACAGAAAAACGAAATACACATAACAAGAGGATGAGCCACAGGACCAAGAATGTGTTCACATAGTAACCCAGGACAGACAGAAGAACATACCTATGAAAAAACACAGAAATAATCAAAATAGGATAAATCTCCCAAACAACCAAACTAAGAGAAGAGGAAGGGGTGCCATGAGCAGGGAAAACAATTGGGATTTAACATGCAGGCTAAACTCCCATCGGAAGAGCTGGAACTCTAACCACCTTTCCACCTGGATACATAGCCAGCAAAGAATGCTGGTGCTAGGTGAGTATAAATAGCCCATTCCAAGATGCAGTCATGTGGCTACCACGAGAGAGTGGCCTCTTCTATTCTAGGTCTCAGAAGATCGAAGCGCATGTCTACGTGCACACCACCAATGGATGGAGCTGCTTTGCATTTTTTGCATTCCTGTAGTAGACTGGCAGTCATGGGAGGTAGGAGATGGAGAAATTACTGTCTAAATAACTGCATGAGCACCTGTATATCTATGGTCACTGACAGGTCCTTGCCGTAATATTTGTTGGACTTTTAAGATGTTTTTTCTGAGCAAGGGTGTCAGGTGATGCCAACTCACCACCCTTATGACTGCACAATCAATCTAATTTCAGGGGCCAAATTACCTAAAAGCAGTTTATATAACATTTCTGGGCAAGAGAGGTGATTTGAAGGATTACATTACAAAGAGCCATGCTAAAGGGCATATTAGATCATGTACATCTCCTGTGGCAGCAGGGTTTTCTTTCATAAGAAAAATTATGGGGGCGAGCGCCATTGTTTTGACTTCCGCAAACTTACTGGGATCACCATTCTGGATCCTTACTCTCTCTCCTATCCCTCTTATCTATTTAACCAGATTATTGGGGCTAAATGTTTTTCCAAACTGGATTTTAGAGGGTTTTATAATCTTATTCACATTAGGGAGGGGGATGAATTGGAAACCAGCCTTAAATATGCAAGATGGGCATTATGAAAGCCTTGTCATGCCATTTGGTTTGTCCAACGACCCCCACGCTGTTTATCAGCATTTTGTTAATGACATTTTCGACATGTGAGTCAGGTTTTACAGGCTTCTAGGGAAAATAAACTATTTGTCAAATTGGAGAATTGTATGTTCGCCATTCAGGTGATTACATTTCTGGGGTATCCATAATTTCCTTCGGGATTAATAAAGTGTATTGTATGAAATTGTATTTATTATCATCCATCAGATTTCGTATAGATCCTGCAAAATTCAAGACAGTTCTAGATTGGGATCTTCCTGAAAATCTTAAGGCTTTGCAGTGGTTTCTTGATTTCACTATTACCATTGGTTTATCAAAAAAATGTTGGTAGTGGCCAAACCATTAACAGATATGACCAGGAAAGGGACAGACTTTTTGAGATGATCTAATAAAGCCGATGTAGCGTTTTCATCTTTCTAGAAAAGTTTTACCTCTGCTCTGGTCCTCATACAGGCCAATGTTACCCAGCTGTTTATTGTGCAGGTGGATGCTTCTGAGTTGGGGGAAGGGGCTCCATTATCGTCCCCAACTGAATGATATCCATGCACCTTTTTCTCTAAAAAATTGTCGCCCACCAAAAGAAACAGCAATAGGGAACTTCTGGCTATAAATTTGGCCTTTAAAAAATAGCCTCATTTTTAGAAGGGGCCATACACCTGGTCACAGTCCTCGTGGATCATAAAAATGTATTACATTTGAAATCTGCTGCACGACTTACTCCTAGACAGGTAAGATGGTCTCTGTTTTTCACAGATTCAACTTTTTTTGTGACGTATCATCCAGGAGTTAAAAATATTAAAGTCAATACTATGTCTCGTTTCTGGGGGAAAGGAAGTGGTAGTGAGCCTGTCCCCATTTGGCAGAAAAGAGTTGCTATTTTTTGCAGTATGCTCGGTCCTGGAGAAAAAGGTTGCAGAGACCCAGTGGGATGCCACTGCCAATTGTCCTCCAGGTGAACTGTTTCTTCCCTTGAAATTCCGATTTAGAATATTAAGTGAACATCATGAGTCAGTTCATGTAGGTCATCCCGGTAGAAAAGCTACCACGGATCTTCTTGTTGTTTTTTTTGGTGCTCTAGGTTACATTAGGATGTTCGAGATTATGTTTTGTCGTACAACACATGTGAGGCGCCCCCCAGGCCGTGGGGTACTCAGGAACTGGATCACTGCTACTGTTGCTGGGGAGTCACGGGGGTCATGACCTAGTTCTGTGACTGGGCGTCAGTTGAAAAATGGGATATGTACAGGGGAGGTTGTCGTGACGCCACCCGTAGTATGTGGTCAGGGTGACCATGGCTGCCATATTCCTGCTGGGGACGGTGATGAATGGCAGCGTAGATGGTAAGCTCTCCACGGGTAGGGCTGGGTGTCCCCGGGGCAGGTGTAGTGTGAGGGCTGTGTACTCTGGAGGCTACATCGGCTCCTCCTCCGCAGCTTCTCCCAGCCAGTACACAAGGGAAAGCAGGGATGTGGCTCCACAGGTGGGGGGTGCAGTAAGGAACAGTCTCAGGCACTTTTGAGCTTACCGGGTACTTTACGGTTCAAGTTCTTAGCAGACAAGTTACAGTTCACAGTTCTCAGTTTTAGTTCTTACACCTATCCGGGGACCCGGGTTTAACTGCATCTCAGACAGTTCCTCTGCGTTACTCCCCTCAAAGTACCTTTCAGGCCCTGCTTGTCTCTCCCTCACTGACCTTGTTCACGGGTTCGGTCTGGCCATCACGGGCTCTTTAATGAAGATTCCCTCTGCTTTAGTGTCACTAGCCCTAGTCCGATGGCTGTGTTGCTACTTCGTAGCAGTAGGTAGGTCGTGGGTCATAGAGTCACCGCACCACGCTGGTGTGTTTTGTGATAGGGGTCTTGGAGTCTCCCCGGTCACCTCTACAGAGCCAGCTCTCTGGCTTTCCTTGGCTAGCCCTTCAGTGACTCAGATGTGATTTGGGCTCACCAGGCTCCCTCTGTCTCTCTGGTTCTCAGCTTTATGTCCTCCGGCCAGCTAGGTTGGTTGTGGCTGCCGGGCCCATTGTCCTCTGTGTAGCTGTGGGGTGTTTCTGCTTGGGATGATCTTTCCTTGCCTTTGTCTCTAGAGCGAGCTTTCTCCCCTGGGGATTCTGCCTCCAGGGTTCTGCGTCCTCCAGGGAATCTCCCCTCCTGGGAATCTCGTTCCTACAACTTAGTGTTCCCGTGTTTTACTACGGTTCCTCCACCCACTTGTCCAGATCTTTCCTACTCTCCAGACTCCACCCATACTGACATAGAGTTCTGGGCATAGGGTCGTTGTGTGTTGGTGTGTGTGCCTAAGTCAACCGTCTTCCTCGTCTGGCTGCAGTTCACCCTGTGGCCTCCCTGGTTGCAGGGGCGCCACACATGTGTCATGTGTACATTCTAAACTCCCCATACTTGTCCAACTAGGTTCTGCAACTATTGTTTGTAGTGCGTGGATCCATCTATCAGTGGATCTTATCACTGCTCTGCAAGTGTCTGCAGGTAAAACTATGGTTCTAGTAGTTGTAGATAGATTTAGCAAAATAGCGCAATAAATAGGGCCATCAGCATTTCTGATTGCTCAAAATTTGGCTCAAGTTTTCATTAATGAGATTGTGAAACTTCATGGGCTTCCCTCTGATATTGCTTCTGATTGTGGCATTCAATTTTTAGCAGCTTTTATGCGAGTTTAGGAATCCATCCCTTGTTTTTGTCCGCTTTTCACTCACAGTCTAATGGACGATGACGGGTGAATCAGAATCTAGGAATATTTCTGAAGTGTTCTGATTCTGAAAATCAGGAGGATTGGGTCTCTTTTTTACCGTTAATGGAGTTTGAAGTGAATGTTTGTCGTCACAAATCAACAGACAAGTTACTCGTTCTCCCGGCCATATGGTTTTCATCCCTAATTCTGAATCTTTAATGGAGATCATTCTTAAGGCATTCCTGTGGAAGAACGTTTTTCCTCTTCTTTAACCTCTGTATGGCAGAGGGTTTCTGAATAATTTCAGGGTGATGTGTTTCAGATACAAAGGTTTGGCTGATCGAAAGCGCTTGGTTGGTCTGGACTTGAGTGTTCATGATTTGGTGTTGTTGTTAACTAAGACATTAAATTAAAAGTTCCTTCCTGAAAACTGTGACCATTTTCATTGGCCACAATAAGTTTCCAAGCTCTCCCTGATGAAGCTGTCCATGTCAGCGTAATGCATGGGGCCTCTCCTCCGGATACACAGGTTGCAGCCACATGTGGTACGAGTGAGTGGGTGAGTGATTAAGTGTAGATGAATCTATTTCATCAGCCATATCATGGGACTTTTTTGATCAGTATATCAACAATTGCTAGATTATCACTTTAGCTTGAGTCACAGGGCTTCACTTAACAAATGGATCAGTACATGTTGGAATTTGTTTAGTCCAAACACTCCAATCCTGTATGTGTAAGTGTTGTATTGCTAGGTTTGTGCATTATCAGTAAAGTTAGTTTAAAGAAAAAAGAGGAACACTCCCAGAGGTTCACACACAGGAAATACCATGTGACATTAACCAGTTTCCTGTGTCTGTGCATGTGAAGAGGAGCACAGCAGTTTGCTGATGCTGCAAAGGGACATTTAATATGTATATTCCTGCTTCCACAAAGACCTTCATATCAACACGCTGTCAGTGAATCCTGAATGATCCGCTGCCAACAAGTTATGGAACCAGCGTGACACAGAACTCCAGCGTGATACAGAACCCCAAGAGTGACACAGAGCACAGAGTCACACAGAAGTATAATAAAGCAACAGAAGCAAAAGCAGCAGAGCAACAGATAAGATGTCCACTAGCAGGGATCACTGCAAGTTCTCAATTCAAAGTCTCGCCAACCAAAATTATCAGTCCTGGAAATTCAAGGTGAAAATGCTGCTCATAAGAGAAGGTAAGTGGAAATATACAAAGGAATAAGTGCCTCATCCATTACCAGATGAGTGACTAGAGAAGAATCAGAAAGCACAAAGCACTATCTCCCTCAGTGTAGATGATGATCAGATTGTGCATATATGCAAGTGTGCAACTACAAAGGAGATGTGGGATGAGTTAAAGAAAGTGCATGAAAGATCAAATCTTAGCAATAAGCATTATCTCATGAGAAAGCTGTACCAGTCTAAGCTAAGTGATGGCCAGAATATGCAGGACTATATATGAAACACCCTAGAGATTGTGGAGCGTCTCAGGTATTGGAGAAGAATTAAAGACTTTAAGGTTGTCCGGGCTTATGTTTTATTCATATTATATCTAGGCTGCAAAATGTTGACAATCTGCATTATACATGTTGTCAACATTTGCAGGTTTCCTAGATATAAACACATTTGCGTGGCAGAGAATGTCTAGGGGCGTGATTGTGCATGCTGTCGTCTACACCTACTCTAGCACAATCACGCCCCTCCCCTATTCCTAGTATGGCCAGCCACCCCAGCCATACATGCCCACCCCTGCCCACTAAACATATGGAATGCACCACCCCAGGGCTCCTACTGGCGCCCAGCCCCTAACATCACCACCACCTCTGCAAAACAGCGGTCCCCAGTGCAAATGATACAAGGTGCCGAAACGCTGCTGGAAAGCGATTCCGGCACACTGTGTCAGTGCAGCAGGGACCCGCTGCATATGTGTGCCCTACCCTCCATGTCCTGTGCAGCCGGTGGTCCTCCGCCCTGGTCCCGTCATGTGCAGCGGGGTCCACACTCTGCAGCTGTATCTGTGCTGTGTGGAGCGGTGCCGTCGCCAGCTTTCCCAGACCTCCAGTACCATAGAGCTGGTGAGCGTAGGTGTAGACGACCAGCATGCACGATCACGCCCCTAGACATTCTCTGCCAGCCGCAAATGTGTTTATATCTAGAAACCTGCAAAATGTTGACAACATGTATATTGCAGATTGTCAACATTTGCAGCCTAGATATAAATATGAAATAAAACATAAGCCCGGACAACCCTTTAATGTTGCTGCACTACTATTAAGTGGTCTTTCACAAAGTTATGACACACTTGTCACTGCATTAGATGCACAGCCAGATAATGAGCTCACACTAGAATATGTCAAAGGCAAGCTTGTAGATTAATTCAATTTGAAAGACACAGAATGTAAGCAGCAGTAATGAATCTAAAGCAGAGACAGCATTAAAGATACAGACTTTGCTAAATATAAGAGCAATCTAAGGAAACTCGGGAAAGTTTTGTCTGTAAAAAGCCTGGCCACTTTAAAGCAAAGTGCAGAGTTTGGAAAGCAAAAATGTGTCAGCTTAAAAAACAGAACAGTGATCAAAAGGTGAAAACAGCTGTAAAGAAAAGTCTGCATGTGTTGAAGCTGCATTTAATACCCGTACAGGCTCATCTGTAAAGCATATATGATGTATAGACTCTGGTGCCAGTAGCCATGTGACAAATGATAATGACTTCTTCACTTACCTTGATGAAACCAAGTCAGAAAAGGTCATCTTAGCTAATGGTCAATATATGACTTCAGAAGGAGTAGGAGACGGCTACTTCCACTGTCCAGTTTCCTCAGCACAAAGCAGAAAGATCCCAGTAAAGGATGTTCTCTATGTTCCCAGTATTGAAAGCAATCTTCTGTCTGTAAAGAAGCTTACGCAAAAGGGGAATGTAGTTTCTTTTAAAGACAACAACTGCATTATATCAAAGGAGGGTCACACTCTTGCAGAAGGAAAAAATCCAAAATGAACTTTATCAGCTAAAATGCAAAGAAACAGTGTACAGTGCTAGACAATATCTGCATTAGAACTGTATCCATGTATGGCACAGACATCTTGGGCACAGAGACCCAGAAACAATAAAGAACCTAGATCAACTAGCAAATGGTGTTGAAATAAAGCAATGTAGTCAATTGATGAAGTGCACTAGCTGTCTTAATGCCCAGTTACACACACAGATAATTGTGCAGAGATTGTTTGCAGATCTATGGTTGCAGTGAAATCATGGACACATTGTTACATTTGTACACAGCCACAAAATGTAACAATGTGTCCATGATTTCACTGCAACCAGAGATCTGCGAACAATCTCTGCACAATTATCTGTGTGTGTAACTGGGCCTTTAAAGGGAAAATGTCCAGAAAATCTTTTCCTAGGCTAAGGCTAGGGTCACACATGGCCATCAGTTTTTTCCCTTTTTATCATTAACTGATACGTTTTTTATTAGGCTACATTTTGACCCTCCTGTGAGGCTCTGCATTTTTGGGATTTTGCCATTTTTCCATAAACATTGCTCTAAAAAATGGATCAGTTTTTTTGTGCCATAAAAAAGGCTCTAAAAAACAGATCTGTTTTCCCATAGGGCCCCATGCTAAAAAAACATCAGTTTTTTACTGCACCCAAAAACGTTGTTTGCAAAGTTTTTGGGTAAAAAACATTCATATCAACGTTTTTGGGTGCAGAAAAAAACGGATAGTTTTTTAACATATAATCCGTTTTTGTATCAGTTTTTGGACTTAGAACACAAAAGTGGAAAAACTGATGCCAAAAACGGATCCAGGGCTTATGTGTGACCCTAGCCTAAACAGTACTAGTTCTGCACAGCCACTGGATTTGATACACACAGATGTTTGCGGTCCAATGAGTGTTCAAACTCCAAGCAAGAAGAGATATTTTCTCACATTTAGGCTGTGGTCACAGTTGCCATGCGTTTTTTTAAGTGATTTAACAAAACTCATGCTTTTTTTCATGTCAGCATGAGTTTTGTAAGGTGTGTGATGGCTCCCTGCGTTTTTGGGTGCGTTTTTGAATCTGCACCTAAAAATAGTGCTTGTAGTATTTTTTTGAGCGTTTTGAAAAACGCATGCGTTTTTGTAGAAAACGCATGCGTTTTTATAACATGGGTTCCTATGGAAAACGCATGCAAAAACGCATGAACAGTTAGTACCTTTTAGTGCCATTCAAAAACGCATGCGTTTTTGAATGGCACTAAAAGGTACTAACTGTACATGCGTTTTTGCATGCGTTTTCCATAGGAACCCATGTTATAAAAACGCATGCGTTTTCTACAAAAACGCATGCGTTTTTGGATATGCTCCAAAAACGCATGGGACAGTCACACATGCTTTTTGGCTATTAGGGCATGCGTTTTTTAACATGGGGGCCTATGGGTGCGTTTTTTACATGCGTTTTTGAAAACGCAGGTCTCCAAAAATGCATGTGAAAAATGGTACTGTGACCACAGCCTTATTGATCACCACTCCAGATATACAGTCGCCTACCTGCTTCACAGCAAGGATGAAGTTCCATAGAAACTTGAGAATGGCTATGTTCACACACAATTTGCGTTTTTTTTAGCACTCTTAAAAGCACTTGCGTTTTTTTAAGAGTGCTAAAAAATGTCCCTTGTGTGTCTGAAAGGATTTGCCACGTTTTTGGACTTAGTCATTTTTTCACCAAAAACGCAGGCAAAAACGCAAGCGTTAACGCAGGGTGCATAAATGTGCCTTTTAAAAACGCATGTGTTTCCCATAGGGCCCCCATGTTAAAAAAAACGCATGTGCGTTTTTTCAACATGGGCCCCTATGGGAAACGCATGCGTTTTTGAATGGCACTAAAAGGTACTAATGTACCATGCGTTTTTGCATGCGTTTCCCATAGGGCCCCATGTTAAAAAAACGCATGCGTTTTTGGAAAAACGCACATGCGTTTTTTCACAGCACCCAAAAACGCTGCATGCAGCGTTTTTTGGACTAGGGGTAAAAAACGCAAATGGAGCTGAAAAACGCAGCTACACTCAAATGTACCCTGCGTTAACGCACCTGCGTTTTTTTTAACAGCCCAAAAACACAGAGATGGTCAAAAAAAACGCATGTGTGTGAACATGGCCATTCAAGCAAAGGAACAAGAAGAACAATCTCAGTCACCAAATCTAGACACTGAAAAAGAAAACAGTGAAGTTCTGAAGCCAGCGAGGAAGAAACGGAAGAACCTAGTCAACCTCCAGTCAGGAGATCAGAAAGATCAAACAAAGGTATCCCAGCTAGATGCTTTCTTATAGGGTCAGAACACTTCCTGAACCAGAACCACATTCATGGCAAGGAAAAAAAGCCCTCAGAAGCCAAAGATTCGTCAAAACTCCAGCAATGAGAGTTACAGACAAGCAGTGGGGGCGCTTCTGTATATGAGGACAACCAAGGATGTATTGGACTTGCCAGCAGTAAGAAGATCAGTGCAAGGACTGAGCACATCGACGTTAAGAATCACCACTTACGTGACTTAGTGGAACGTGATGTACTAAAGTTTGTTTATTGCGAGTCTGACAAGATGTTAGCAGATAGTATGACAAAACCATTGCCAAGAGCTAAGTTTGAGGACTTCAGAACCGCAATGGGACTAATAGGATAAGTAGTTGTTGAGTGTGGGTGTTGGAATATGTTTAGTGCAACAACTCCAATCATGTATGTGTAAGGCTGTGGTCACAGTTGCCATGCGTTTTTTTAAGTGATTTAACAAAACTCATGCTTTTTTTCATGTCAGCATGAGTTTTGTAAGGTGTGTGATGGCTCCCTGCGTTTTTGGGTGCGTTTTTGAATCTGCACCTAAAAATAGTGCTTGTAGTATTTTTTTGAGCGTTTTGAAAAACGCATGCGTTTTTGTAGAAAACGCATGCGTTTTTATAACATGGGTTCCTATGGGAAACGCATGCAAAAACGCATGTACAGTTAGTACCTTTTAGTGCCATTCAAAAACGCATGCGTTTCCCATAGGAGCACATGTTAAAAAAACGCATGCGTTTCCGGAAACGCATGCGTTTTTTTAACATGGGCTCCTATGGGAAACGCATGCGTTTTTGAATGGCACTAATTGTACATGCGTTTTTGCATGCGTTTTCCATAAGGCCCCTTATTACAAAACGCATGCGTTTTTGGATATGCTCCAAAAACGCATGGGACAGTCACACATGCGTTTTGGCTATTAGGGCATGCGTTTTTTTTACATGGGGGCCTATGGGTGCGTTTTTTACATGCGTTTTTGAAAACGCAGGTCTCCAAAAATGCATGTGAAAAATGGTACTGTGACCACAGCCTAAGGCTGGCTTCAGACTTGCAGATGCATCTGCAGCGTTTTGCAGATGCATCTGCAAGCATCTGCATGCAGATCGCGGCCCCTATGTTTATAATGGTGCGCACGGCGGTCTGCAGATGCTTGCGGACCGCCGTGCGCACCCATTCACTCCTATATGTGATCTGTGCGCAGGCGGATGCCTGCGTACAGATCACACACTCTCGTCCGCACCAGGGACGCGACATCTCGCGTCCATGGTGCGGGCGGGAGTGTGTGATTTGTGCGCAGGCATCCGCCTGCGCACAGATCACATGTAGGAGTGAATGGGTGCGCACGGCGGTCCGCAAGCATCTGCAGACCGCCGTGCGCACCATTATAAACATAGGGGCCGCGGTCTGCATGCAGATGCTTGCAGATGCATCTGCAAGTCTGAAGGCAGCCTAAGTGTTATATTGCTAGGTTTGTGCATTGTCAGTAAAGTTAGTTTAAAGAAAAAAGAGGAACACTCCCAGAGGCTCACAGACAGGAAACACCATGTGACTGTTACCAGTTTCCTGTGCCTGTGCATGTGAAGAGAAGCACAGCAGCTTGCTGATGCTGCAAATGGACATTTAAGATATATATTCCTGTTTCCACAAAGACCTTCATATCTGTACCTGTTTGTTGCTAATTAAAGCTAAGTTCTGCTGTCAACACGCTTTCAGTGTATCCTGAATGATCCGCTGCCAACAGTACACTAGCACCAATAGTCTGGTGTGATTAATCATTAATTGTCATCATCATTACCCTGTTGTACTTAGGTGAATTTACATTACAGTAACTGCATTTTGAGTGGTTGATATCACTATTTATATTGTACTGTACACAGTTGTAGTTATCCCACTGCTCACTGACCATTGTACTACATTGTATTTGAGAAATTTTGATTATATTGTATCTGCAACCACGTGTACTGGACCCACATGGTTTTTAATTGATTTTAACACGTGCTGTGTTGTTGCCATTTTTGTAATAAATTCTTTCTAATTTATTTATATTTTTGGTGTGCACATTGTTTTATGCATGGCTCTTCCTCTCCTTGTCATCAGTGAGGATATAGACAAGTTTCTTTTTCTTTACATAACGGAGTATATACGGTAAGCTAAAAATTGTTGCAACAAGGAGACAACTGCATTAAGGTGCATAGATCGGCTTGTCTAAGTGCACCGTCATACAGTTTTGATTAATATTCCCTAATGTATTTGCTAGAAAGTACAGATTACTGTGAATTTTATTTTCCTATTTTTTGCTGTAAATATTCTGTGTATTCAGGACATTCATTTTTAGAGATTCAGAGTCAGTAAGGATTCAGTTTTTTGGAGACAGTAAGGCTCTATCACAATGCAAACAGCCCTTCCTACAGATATGAAATATACAGAAGAGAATGGGAAGGGCAGATTTACAATGATTTAGGTGTGGCACTCACAATAAAATAGCCTGAGGAAACCAAAGTTCACAGCCTGAGTATCAGGAAACTGTTCCTGTGTGTGAAGTCTCATTGTGAGTCACATAAGATGCAAAGAAAATAACGTCACTTCAGTTTTCAAGCTGCAAAATAAGAGTAAACAAGACAGAAAAAATATGAAAAGAATTCAATGTTTGGAATGGTCTTAGGTCAATTTCATACAACCACGGAACAGGCAATGTTCTCCCATTGGGACACCTGGGCCAATGAATCAGTTAGCTTAGGCTGGTATTATTCACGGATGTGTAAAACCGGCCTCAGAGAGACCCCAGTTAAGAACATTCCCTAGGGCGTTAATCTTATTAGCCCAGGTGGATCAGGTCTCGCTCTCAACACTTAAAGACAAACAAGCACTGGTATTTCACTGGCGAAACTACGGCTTCTACAGAGTTAAAGTATTACATGGTGGACATTCAGTATTTGAGTCTGTAATGGGACATATAGAGAAATATTGATTTCCTGATACCACCCCATTAGTTGTGTTTGTGTTATGCAGAGAGACGCATCAGTGTCCCTCTACACAGTACAAATGATCACTTTCTGCTGGCGATGTCACTCGGGAATCATGACAGCATTCGGGGACATCAGTTGACGCTGCACTGTCATGGCAATGCATCGAGGTCCCGTAATGGCATCACAGGCCACCGATGCCGACGGGGAACAGCTCAATTCCTACCGTGATGCTTTGGAACACACAATCATAAGGATTAACAGTGCCGATCAGTTCGCTGATGAGTGCAGGGAATGGTGCAAGCTCAGTGTGTGAGCTTGCATCAAAGGGCTTAGATATACGGCCCTTGGTCATGATGGGGTTAAAATGTGGATGTGATAAAATTGTCAGCTAAAATGTTTTTTTTTGTCCCAAACTTGTAATTTTCACAATGAATAATAGGAGAAAAAGGAGCTCAGGGTTTGTTACATAATTTTACATGAAAGTGATGATACACTATATGTTGTTATATACTGCTGTTTGGGCACATGGCGGGGCTTACAAAAAAAAAGTGTGCTATTTTAGTTTTGGAGCGTAAATTTGTCATGTCACATTTGCAGAACCCCGACATGCCAGTATGTCAGAAACCCCAACAAGTGACCCCATTTTGTAAACCAGACCCCTCAATGAATTCATCCAGGGGTGTGGTGAGCATTTTTTTATCATTAATAATTTTTATTGAAGAACAATTTGGTTCACATAGTCTTAAACACAAAACATGAATATAAAGAAAGGGGGGGGGGGAAAGGGGGGAAGGCAAGGGGGGGAATGGGAAGAATTATATCAGACATTTTGAAAATAAGGTCAAAGTCAAAGAGGAGGAGGCGCTTGTGCTTATGAAGAAATCAGGATAAGCCGTGCTCAATCATGTCCATGAAAATCCGAGCGTTCGTGTCCTTTAGTACAGAGCAATCCAGGTTAGTAGTTGGGCATGAGATCCGTTTAGGTCAGTTAACTGGCTGTAGAATAAAGTTCAGCTTGCCGTGCTGATGAGCGTCATCTCAGCTACCTGGCTGTCTCAAACTCTTCAAGTCCAAGTAAGCTCCGGTGCCCTCCATCCTCCGGAAACAGATATCAAACGTGGGTGCCTAAGGGAAGGGGAAGGGGATGAATAGGAGGGAGGGAGGGGAAATGTTCACAGAGAGGATAGGAAAGGGGGAAGGAAGGAAATTAAGATAGAAGGTAAAAAAGGAATATAGGAGAGGGAGGAGTAAAAGCAGAGAGAGAGAGGGAAAAGAAGAAGGGGGGGAGAAGCCCCCTCCTCCAAGCCCTGCCGCAACATCGAAGACTGAGCAAGGATGTTCTAATATGAAATTTTTAGTGCCAAAGGATGTGCACTCCACAATTCCCAGGCGTCTGATACATATCGTCTAGAACCAAGATCAAGAGCAAGGTAGTATTCGTGACAGAAAATGTTATTGATCTTATCTGTTAGATCGCTCAGCGTGGGAGGGGCCGTCTGTTTCCACTTAGTAGCGATGCAGCTTCTCGCTGCGGTAAGGACGTATGTCATCAGATGGCGAACCACCGGGGGGAACGATATGACTCCCTGGTGAAGAACCGCCACCTGCGGTCCCAGGGGTATTGAGGTTTCCGTAAGGGAGTCAAGAAGTCCAGACACCAACCTCCAAAACTGAGCTATCTTGGGACAACTCCACCACATATGAGGGAAGTCTCCCCTCTGGCCACATTGTTTCCAGCATAGAGGTGAGGCTCCTTTACCAGTGGTGAGCATTTTTAACCTACCGGTTATTGTCAAAACTGTATAACATTTAGACGTGAAAACGAAAAAAAAAAAAACTTTTTACCCTAAAATACTGTTTTAGCACAAAATTTATAATTTACAAATAGGCTAATAGAAGCAAATGGAACCTATAATTTGTTATGCCATTTTTCCTGAACGCAGTGATACCCAATATGTGGTGAAAACATAAATATTCATATTCATATTCATTTATTATTCACTCCTTCCTGAGCAGCTATTCCCTCCCTCCCCCATGTGCTCTGTTTCACTTTCGTTTTCATTTTCCTGTTGTGCTTCTAAGCAGGAGGGGGAGGGAGTGAATGCAGGCACATAACTGAGCTGTCAGATATCAGATAAGGCAATCTCCTTCATCTGTTGTTCTGAGCACAAGCCGTGCTGTCTGTGAGAGATTTTATTTGTTTATTTGAACATTTGTTTTGCTGCATTCAATGAGAGCAGACAGAAGGATGCAGCCCCCATTGTGAGTGATTTCTACTGAACATTCCTAGTGTGCAGTGCAGTGATGTCACTACATGAATATTCATTCCCTGGGGAGTAGGCAGCAGAGAACTAAGTGATCACTCACTGTGATTGACAGATGGAATGAATCTCTTTGTTTGCAGTTTAGAGAGGATAAGTTGGGAGTATAAGTAAAAGAAATACATGAATAGAAAGAGCTTCACCAGAGGAATTTGAAAATTATATCAGTTACATAAGTATTTTGACCTGACATATTGCCTTTAAGTGTTTTGCTTTTTGTTAATGTGGATTTTTAATCTCTCTGTGAACATATCATACATACAACATGTGTATTTTTCAACATTCAACATTGAATTAAAACTGAAACTGAGTCCAAAGTTGAACATTTCTATTTAATTTCATAATCGAAGTTTTTTTCTGAGTTGGGAGAACATTTGAATTCCAATTTTCTGGAGTCATAAACTTGTGTCCAAAATGTGAAATGAAATCCTTCATTATGCAGACCGTGATATGCTGTAATGGTATGACTGATTTCCTATATCCACAATGCAGCCACTGAAAAATAGAACGATTTACTAATTTTAGAGATTTGTCTTTTCGAGTCAATTGAATCATATCTTTTGTTAATAATGGGTTCCTTTCAATTAGATCATTTATTATAAGATCATTCAAACTAATTTAATATAATTTGTTTAGTTTGACATTTTGTTTGCAGATTTTATGCATGTAATATATCTGGTTTCTTAAATAATATTGTTGACTTCCGAACAACTTATTTATCAGAAAGCACATTAAGAAAATTAGAGGAAATCTGTCAATGGTTTTGATAACCCTAGATCTCTACTGTACATGATGTCTAGAGAAACAGTATCACAACAGACTAGCATGTGTCCGAAATTACCGCGTGACAGTGGTGCACAGACCAACGGTTGTTCGGCGCACAGCATGACACACAAGGGAACATCGGGGACACAATAACAATGTTGGATCCTGTCGGTAGGGAATGGGGGAAGGGACACCTCCTGCACTCACCTGCGGATGTACTCTTTCACCCCGTCGCTGAGCAGGATACCTAGTCCCTCGGTTGCCCTGCTGTTATCCCTCACTAGGGAGCTGGCAGGAGCACTAGTCACAATAGCTGAACTAAGACAACACAAAGGGAATGAAATACAGACAGGGGAAAACACCATATAAAAGAACTTCACGGCTGCAGCCAAACTCCTAGCCAACAGACGGCTTAGCACCAGTTAGTTCACTGAGAGCTCCTTCCACCAGGGTGGCTTGCAATGAATTGAATTCAATCACCAGCACTATATTTATGCCACCTTCACCATCTAGACCTGACGGACATCTCTTTGCAAGGAACAGTGGATACACATCAGTGAGGTCAATGAAGCCAAGATGGGAGAGGTGATGCTACCTAAAAGAATCATCCAACGGACACTTGGAGAATAATTTGCATAACTTGTTAACATTTCTAAGATATTTTTTATCATGGCTACTAAACACACAAGTAGGGATGAGCGAGTCCTAAATTACTCGGAATCGCTAGACTCTAACGAGTCCGAGTCTGGGACTCGCTACTCGTTACGAGTCTAGCGAGTCCAATGTAAATGAATGGGGAAGCGAGTAATAGCGAATAATTCGTCTGTTCCTGGACCCCATTAAGAGATAAGAGGTCTGGCAGCAGAGGAACAACCTGCAATCCCCTAATACATTGTTTTGCGGGCGGTAGTAAAAAAGCGTTAGCCCCAAGTTCCAAACGGATTTCACAGGATTGTCCCGTTCCTGTTCAATCCGGTCCCATAGACAGCCATGTGAAATCTATCTGGATTAATCCTGCCCGGTACTATCCTGTGTAATCCGTTTGTCAAACTAAACTTCAACGGCTGTCTATGGGACCAGATTGAACCGGAATAGTATCGAAAATCGGAATGAATCCGGGATTGGTAAAGCCCTGCGGCTGCGCAAAGGAGCCCCTCGTACCCCTCCTCCTGAAAACATTTTGTTCTTTGGAGAGATTCCCCAGCAGAAGCTATTGAGTTCAGCAATCTGTATGTTATTGTGAAATTCTGGCGATTACAGATTGTCAAATGATCTTAATCTGCTGTATGTATTAAGGGGATGTCACACGCGTCAATATCGCAGTCAATGTCGCTCGTACGTCACGGATTTTCAGTCGCTCGAGCGACATAAAAGTGACGCAGGAGCGACATAAAAGTGACGCAGGAGCGACATTGAAGCGTGTGACCAAGCGATGCAACCAGCGACATGTCGCTGATCGCCGATCGCAGGTTTCACTGCCAGATGTAAAACCTGTCGCTCATCACTCAGTAAACCTTGTGCATCGCTGCGTGTAACACTAAACTCAGCGACGTATTTTCTATTTGACAACGTACAAGCGACTAAATAAAATCGCTCGCAAGATGGCGACATCACCTGGGTCATATTGACGCGTGTGACATCTTACCTGCGATAATTCCACATCGCTCAGGCGATTAATAATTTGTGACGCATGAGCGATATTGCGGGCGACATTGACACGTGTGACAGGCCCTTTACTGTCTGAAATTGCGCTGGTTCACCTCATCTTTGGCAAAATGCAAGCCAGCATGCCTGCCCATGTGCAAGCTCGGCTTGCTGCATGCACACGCCGGCATGTTTTTATGCATACACATGCACATGTCCTGCTTGCAGCATACACAGACGTGCATGCATGAACATGCACATGTCCTGCTTGCAGCATGCACAGAATACAGTAGAAGACTCGCTCATCCTACTCGCTATTCGCTAATAACAGCGAGTGTCCGGTGACCGGTCTTGTGTAGTACAGGATTCCGGCTCCAAACACCCATATTCGGTTAGAGCCTGAATGGATAGAGCCTGACCATTTAGCTACCATTCATTAAAAACAGAGATAACCGGATTATGACGGTAAATGACGGTCACGCTCAATTCAGTTCAGTGTAACGTTGTCTATGGGAGCGGAATGTGGCGGAGAGTGCAAAACCGTCAAAAAACGGTTTCATTTTACAACGAACGCCTTTTTATAGCCGGCTTATATACAATAAAATAGGGTATTGCAGGTTTTCCTATGCTACCAGACCTCTTTATAGGGTCCAGCAGCAGAGGAATTGCATTTCCCTATATTTACATTGGACTCGTTACTGTGCGAGTAATCGCTAAAAGACTCACAGAGTAACGAGTCCAGCGAGTACCCGACTATTCGCTGAATAGCGAGTAGTAACGGGTAGACTCGCTCATCCCTACACACGAGCATTTCCTAATATTTTTCAGAAGACCGTATTTAGCAGTGTGGGTTATCAAAACTAATGACAGGTTCCTTTTAAGGCTGAGGTTGCATGGCGACAACTGTCAGGCAACTCACATGCCCAAAAACATCTGTGCAACATTTGTCTGCAACTTGCTGTTGTGGGACTATTTTAAAACTGCAATTTTCTTGCAAATAAACTAATTGCACACAAGTCATGTACAAGTGTCTTGGATAAGGGGGATGTCCAACTACCACGCATGACAGTGATGCACCGAACAACGATGTCCGGTGCACAACACAAAGTAATGCACAGGGAGACTCCGCGGAGGACAAATACAGCAGAGAGCCCTGCTCTTAGGGAATGGGGGAGAGGTCAACTCCTGTACTAACCTGTGGCTGTGCCCTGATCATCCTATACGAGTTCTTTCAATTTGTCGCTGAAGAGGATACCTAGGCCCTCGCTGGCCCTGATGTTAGCCCTCACTAGGGAATGGCCAGCGGGAGCGCTAGTCCCAACCACTGCAATAATACTACATGAGGAAGGGTAGACAGACAGGGCAACAACAAGGCAGCTTCACGTCTGCTGCTTAGCTCCTTGACAGCAGATGGCTTAGTAGTAGTTAGCTCTCCAGAAAAACTTCCTTCTCTTCAGGAAGTTTGGCAAGGAATCTTCAATCGCCAGCAAAGCATGCTGAAACCATGTGACCATAAAAGGGGATGGGAGTAATCACAAAGTAGCCACACCTGGACAAGAACTAGCTAGCTTGCTAGCAACAGAGATTGACATTAACTCATCAACTACCAAAGGAAAGAAACACGTTTAATATGAAGTCTCAATGCAGACATGAAATAGAGGTCCAAAACCAGTCTCAAGTCTCCAGGTAAGAGAGACCATCGTGACAACATGTCAAAGATGTATGCAATGCATTGAAAACTATGGCATGGGAGTTGCGTGTGAATTGCGACCAGCAATAGTAAATTCAGCACGTTTAGGAACATTCGTAACTCTGTGTTATAGTTAAGGTAAGTCGTATGTCGCAATGGCACACTATATGAAATCATTAGATGCAGTGCTTCAATATGACCTGAAATCTCAATATCACGTGACACGAGGGTGTCGCTAGCTCGAAAGATCCATGAACTTCCAGGACTCCGGATCTCTGGAAAGAAACATTTTGAACTGTGTCAGCATTAACATGATGCCAACACGGTTCAATCCCATGATAGAACAGGGAGCCCATGGATCCTGCCCTGTCACACTCCATCTCATAGTTGCCGGCTACTGTATTCCTGCAGTTTACGAGAGATCAGCATCTTGGTGGCATGTTGAGGTCACTGCATCGCACTGCCTCTGCGGCCGGTGTATATACACAAGAAGAGGAAATGGAGGCTGCAGTGGAGGAAAATCACTTGAGTATAATCTTTTTTGTTTTTACATTATGTGACCTGTAAAAAGGGAGAACGGGCTATCATGGACATCATACTGTATGTAGAGTGTTGAGGGGGCCATCATTCTGTATATAGGAAGGCTGTGAAGGTGTCTCACTATATATAGGGGAGCTGTAAGCGCATCATACTATACACAGTATATAGTAGAGCATTGATGACCATTATAATATATGTGTGGAACAGTGGGTATATTAGACTGCAAATATGGGGGCCTAATACTGTATATAGTTAGCTATTAAAGGGAGCCTGTCACCACCTTTGGGCATTCTATACATGCCCACCATCTGTAACATGCTGTAATTGGGGTTCCTGTAACCCCTCTATGTGCCCAGACGTCCCTCTGCATACCTAGAAATGCACATTTTATTTTGTTCCCATGCTGTATGGTAATCAGCGCTGAAAAGTCCAGGAGGGAAACCTCTATGTGGTCCTCGCCGCCTCCCTGCCTGGAATAGCCGCCCTGCTCTTTAGAAATTTCCACCCCTCCTGTGTATAGACATTGATTGACGAGCACTATTCTCGCTCCTGCGCAGTGCCGCAGTTCACCGTGCTCATTCGATACACAGTGCCCGAAGTCTCGCGAGACTTCACAAATCTCGCAATACTTTGGGCACTGTGTATCTAATGGAGCACGGTGACTTGCTCCACTGCGCAGGCGCGATAATACACCTGTCGATCAACGTCTATACACAGGATGAGTGGGAATTTCTAAAGAGCGGGGTGGCTATTCCAGGCAGGAGGCAGGCGAGGACCACATAGAGCTTTCCCTCCTGGACCTTTTCAGCGCTGATTACCATACAGCATGGGACATAATAATGTACATTTCTGAGGTATGCAGGTGGACATCTGGGCACATAGAGGGGTTACAGGAACCCCAATTACAGCATGTTACAGATGGTGGGCACAGTTATAGAAAATCCCAAAGAGGGTGACAGTCACCCTTTAAAAGGTATCACAACATCAAGATTGTTATTTTGTTTCTCCCACTGAGAGCAATCATTTTCTCAATGTTTTTGTAATTGGGGTTGTGACTGTTGTATAAAAGTTTTTATAATTAACTGATAAGTAATATAATGAAGAGGGGTCGTACCATTACTAGCCCCCTGGGCGTCCTCTTTGGGTCCCTTTCACCACCTCCTGCAATGTAAAAAGAAAGAGAGAATGAGAGTTCTGATGCCCACGTAACTATACCACGTATTTACTGTCCACACCAGTGTATATTGCAAAAAATAATGATACTTTATTGAATGCAGTGGATACAATAAATAAACGTGTACACAATAAAAAATGACAAGGATTCAAGACAGAAAAGAGGGAGACAAGTGACAAGTGGGCAAGACAGGCACGGACTGTATATAAAAGGTTCAGAGGGGTAGTGAAAGTGCAGAGTGCTAAAGGTGCATAGATCAGGGTAATAAGGTGCTGTTCAACTATGTAGATATAGCATAAACCCTGGTCTAGACTACAATAAAGTGCACAGTCATAACTTACCCATGAACCTAGTAAGGGGTTCCTGCCAAGTCTGCCCACTGGTCCAGTAGCCCCGACACGTGTTTCGCGTCGGCTGCTTCGGGGGGCTAGTGGTGACAAGTGCTCATAGTGAGGGGTTTTTAAATGGAGTTTTAGCCAATAGGAGACTGCTGATGTTGCTGTAATTCACAACACTGGCAAAATGGTTGTTACACGGCGGGGAGGGCATTCTGGGTTGCACCGGGTCCGGAACTCCTGCAATGTCTATCACACCTCAGAACATGCGCAATGCGCAGCTTGATGCTCTGAGGCAGGCTGGGGGTACGCATTTCAATTTCAATATCACGCCCATCAGGGCATGATAAACACTACAGGAGGCAGCGAAAGGGACCCAAACAGGACGCCCAGGGGGGCTAGTAACGGTATCCCCCTCTTCATTATAATACTAATCAGTAAGTTATAAAAATGTTTTATACAACAATCACAAAGCACATTTAGGAGAGAGAGGGATAGTTAGTATAGTAATAGGAAGGTGCAGGGACAGGTAGTGATAGCCTGGGGGATTTATCTAGGTGACAGGTTCACTTTAATTTGTTAATTTCACATCAACAGCCATAGACACCACTATGCAATACTCTCGACAGATGTCCAAAACCATCATGATTAAATCACAGACACACAACAGAATTCTCCTGAGTCTGTTGTGTCTGTTTCCTGTCCCAAACACTTTCCAGAAGTTGAACAAAGATTTGACTGGTTAGTTTCTACCAGTGTCTGAGTATGTAAAAGTTGCCCATACAGGCGCTGATCTTGCTGCCTGGGTTTTCACCTCTTGTTGACTGTGACACACATGACAAATACGGGCAGTTCAGACTTGTCTCCACTCTCATTAGAGGACAATAGAAACTGTAGTCCAGGAACCTTATTCATACTTTCCATCTCTTTAACATGATGTCGAAATTGTTAAATATATGCTGGCAACCATGTCTACAGCAGGAGATCGGGAGAGAAGTAACTTATTGAACCTTCAATTTTTCTATCAGTTACTTGTTTATCATCACTAATTGCAAGGTAAAGCACATGTCAGGACCTGAAATGACTTGCTTAGTAAATAGGCAATAAGCGTAGAGTTCTACATGACATCACTTATCTCCCTCGTAAACAGCAACTAACAAGAGAGAGAGAGAGAGAGAGAGAGAGAAAAAAAAAAAATAGTGTTCACATGATGTAATAGTCCTCCAAAGTATGATTTTTACAACAGTGCTCACGGTACCCTTCAATAGTTTAGAAATTCTGTAGCCAGTGCCATCAGTATGTTTTGCCACAATAAGGTTGTAAAGATCTTAAAGGGACTCTGTCAGGTCATTTTTCAGTATGATATTGATAGTACCATTGAATAGGGCCTGGACAGACCTTTCAGAATATGTAAGACTCATTAGTGTACCCTTTGTAGTTCTCTTGCTATAAGCATCTGCACAACCAGCAGGCAGCTGCTTCACTAGTCCAGCTCATTACTTTTACTGCTGAATGTTTTGCAGTAATTTAAATGTTCATTTATTATTCTCTCCTTCCCAGCATGACATTCCCTCCCCATTATGCTCAGTGTGCATGCCTAGAAGGCCCGAGCCGTCAGGTAGGACTGCTGAGTATGCGTTCTGAAGATGCTTAGTTCACCTCAGAAGATTTCACAAGGCGCAGGTGTGGAAATGACCCTGGAACGGCCTCATACACACAGGGAAGGGAGATTTCAATCACAGAGCCGGGTTGCGCACCAGGGAAATCAATGATAACGCCCAGCGGGGCATGATAAGAGCAGGGAGGGGGAGATGGATCCCTGGAGACCACCCCTATCAGTCTACGGATGTAGACTAGATGCCTCATTACCATGGCAGATGGCAGGGGCGGAACTACCGTGGTGCAGCTGGTGCAGCTGCACCAGGGCCCCGTCCAGCTAGGGGGCCCCTGAGGCTCCAGCGGTAGTTCCGTTCCCTTGTCACACAGAAGGGGATGGTAGGATGGCAGTAGCATGCTAGTACTGTCTGCACTGTGCAGCATTTTAATTTGTGGCCCGGGGGGGGGGGGGGGGGTCGGTTGTCAGCAGCGCTGCACTGTTCGGGCATCATTGAGTCCCGGGGGGGGAAGGGGGGGTCGGGTGTCAGCATCGCTGCACTGCTCGGGCATCATTGAGTCGGGTGGCAGCAGCGCTGCACACCCGCGGCACTGTCTGGAGTCTGGGGTCTGCTGCGCCGCGCTCCCTCGGCTCTTTTCTTACATTGAGTCCCGGGGGGAAGTGCTGCCTGAATCTGATAGTACTAGTAGCCAGAACGCTGCGGGGCAGTGCGGGCTGTATACTATCAGTAAGAAGGGGGGGTTGCTGTTGGAGCAGCAGGCAGCAGCATTTCATTGAGGCAGAGGGGGCTGGGAGGGTCGGCGCTGCCTCACTTCCGGCTCTTCCGTGGAGGCAGGCATTACACCCTGACCCTCTCCAGAAGACAATGAGACCTGAGCAGACCCAGTGAGCAAGCTGACTGAGGATACCAGGTAAGAGCCCGGAGCATTGCTACGGTCTGGTGGGGAGGGAAACAGCACTGCAGTGCACAGTGCACACCAACATGATTTGAGGGGGGGGGGGCAGGATTTGGATGCCTCAAGGAAGGGACGTTCCTGAGGCCCCAAGGACCCCCCCTTCAGAAGGGGATGGGGGTCATGGGGGCCCCAGGACCCCCCTTCCTTGATGCAGCTGATCTCCCCAAGCTTGGGGATAAGCTTGAATGCATCAAGGAAGGGGGTGTCCTGAGGCCCCATGCCCCCCCCTTCAGAAGGGGGTCCTGGGGGAGAAGCTCGGCTGCATCAAGGAAGGGGGGGCCCCTAGGACTCGTAGGGGCCCCCTCCTTCCTTAATGCAGCCGAGCTTCTCCCCCAGGACCTCTCCTAGGGCCCCCCCTTCCTTGATGCAGCCGAGCTTCTCCCCCAGCTAGGGAGATAAGCTTGGATGCATCAAGTAAGGGGGGTCCTGGTCCTATGCCCCCAGGAGCTGCCCTTCGGAAGGTGGGTCCTGGGGGAGAAGCTCGGGGTCCCTTCTGTGATGCAGCCGAGCTTCTCCCCAGGCATATAGGGGGAGAAGAAGCACTATAAAGAAAGTGAGCCGCCGCCAGCAGCCGCCATGGCCAGCACCAGCCACCCAGCTGCACATCTCGCCACCAGCAGCCGCCATGCCCAGTACCAGCCACCGCCACCGGACCGCTCCCAGAAGCCCAGCCAGGCACAGGGGGAGCTCCAACACCCACCATGGAGCCCCCATCTGATCCTATGCTCCTCCACCATTAACCCCCTCCATCCTGCGCTGACCACCTCATTCCCGGTTCAAGCTTCCATCAACGATGGGTGGGACCGGGTGAGACCGGAAGGGGGTGTGTAGGTGTGTGTCTGTGTGTGTAGGCGTGTGTGTGTGTCCACTTAGCCGCCCCCGCTTCTCGCCGCCGTACTGATCCTCGCCCTCCGATGCGATAGCATCAGGCACACATCTACTATATATATCCTCCTTGAGGCTGTCTTGGGCTATATATGTTATACCAGGCTATGCTGGGCTGTATATATTAACTGGAGGCTGTTTTTGGGCTGTATATATTACTTGGAGGCTATGCTGGGCTGCATATATTACCTGGAGGCTGTGCTAGTCTGTATATATTACCTGGAGGCTGTGCTGGGCTGTAGTGTATATGTTACCTGGCGGCTGTGCTGGACTGTATATGTTACCTGGTGGCTGTGCTGGACTGTATATATTACCTGGCGGCTGTGCTGGGCTGTGTATATTACCTGGAGGCTGTGCTGGGCTGTATATATTACCTGGTGGCTGTGCTGGGCTGTATATATTACCTCGAGACTGTGATGGACTGTATATATAGGCTCTGATGGACTGTATAATTACTTGGAGGCTGTGGTGGACTGTTTATATTACCTGTAGGCTGTGGTGGACTGTATATATTAACTGGACGCTATGCTGAGTTGTGTATGTAAGGCCCCTTTCACATCAGCGTTTATTTGAAATCGCGGCTGATGCGGTGAAAAAACCGCAACTGCCGCGATTACCGCATAACGGCCGCATTTGTGGTTCACCTGCGGCAAGCCCCATGCAATGTCTATGGGGCTTGCGGCAGGTGCAACAAGTGCGGTACAGTTGTTGTTTCGGCACTTACGGCAGATGCGGCCACGAAAAAAACGTGGTCAGCCACGGTTTTCTCGCGGCCGCATCTGCCGCAAGTGCCGAAACCGCACTTGCCGCACCTGCCGCACACCGCAAGCCCCATAGACATTGCATTGGGCTTTCCGCAGGTGAACCACAAATGCGGCCGTTATGCGGTAATCGCGGCAGTTGCGTTTTTTTCACCGCAAACGGTGAGTACCGCTGATGTGAAAGCAGCCTAGGCCTTACAACTAACAGGCAGGTAGTTTCTAAATACCTGCCAGTTCAGCCAATATCTAGATCTGCTCAGAGTGGTCAGTGACTGCTCCTGTGGCTTTGTCTGACATCACATCAACATTACAGCTGTTTCTTTTCCGCTCTGCTTTGTTGATGGGGTGTGACTGCTGATGTCATGCTGATTAACAGACAGGACCCCACTACATAACTGTGTGGAGACAGCTGTTCATCAGCATGATGTTATCAGTCACTCCCCTTCAACAGAGCAGCCTATAAGATTTAAGGCCTTTTTACACCAGTGTTTAGCTGATGTTTGCGGCAAATCCAGCAGGTGGTGCCGCATCTGCCGGATTGGCCACAACGGCTGACTTGTGGCCCCGATGCAGCAAGCTCCATGTATTGTGTATGGGGCTTGCGGTTCTGGCAGATGCGGCATTTGCAGCCGCGAAAAAAAAAAATGCTGCAAGCATGGGGCTTGCCACATCCAGACCACAAGTCGGCCGTTATGCGGCACCACCTGCTGGATCGGCCATAAACATCAGCTTGCCGCTTATGTGAAAGGGGCCTAAGAGCTGTCTATTGACATGAAGCAGCAGAGTCACTGGCTAGAGAGGTTTGTGACAGACCTATGCAAGTGGTAGGTAGAACGGGGAGGTAGGTAACTACTATCTTCCTATTAGTTTTTAGGATCGTATTAAAAAAATTAAGCAACTTTACTATTTAGATTTGATAGTTGCGTTGTAAATAAATATTACAATCTATATGTTTACGTTACTTTGTCGCCACTATGAGGGGCGGGGGGGGGGCCCCTGAAAAATTTCTTGCACCAGGGCCCACTACAGTCTGGGTCCGCCCCTGTACCATGGAACTATGTAAATTACTAAGTCGTTTTTCACAGACATTATAGTGCAGTTTTAGCTCAGAGAGGGATGGTTAGTGATGAGCTAGCAAGATGTAGGGACAGGTAGTGATAGGTTAGGGGGGTAAATCGTGGAGACAGGTTCCCTATAAACCCACAGGTACCACACTGAATTTTATAACAATGAGCCGCGGAACTAAAAAAATTTAATTTTTACCACTAAACCGTTATATTAGCTGCAAATTTTTCTTGAAGTAATAATTGATAATGAACCCCACAATTTCTTCAGAATGCAGTGATAACCTAAATATCATTATTATAGTAATAATAAATCTTTATTTATATAGCGCCAACATATTCCGCAGCGCTTCACAATACAGTGATATACAAACGGTCGTAGGTAACAGTGAATAATATACAATACAGTAAGTAATTAAAGTAGAGAATCAATATAAAAAATCTAATACACTAACCAGAGAATCAATGTAAAAAGTACAATAAATAAAGCAGAGAAAAACAATGTAAAAAATACAGTATGGTAATCAGATACAATGTAATAAACATAGAATCAATGTAGAAAGTACAATACAATAATTAAAGCAAAAATAAGGCTGACCCTGCTCAAAAGAGCTTACAATCTACAACGAGATGGGGGTTAGACAAAGTACAGGGTCTTATTACAGTGATGGTCCAGGCATCTTGAGGAAGTGGGGGATAGAAAAAAAATTATATGAATGGTCACCAGCCAATCTGTGTAGATCTTTTGGGTTTGGTGGAATTTGAAGAAAAGTTATGACCAGAGAGATAGTGAATGTGCTATATACAGTACAAAGGACTTCTAATAGGGAGCATGATAGGCAGCCTTAAAAAGATGTGTTTTAGGGAGCGTCTAAAGCTGTGTAAGTTGTGGATAGTTCTGACTTCTTGGGGTAGAGCATTCCAGAGAATTGGTGCAGCTCGGGAGAAATCTTGGAGTCGGGAGTGGGAGGATCGGATTAGTGCAGATGTTAGTCGAAGGTCATTTGTAGAATGTAGAGAACGGATGGGGTGATAGACGAAATGAGGGAGGAGATGTAGAGAGGTGCTGCACTGTGAAGAGCTTTGTGGGTGAGAAAAACAAGTTTGAAATGGATCTTGTAGTGTATAGGCAGTCAGTGCAGTGACTGGCACAGAGCGGAGGCATCTGAGTAACGATTGGCCAGGTAGGTGATCCTGGCTGCTGAATTAAGGATGGACTGGAGAGGGGAAAGCTTAGAGAGGGGGAGGCCGATTTATAGAGAATTGCAGTAGTCAAGGCGGGAATGGATTAGGGCCACGGTGAGGTTTTTTGTTGTGTCCATGGTGAGAAAGGGGTGGACTCTAGAAATGTTCTTCAGGCGCAAGCGACAAGAGAGGACGAGAGATTGTATATAGGAGGTGAGGGAGAGATCGGTGTAAAACATAACACCCAGACAGCGCACCTGCTGCCTAGATGTTATCGTGGTGCCACACACACTGAGAGTAGGAGATGGTGGTCAACAGTGTCAAAAGAGGTCAAGAAGAATAAGCAGAGAGTGGTCACCATTACATTTTGCCTTCAGAAGGACATTGGTCACTTCATGAGGACAGTTTCTGTAGAATATAGGGGGCAGAAACCAGCCTGTAAGATCTAGAAGAGAGTGATTGAAGAGGTAACGGGTGAGGCGGGTGTAGACCAGGCGCTCCCAGAGTTTAGAAATGAATGGGAGATTGGAGACTGGTCTATACTTATTTGTGCACAATGGGTAAAGAGACATTTTCTTTAGTAATGGAGTGGGTGAGTAGTGATGACCGGAGAGAGGAACTGGAGTAGGTGTGAGGGAATGGGGTCAGTGGTGCATGTAGTGGGACGAGAGGAAAAGAGGAGCTTGGAGACTTCTTCTTCTGTAACTGGGTCAAATGTGGAGAGTGAGCCGGAGGAAATGTGGGGAAGAATTGGAGCAACAGCGCTTGGAGGCTGGGAGCTGATTTCCTAGCGGATGTTGTCTATTTTCTCCATAACGTAAGAACCAGATCATCAGCACAGAGGTCAGTGATGGGGGTCTGCACTTTAGGACTGAGTGACTTTTTCCTCCTGATGAGTGACTTTTCCTCCATATGAGTTCAGCTCTCCTAGAGCATTGCTGGAGGAATCAAGTTTGCGATGTGAGCCAAGGTTGTTTTATTCTATGTGTGGAGGTTCTGAGGGTGAGGGGCGCTACTTGGTCCAGGGTGCTTCTGAGAGTGTCATTCTAGTGAGTCACAGCCAGATCAGGACAGGAGAAGAAGGAGATTGGGGACAGTGATGAGAGTAAAGAGTCTGTGAGTGCAAGAGGATTAATGGCCTGTAGATTTCTGGATGTGTGATAGGTAGGAGTGTGCTGGGCTGTGTGAGGATTTGTGAGCATGAAGGAGAGAATGTTGTGGTCAAGAGGGGAGAGGTGAATTATCTAAGGAGGAGGTTGAGCAGACCGGGTAAAGACTAGGTCAAGGGTGTTACCATCCTTTTGTGTCTCAGAAGTTGAGAGGTGTGAGAGGCCATGAGAGGTGTTAAAATAGGAGCTGGATGCAGATGAGGAGATGGGGCTGTTAAAGTCTCCCAGAATAAGGGTTGGTAATTTGAGGAAATGAAGTACGGCAGCCACGCGGAAAAATGATCGAAGAACTGGGTGGGTGACCCTGGGGGGTGGTATACAACACCTACTCTGAGGGGGAGGGGATAGGAAGACCCTAATTGTGTGGACCTCAAAAGAAGGGAATGAGAGGGATGGGCTGGAGGGATGACCTGGAAAGTACATTGTGGGGACAGGAGTAAACTAACTCCACCACATCTGTTCCCAGGTCTTGGGAATGGGAGAAATGTAAGCTGCCATGAGAAGTAGCAACAAGGAAAGCAGTGTCTGGACTTCCAGGTTTCAGTGAGGCCAGAGGTTAAGAGAGTTAGTAAGGAAGTAGTTATGAATGAAGGTAAGTTGTTGCATACAGACTGTGGATTCCAGAGTGCGCAATCAAAAGAGGGATATGAAGGTGTGATTGTAATGGTAATAAGATTAGTAGGGTTTCTATGTGATGTGGGGGAGGGGCTGAAGTTGGCAGAGGGCGGACCAAGGTTGGAGAGATATCACCTGACAGGAGCAGCAGCAAAAAGAGAAAGAGCAAATAGAAACTGCTGTTCGGCCACATGACAGGGCTTAAAAGGAAGGAGTGCTATGTGGCTTTTGGAGCTCAGTTTCTCTTGGATGTTTTTGGCACCATTTATAGAACCCCCACAGTGCCAGAATAGAAACCCCTCCTATTGGAAAAAAAAAAACAAAAGTGACCTCATATAGGAAATTAGACCTCTTGATGAATTAATCTATGGCTACAGTAACTATTTTTGCTCAATAGGTATTTTATTCTGCAACATCCACTCCATACTTTTTGGGGTGAAATTGCAAATATGCCATCTGATTGCCCATATATTGTGCCTTTTGAGACATGTACCACGTAAACTGTTAAATAGCCTCTCCCCACTACAGAAAGACCACCATATAGATGCTAACTGTGGTTTAGACACAGTGGGGCACAGAGAGACTGTGGAATTTGGTCTGGGAAGCACAGGTTTCACTAGATTTTATTTGGGTGTAAGGCATATTGATTTTCCAGAGCCTTTGTCTTACTGTGGAGCCCACTGGGACGGGGTACTCGGTACCAGATTGGGGTATCATGGGGTTATCATGGCAGTTCCTTGGTCCGGACGTGTACCGAGCCCACAAGTAAAAGGGGTTATTTACAGGGATTGTCATAACGATTGTGGTAAGTGAGGGGACCACGCTGCTGCTTACTGCTGCAGGAGAGGGATGGTGCTGCAGCCGGATGGATGAGCCCGCTGTGGTCGGGCTGCTCCTCACACGGTGTAATTTATATATCACAGTTCAATGTGGCAGGATCACACCGGGATTACTGTGAGCAGGGTTCAGGTGTTGCACAGAAGACGCGTAGGTTGGGCTGCTCCTGACAGGGGGTAATGAGTAACCTTGTTCTACATACAGGGAATCACACATGGAGACTGAAGCAGGGTTCACCTTATTTTACTAGCAGTTCTTTTGTGGAGCCCACTGGGACGGGGTACTCGGTAACGGACCGGGGTATCACGGGGGTTATCACGGCGGTCCTTGGTCCGGACCGTGTCCCGAGCCACAAGTAAAGGGGTTATTTACAGGGATTGTCATGACTCCACCCACGGGTTGTGGTCAGTGAGGGGACCACCGCTTCTGCTTACTGCTGCCAGGAGGAGGGATGGTGCTGCAGCCGGATGGATGAGCCCGCTGTGGGTCGGGCTGCTCCTCACACGGTGTAATCTATATATCACAGTTCAATGTGCGTGGAATCACACACGGGAGACTGGAGCAGGGTTCACAGGGTTTTACTGAAAAGTTCTTTATGGTACAGTTCACACAGTCACTTTACACAGGCAACTCCAGACACTCACTGAACCATGTGCAGCCAGGTTTCCTCTCTGAGACCCTTCATCTCTGAAACCTTTCAGGCTTTCCTCTGTTCTGTCCTTCCCGTGGGCTGTATGGCGGCAACTCGGTCCCTTGTGTGGCTTCCCCCGGTGTGTGTGGGTGGCAAGCCTGGGTACTATGGTGTTGCTGTGACTCCAGCCCTGTGTTAGGAACTCTGAACTGGAATCAGAGTCCCCCGTCAGTTGGTCTGGGATCCGGCATATAGCTGCGGTCCCCCTCAGAGCCGACACTCTGGTCCCAGCCTAGCCTTGGATGTCCCTATCTTGCAAGGGATCACCGGGCTCTCTCCTACCCATGTAACTACCTGGGTACGTCAGGGGAATCTGTCCTGCCAGTAGTCTGTCAGCGCTGCCATCTTCTTGGACCCAGCTCACTGGTCCGGTCTCTCCCCTTTCCCTTGGACTTCAGGCTATGGAGCGGACTTTCTCTCCAGGGAACAGTGTCTCGCAGATTCTGCGCCTCCAGGGGCCCAGACCTTCAGGAAAGTTTCTCTCTGTCCTTGGTCTTTGTTTTTACCTTCTAAGCCTTCTCCGGCCTACTTCTTGTCTTTTCTTTTCGGCTCACTCCGGCCTACTGACTAATTCCTCCTAGTTTTCCCCTTTTTGTAATCGTCCGTCACCTGACCTACGTCCCACCCACTTTCCTCTAAATCCTACCACCCCTTGCCCGGCCAAGAGTCCCGGGCTCCGGGTTGGGTGTTGTGTCTTGTGGGTGTGTGTGTTGAAGGTGTGTGTGTAACACCTGTCTCCACCTGCCTGGCTGCAGTTCCTACCTGTGGCCACCCTGGTTGCAGGGGCGCCACACTTTCTCAGTACAAACAGTTCACAGTACATTTCTTTTACACGGGTAACCTCCGGACAGTCACTCAACCCTCTGCAGCCAGGTTTCCTTCCTGAGACCCTTTTCTCTCTCTGATACCTTTCAGGCTTCCTCTACGCTTGTCTTCCCCGTGGGCTATATGGTGCAACTCGGTCCCTTTTCTGGCTCCCCAGGGTATGTGGGTGGCAAGCTTGGGTCCTATGCGCTGCTGAGCCTCCAGCCCGTGTGTTAGGAACTCTGACCTGGAATCCAGAGTCCCCCGTCGATTTGTCTGGGATCCGGCATATAGCTGCGGTCCCCTCAGAGCCGACTCTCTGGTCTCAGCCTAGCCTAGGTGTCCCTGTGTTGTGGGGATCACCGAGCCCTTTCCTACCCGTGTAGACTTCTGCACTGGGAAGGGATTCTCCTCACCGTCGTTCTCTGAATACCGCTGCCGTGTTCCTCGGACCCAGCTGTACTTGGTCCGGTTTTTCCCCTTCCCTTGGGCTTCTCTCCTGGGGACTGTGCCTCGCAGGATTCTGCGCCTCCAGGGAGCCCAAACCCTCAGGGAAGGCTCTCTGTCCTTTCTCTTGGTCTTTTCTGTTCAGCTCACTCTTGGCCTAATACTAACTCCTCCTAGTTCTCCCTTTTTATCCCAGTGCTGTCACCTGACCTACGTCCACACCCACTTCCCTCTAAACCCTATCACCCCTTGCCCGCCTAGAGTCCCGGGCTCCGGGTTGGGTGTTGTATTCTGTAGGGTGTGTGTTTGAAGGTGGTTTGTGTAAAACCTGTCTCCAACTGCCTGGCTGCAGTTCCCTATTGTGGCCACCCTGGTCGCAGGGGCACCCACACATAACTTGAAACCCCCTATATTCCATTGATAGATGACGGACCTAATTGAGGGTTGAACTTTTTTTAGCAGTGGCATTTTGGAATACATAACACTTTTTAATTGCTTTCAGTATAGAGCTCAGATCATATGTATCCTTTTGTCTACACTGAGCATTTACATCAGGTTCTCTGTGTAAATTTCAAAAAAAAACACTATTCAAACCAAACCTCTGATGGAACCATTCATTGGAAAGAGGCAGGTGGAGACATTTTGGGCTCTGGGTGGTCTTCTTCAGCAATTCTTTGTCTTCAGGTCAGTACGATTACAATAATACCAGATTTATTTGGGTTTGCTACTTTTACATACTTAAAAAAGCTTTATAGTCTTCTAAATTGTATTTTTAGGTCATATTCTGAGAGCTATTTATTTTTTGGCTGACAGACCTGTACAACAACTTTTATCTTACAGGATGCATGTACTTTGATGCCTGAGACCTGTTAGTTTCACAGTGATGTGGAGCCCACTGGGACGGGGTACTCAGTACCTGACCGGGGTATCACGGGGTTATCACGGCAGTCTTGGTTTCCGGACCGTGTCCCGAGCCCACAAATAAAGGTGTTATTTACAGGATAGTCGTGACAACACCCACGGGTTGTGGTCAATGGGGACCACCGCTGCTGCTTGCTTCTGCCAGGAGGATGATGGATGGATGGTGCTGTAGCTGGATGGGCTGCCCCTGACAGGGTGAATAACAGTTTAACATGCAAGGAACAAAAACTGGAGACTCTGGCAAGGTTCACTGGGTTTTACTCAAGTTCTTCACAACTTTTCAGTACAAGTCATAGTTTATCTGGTTCACAAAGCTGTTTCAGTTTCCCACAAGTTAACTCCACACTTTCAGTTCACTCTACTGCAGCCAGGTTTCTGTCTTAAGACCCTTCTCCTTCTTAATACCATTAAGGCCCTTCTTTACTTCTCCTTCCTTATGTGTGGTATGGTAGGTCGCTCGGGCTCTTGTGTGGCTTCTCCCTGTGTGTGAGTAAGTAAGCTCAGAGCCCTATATGCCACTGTACCTTCCGCACTTGTGTTAGAAATCAGACATGGAATCTGCATCTCCCCGCCGGAATGTCTGTGATCCTGCTTGTAGCTGCGGTCACCTCAGAGCCAACGCTTTGGTCCTGTCCTAGCCTTCCAATTTCCCTATATTTCAGGGGATCACCAGGCTCCTTCCTACCCGTGTGACTACGGCGTACATAGGGGATCCTTTCCTTCGGTCGTTCTCTGGCACCGCTGCTGTTTTCCTCACTGGCCCAGCTATACAGGCCTAGTCCTGGTCTTTACTGCTCGGCACCCTCTGGACTACTACTTACACTCTGGTTTTCCCCTTATGACCCGGTCCGTCACCTAGCCTACATCCCAGCCACTGTGACTGGCCCTGCCACCCCTTGCCCGTCTAGTGTCCCAGGATCCGGTTGGGTCTTGTGTCTGTGGGTGTGTTTGTGAAGGTGTTTGTGTAAAATTGTCTACACCTTCCTGGCTTTTAGTTTTTACCTGTGGCCACCCTTGTCGCAGGGGCACCACAGTGACACTGTAAGACCCTAAACAGAGCTCGGGTTGCGACAGCAACTGTTGGAACCCATGACTGCAATTGCAGAGCACTAATAAAGTTGGAGAGTTCTCTACCTCTTTTAACCATTTAGAATTTTAGATGGTGCCCTCACAATTCATGGAGGCATCTAAGGAGTTAAAAGGCCCAAATAGCTTGTAAAACCGATAGGAACCGATGCAGTAGGGTGTCGGTTGTAGCGTTTTTTTCCTACTTTTTGCAGGACCCCACAGACAGGAAAGGACTGCATCGGAGGTGACCTCTGGATGCCATTTTGTGTCCGAGTCCGTCATTTTCACAGATCCGGACATAGAAAGCCCGAGCCTGCAACTGGCTTTTGGTGGGCGGGCTATTTAAACCGCTTTGTTAGTTAATTTCACTTCCGCAATATATATATATATACATTGCGGAAGTGAAATTACAGGGGAACAGAGCAGGGGAATCGGATGCCTATTAAGGCCAAATCCGATCAGATCTGTTGGCCATAGGAATACATGGGGACCTAATCTGATATGTGGCTGTCCGTTTTACAACGGACAGCCACGGATTGCAATAAATTGCAGTGTTAAAACAGCCATATACAGACATCAACCGCTGCACCTTCACAGTGTGTGTGGGCGCCACTGACTTATCCTGAGCGCCGTAAAAAAGTGGTGATGACAATAAGGCCCTTTAATGACCACCACTAAAAGGCATATTGAGGGTCTCTAAAGGTGTTAAAAATACATGGAATACAAAAAACTAATTAAACAATCGGTAATTTTCTGCTAACACATTTCCTTTTAAGGTCTATGATCCCCTTGGCTAACTTTAGACTATGTATGTTATGGTGCATGAACTTTGCTTTCTGCTGGTATTGAGGCTTTACTGGAAAGTGTCTGAATGCTGCTGATTAATATCACATGCATCCATTTCAGATATGAAGTACAGCAATCTGTAATACCTGATGCCTAAACAGCCAGGTAAATACATGTCTCCTGGTCAAACAATATGGTCACTTTAAATCAATGTTGACATTTGCTTAGCTGAGATAGTGATTCCCTATCTGAACTTATATCCTGACTGTACACAATAAGTTCTGCCAGCAGCATTGTTGCAGCCAGTCTCACATTGTGTACGGTAATAATGAGCCCTTCACGCTAGACCCGAGAATTGTTCTAGCACTAAAGCCAATGAAAGAGAAATAATGTTAATAAAACAAAGTCCCCCCATTAACCTTTAAAGCACTTTATCTATCTATAATTGCGCAGACAAATGTATTATTGATTTACAAGGATGGCATCTAGTTAACCTTACATATGTGAAAAATGTACCCACTTCCAGATGTTTCCCCTTATTACACATTTGTCACAGTGAATATTTACAGACATTTAGAATGCGGCTACACACATTCTTCATAGTCTACAGTACCACATAGAAACTATGATTCTTAAAATGGGAGACTCCCCTAGCTGTTGGTGAGACTCTCCTATTTGGCTCTCCTTTTTGTTAGCAAGGCTCCCCTAGTTGTTGGTAAGGCTCCCAGAGTTGTTGGCGCGGCTTCCCCAGTTGTTGGTGAGGCTCCACCAGTTGTTGGGGAGGCTCTATTACTTGGCAAGGCTCTCGTTGTGGTTGGCGAGGCTCTCTTATTTGTTGGCGAGGCTACCTAGTTGTTGGTAAGGCTCCCCTAGTTGTTGGTGAGCCTCCCCTAGTTGTTGGCGAAGCTCTCCTAGTTCTTGGCGAGGCTCTCCTAGTTGTTGTAGAGACTCTCCTAGTTGGCTCTCTTATTTTTTGCTGAGGCTCCCTAGTTGTTGGTGAGGTCCCTTAGTTGTTGGCAAGGCTCTCCTAGTTGTTAGCGAGGCTTCCCTAGTTGTTGGGGAGGCTTCCCCAGTTGTTGGGGATGCTCTATTACTTGGCAAGGCTCTCCTTGTTGTTGGCGAGGCTCTCCTATTTGTTGGCGAGGCTCCCCTAGTTGTTGGTAAGGCTCCCCTAGTTGTTGGTGAGGCTCTCCTAGTTGTTGGCGAGGCTGCCCTAGTTGTTGACGAGGCTCTCCTAGTTGTTGGCAAGGCTCCTCTAGTTGTTGGTGGAGATCCGCTAGTCATTGGGGAGGCTCCCATAGTTGTTATTGAGGCTACTCCAAGGTTTGCACACTTCTGTAGTTGTTGCCGATGATCCACTAATTGTTGACAAGGCTGTCCAAGTTGTTGGCGAGGCTCCCCTAGTTGGCAAGCTCCACTACTCATTGATGAGGCTCTCCAAGTTATTGACGAGGCTTCCCTAGTTGTTGGTGACTATCTCCTAGTTGTTGGCAGGGCTCTATTGGCAGGCTCCCCTAGTTGTTGCATAAACTGGCCAGTGGTGTGTTTTTAAAGTCCGCAGCATGTTAATTTCTCTTGCAGGTACGTTGAGTTTTATGTGCAGATTTTTCCCAAAGACTTGCATTAAATGAAGAAAATCTGCAGGCAAAAAATGTAAATGCATGTTACCCGCACATAAGAATGTCAACAGTGTTTTATCAAAGCCAAATACCAGGAAGTTTACAAAACAAAAACAGCTTTATTAAAAGTATGACACACGAAACAGAGACAAAAAACCGCACCATCAAAAATTAGATAAAAGCGCCAGGTAAAAAACACACCAAAATCTCAATTAAAAAACACAAGTAACCTAATTTACACAATAGGTGCAGAATTTCTGCAACATCAAAAACTCACCAAGAGCTCCTCATGGGAACGTAGCCTAAAGGGCCCATATACTGTTTTTGCACAAGGACCTTCCTCTGCTGCTATCCACTACTGGTAATATTAAATTGGATGTAGAAGACAAAAATACATTGAGATATTTTTACCTTTCGTATGGATTTCCACTACAGCTGGGGAGGCCGGGGACCATATAGGTTTATTTAGTGAGTCCAGGGCATTTTCCTAATCTGTCTGATGAGGCAGCAGAAGAAAATGTTTGAGAAGCTCTGCCATAGAGACACATTGAAATCAGCAGTCCCAATGAAGACCTGTATTAGTTGCAGGACATAAACATTTTATGAAATGAAATAGTCATCAACAGTGTAGTGTATTCTTATGTAATTAACTGTACAGCGACCAAGTACAGTTACAGCACAAAGCAGGCCACATACCTGCCATAGCTATCATTCCATGACTATCTCTCCCCACATTCTGGCAGCTGATGCACGTGATGTGATTTATTTCTGCTATTCCCTTGACCTTTTCATTGTTTTTAAAAATCTGCCATAGAGTTCTGGAAATATGGGCCTTTTTAATTGTGACGTTTTTTTTACCAAGGGGGTACAGCTCACAGGATTCTCTGATGGGGTATATTTAGCCTTCTCTGAAAATGAGACTCCTCGTTTTGTAGGAAGTTCATTATAAGGCAAATCTTGGAAGGTGAACGTGCCTTGTTCAACATCGGCGGTGTGCTGAGGTTGCGTTGCGTAGGAAGAACACTAGGACCTTCGGTAACAGGTAGGCAGTTGAGGGAGGGGCACTTCCCTTGAGCACTGAAGTCTAGCACGGCCTTGGCGTTACAGGTTGGGAACTTAGCAGTTGTTTGCTGCGAATCCCTTGGCAACTCAGTCTTTGCAGGAAGTGAGGGTGAGGGAGCTACCCAGCTGTTGTAGTTGTCTTCAGTGGGTTTGATGCTCGTGACCATGATGATCACCTTCTTTTCCTCTGTAGGTGGCGAGTTGTTGACCTGGTTTGCAGGGTAGAGTGCTGTTGACTCAATTGTTGTCTTGAAGACAAAGCAGGTTTGGATCATGATATTGTTATTGCCACCTAGAGTGTCGTTTGGCTTCTCCTTTACCCAGTAGTGATGTGGGTACGGCAGAACGGACACGTCTTGGTCATCTGACGTGATGACGGTTTTGTAAGAAGTGAGGTTATAAAAATGTATAATCCAGCTCAGCTGTTTCTTTTGTGCTCCAGAGAATTCCCGAAACATCCAGAAAAAACTTTAAGGTCTGGCACCAAAAGTTCTTAGTTCCAAAAAGATTTCTTTATTGATTTACAGCACAAAAAGCATGGAAAATCGAGGCTTTAGTATAGAGTCCGATTAGATACAAGCTATCCCGGGCCCTGGTTTACATGTTTCGAGGCCCAAGATAGCTTGTATCTAATCGCACTATACTATAGCCTCGATTTTCCATGCTTTTTATGCTTTAACTCAATAAAGAAATCTTTTTGGAACTAAGAACTTTTGGTGCCGGACCTAAAGTTTTTTAAGAAGTGATGTTGTTTGGTTTCTTTGTCTGGTCGCTACAGACATCACCGATGATGAACTGAGCGTACGGTTCATCAAGTTGACCAAAGATTTGTAGGTGCGCCTTGTGCAGACATATGATGTCTCTGCCGAGTAAATCAAGGAATCTGCCTTGTTGTCCAGGCCCGGTATCTCGCTGGCTATATCTTTGAGGTGAGGAAACTAAAGAGCCGCTTCTGGTGTTGGGATTTCTTCCCTGTTAAAGGGTATTTGGTTACACTTTGAGTGTGGGAAATGGTATCACCTTGGTGCTGAAGAGAAGAAGTTATTATGAGGCTGCTGGCCCTTCTTCCGGTGGCTTCTGTTACAACGCTGCAGGTACCCAAGGTGTAGGCATAGGTGTTTCCCTTTAAGCCAAGCAAGTCAAAGAGTTCTGACTTGGCCAAGGATTTGTTGCTCTGGTCGTCCAGGCTGATGTACACCTTGACTGCTTTCTCTGGATGACCTTTGGGATACACCTTTGCCAAGCAAATCTTTGTGCAGGACTTGTCACGAAGGCTTTCTCCACAGACCTTGGTGCATGAGGAAGATACTGTAAGATGGTTTGCAGCTTGGCCTGTACTCTCCCCGCCATGTCTTGTGGTGGGAGAAATATAAAGAGGGCGTGCACTCTGAGACTTATTTCACTGGTGGAGGTGCTAATTGAGAGGTCTGGTCAACCGACGTCGTAAGATACGATAAATGACAATTGCACACTCACAGATTCTTTTGCAAAAAATTGACATGCTAATATACACCCAAACTGGGTCGGAATTTATATGAAATAAAGCACCCCGAAATAGAGTCCAAGGATCCCTCGTATCTTTTTACCACAAAGTGGAGAACATAAATAGGGCAATTGTACCCTGATCCACACAGAAGCATATATAAACCTGCCTTCTTTCGCGCAGACTCGGCTTCCGCCTCCGCCTTCTTTTGTGCAGACTCGGCTTCCAAGCCTGCTTTCTTCTGGACAAAGACAGCTCGTACTTTCATTGTTTCTGCTTCAGCACGTGCCTTTACAAGCTGCTCACTGAGAGTAGAGTACCTTGATGAACCCGATTTGAGTGAGTGCCTTGAGCTTTTAGCGGACCTGGATCTGTGCGATGCTGCTTCTGCCATTTGTGCAATCCTTGCTTCAGTCTTGTCCACATTGTCACTCACAGTGCGGACTCGTTCAGCATTGAGCTGTTGGAAGTCCTGAAGTTCCTTTAAGGATTAAGACGTATTTAGTTTTAGCTGGGTAGAGATATGTGTTTTACAAATGTCTTTGTAGGACTGATATGCTGAGTAGAGTTGTTCCAGGGTTTCCTCTGGTGGTAGCGCCAGGCACAGATAAAACAGTCACTTGGTTTAGCACTCTTTGCCACAGTAATGTTATATGGCGTAATGATTCACTTTGGTGGATTCTAGGTTCTCACTGACCTTCCATGCAGGTTTGGTCAATCGCTTAGACTTTTCACTGGAAGCTGTGAGAAGTTCTGTTGCTTCTTGCTGTTTTAGGCTGGTTTCACATTAGCGTTTACCAGCGCAGCGTATGCTGCGTAGTTCTTTTTTTAAATTCGCAAGCGTATTGCGCACCTATCTTTAATATGGTGTGCGCAGGTGAACACAGGGACCTGCATTGGAATCAGTATGTCTGCGTATGCGTCCCTGTGCGTGGTTTTTTGGAGCCCGGCAAACACAACATGTTGCATTTTTTGACTGATGACTGCAAATCCCAAGCGCTCTAATCACCAGTCCCCTAGATAATTGTGTGCATGTAACTTACATCACCAAACAATGAACAGACAGTGTCAACTCAATCATTACTGCAGCTGTAGAAAGACCAGGAGAAACGCTGTAGTTTTCTTCCAAAACTTGTATTAGTTACAATGGAACGATAGGTGAAAAGGAATAATCTCTACATGGCTTGCAGACATGCGTGTTTGGCAATGGCTTCTCTAAACTAAACTGGGTAAAAGGAAGGGGCAACCTAGTACAGAGGCAAACTAAGGGAGGTAGGGACAAACATCATGCACAGTCTAATAAACCTAGCAACAACAGGGAATTTCCTGATTGGAGGAAAAGTACACAATGCATTACATAGAGCAGAGGTCCCCAAATCCAGGCCTCAAGGGCCACCAGTTTTCAGGATTTCCTTAGTATTGCACTGGGCTTGGAATCATTACCTGTGCAGATGATCACATTAACACCTGTGCAATACTAAGGAAATCCTGAAAACCTGCATGTTGGTGGCCCTTGAGGCCTGGAGTTGGGGACCTCTGACATAGAGAATAAACATATAACAGGTTGTTCCCATTCGTGGGACACAACACTTAGATTGCTCTTATATTTAGGAAAGTCCTTTGTCTTTAATGCTGTTTCTGCTCTAGATTCATTACTGCTGCTTACATTGTGCGTTTTTCGCTTGAATTCATCTACAAGCTTGCCTTTGACATATTCTAGTGTGAGCTCATTATCTGGCCGTGCATCTAGTGCAGTGACAAGTGTGTCATAACTTTCTGGAAGAAAAAAGAAAGGGGGGCGTAATGTGAAGATCTATTCAAGGTAGTGGGTTTTAGTGCGTAATCTTCCACCCTCACCTGGGGGAGTTGTGCGCCCTCGGACAACAGCGGTGTAATGCTCTGGCGTCCTCCTCCCTTGCTGTCGGCGTTCACCAGCTGCTGCTACACTGGCTCTTCTGGCTGGGAACGCCACGTGACCAAGCACACGTCACCAGTGGTCCTGCACTGCTTCTCTAGTTTCCCAGCAACCGCAAGTGCTCTTGACACGATTTGTTTACCCTTCCTCCACTCCTCGCTCCCTCTGCTGTTCCTGCTGTTTTTCCCTCCAGGGGAAACCAATAGATACTAGAAAAATAATATACACCTATATTTGATATACACCTGATGAAGACGGCTACCTGACCGTTGAAACGCGTTGTGTGTTCCCTGAGGGACGTAATAAAGGATTTGGATCAATAATCCCCCATTATCTTTCTTTCCAAGCGCTCCTAAACAGAATTGTTATTTTTCTAGTATAACTTTCTGGAAGACCACTTAATAGTAGTGCAGCACAATTAAAGTCTTTAATTACTTCTCCAATACCCCTGAGACGCTTCACAATCTCTAGGGTGTTTCTTATATAGTCCTGCATATTCTGGCCATCACTTAGCTTAGACTGGTACAGTTTTCTCATGAGATAAAACTTATTGCTAAGATTTGATCTTTCATGCACTTTCTTTAACTCATCCCACATCTCGTTTGCAGTTGCACACTTGCATATATGCACAATCTGTTCATCATCTACACTGAGGGAGATAGTGCTTTGTGCTTTCTAATCCCTCTCTACCCAGGAACTTGTTCTGCGTATATTTCGATTACCTTCTCTTATGAGCAGCATCTTCATCTTGATTTTCCAGGATTGATCATTCTGATTGGTGAGACTTTGCACTGAGAACTTGCAGTGATCTCTGCTTGTGGACAGGGGCTGACTGGCGGAGATCGTCCCGGGCGGCAGCTGGATCCTGCAGCCCTGATGATTGTGGTGCTATCGGGTGAGGAGCGGAGGGGGAAGAATGGTGCTATCGGTTGTGGCCGGGTGAGGAGCGAGGGGGGTATGTGCTATCGGTTGTGGCCGGGTGATGAGCGGAGGGGGGGTACTATCGGTTGTGGCCAGGTGAGGGCAGGGGGGGTGCTTTCACTCACCGCACACTGCCGGCTGCGTAATTGCAGCAGCTGTGGCCACAAAGCAATAGCGGCCGCCGGTCCTTATAATTAAAAAGGTGGCCCTAAATTGGGGCAAAAGCACCAGCTGGGGGGCACTTGCCCCCCTGCCACCTGGGCCAGTCCGCCCCTGCTTGTGGACATCTTCTCTGTTGCGCCTATGCTTCTTTTGCTTTGGGCTTCTATTGCTGTATTACTCATTTGTGTCACTCTGTGCTCTGTCACTCCTGGTGTTCTGTGTCACTCCTGGGGTTCTGTGTCACGCTGGGCCCATAACCTGTTGGTAGCGGATCATTCAGGATACTTTCAAGCGTGTTAACAACAGAACAGAGCTTTAATTAGCAATAAACAGGTACAGATATGAAGGGCTTTGTGGAATCAGGAATATACATATCTTAAAGGGATCCTGTCACCTCCAGAACGCCTCCTAAGCTACCAAAACATGTCCCGGCAGCATCCCATCACTAATCTCACACTTCTTTTGTCTCCTAAAACCGTCCTGTGAAAGTGCATAAAAACGTTTTAATACTTACTCATTAGTGATTATAATTAGCAGGGGCCATATTCTTTAGCCCTTAGGGCGTGTTGTTTTGCAGCTCCAGGATCCACCCACTCTCTGTCTGTGTTGTTCTGCTTGTGCAGGTTTTACCCTCCCCCTCTCTGTCACTCACAGAATGCAAATCATTAGTCCTGCCTTCAGCTCCACATCACTGCACACAGAGAGAGAGGGTGGATCATTCGGGGCGTGAAAATGAGCACCTAGGGAGGGCTTAGAGTCTCACAGGGGACGCCTTGTGAGACTTATTCAGGGACAAGAAGTCTCAGATTTGTAAGTGTATATTATTGATTATTCCAATGTTAGAGAGCGCTTTTTTTTTTTTATAGAAAAGGAGCACTAATACTGATATGTTAGGGTGCAGGGACAGGTATTATTAATAGGGTTGGGGGTGATTTGGAGGAGTCAGGTTCCCTTTAAGTGTCTCTTTGCAGCATCTGCAGACTGCTTCTCCTCTCATGCACAGACACAGGAAACTGGGTACAGTCACTTGGTCTTTCCTGTGAGTGAGCCTCTGGGAGTTTCTTTTTTTTAATTTAACTTTATAGACAATGCACAAACCTAGCAATAGAACACTTACATATACAGGAATGGAGTTGTTGCACTAAACATATTCCAACAGTCTTACAGCCCTTTCACATCAGCACTTTTCGCTGATGTGCGGTAGATCCGGCAGGTGGAGCCACATCTGCGCCTACGGCCTAATGCATTGTCAATGGGGCTTGTGGTCTGATGCGCAAGTGCGGTTACGCCGGATTCGGCACTTACGTCAGCGAAAAAAAAAGCTGCAAACAGCGTATCTGCTGGTGCATCCGGCATTACTGCACTTGCCGCACCGGACCACAAGCTCCATAGACAATGCATGGGGTTTGCCAGAACCGGGCCTCAAGTCAGCCGTCAGGCGGCAGATGTGGCGCCACCTGCCGAATCTACTGCACATCAGTGAAAGCGTGATGTGAAAGGAGCCTTACTCCTGAAAAAAGACATAGTGTGCACATACTGCTGCTCTTAAAACGCTTCAAAAAGCCTCAGTGTGAACACAGCCCTGTCTTGTGGCCGGCAGGTGTGCACTGCCTGTGGTCCCTCACACCGTCTGTACCCGGATGACAGATAGGCGCAGTATGAGGCGCGCCCTCCTCCCTGCAGTTCCGCCGCACTCCTGCAGGCGCCGCTGTCTCTCTCCAGCTGTATATAGGCGCTGGCAGCCGGTGACGTCGCAGTGTAGGCGGCCGGAGCAGGTGCTGAGCGGGGCCGGAGCAGGTGCGGGTTCACGGTGCAAGAGCTCCGGTGACTACACAGCAGCAGGACGGAGGAAGAGAGCGGGCAGCACAGCGAGGTGAGCGGCAACACGGGAGCTGCAGGATCCCAGACAGGAGGACGGGAACTTTCCACCTATTCCCCGGCTGCTGCTGAGTGTTCTGGGACTTGTAGTCTCCGAGCAGTCAGCCCTCAGCCTGAACCCATTATACGGTAACACATAAGTAGCTTTAGAATAATTCACATGTGACCTGAGCCTTATCTATCTGCAAATTACTGGAAAATGTCAGAAATAAGCACAGTCCAGGCATAGTGTAAGCTGGTATTAGGGGGTGGGAGGGATAGCTGAGGAAAGATAATGACCTGGCCCCAGGTGAGAGGGAGAGGTAGAGCTGGCATGGCAGGCCCCCAGTTCCACAGGAGGTTGGGGTGGGGGGCAGAGCTGGCATGGAGGCCCCCAGTTCCACAGGTGAGGTTGGGGTGGGGGGCAGAGCTGGCATGGAGGCCCCCAGTTCCACAGGAGAGGTTGGGGTGGGGGGCAGAGCTGGCATGGAGGCCCCCAGTTCCACAGGAGGTTGGGGTGGGGGCAGAGCTGGCATGGAGGCCCCCAGTTCCACAGGAGGTTGGGGTGGGGGCAGAGCTGGCACAGATGCCCCCCCAGTTTCACAGGTGAGGTTGGGGTGGGGGGCAGAGCTGGCACGGATGCCCCCCAGTTTCCACAGGTGAGGTTGGGGTGGGGGGCAGAGCTGGCACAGATGCCCCCCAGTTTCCACAGGTGAGGTTGGGGTGGGGGGCAGAGCTGGCACAGATGCCCCCCAGTTCCACAGGTGAGGTTGGGGTGGGGGGCAGAGCTGACATGGATGCCCCCAGTTCCACAGGTGAGGTTGGGGTGTGGGGCAGAGCTGGCATGGATGCACCCCAGTTCCACAGGTGAGGTTGAGGTGGGGGCAGAGCTGGCACAGATGCCCCAGGTTCCCATATGAGGGCACAGCTACCCCTAGTTAAGAAGGGGAAGGAGTAGAGCTGGCATGGCTGTCCCCAGGTAAGGAGGGGGTGTAGAGCTGGTACTGCTGCCCTGAGGTGAGGCACAGCTGTGGAGACTGTAATGGCAGCACCTGGCACATCACCATTTCTTGTGAGCAACAATCCATCCTGAAGATGCATCTTCCTACTAGAAATACATAAATAGCTGCTTTGTTGTGAGATATACCCATAGACATACAGCTGTTCACATGGGCTGGTGTGTGAGGAGCTATTCTACCCAATATACTTTGTAGATACTAGTGACGAAAAATACACCCATGTGGCATCTGAAGATCCCCTCCAAGCTCTAGAAAAAAGTCTTCTATGGAGTTTTACAGTAAGGCTGATAAGGACAAAGTGTGACTATAGTGCAATGATAGCAGGTGGGATGGAGGTAACCTGAGAGCCGCCATCCTGCTGCACCTGTGTGCCGATCATTAGTATCTGTTTCCTCAAGTAGTCGGAGTCTTCCTGTAAGACAATGTGAAACTTTATTACTAAAATGTTAAAGATCTCATCCCCTGCTCTCATTTACTTAGCATTTTGATTATATATATATTTATTTTATTATATATATATTTTTTGCTATTCAGTCTGTGCATTTTTTGACCTCACACTTTATTTTTTGGGTAGAAAAGTGATCCTGAAAAAGGAGCATATCAATTATTGCTGCATTTTCCTGATCTGCTTTTCCCATTGAAACCATTGTCTATGGGCTAAAAAACGGACCAGAATAAAATGCATAAAAAACAGGTGATATGTGTCTTATGCGCTTTTTTGTAGAAAGCGAATCTAGATTTCCAGCTGAAAGGGTGAAAAACGGATTAGAAAAAAGCGGATCAAATACGAACAGTTCGGACATAGCCTTAAAGTGTTAACGGAAAGAGACCTTTCCAAACTAGGCGCTGTCCAATCAAAAGGCTGCACATAAGGCTACAGGAAGGCTATTAAGCTCTTTAAAACCTCTTTAACAAAAGAGAAACTCCTTACCAAACTCCCACCCCCTTCCTTTAAAAAAAAAAAGTTTTCTAAAGTGTTTTTTCATTGAAGGGGACCTCATGGGTTTTGAACACTTGAATGATTTCTGTGTTCTCCTACTCTTTTAGGTTTTCTTTGACTGACCCTAAACTTCTTTAATGAAACTCTACAAACAATTCTTTAACAAGTCCTAATCTGTGTGGAAAATTCTAAAAAAGTTATTCCAACCTGAGCTTTTCAGGCAACACTTACCTTTAACCCTGTATATTTATTCCAGTTACAGCCACAAAACGCTCAGAGGGAAATAACCCTTTAAAGGGCATCTATCAGTAGGCTCAACTCTTCACATAACGATGTGCCAACGACCTGACCAACGATTGGGGTTGCTGGCACATTGCTATGTGATCGCGGTGTGCTGTCAGACAGGCAGACTCACCAGGAAACCCGTGTGACGACCTCAACATCGTGGAAAATAATATAAACTATTCTTTTCTACGATGTTGAGGTCCCGCTACTGTATTTAGCGGTAACCAGGGTACACATCGGGTTACTAAGCACAGCGCACTGTGCTTAGTAACCCGATGTGTACCTTGTTTGCCAGGGAACACATCGGGTTAGAAAGGCGTCACACAAACCGATGTGTGCTGCTCAGCAGAAGACCAACGACCAAAAAATGGTCCTGGCCAATCCGCAGCGAGCTGGTTACTGCGGCTTGTCACACGCAGCAACATCGCTTCAACGTCACAAAACCTGTGATGTTGCAGTGATATTGTTAGCGATACCGCTACATGTAATGGGGCCTTTAGTCATCTATGTGGACATGTAGGTCATAGGAAGCTAAACAAAATAATCCCTTGATATATATTAGCTAACGTCTTATTCCATTGAAATCCTCCTTTTTCTCAATATGTAAATGAGCTGTTAAGATCTATGGGCTGGACATGAATCTGCCTTATTTTAAATGAAAGGGGGCATTTTATTTAATGATATGTAATGACTGACAGTCTTTTCTCCTGATCTACATGTCAAGCACAGGTAACTTACCCCATTTCATAGTCCATAATCTCTGGAGGGAGATTCTCAGGGAGATCTATGTCCGGCCCATTGATCTTAATAGATCATTTACATATTAGGAAAAGTGTGAAATTCTCTGGAATAAAGTATTAGATCACCAATGTCAAAGGATCATTTTATTTAGATTCCTATAACCTGCATAGCCATGTAGGTGGCTTAAAAGGGTTAATCCTACTGACAGATTCCCTTGAAATCTTGTTGCTCAATACTTATATTTGAGGCCTCAGAATTTTTTTTTCTTGTGTTGGGTACTGATGCTATCCCTTATAAAGTAGGGGTGTGAAACCTTTTATGGCCAAGGGCTACATTGGCAGATTGAACCAATCCTATGGACTGCAATAATATGTCACAACATAAAAATCTTAATGGGTGTGAGTTCTAAAATTAGTCAACACCTATGAGGAAGATAGAGGTCCTCCACTCTCACATTCAAGAAAGGAAAGACCATGGATTCAACTTTCTGCATTGAAGGTTGTGAGTCTGAAATGGTCAAGTGCTTCCCTTCTCCCATAAACTACGATTATTGGAGGACTTGTACACGGCTGTCTTACTTCACCTACTCCTTACTTAGATAACATAGCAAAACTGTACATCGTCAATGGTTGCCAATCTATACGGTGCTACCTGACACTTTACAACATAAAAAATACATGTGACTGGTCACCAGACACTCAGGCATGTCTGTGATCGAGAACCGAACAAAAAGGCAGCGAGGGTCACATATGACCCCCTGATGTTGTGCACTTCTACTTCAGTTACTATGGTATTACTAACTCCCAGCATCTTCGTCTCTGGTCCAGTACTTTGGGTAAGGACAGGTTATTCTATGTGGAAATTCCCACATCATCATCATGCGCATGCCCAGCCCCAGGGTGTGCGCAGGGGCTCTGCCCGCAGCCCCGGGTGTGCGCAGGGGCTCTGCCCGCAGCCCCGGGTGTGCGCAGGGGCTCTGCCCGCAGCCCCGGGTGTGCGCAGGGGCCTGCCCGCAGCCCCGGGTGTGCGCAGGGGCCCTGCCCACCCTCGCCCGCAGCCCCGGGTGTGCGCAGGGGCTCTGCCCGCAGCCCCGGGTGTGCGCAGGGGCTCTGCCCGCAGCCCCGGGTGTGCGCAGGGGCTCTGCCCGCAGCCCCGGGTGTGCGCAGGGGCTCTGCCCGCAGCCCCGGGTGTGCGCAGGGGCTCTGCCCGCAGCCCCACCAGGGACTACAAGTAGATTACCTGACTTTAGGGGCTTCGGGCCTAACAACAATATTAAGCTGTATAGTTTTTATCAGGGCTGTGGAGTCATGGCGTCCGAGTCGCATTCAGGGAAATTGAGGAGTCGGATGTTTGTCTAAAGGCCCTGTTACATGGCACGACGTCGGAATGATATCTGCAACGATCTCATTGGCGTGCAGTCTTTGCAGACATTGTTTTGACATCGTTGGTGAAATGTCACATGTCTAGATATTGTGGACGACTCTCCAACGATGTGGTGAGCAGGTATCGTTAGCAAACCCCGTGAACGATCCTTGCTCATTGCTGTGAATGGGCGAAATCGTCCACGACCTCATTATCGCGTTGTCACACAGAACGATGCAGCAGGATGCTGGAGATCGTCAGGTTTTCCAACATGTTGGTAAACCTGACCAACTCCGATCCAACGATTTATCGTAGCAACTTGCCAGTCACACGCAACGATGTCGCTGAAACGCCTCCAAACGCGTGACGTATCAGCGATGTTAACTGTCGTGCTGTGTAACGGTACCTTTACAGACACTACAGCCCTGGTTTATACTTTTTAAAACTCCTTATATATGTTGGATTTAGATTTTTGTTTCTCTGTTGATGTTAGAGGTGCGTCCTAAGATATCAGAAGGCACCACCCTATAAACCAGGATCAACCTAAGGCAAACGATGAGAAAGCTAAAGAACAGAATAAAAAGACGTATGCCAAAAAACAAGGGATCAACTATAAACAATTTTAATCTTTATTGAAAAGTACGCCAAAAATTATACAAAAACAATAGAATAGCCCATAGGCTAAAAAAAAGCTATCTAGACAATCCCACAATACAGTTTAAAGGGACTCTGTCACCAGGTTTGTGCCATCCCATCTGACTGTAGCATTAAGTAGAGATAGAGACCCTGATTCCAGCGGTGTATCACTTTCTGAGCTGCTTGCTGTCATTTTGATAAAATTACTGTTTTCTCTACTGCAGATTTAGTAGCTCATGAATATGCCAGACTATCTGACAGCAGGACAAGTAGTCCTCTAATGATAAAATCACTGTTAAATCAATTAGAGATTATCAAAACTACACTGAGCAGCCTAGTAAGTGACACATCGCTGGAATCAGGATCTCTATCTGAACATTATGCTGCTCTCAGATGAGATGGCAAAAACCGTGTAACAGAGTCCCTTTAAGTCTACCCTATCTAATGATGAAATACAAAGGATGCAGATAATAATCAAATATTATACATATGCCCGATCTGTAATATAATAATGTTGAATGTTAATTGGGTAATGACAATATTTTGAAGGCAGAGAAAAAACAAACAAATATGATGGAAAAGCATACAATACGTGACCTGTTGCCTATGAGGAACTTTCCAAGCTTTTGCTGGCAGCACATTGTGCTTTATTCTTTTACCATTTACATTTGATTGTAGCTAGTTATGCTTTGAAAGATTTTGTCACTTTATCTGACTGTTCTTTATCACCATGGCATTATGATTTGGGCACACTCACTGTGTTGCATTTACTTATTGATTCTCATCATCTCCCACCTCGACGACTACAACCTCCTGCTCTGTGGCTTCCTTCTAAGGCTGCTTTCACACTGGCTATTTGCAAATCCGTATGAATCCTTGAATTTGGAGGAACCACATGGACAGGCACGGATCTGTGCAAATAGATGCCAACGGATGTCCACAGACCGTTTCTTTAATGGATCTGCCATCAGTCACCAGAGATAAAGGTGGGAGGAGCTTTACCTTGCTTCTGAGCATGCTCAGTACAGCAAAACTGATCTGTTTCACGGATCCATTTTTTTCACGGATCTGTACTCCATAGAGTTCCATTATGATTTCATACAGACACCAATGGATCCGTATCTGTCTGTTGGTGTCCAGTTTTCAAGGCAGCCCAGAAACGGAGCAGTCTCCGTTTCTGGGTGCACGAAAAAAGCTGACACCATCTGATCCGTTGTAAAATTCACACACGATGCATTACAATCTGTGCCCATGGATAACATGGGAGGCCATAACGGATCCATGGACATCTGTTTCAAAACAGATGGACACAGGTTTGCAAATTTCACAGTGTGAAAGCAGCCTTAGGCTGGCTTCACACCATGGTTTTTGACTAGAACAGAACAGGATTGTTTTAGCCTCCCATGTATCCCTATGGTGCTGGATTGGTCATATTTGGCCATCCAGTTTTGTGAATTCAGTCCTGGATTCATTTCTGTCCTGTTTTTTTCCCATCCCCAGGATTGGAGACTGCACCGTTTTTGGGCTCCGGTGACAAAACCGGACAGAAACTAATCCGGTCCAGTCCGGAACACTTAACATGGGAGCCTATAGAGCTGGATCCGGGAAAAAACAGAATAGTTTCCTGGATCTGGTTTCAGGGTACTGAGCATGCTCAGAACAAGAGCACTGCTCTGTACCCGTGTATATGTGTGTAATTTCACTTCAGCAGTGTATATACACTGCTAAAGTGAAATCTAAGTAAAGGGATGGTGAGAAAAATAAAAAAAAATAAAATACTTTACCTTCCGGTGACTGTCCCAGGAAGACGTCTGATGCTGCAAAGACCTTTAATAGCTGATTGGCCTGTAGCAATCAGCTGATGTGTCATGTGAACACTACCGGCCAATCAGCTATTGATCAGCTGATTAAGGTCCTTGCAGCATACTTGCTGCATCGGATGTGGACGCCTCGCATCCCGGGAGAGGTGAGCATTTAATTTACGCCTAACGGGTGTAGTATCCCTGTCTGCGGTAACCAGGGTTGTTAAGCCACTCACCCACAAACACACCCGGTGCCAAGGATAGCGTGTGAACCCAGGTAGTGGGACAGCTCAGGCAGCCTCTGGGATGGCGGGGGGAGAAAGGTGGGTGGGGAAGTGAGCAGGTAATGGTCACGGTAAGGAAGAGGACAAAGTGAAAACACCACAGGAAGTAGTAGTGAGTTAGAGGAGGACAGAGAGGAAGGACCCAGAGGACTTGAGCAGAGATGAGGCTCGTCCCGAGGCCAGAGACAACGAGGAGACTGAGGGAGCCCTAGGGGCAGGGCAGTGAGCAATCCACCCGTGCGCCCGAGTCTGCAGTGAAGTGGAGGGGCAGGGTGAGCACCAAGGACCCGACCCTGAAAGGTGACGAGGAGACTACAATCTCCAACCACGGAACCGGTGACCACGGACTCCAGAGAAGGTGTGGCCAACTCCCGGCACATCCGCTGAGAAGGCAGCCGTACTAGGGTCAGGGGACACAGCCGGTTGCCCGACAAGGCCCGTGGCTGCTGGATTGGGGCTCTGTACGCTGAGGCGTGTGCAGGAAGGAGGAGAGCAGGCAGCGCTGAGGAAGAGGGGCCCGAGAGGGAAGTAACATTAAAAGGGTGTACTGGACAAGCCATCCTGGTAGCTAAGGACACCCGGACCACCAATGTGCTTGCGCTCTGACCTGTGGTCATGCAGAGAGAGAACTGAAGTAAACCGCGTTTGAAGCTCAGAATGGTGTGAGCCTGTTCATTTTCCACCTGAGGAGCAGTAGACTGAAGGGCCGCGCAGGCAGCAGGAGCCTGCTTGTGAGATGCCCCGATCCAGCCCTGCAGCCATCTCAGCCCTGCTGGCTCTTTAAGAACTCTTAACAACCCCTTACTCTGGACCTCTGGGGAGCAACACCATCACCGCTGCCATTCCATCATCCCTAGAGGTCCCGGCTGCATACCAAGGGTGGTGTCCTGAGAACCACCTCCCTAATCCACCTTCCCAAAAACTCTTTACTCTTAATCCTTTTTATTGAACGCCCATTCGGGTGGCCACGGACCGAGTCACGCCACAGTGACAGCCCCTAGACACTCGACATCAAGGGAGGCCCGGCTCAGAGTACCCCCACTGGGGCGAGTCACACTCCTAAAGCGAACGTACTATACATGCCTAAACTTTGCAGGCTCTGCACCTCCCAGCTCTGTCAGTCCGGAACCCTTATAATCCCGGATCCGGGCTGACAGAAATCACATCCGGAGGTTCACATCCGGGCCTGTTCGTTCCTGTCCATGGGGTCCTGCACAAAACAGGATCCCCACGAACAGAAACAACACTCTGTGAAGCCAGCCTTACACCCTTGCACCCCTACAATCTATGCTAAACTCTGCTGCCCGACTAATCCATCTGTCTCCCCTCACTATTCCCCAGGCTCTCCTCTCTGCCAATCCCTTCGCTGGCTTCCCACTGCCCAGAGACTGCAGTTCAAAACCCTAACCTTGATTTAGAAGGCCATCTTAAGCCTGTCTCCTCCATACATGTGATCTAGTCTCCCAGTACTTACCTGCACATAACCTCTGATCCTCACAAGATCTTTCTCTCCCATCACCTCTTCCCACATGCTCAGTTCACTAAAACTTCATTTCCCATGGTATTTCACTTTCGCAATGTATATACATACATTGTGAAAGTGAGATAAGACAAAGCAAGTGTAAAAAAAAAAAAAAAAATCCTCACCTCTCCGGCGTGTGTCCCGCAATGTGCGCCATCTAGCTCCAAGGGCTTAAAGGGAACCTGTCACCTGGACCTACACCCGAAGACCTATCACTAGCTGCGCATATTGAAGTCTGCCTGATCACGTGATCAGTATGGTTCGGGAGCAGCTAGGAAGGTGCAGGGACAGCTAGTGATGGGTCAGGGGGGTAGATCCAGGTGACAGGTTCCCTTTAAGGACCTAGATCAGCTGACCAGGCAGGGCAACCCGATCAGCTGATTGAGTGAGTCACTACTAACATTTAAGAAGGGCCTGGATGCCTTTCTTGAAAACTATAATATTACTAGTTATATATACTAGATTCTTTGATAGGGCGTTGATCCAGGGAACTAGTCTGATTGCTATATCTGCAGTCAGGAAGGAATTTTTTTCCCCAATGTGGAGCTTAGTGTTGCCACATGGTTTTTTTTTTTGCCTTCCTCTGGATCAACATGTTAGGCTATGGGTTGACTAGATGGACTTAAAGTCTTCCTCAACCTTAAAACTGTTACTTACTATGATTGGTCAGATGACCGCATCAGCTGAGCGGTTTAAATTGTGCGCCCCCCATAGGTTTTGGCGGGCACGCGATTTAAACTGCTCAGCTAATGCGGGCATGTGACCAATCAGCTGATCGAGTTGCCTCGCTCAGTCAGCTGATCTAGGTCCTTAAGCACTCGGAGCTAGATGATGCACATCATGGGACACACGCCGGAGAGGTGAGGATTTTTATTTTTAACACTTGGTTCACTTCTGTAGTGTATGGGCTCCTTTCTGTGTCTGGATCCGTGAAAATCACGGACCCGGACACAGAAATGGCATCTGAGGCACACATCTGATCCTGTCCTTTCCTGTTCGTGGAGTCCTGCAAAAAACAGGATCCCCACGGACAGGAAAAAATTGTGACGTGAAAGCAGCTTTATCTATTATAGTCTATATGTGAAAGAGGTTAATCTGAGTGAGGCATCAGGCTGCTCCTGGCAATCATTGTTGGGGTATGTGCCCACAGGAAGGTTTAGTGGCGTTCAAACCGTCAGTAAACCGCTGGAAATTATCAGTTCTGAGCTCTGAAGTCTCCAGCTGTTTTCCGGCGGTTTTTTACAGCGTGTGCACAGCGTTTTTCAGTCGTTTTTCCAGCGGTTTTCTATGGAGGCTTTTGTTCATGGAACCGATCAAAAACCGCTGAGAAGAATTGACATGCTGTATGCTGCTAAACCGCTGGGAAACCGCTCAACCGCGGGCAGATCCGCTCACAGAAATCGACTGTGTGCACAGCGGTTTCTAAATTACATAGGGTTACTTGTAAGTCCTAACGCTGCTTAGGATTTACATAAATTTAAATAAAACCTATGCTAAACCGCCGGCGGTTTTCGCTGCTAAACCGACGTTAAACCTTCCTGTGGGCACATACCCTTATTCAGCTTTTGGCCACAGCATCATTTACAGCTTCTCTTTTAAAATAATGACTAATTTATGATAAAATGGACATGTTATAATCCTTCTGTGAATTGTCTCTTCTGTTTGAACATTGCTCTTTTTTTTATTACGAATTGTTTGCAGGTGGATAGGATGTTATATGGTGACATCCTAGATCCCTTTTCCTATTTTCAGTTCCCTTTTTAATTTGTGTACAAAGAATCACCTTTCTGATTACGGAGTTCCTCTTTGATATCTATCCTGTTTAATTATAGGATCCCATTCATGGAAAATGTCAGGTTATTCTACTTGCTTTCTTGAAGGGTTAAGTATGTTTATCTGCTCTTATTTTGTGTTTGGTTTAGCATGTCTTTTCTTCTGCTCATAGGAGGCCTCATTCTTGAGATGTGCAGCCTACATCATGGAGTTAACAGCATGTCTGTACACTGATGACAAATCGTACAGGAATGAGGGCAGCGATCCTCCATTGCTTATTGTGGTCACCGGGCGGTGACAAGTTTGTCTGGTTTTTAACACTGCAGGTTATGTTTCACCCGTATGTATATTGTTACTCAGTATTTTGCCTGCTCCGGTGATGGCGTCTTCATGTATTTAGGTCATTTGTAGTTCTGACCGGAACATCTGTCTCTTGTCCTCATATTCGCTATTGAAAGCGATACTTGCATTACTCATGGTTTTTCATAAGTCTCTGGAGCGAGTTTGTTTTATGGGAGTTGATGGGTGTGTCTGAGGCCTAGCATTGATTAGAGGACGTATAAGGTCTTGTATAAAACTATATATATCTGGGTAATTTGTGCTAAAGAGTAACATGTTCCTGTGTAGTGGGTGAACATGTCTGTCGATGCCTCTGAAGCTGGATATGAAATAACTGTTCAATTAAGGCTAATTACTTTCCCCTTTCCCCACCTCGCTCATAAATAATGGATTGGGCATTCAACATGTCAATCTTTTAGTTGCTGTCATCTGCTCTCTGTGGATGTCTGGAGACTCCATATACATAACATCACAGGCTGGTTGTGTTTCCTGTAAGGCTGGTTTCACATATGCGTCTGTCGCATCAGGCACCTGAGTGCAGATGCCGCTGAGCGCTGCCATCTTTTTGACTGCTGGGTTTGGTCGGCCCGTAGGGGAGGGAATGAGGAAAAGAACACACGCTGGAGCTATTCTGAGCATGAGTGAACTCCAGATCCGTCTTGGCCGCCTTTACCATCGGCTGGATGCAATCTCATTATCTCATAGACAGCAATGTATCTTTTTGATTCATTGCACCGCATCAGGACACATCAGGATTTTTCAAGCTGCCCCAAACCGGTACATGCTGCCATCAGGCGTGCGACGGAAACGCTACACTCGTCTGCATCAGGCGAAATCCTGATGTCCTTTTGTACACGTGTTAAATATAGGGATACAGGCCTGATCTGGAGGCATCAGGATTTTGCCTGATACCAACGAAACCCCTGAAAACGCAGATGTGAAAGCACCCTGAAGTATTAGGCCGGCTTAGATGATCATAAAGTTATTCCATGTGGGCCATGGTGGCTGTACTGCAGCACATGGCAAGGTTTCCCTATGGCCTGTTGTATGTGGTGGTGGTGGGAAATCACTATTTTGGCGCGTTCTTGCTAAACAGAATAATGCATGCAATATCAAGATGGATAATAATAATATAATATTTATTCATTTATATAGCACTATTAACTTCATAGCACTTTACATACATGAGTAATGCTGTCTCTCTTGGAGCTCACAATCTAAACATCTTATCAGTATGTCTTTACAATGTGGGAGGAAACCGGAGTGCCCGGAGGAAACCCACGCAAACACTGGGTGAACATATAAACTCCTTGGAACCTGCACCCTTCCAACGTACAGATGACTGCACAGAGCCAGTCACTTTTACCACAAATGTAGGTGACTGGCCCATTTTCTGCGCAATCCATCAGAATCTGGCCTATGTGCAGTGCTTTAAGCTTCATGTAAATTCAATATGTCCTTTCCTGATGTATATCTTTAGAGGACATGGCACAAAAAAAAAAAAGGATTCTCAGATGTCCATCTTAGAATACTGATAGAATTTTTTTTTTTTTTTTTTTAAAGAGGACCTGTCACCTCCCCCCCCCCCCCCCCTCCAAAGACTTCAATCTAAAGGCAGCACTGAATGCAGCAGATATGTTGCATTCAGGAAAGGGGTCCCCCATGTGTTTCTGATGTATAAATCATTAAATACAGCCTTTTAAAATGTGTAAAACTAAGGCCGGCTTCACACTGCGTGTGTGATCCGATCCGTAGCTGTCCGCTTGAGGCAGACAGCCGCGGACCGGATCAGCACACAGGACTGGGGGGCTATTGTGCCCTCCGATCCTGTGTGCAGTGCACTCAGTTCCCACTGCTGATGGGTGAGGACCGCGGGCGCCGCAGTCCTGACCTGTCAGCGGCTGCAGCTGCGTGCGGCTGGACACAGGATCGGAGGGCATAATAGCCCCCCAGTCCTGTGTGCTGAGACGGTCCGCGGCTGTCTGCGTAAGTCAGGAGGGCATTACCAGCTCCACATGAGTCAGCTCTTCCCGTCCCCTGCTTCTCTGTTCCTCTCTCCTCGTTCTCCTTGCCGCTTCCTTGATGCCTGTCATTTCTCCTTGCTCTGCGCCTACGTCTTCTTGTGCTACCTCACGCAGGCGCAGAGCGAGGTGTTACTACTGTCAGCCCCTCACTCCTGCTCCCGCCTTCCGCCCTGACAGCAATTATTCCCGCCCTGCTCCATGTATAACATGGTTGTAAATCTGACAGCCACGGATCCGATTTGGCACCCACGTATCTCTACTGGCACGGATCCGATTTGGCCTTATTGCTGACCAATTTGTGTCAGATCTGATTTTTTTTTTTCTCTCCTCCCTGTTCCCAAAATCGGCTACTGCTCCAATTTTGGGCACAGTGGAACAAATCAAACTGAATCAGATCCGATCCGATCCACGCCCTTTAACATGGGGGGCCTATGGAGCACTGGTCCGAGAAAAGACAGGATAGTTTCTCGGACCCGATTTTAGTGTACTGAGCATACTCCGTACACTAAAACTGCTCTGTTCCCCTTTAATTTTACTTCCGCAATGTATATACCTACATTGCAGAAGTGAAATTAAGTAATTTAACTTTTAAAAATAAAAAAATATAATGCTCACCTCTCTGGCGGTGTCCCGCGCTGTCTCGCTCCTGGGGCTGAATGACCTGGCGTCGCCTGGGCAACACGATCAGCTGAGCGGTAATGTGACTGATCAGCTGAGCGGTAATGTGACTGATCAGCTGATCGGGTTGTCACATGACTGCGCGGTTTAAATCTCCCGCCCGCCGATCAATTTTGGCGGGCGCAGGATTTAAACTGCTCAGCTGATGCTAGTCATGTGACCGATCAGCTGAGCGGTTTAAATCTTGCGCCCGCCAAAATAGATTGCTGAGCGGGAGATTTAAACTGCACGGTCATGTGACAACCTGATCAGCTGATCGATCACATGATCGCTCAGCTGATCAGGGTTGCCAGGCAACGCCAGGTCCTTAAGAAGCGGGGCACCGCCGTAGAGTGCCTGGCTTGCCTGCGCTTTGCAGGCTCGGGCTTTCTGTGTCGGGGTCCGTGACAATCACGGCCCGGATACAGAAATATCATCTGGAGGTCACCTCCGATGCTTTCCTTTCCTGTCTGTGGGATCCTACATAAAATAGGATCCCACGGACAGGGAAAAAAAAATGTGATGTGAAACCGGCCTAATCTAAAGCTTCACTGTTTGCATCAGGTGTGCCTGAGATAATGCATCACATACTGGACCGGCTAAGGCACGGGTCTAAAACTTGGCTGAGTTGATGGGCCGCACATAGAAAAAAATTGATATCGGGGGGCCGCATTGCTTGTAGGACTAAGTGACATTTTTAGTACTACCAGAATTTTTTGCTCAATGTAGTAATGTCCCCATCCTGCTCCCCTTCTTGTAGTAATGTCCCCACTCTACTTCCCTTCTTGTAGTAATATTCTCATCCTGGTACCTTTCTTGTGGTAATGTCCCCATCCTATAGTAATGTCCCAATATTGTGGTAATGTCCCCCATCCTGGTCCTTACCATGTAGTAATGTCCCCAACCTACACTTACACATTCTCTCTCTGGTTACTTTTCTAACCTTCAACATGCTGATGGTACAGTGCATGGGTAGCTGCGGCTCCCACTTCGACAAGCTCTGACGCTCAGCAAGATCAATGCAAGCTGCCAGCCAATGAGAGGCCCGAAGGTGATGTCATACCCTGACGGCAGCTGCGGGCCTCTCGTTGGCTGGTGGCTTGCATTGATCTTGCTTGGCGTCAGTTTGTCAGTCCCGCGGTCGGAAGTCATAACAAAGTGGAAGCCGCGGCTCCCCATGCACTGTACCGTAAGCATGTTGAAGTTGTCCACGGTTCTGTGGGCTGCACAGTGAAGCTCCAGGGGCCGTGAGTTTGAGACCCCTGGGCTACGGGTTGTGCTGACTAATGTTTGCATGTAAGTTATGGATAAGCTTGGAAGATATAGTTGCCTTCCACAAAAAGGGAGAAGGAGAAAATTGGACAAAGGCATTGGGTACATGATGAGGGGGTGTGCAAAGGTACCGTCACACGCGGCAATATTGCTTGCAATTTGCTGGTTGCAGTGAAATCATGGACACATTGTTCCATTTTGTTGCCGTGTAGAAATGTAACAATGTATCCATGATTTCACTGCAACCAGCTATGCCAGAGAAATTGCAAGCAATATTGCTGCGTGTGACGGTACCTTAAGGGGTCAGATGCTCCAGATTCTTGAATGGGAACCTGACCCCTAAAAATCAGCCCCCAGCCTATTGATACCTGTCCCTGCTCAGTATTGTATTCTAGCCATCCCATTTGGGTGCACTGTGGACCTCGCGATGCGCATTGCACATGGTTGCTTTATGGCAGCTTATCTGCTTCGCAAGGTCCACAGTGCACCCAAATAAGTGTACTAACGTCAGGATCGCCGGATATGACGCATTAGCGTCATACCGGCTATACCGCCCATGTAGGAGGATGGGAAGGATCACTATGGCTTAACACGCCCATCGGGGCATGAATAATTGAAGTACAGGCGGCGATGAGAAGCCACAGGGAACGCCCTGTGTGACTTCTGAAGCACTGAGAAGCCACAGATCTGCAGATATTAAAAGCACTTTTATAAACTTTATAAATACGCAATTTATACACACAGGGATGGCTAGAATACAATACTGATAGTGCAGGGACAGGTATTAACAGGCTGGGGCTGATTTTTAGGGGTCAGGTTCCATTTATAAGAGCCTCTTCATGGGTTTGGAGCAATCTTGAATGGTTTGTGCCTCCATGTGCCATGCCAGGAATCGTACACCAGTCCTTATTGAAAGAGCTAGTCAGGACCTGGATGAGCTGTGACATCACACCCCAGCTTCACTTTTTCTGGTGCAGCAGGAAAAGGTAACTTTTTTTTTTTTTTTCTTTTTTGCATGATTAAGTTGCACAATTTATTCCCACTTTCTGGTTAAATTGCTTTGCTGAATTGGGGCCATTGAGTTTGCCTAGAGATACAGGTGGAAACACGGTTTACAAATAGAAAGTTGAGGAACTCTGGGTGCACCACCTGGATGTGGTAGACAGAGGGTGCTATCATTGACTGACACCAGGTTTCCGGGAAGGTAGGCGCTCAACACCTTTCCAGCATCTTCAAAGCACCTGCCATGTGATTTTCTGGTTGTAGGTACCAAGGCTTCAGTTTGCATGGTGAGGCCTCCGTCAGACGTCTGTGAATCACATTCATGTTCTACATGGGTTTTTCATAGAACACGCCCCCATTAAAGTCTATGGAGCTGTTCACGTGTCTGCTTTTGAGCCGAAACATGGTCAAATTCGCCCATAAGTCTAGTGTATAGTGATTAACATTGTAGTGGATAGGAAAAGATGTAAGTGTAGTGTGTTTTTTTGTTTTTTTTTTGGGGGACTTGTGATACAAAATATTGTTTTACCGATATGTTTGAGGTTTAGTATTTATGGTTTATAGCGAATCGGTCATAAGGTTTTTGCTACCTTATCTGAGAGCAGCATGATGTAAGGACAAGACCATGATTCCAAAGATGTATTAATTCAATTTACTGGGTGACACTTTTTAGTTATGGCATGCAGCACAGCTCAGAAAGCTGACCACACCAGCTCTGTATACAAAGTCCATAGACAGTGAGTTGTCATCACAGCAGGGTGTGTGCTGGTCTAGTTGAACTGGTCCAGCAATGATGATCTCCTGAAGCTAAAACAAACATTGCAGATAAAAAGCACATAGTGTGAGATGTATTGCTGAAATCTGTGTTCACCCCTACAACATGATGTTTCAAATTACTTAGCGAACACCTGCTGACAGATTCCCTTTAAACAAAGATTTTCTAAGGTGTAAGCCTCCTTTGCCTACAAATTTATTGTGTAGAATCCGCCAAAAATCAGTTTGCAAGTTGCTGCGGCCTCACTTGCCAGTCCATTGTGCAAGAGTGTTCCAGGCGCCTCTCATCATCTATAAATAAATAACTTGCAAAAGTCCTAGTCAGCACAAATGTCTGCTGTTACTTTTTCACTTGTTTTGCAAGATTAATAATAATCTTTATTTTACCCTAGGTTTCTTAACATGGACACTTCTGGGTTTAAAAGGGGTCAGTGGGCCTCCCAGTCCCTCCGAGTAACAGCAAGAGAGCTGTCTCTTGTCAAGCCGAAGAATGCTGCCATAATGGAGCGATTCTCCAAGTAAGTTTTACTACTTGATGTACGTATTTTTTTGTGGAATTTTTAAATGTAAGGCTGAGTGATCTGACTAACTATAAACTAGATGTGCAAGTTTTCCATCCATTGTGCTGTACATAGCTACAGAGTGGAGCTTTCTGTGGACTCGCCAATGTTCCCTTTATTTGATTTATTGTGAACCATTGACCTTCCTGAATCGTCAAACACTTTCTGCTGGTTCACATTGAATAGAAGGGCTGAGTCCTCATGAATAATAATAAAGTGAATTAAATGGCCTCTTCCGTTATGTGCATCCTACTGAAATCTATAAGGCGAGGCACAGTACCCTTGGCGCTATTTCTCCACTTGGTCTTGTTGCGTCGGAGCACCAGCCTTCTCTACTTGTGTGGGATTTTGTTCTTAAAATCATAATGTAGCCCTCAATGCCGCATTGCCTTAAACAAATAATTTGATTCTTATTATGTATTGATGGCACTCTGTGCAGTTGAGAACCATAAATGGTAACATAGCCCACCTTTGTATAGTGATGAAGAGCTTCCTTAAGTTTAGCAAGTGTGTGTGTCCCAACTCCCCCAATGTCATAGTATGTCTGCATATGAACACTGATTTTCGGGGTTATCATGTACTCTGAATATGCATAGTGCTGCCATTTTTGTGGGGTATCCAATCCTGAGACCCCTCTCTTCCACTGATTTCTTAAATCTGCATTTTCAAGTGAACAGCTCTTATTAATGTGCGCACATAGCTGTTTGTCGAAATGTCGTCCCCAACTGTTGACCCATCTAAACATTCAGTAAACATGAACATCCAATTATTTTTATACAGTCTTAAAAATTGGATTATCAGCAGCCCCATGTAAACAGATGTGCAGCCATTAATGTATTGTATTGATAGAACAATTGTATTATCGACTGTTCTGTGCACTAGGACTTTTGTTGGCCCACCTAAACAGACCTTAAGTCAACGCAGATCAGCTTGCAGATATAATGCTTTACTGTTATAGCAGTATCCTATTCTATAGCACCTTAACGAGATTATCACTGTCCCCATTGGGGCTCACAACCTAAATCCCCTATCAGTATGTCTTTAGAGGCTGGCGGAAACCCACACAAACACAGGGAGAACATACAAACTCCTCCCAGATATTGTACGTTGTAAGATTTGACCCCAGCTCTGCAAGGTAACATTGCTTTGGCCCTGGATTGGCCCACCTAAAGGGGCCAATATCATTGTGCCTACACAGAAGTGGACTAATTCACAGTAGCATTTAGAGCATTATTTTGCTTTTGAGGCTCCTCACCTCATCCCTGCAATGAGCAGCATTTTGCAGACCCTATTGTATATATGCAAACACTTTGGGCTAGTGTAGTAGGACTGCATTTAAAAAAAAAAAAATATAATAATATATATATATATATATATATATAATATATATATATATATATATATAATATATATATATATATATATATATATATAATATAAATATATTTGTTTTTTTTTTTTTAGAATGTTTAACAACCATAACACTTGTAAGTGAATAAGATAATTATAAATCAAATCAGTTTGACTTCTCTCCACTTCTTGCTTTCCATCCAGCCTGATTTCTTTTATATACCCTTGTACGCAGTTTTTGAATGAACTTTGTAGAGGTTGTTCTAAACTTTTGAGAACTATCTACACATCTTGTATGTAGGATTGTACAAATCCTCATAAAGCCTTGTCTCCATATAATCCCAGACAGACTTGATATTGAGATCTAGGCTCTATGGGAGTCGGATCATTTCCAGGGTGCCTTGTTCTTTATGCCGAAGATGGTTCTTAACCCCTTATCGACATAACTTACTGGTACATCTTATTCCGGCTCGGAAGTAAAGCCCGCATCCTTCCCAGGAGTTGATGGCTGTGATATTCAGCTATCATTTGCCTATATCTAGCATTACAGTGGTCTTGCTGTTTATAACTCAAGCAATCGGGTGATCAGCAAGTCCTCTAAGAGGATCAACAAATGCTGTAAAAAAGATGAAGGAAAAAATGTAATGCAAATGTTCAAATCACCAATACCACCACCACCTTCTTTTTTTTTTTTTTTCTTTTTTCTCATTAAATATTGAGAGTTAAAAAATACAGCTATTTGGTTTGGCTACATTGGACTTTTACTAATCTATCAAAATCTAAAATGAATTTGATCATTATGTGGCATGAAGAAGCAAAAAAAAAATCAACACCAGAATAGTTGGTTACTCTTTTTTATTTTTTTTTCATTCCCCCCCCCCCCCATCCAAAATAAGGCATGTAAGGACCCCCCCACCATGCTTCACTGATATCTGCAAATGCTCATTGTAATACTCTGTTGATGAATTGCCTTCTTTTACGACTGAGTGTGAAAGATTGGGCTGTGTCCTGAGCACCAGCTGCCATTTTTCTTCACCTCATTGCTATGTTTTCACGCATAGTTCTGTAACTCACTTGGTATTTTTATGTTGAAGGTATGGGTTTTAGCTATAATTTTTCCATACTGACCTTTTGAGGCCTGATTCTCCAAAGAGTAAGTGGGTGTATCTGGACCCCACTGGTTTAATATTGGTGCAGTATATACCTATCAGTATCATTTGGCTGTGATTCGGAAGGGATGTGTGCATGATGAGTCTACAATGTTGTCCATATCTGGGTTTTAAATACTGAGAAATACAGGCGGGGTAAAGAATGAGCAGTCCTTGAAGTGATATGGTTCATACAGAGCCTCTGTCTCCACCTTAAATCTGATGAAGACATGTACAAACCAAACAACCACCGAAGATCTGTAGTAAGTTCTCCTCAGGGGCGGACCTACCGTGGTGCAGCTGGTTCAGCTGCATCAGGGCCCCGACCGGCTAGGGGGCCCCTCAAGCTTGCAGGGGGGCCCCCAGCCGACCCCCGTAACCCGATGTCAGCGGAGAGGAGGGTCAGGCAAGGGAAGCAGGAAGCTTCCTGCTTCCCTTGCCTGATTCCGCCCCTCCTCTCCTCTGCCGCACTCTGCATGCACCTGGCGCTGCTCAGCAGGTAGGAGAGCTGCATCTCCTATGACTAAACCCCACCCCCGCACCTGCCGATAGCCGCCAGCACGCCCCCCCGGTCCTCACCGACGGCTGCCAGCAACTAGCCCCCGGTCCTCAGCGACGGCTGCCAGCATAACCCCCCCCCGCACCCGGTCCTCGACATTGGCTGCACCAGGGCCCTCTGGACTCAAGGTCCGCCACTGGTTCTCCTTGATGTTTGGAATAACCCACTTGCTGAGTTCCTTCAAAAATTGTGTTTAAGTTTATCCAGAAAAATGTAATATTTTCAAGGCAAATGGCGGTGACGCCAAATATTGATTTTAGTTTTCTCTTTTTTTTGTAATTGATAAAAACCAAACGATTACATTTTTTTTCAAAGCCTTTTTATTTTGCATGTTTTTCCCCCACAGCTGCCTAAAACGTCTGCATAGTACACTGTTATAAATCTTTAGAAATTATCATTGCCCTTTGGTGAGATTTTGGCCAGTAGCAGCATCTGAATATACAAAGCCTTCTGTCTGTGTGATTTTTAATTTGGATAACCCACTTCCTTCCGCGTGGTCAGCCCTAATGGTTGCGCCTGAGCTGGGTAATTCCTGCAATCAGGTTATGTTAGTGGAAGTTGTGTATTTATTGGCAACAACTGCATCGGATCCAGTGGTGTGTAATCAGTAAAGACTTTGCCTCCTTTTCGGGAAGGGGAGGCTCAGCATTGACAAATGTGATCCAGTGCTTGGCCTGTGACTAATGTGAGAGATTACAATCTGTACGGAGAACATTTGCTGTACGTCAGCACCATGGAGCAGAGCTGTGCACAGGTGCTGTTTATAGCATGTGCAATTCTGTTACCGATAAGGAAAGTTTGTCCTCCAGTTCTAGCACATAGAGGCAGGTAGCATCTTGCCTTAACACCCTTGGGAAGCTTAGTCAGGTTCCTCTTGAGAAATCGCAGAGCCCTTCCCGGTATGTAGGAAGCTGCACCTATTTCTTTTGTCAGAGGCTCGTTATGTTACTGGAGGGTAAAGGAATTGGTTGGGGAACTACAAAATCTACGTCTTTAGTGAGACGTGTGGTACCTATGTGGTGTACCAGATTGCCACCTCTAAAAGCCCCATACCCTCTTGGTTATTGGGCCCTGGTATATGTGGTGCTATTTCCAGGGGCACAAGGTGATTCCATATTGAGCTGTAAAGCAAGTGTTTTCTGCCAGGACATTCCAGTGCTGGCTGAGCACATAAAGCTTCTGTGATTTATGAGGCTGCTCATACTCTGCCTATTTTACCCCCATTACTGTTTTACTTGTCTAGATAATACTGGTTATTGCCTCACACTGCAGAGGTTAATTATTCTCCGGCTTTCTTACTATGGTTACCTATTGCAAACTTTATAATGTGCACAATATCTTAACGGAGGTAAAAACAGATTTTCATAGACCATGGTAATAGGACATTACTAAAACCTAATGGCCCATTTAGACAAGCCAATGATCAGTGATCGAGAGGCCGCAGTAACGCTAAACTGTAGGCCCGTCTCAGTAGGCTGTATATCGCCTGAAATGCTCCTTCTTTTAGTGTGATCACGTTTTATCATTGGCATAAAAATTGTTGGCAGAACATCGCCGTGTGTAATCTGATGTACTGCTGATAATGAGATACTGTGCAAACAGGGATCATATTCAGTCTTTCTGTGTATGTAGAATAGTCATCAGTGTGCCACCATTACATCTGGCTCACCTATTTGGTGCATGTTTACACTCATTAGGATTGGCTTCCTATTTTATAGTGACCATTGCAAAAACTGTACCTCACGGTGTACTACATTCCCTCAATATATCCCTGTGCCTTGTGTGTTGAAATGTTCTGCAGACATACGCATAAGACTCACTTTTCGCCTTGGAATGGACAATTAAGATCTATAGGGAAGTTAATGTACACCAGGACAAGTTTGATGAAGGTTAGACTGCTTTCACATCACGTTTATTTTCCTGTCCATGGATCGTACTTTTTGTAGGACCCCCACGGACAGGAACGGACAGCATCAGAGGTGACCTCCAGATGCTAGGTCTGTGTCCGGGTCCATGATTTTCACGGACCCCGACACAGAAAGCCCGAGCCTGCAAAGTGCAGGGAAGCCGGGCACTGTCTCTCCCGGAATGTGTACGTGAACGTGTGCGTGTGTCCGTCCCGCTCTCTCGCTCGCTTCTGGGACTGAAGGACCTGTGGTTGCCTGGCAACCCGATCAGCTGAGCGGTCATGTGACCGATCAGCTGATCTGGTTATCACATGACTGCACAGTTTAAATCTCCCGCCTGCCGGTCAATTTTGGCGGGCGGGTGATTTAAACCGTGCAGTCATGTGACAACCCGATAAACTGATCGGTCACATGACCGCTCAGCTGATCGGGTTGACAGGCAACCACAGGTCCTTCAGTCCCAGGAGTGAGCGAGACAGCACGGGGCACCGTCGGCGAGGTGGGGTGTTTTTTTTTTTTTTTTTTTTTTTTTTTTTCTATTTTTTTTTTAACCCTTTTCTTTATCTAAATCTCACTTCAATTCTGAATTGATTCGGAAGTGAAGTTAGATGGTAAGGAGCAATTGTAGTGTACTGAGCATGGTCAGTACACTAAAATAGGGTCCGAGGAACGATCCTGTGTTTCCTCGGACCCGTGCTCCATAAGCCCCCATGTTAAAGGCCGCGGATCATGTCGGATCAGATTCTGTCCAATTTTATCCGCTGTGACCAAAATCGGAGCAGTCTCCAATTTTAGGTACAGCTAAAAATCGTACAGATTCGGATCTGACAAAAATCCAATGCCGTTAAGGGCAAATCCTATGTCATCCGTTGCCCATAGGATAACATGGGGGCCAAATCGGATCCGTGGCTGTCCGTTTTACAACAGACAGCCACGTATCCAATAAAAATGTGATGTGAAAGCAGCCTTACTCTTGTTTATATGCCTGCTCAGTACCCCCTGTACAAGCCAAAACTGAATGATGCTCTTTAAAGAGGACCTGTTACCAAACCAGGCATGGTGATCTAATTACAGCACTGGATGCAGCATGTCTGCAGCATGCAGACAAGGGGTCCCCCAGCACTTCAGCAGCCCTGTACCCCGAGATAATACAGTTAGAAAACTTACATGATTGGCAGCGGTGGGCAGATTACACAGGCAGGGAGTGTGAACCTGCCCTTGGCTGCAGCCCTAGCCACCTCCTTAGTGGCTGGAGCATGTAAGTTTTCTAAGTGTATTATCTCGGGGTACAGGGCTGCTCAAGGGCTGGGGGACCCCTTATCTGCATGCTGCAGACTTGCTGCATTCAGTGCTGTAATTAGATCACCATGCCTGGTTTGGTGACAGGTCCTCTTTAAGTTAAGTTTTCTTGTTGGGCATCTTGAACCTTGATCTGGTCTTGTATTATATAAGAATGGACAAATGCATAGGAAACTTGGCATTAGAACGGTCTGATTTCCCTGGGAAAAAGTATTTGCGCATAGGCTCGGAGTCCATTATCTTAAGCTCACTTGGTGAGAAGTTGTGCTGTTGCGTGGGGAAAAGGTGGCATTTTGAAAGGGGCTGTCTATTAGACAAACCCTTTAAAGAGCATGTATAAAGAGGTTAGTTTTTGCCCCATCATCTTCAAGAAACTGCCACGCACACATGGTATGAGTTTGGTTCTGGGGAGTCACAGGGGTCGAGACCTGGCTTCCGTGACCCTGGGTTCAGCTGTAAAAGGCAGTTCTTGGCTAGTGTAGGGAAAGGGGTAATTTATAAGGGAGTTATTTGTGATGCCACCCATGGTTTGTGGCTATGGGTAGCCACTGCTACTGCAGCACCTCTGGGGATGGACGGGTAGCTAGGATGGAGCGGCTTCCCACGGGCGGAGTGGATCTCTGGGACAGCAGGTGTAATGAGTAATAGTCTCTGGCAAGCAGTGATTAATTTACGCCTCTTTACCTTGTTCAGTGGCCTCCACAGGCTGTCTCCCGCAGGAATAATTCAGTCTCTCACTGTTCTGCGCTTCTGTTCCCGGTTTTACTCACAGCTAGCTTCAAGTACAGCAGGTCATCGATGTTACACACTCTCTTGTAAAAGCTCCGCCTGTACAGTCTTTAGTAGAACGGGGATAGCAGGTATGAGATCCTTGGTGGTGTGCCTGTCCTTCAGCCTTTCCCTGTTCCTGTCTCTCTTTCTCAGCACTAATTCTAAGCTCCATCTTCACGCAGAGCTCTGATCCTGCAGCCACGGGTGTTGATGGGTGACTGGTACCTGGTCCACGGACCCTTGTTCGGCTGCTATCTGAGTATACGCCAGGTGTGTTAGCTGCAGCTCCAATGAAGCACATAACCTCTGGTTTCAGTGGTTCGGTGATAAATTTAATTGCTGCGGTCAGGGCTGGTCCCTGTGTCAGACCATAACCCCTCCGCCTGGTAGTATCAGTCTCGGATTCGGGCGCACCGGCAAATCCAGCTCCGCCGGCACCCCTAGGGTACCTAGGCTTTCAGGACGAGTGTGGCACTGCTCAAGTCCTGTGCACTGCGCTCTTCTTCTCTATTGTTCTCTCCTCTGAAACTAAACCAAACTCCCCTTTTTGTTCTACGGGGCCCTCCCCTAGGGCTTTTGTGCCCAGGATCCCCTCGGTCCTGTTGAGCGTGTTGAGGATCACCCTTACCACCCTCCACCTTGGGGCTAGTGGACGACCACACCCGTGACTTGGGTGCAGTACCGTCTTGTTTGCTTCTTGACTGGTGGGCCGCCACATCAGCGGCTTCTTCAATCTCCTCCTTAATATGACACTGTAGTCCACAGCAAGTAAGAGCTGCTGCTCACTTGCTTGTTCTTGGCCATACTAAGTGTCATAAATGAGTTGTATAGATTAAAGGCTGGGGGCTCTGTTCACTGCCTGCATCCCCTGCTGTGAACAGGTAATTGAAGCAGGTTATCTTCTGAAGTGTATATATACAGTATAATTAAGGGTGCTTTCACACTGCGTTTTTTTCCTGTCCGTAGGATCCTACTTTTTGCAGGACCCCGCGGACAGGAAAGGAAAGCATCGGCGGTGACCTCCAGATGCTGTTTCTGTGTCCAGGTCCGTGATTTTCACGGTCCGGACACACACAAGCCCGAGCCTGCAAAGTGCAGGCAAGCCGAGCACTTTCACTCCCGCAGTGTGTATGTATATACACGATCCTGTGTTTTCTCGAACCCGTGCTCCATAGACCCCCCCCATGTTAAAGGCCGCGGATCGGGTCGGATCCAATTCGATCTGATTTGGTCTGCTGTGCCCAAAATCGGAGCAGTCTCCGATTTTGGGCACAGGAAAAAAAAATTGGACAGAATTGGATCCGACACAAATCGGATGGCAATAGGGCCAAATCCGATGCGTGCCCATAGGGATACATGGGGCTAAATCGGATCCGTAGCTGTCTATTTTACAACGGACAGCCACGGATTGCTAAAAATGGCAGTGTGATAGCACCCTAAGAGAGCTGACAGTTGTTTGAAGTGCAGTCTTTGACTGTATTCTTGATTATCAAATAGGTGCTAATCAATGCATGGTAACAGTCGCTCTATTGGGCTACGTTCACACATTGCTCTTTTTTGCACGCTTTTCTCCTAAGCATTTCTGTGTCTGCCGGCAAAGTGAATGGACTTTCACTTTTGCCTTGCAGACACTGTAAATATACGCTGCACTTCTTTGGAGAGAAGCGCAGGCGTAAAAGGAATGACCATGTGAAGTCTTAACGCAAGTGCGCTAGTGCTTTTTCCCATAGGAGCCATAATACCCGCTGGAATTACGCATCGGCGTTCAGACAATGCACAATTCCAGCGTGTATAATGCCGGCGCTGCAGGACGTGATGTCACACAGGGGAGGAAGACTCCTGTCTTCCTCCCCCATGTGACATGTGTGACAGCTCTTTTGGGATCTCCCGGGGATCAGCTGGTACAGCCGCTGATCTCCCGGGAGATCAGCAGCGGTCACTGGGAAAGATTTCAATGTGATCCGCTGAGCTGTCATGCGGAGGACACTGCGGATCCATTAACTTCCATTCATTTTTTTTGTGTGCTTGCGGACACTTGCTGATAAAACAAGCGCCCATGAATGCACAAAAAATGCAACAGGTTTCATTCAGAGGGCACACAAACTGTGCAACCCAATGCAACCGAACTGAATGCAGCCAAAACGCAGGTATCCATGCGTTCCCATGTTAAACATAGGAACGCAGTGCGCATGTGTTTGGCTGCATTCGGTATGCTGCGTTTCAAAACACAAATGTGAAAGCAACCTAACTGTGTCTGAAGATCCTGCCTCCCCTTTACTGTACAGAAGGATAATGGTCGCCCTGTGTAACATTTCCTCAGGATTTCAAAAACTCAGTGGAAGCCTTCACATACTGAGGGTCATGCATGCAACACCAGTTTAAAGAAATTGTGTTTTTTTTTTTTTTTTATGACCACAAACTGGATACTTAAAATGAACAGATTGTCCAGGGTAGTGCATTCCACAGAACTGGCACAGCACAAGATAATTCATGGAGACAACAGTGTGAGGTTTGGATTTTAAAGGATTTAAGTTTAGGTCCGGAAGGTATACTCGCCTACCTGGACCTAAATGCCTGGCTGCTGTTAGCCATCCTCCTCTGTTGTCTGGGACCCGCCTCTCTGTTCCTTGCAAGCGGCGTCAGCGCCTGCGCAGTTACTTCAGCTCTCAGGCATGCTCCGTGAGCTCTGCCCGAGAGCTCAGGTCACATGGTATAATGCAGGCACCAGATCCCACCCTATGGTTATGCTGTATGCACACTGCGGGGCTGGGAATCTGGCAAGGAGGGAACAGGCAAAGTCATATTGTTTGTGCGGGTGCCAGATTCCCAGCCCCTCAGTGTGCATACAGCATAATCACAGGGCGAGATCTGGTGCCTGCTTTATAACATGTAACCTCAGATCTCATGCAGAGCTCACCGAGCATACCTGAGAGCTGAGGGAACTGCGCAGGCGCCGACGCCTCTCCAAAGAAAAAGGAGGGTCCCGGACAATTGAGGAGGAGGAAGAGGTAACAGCAGGCATTTAGGTCCAGGGAGGGGAGTATACCTCCCGTACCTAAACTTATTTCTTTTAAAGTGTTTATTTTGGTGTCCCAGAGGGGGTAGGTGGATGAGGGTTACGTCACACTTGGCGACGCACCAGCGATCCCGACAGCGATACGACCTGGTAGGGATCGCTGGTGTGTCGCTTTTGGGATCGCTGGTGAGATATCAGATCTCGCCAGCGACGCAACAATGATCCGGAATGATCTGGAGGTCGTTGGGACCCTGTTTCTCAGACCTGTAGTATTGAGGTTGTTGGTCGTTGTCCCTGTCAAACACATGAATGCATGCTGCCCAGCGGGACTCCAAACAATCAAAAAATGGTCAAGGCGACTCCTGACACAACCAGCGATCTCACAGCAGGGGCCTAGTCGCTGCTAAGTGTCAAACATAACGAGATCGCTGGCAAGGTCGCTGGTGCGTCACCAAACTTGTGACTTGGCAGCGATCTAGCTAGCGATCTCGCTTAGTGTGACGGGGGCTTAAGAGCAAAAAAATGCACACACACAAATTCACAAAATGCAGCATAGGTGCTGCTGAAGGTGGCTGTTTAATTTCAATAGGTCCTGAACGGCGTGCTGACAGGTTCCCTTTAAAGGGCCCGTCACACAGGGACATATCGCCGGCGATGTTGCCGGCAACCGAGGGGCGTGGCCAGGTTGCGGCGACATCGCCGGCGAGTTGCCTCGTGTGACAGGGCGATAATCAGGCGATGAATCGCCTGAGTCACATCGCCAGGTTTCCCAACAATGTTGGGAAACCTGGCGATGTTGCTCAGGCGATCCTGCCTGATCGCCCTGTGTAACGCGGCAACCTGCAATGTTGCGGGCGATTCCGCCTATATCCAACATTGCGAGTGATCGCTTGCTGGGTTGCTGGGCAACCCAGCGAGCGATAGCCGCGGCAACTAGCCGGCGACATCGCCGGTAAGTTGCTCAGTCTGACATCTCACCGGCGATGTCAGGGATGCGCGCTCCCGCGATCCCCGGCAATATCGCCGGCGATATGTGCCTGTGTGACGGTACCTTTAGAAGGAGACCAGTTAGAGGGTCACAATGGGCCTAACAAGAATGAATGATAGAAAATATAAGTTTTTGTAGCATCAAAATTTAGAAAAGTTAATTCTATAAATGGCTTTGAGGTGCAGTTAAAGTGAACCTGTCAGCAGTTTTTTACTTATAAGCTTCAGCCACAATCAGAAAGGCCTTGTATTATACAGCATCCTGGAATACTGCATTTTAAATCCCCAGGCTGATCTGTATAATGAAACAAAAGCACCCCAGCTTTTCTTATACTTGTCTGGAGGGGCGTTCTGGTCCAGTGGGTGTCGCAAGTCTCTGTCCAGAGTCCAATGTAACCCGAAGACAGTTGCTTGGGTAGGTGTGGTAGAACCACACATGGAATTGGCAAGATCAAGTGAAGGTAGTTAGTAGAGGGATGAAACACCAAGAAGTTCAGGTTGATGGATTCAGTTGTAGATGGAGGGAGGACATTAACGTTGAAGATGGCAGATAATCCCTGATATGTTGTAATGCAGGAGTGATGTCAAAAGAGTGTTTGTAAAATTGCTGGTCATAGGATAAGAGAGAGGGCTGGAATCCGAATTTGCTTTGTCCAATAGGGGCAGTGTACAGAGAAAAAAATGGATGAGACCTAAGATTGAACCCTGAGGAACCCCTAAAATAAGGGGTAGAAATGGCAGTTAAATAATCAGGTGAAGGAGCAGTCAGTCGGGAGGAGAACCAGGCATATCATCCGTGAGGCCAGTGGAATAGGAACTGGTGGTTGTAGCGCAGTGACTGATATTTAACTGTTAGTAAATCATTGGACTGCAGTAAGGCCAGTTTCTGTAGGATATGAAGAGCAGACATGCAAAAAATGTGCGTAATTTTAATAAAAAAATCATAAAATTGACTGGTTAAATAGAAAAATAAAAATTGTAACATTTTTCAATTAATCATGTACATTTTCCTTTTTCTGCAGATACCAGAAAGCGGCTGAGGAAGCCAACCAGGATAAGAAGAAAACTGTAAGTAACCTCCTGACTGTGTATATTAGCGGGTGTGGGTTACTGATCTGCCAGGAGGACATACCGCCTCCTTGGAGCTTGGGACTCCTGCTGCTGAAACAACTTTAAGGCCCAGTCACACAACGATGCACCAGCGATCCCGATAACTATGTGCAGAGATCGCTGGTGCATCGTTTTTACATCGCTGGTAAGATGTCAAACAGGTATCTCGCCAGCGATGTGAAAAACGATGCGCCAGCGATCCAGAATTATACGAGGCCGTCGGGAATTGTCACTCCATAGCGTAGCATTGAGATCGATGATCATTGTCCCTGTCAAACACAACAATGTAGCGTTCCCAGCAGGAGCACAACGACGTAGAAATGACCCGGAGCAATGTGTAACGATCAACGATCTCACAGCAGGGGCCAGATCATTGGTGCGTGTCACACAGAACGAGCTCGCTAACGGTATCGCTGTTGCGTAACAATCTGTGACGTTGGTGATCTCGTTAGCGATCTCGTTATGTGTGACAGGGCCTTTATTAGACTTGAGATTGTGAACTGTGGCCTTCTCACCTGCTGTTGATGAATTAGATTCCAGTAAAAGATCCACATTTCCTTTACTTTACAGCCCACAGCATGGAGATAACATGCAGTGTCACAATACATTTAAAGGGACCCTCTCATCCGATTTGTGCTGCAGAATCTGTGAGCAGAACTGGTGTCTGGCACTATGAGTTCAGCCAGGGATGGTTGTGTGTTTCATTTCTGAAACATCTGTCACTTTAGAGAATATACAGTTATAATAACCAGCCGGAAGCCAGACTAGTCTGACTCTTCCCAGCCATACTGCAGATTATTCATACTCATAATCAAATGACTGATTCCCTTTTGCAAGTGGAGCAATACTTCAGCTGCAATCCCTAACACAGCCCATGGGCAAGTATATATACCTGATGTATAAAAGGTATGCATAAGAATGGGATATAGGATCACTTTTGTCCTATAGCTGTCAACAGTTGCACAGTCGTTTTGAATATACCTGATGTGTGAGCAGGGTCTACGACTGGAATAGTTTAGTGGACATGCCCACTAATCATGTCCATAGGCCCCATAAGCACTTCGTGGCCATACGTTGGTGTGGAATAATGATGACTATGCTATGTTATATAGCACTATCCAGTAAGAAAAACAAAAACACAAAGGGGTAGCCTTTTAGAATTGAATCTTACGGATAATGCATTAAATTATCTGCCAGATATTTCCATTGTAGAAATTCAATGGCAGCTATAAACCTGTTGAGTAAAGGTGTCCATTAGTGATGGACAAGTGGGTATTGGGATAAACTGAAAACTATTTGGAAATTCATCCCAAATAGTGAACCTAATGCAAGTCAACGGGGAACTTGGATATTTGTCTGGAGGATTAGATTCCCCACACAAATACCTGAACTCCCCATTGACTTTACGTTCTGTTCATTATTTGAGACGAATATTTGCTCATTACTGGTGTCCATACATTAAAGATGTTGGAGCGAATTCTCCTTCATATTGAGGGTGCCATACGCAAGCACCCTCAGCTCATACATGTGTTCCCAACAGGGAGGGGGGAATGAAGGAAATAGATGGTGTATGTTAAAATTCAACATGTCTGCTCTCATTAGTGTTCGCACTCTCATACTCGCAATAAGGCCTCGGTCTCACTTGATTTAACATCGGATTGCACTTGCACCGTTGTAAAACAATGAGGCAGTGACCATCTGCTATTTTTTTTCCTCAGCCAGAATTGTGCCTAGGTAAAATTTGTAGCATGGCGCATTTGGCAGCGGGTCTAGAATAAAGTCTATGTGCATGTGAAACACCGGACTGCAGTCAGATATCACCCGGCTGCAATGCCATATATGCCGAGGCTGCCATTGCAGGAGATGGAGAAATTTTTACCTCTAACCTGCAGCTCTGATCTGATCATAGGTTTACAATATACTGACACCCTGCTCACGCCTGCAGCAGAGCCGAAGCCAAGTGTCTTTAGCATATTGCATTGGATGCCATTTGGAAATGGAACCCGCAGCCTAAGCCAGTTTAACACATCCATTTTTCACGGACTGACAAAGGATCTCCTGCACAGACTTGACAGTCTTGTGTAGGTATCCCTATGAGGTGATTTGGACCAGACACAGGTCTCTTGACTTAAAGGGATCCTGTCACCCCCAAAACACCTGTAAACCTATTAAAACCTGTCCCTAGAGCATATTAACACTTTCCCTACATTCTTTTTACCTCCTAAATGCAGTAAGTGACATTGAATAAAAACGTTTTATAAGTACCTGATTACTGATGATAATGAGTGACTATCTATTCATAGTCACTCATCAAGACTGCCCCTCTGCTTCATATCACGCCTGAATAGGCGTGATCTACAGCCCAGATTCAAATTGCCGCCTCCCTGCTGTGCCCTGTGTCGTCCGAGGCTGCAGTGTGGCCGGGTGACGCGATCCGCGTCATTCCCGGCGCCTGGTGACGTATTTACACCGGCGCCGCGCTGTCGGCTTCAAAATGCGCACTGCGCATGCCCATGCGCATGCGCAGTGAGCATTTTGAAGCTGACAGCGCGGCGCCGGTCTAAATACGTCACCAGGCGCCGGGAATGACGCGGATCGCGTCACCCGGCCACACTGCAGCCTCGGACGACACAGGGCACAGCAGGGAGGCGGCAATTTGAATCTGGGCTGTAGATCACGCCTATTCAGGCGTGATATGAAGCAGAGGGGCAGTCTTGATGAGTGACTATGAATAGATAGTCACTCATTATCATCAGTAATCAGGTACTTATAAAACGTTTTTATTCAATGTCACTTACTGCATTTAGGAGGTAAAAAGAGTGTAGGGAAAGTGTTAATATGCTCTAGGGACAGGTTTTAATAGGTTTACAGGTGTTTTGGGGGTGACAGGATCCCTTTAAAGGGACTCTAGCTGCTGAAAGCAAGTACAGGTGCTTGGTGCACCTTCCCACATGTTTGCTTTCCTTCTATGACCTGCCAATCCTTTTTGATTTAACAGCACTAGCTTTATAGTGCTAGAGAAGGGCAGAGATAGATGGAAAACAAGCAGATGGGAAGTTGAATGTAAATGTTTGGCCCGGCAAAGTGTGCATTAAGCTCCTGAACTTGGTTTGAACAGTCATTTGGTGCTGACCGAGACCCTTGACACATCGCTGTCCATACTCAAACCGTGACTGATGGCTGTGGGAAACCGGCTTCAGGTGGTTGGCTGATCGCACTGAAATCTGCAGGATCGTCTGACTTTGCTCTTGTGTCTATGGCCAACTCGGGAAGCATTGGGCAATAATGTGAATTAAACTGCTACATTTTTACAGTAATCCTTTTAATATGCAACTTTTTAAATTTATATCTAACTTTTTAAAATGTATTTGCAATATTCCCCCTCCCCCTGTATTGCAAGTATAATCCACCATCTGTTCCTCTCTTTTGCACACTAGTATAACACTGAATGCATTCATTCCTGGCGGATGTTCTGTACTTAACCTAATGTCCTTTCTTCTGATTATCTTCATGGTTTGATCACATACATTTATCTATTCGCTTTCTTACCATATTTTTCACTTTCTCTATATACATCTCAGCTCTTGCAAATTGTAAGTTGTTGGACTATCTTTAGCTTTAGGTTGCATCTAAACTGGTGAGCGTTCCTAGGAATAATCAATTGCTGATTGACGTGCTAAGGAAGTATATTAACCACAATGACAAGAGCCTATAATTGGTATTTAATTTTTAGAACACCATTGATTCCGTTCCATTTGCTTCAAGACAAAATATAGTCGGGATCTGACCATTGTGGGTATGAATCTCAAAAAAAAAAGGCCAAATTATGCAATTCTGACTAGTGTCACTATGCGTTAATAGCTTTAACGTTTTAACGGATACCAGTAATTCTGAGGTGTGTTTTTCCAGACACATTGTACTTCATGTTAGTGGTAAATTTAGGTTGAAATTTTTTAGGTTCATTTGTAAAAATATCAGAAATTTGGCCGAAATGTTTGCAATTTTCAAGCTTTGGACTCTTTTGACCTTATCCTCGAGCATTTTCACACAAAACAGTTGATGAATAACCTTTACTACATGTCTACTTCACATCAAGAAACCACAATTTTTATTGTTAGGAAGTTAAGACTGGTTAAACGATTCAGTAATTTCTCATTTTCCGAAACCAATATATATTTTTAATATGCTTTATAATGTTGAGCCATGAAAATAAAATAAAAAAATGCCCAAAAAATGTTGCTTTTGCTCCAAATTTGTAATTTTTCACAGGGGTAACAGGAGAAAATGGACTATACAATTGGTTATGAAAGTTATCCTGTGTACCCAGATACCTTTATATGTTGTGGAAAACTACCATTTGGGTGCATGTTCATGGTTTAGGCGGTAACGAGCTCTTGGGGTACCTTTACACGTCGCAACATTGCATGCAATTTCACTTGGAACTTACTGGTTGCAGTGAAATCATGGACACATTGTTACATTTTGTTGCTGTGTACAAATATAACAATGTGTCCCATGATTTCACTGCAACCTGTAAGTTCCAAGTGAAATTGCATGCAATGTTGCAACGTGTAAAGGTACCCTTGTTGAATTTTAAAGAGTAATTTTGCCTGGAATAGATGGTGGACAGGATGTCACATTTGGAGACATGCCAAAACATAAGTAACCCCATTTTAGAGACTACACCTCTTGATTAATTTATCTAGGGGTGTAGTGGGCATTGTTCACTTTCAAGCAATCCATAGCATTAAATATAACATTGGGCAGAGTAAATTTTAAAATTTTAAAGTACCGTAAATAATTTTTTTTTTTTTTTTTTTTTTTTTTTATACTTGCCTCAATCAAGTTTTAAAATTTTCAACAAGAATAATAAGAGATAATGAAAGCCTCTATGGGTCTTTTACTTTTTTATTAGTGATAATTCGACCTGGGTACAATGCAATGCATTACACCAGAGATCTATTACACCTATTAGACCAGAGGTCCCCAATGTCAGTCCTCGAGGGCCGAACCAGTGCAGGTTTTCAGGATTTCCTTACTATTGCACAGGGATTGGAATCATTGCCTGCTGTGCAATACTAAGGAGATCCTGAAAACCTGCACTGGTTCGGCCCTCGAGGACTGACATTGGGGACCTCTGTATTAGACCATGCTCTAAAGCCCCCATCACACATAAGGAGATCGTTGTAACGTCACAGGTTTTGTGACGTAACAGCAAATCTCGCTAACTATCTCGTTATGTGTGACACTTAGCAGCGATCAGGCCCTTGCTGTGAGGTCGCTGGTCGTGTTACAAAGTGCTCTGGGTCATTTTTTGGTTGTTGTGCTGGGAACGCTGCATCGCTGTGTTTGAAAGGGACACCGACCAACAATCTCAATGCTACGCCCGAGCGTGACAATTCCCAACGACCTCTGTATCATTCCAGATCGTTGGTGAAGTCGCTGGTGGGATCTGACTGTTTGACATCTCACCAGCGACCCCCAAAGTGACGTACCAGCGATCCCTTCCAGATCGTATCGTTGTCTGGATCGCTGGTGTGTCGTTGTGTGTGACGGGAGCTTTAGCTGCAGTAACCTGTCAGACCATGCTAACAGATTGATCCTGCTGTCATAATAACCATTGGGTTCCTGTGATTGTGTGGCGCCCCGCAACGAGTGCGTCACAAGGGAGTATTGCAGCCGCAATATTCTCTTGACAAAGCAGTGAAATAGTTAACTCTGAGATCCAACCCAACATACAACACCTAGAACAGGGGACCAATCCTAGGTCCTGGTGGGTGGAGTGTTAGGGTAGTGAAGTAGAACACACAATAATCTAGACAGTTAGAACAGAGTTGGAACAAAGGCAAGTCAAGGATCTAGAGCCTAGAACACAGAACTTGGAGAGGAGCGGGGGCTCCGCACTCCGTGCGGGCCCCTGGGCCGTCACCGGTCGGGTGTCCGCACCTGAGGCCTTAACCACCGGGAATGGGCATATCTACACGGGTTCCCAAAAGACTCCCGTGCCCACAACTTACAGCCGGTTCACTGGTACCGAAGCTGGCAGCAGTTCACCTCTGCCACGCGAACCAGCCCCGTGGAGGAGCAGCTTTATAGGAGCACCCCACCACCAGCCAGTTTCCAGTCGTCTAACCAGCGGTGTACCCACTGAGGGACCCAAGGCTCCCCAAAGCATCCAGAACGTACATCATGGATAGGGCATTGAAGCAGCCTCCCCGTACCCGACCTGGTATTCCTGGGCGACGCTGGCAAGAGAAGCTAAGGAGGTAGAAAGGAGGTACACTGCGGATCTCTGAGGAGCACTATCACTGCTGAGTCCACCCGGTCTTCTACTCAACCACTGTAAGCCATGTACTGCCTGCTGGTTACAGTAAAGAACCGTTGCAGAGACTATCTGTGTCCGTGTCTCCTTATGAACTGTCCGTCATTAACTAAAGGTAACCGCAGCTGCCGCACAACATCTTGAGCAGCTCCAGCCCCCGGGGATCACCGCTCAGCCTGTGGGGAGCGTAACATCTTGCTGCTGTCCATCACCCCGGGAGGTTCCGCAGCGTCGGTAGCCCTTACCGAATCTACTCATAGGTGGCGTCACGAAGAAAACAAATTAAAACCCCCTTTAATCTGTTCCCGTAAGACGTCTTCATTTTTGATCTGCACTACACCGGGCCCCACTACCGGCAGGCGCGGTCCACCCGTGACAAGGAAGGAGAAGAATCGCCTGTCTAAACCGGAGTCAGCCGGCCGCGGTGAGTCAATTGTATTGTGCGGTGTCCCGATCAAGGGAGATCTTGAGCTCGCTCTCAAGCCTTCTAAATGCAGTAATCACTATTGATCACAGCATTTGAAGGGTTAAACAACCAAGGGCGGTGCAGTCACTTGCTCACTAATGTATCTAGATCCATAAACTAGATTAGATTAAAAAAGGAGACCCAAAAGGCGCAAATGGGTTTTATCGTTTAGATAAGATGACTCTGCCGTGAGTGTATGTGCTCACCTGGCTTGGTTATGATGACCCACAACCAGTATATTCGCATAGACAGCTGCCGCTGGATCTGCACCTCCACGTGCACAGTGATATCGTATCCAGAAATCCAAACACTGTTTGGTGCTTGTATGAGAGGAAGGTGCACGGATGGCATCAAAATGGATTTCTAGATCCATAAACTGGATACCAGAGTACTGCTAATAAGACTTCAGTCCAGCTATTAAGGGTGGGCATGTCAAATGACTAATGGGGTCCAATAACTTGCTGGATGTGAAGTACAGCTGGTAAAGCAGCCTAAAGATGTTATTTGGGAAAATAAAGTTGAATTTTAATGAGTTCTACTTATATGAATTTTATGTGACTTCAGGCCTATCCTATCTGCAGTCACCTGCACATGTTGCAGATTAAGTACATGCATGTGGACCGACAAGGGCTCATTTAAAACAACTTGTTACCATAAGGGATTTTTTTTTTTTTAGTTTTTCCTGTTGTACATTCCCCCTTCTTTTGATAAATCTGGGGTTTTATTTTTCTTCTGCCACTCTTCATTTTTTATTTGGACAATTATTTTGAGTATATAAAACTAGTCTTATTAGTTAAGTTGTTGTTGTTTTCCTCACCTCTTACATAAAGGAGACTTCTTGATGACCACTCCTTGTTAGCTAAAAAGATTAGGTTTATATCAATAAGGAGAGGGCCACAGCAAGACCAGAGAGGAATAGGCCCAAAAAGAGACAAACATTATAGGAGAACAGCTAAAATTACACAAAGTGGGGGGAAAAAAAAAAAATCACTTTTTTAATGGTAGCTGGTTCTCTATAAAGGCCTGTTAACACTGTGGGGGTAGAACAATCTTTCTTGTTGTATCTGCTTAGACTGCTTTGACATAACGTTTTTTTTTTTTATGTCCGTGGGATCCTACTTTTTGTAGGACCCCACGGTCAGGAAAAGGACACCACAGGGGGTGACCAATTCTGTGTCCAGGTCCGTGATTATCACTGATCTGGACACAGCGGGGCTCTTTCACTTCCGCAATGTATAATGTACATTGCGGAAGTGAAATATAGTAAAAGAAAGAGTTAAAAATAAAAAATCTGTATGCTCACCTCCAGCAAGGATCGGGTGCTTGTAGGACCTGCGGTGACGTCACAACCCGATCAGCTGATCAGGTCACATGACTGCAGTTACCGCGGTAACTGCGGTCATGTGACCCGATGACGCTGCCAGGTTGTGACCTCACCGCAGGTCCCATAAGCACCCGATCCTTGCTGGAGGCAGCAGTGGATCGTGCATAGGTGAGAATACAGCTTTTTTTATTTTTTTATTTTTAACTTACTTAATTTCACTTTTGCAATGTATATTATGTATTTCAGAAGTGAAATTAAAGTGTTAGGAGCAATTTTAGTGTACTGAGCACGCTCGGTAAACTAAGATTGGGTCCGAGGAACAATCAGCTGTTTCCTCGGACCCGCGCTCATAGGCCCGCCCCCATGTTAAACCCTGAGTATCGGATCGGATTTGAGCTATGGTAATTGCCATCCTATTTTTTTTTTTTTTTTTTTTTTTTTTGGGATCCGATATTTATTTATTTTTTTTTTTTGTGCCCAAAATTGGAGCAGTCTCCGATTTTGGGTACAGCAAAAAATCCAACACAGATCGGATCCCACAAAATCGGATGGCAATTAGCCCAAATCCGATCTGATCTCCAAAATCGTGATGTGAAAGCAGCCTTAATCACCCACACGTGATCTAATCGGTTGTCATCAGGTTGATCGGCGGTATGTTTACATGGGTTTGTGATCATGAACTAGCTGTCTGATGAATTATCATTCTGATTGGCCTGTGTGAAATGTCCCTAACCCTAATACACACTCTTTTAACATGGTATTTAATTGCAAGACCTCTCAAAGCCATGGTTGAGCTATGCACAGCCCACCCTGTCAGTCTGTAAGACCAATGGTAATACCAAGGGTTTATGCAGCATCCAGAGTAGACCACTCTGCCTGAGGCCATAATAAAACATACATGTCATCTAAAATTCCCATGCAATAGGGTGTCCTGTGCATGATTGCTGGTTAATGCTCTCCTATTGTAGTGTTACAATGGCTGCAATGTAAACTCTGGTAATTTCCCAGTTTGAGGCCTGTGGAAAACCCCTGATATTTTAAACACTTCTTAAAAATAGATCTTTCATCAGTAAATCAGCATTGCTCCTAGAGCTGTTGAAAGCAGTGAGGCCATTATACTGTACGTCATGTCTCACATGACATTATCACCGTCTGGTGAGGAGGTGACAGACATACCAGGGGTGGACAGCGGGGTATGGTAAGAGGACAGTGAGCTGTAATCCTGCACAGACTTGATTGCTTTAGAAGTGACTTTTTTCTGATCTGATAACAAACGACTTGGGTGAATAATGAGATTTTCCTCTTCTAGGAATGCTGACCTTTTTAAGTCTGGGTTCATTGATTTAATCAAGAATGTAAAAAAAGCCACATCGGTAAACTGTGAATCAAATCTGTTGCCAGATCATGAGCTCTATTACAATAGGTGCCTACAGTGGATGCCAGGATCAGAATACATGGAATTAATGCAACATCATAATACAAAGTGGTGGTCTGCCACGTAAACTATGCAATTTTACTTAAGAAAATAAACTATCTAAAATATGGCCAGGAGATCAAATCTACACATTCATCAGATTGTAGACCTACTCTTTCTGATACACTTGACAGCTAGAATAATAATATTCAGACCACTCCATATATTGCCTATAATTGTCAGATATATGTCCCATGCCCAGTTCTTAGCGCATATTTGTACAGACACGATGCAGTTGCTCTGCACATACATCAATAGGTTTGTCATCAAGCAGGCTTTCACTAGTGTGGTAGACTGAAACTCGGAGCATGATTTCTAGAGACTTCAGACAATGAGACAGTTTGGTTGAAGCTCAAGTGACAAGTTGTAGATCTTTTCTCTAGTGTGTCCCTTCCAGTAGGAATACCCTCTGTGCTAGAGTGATGGGTAGAGGCACAGCCAAAGTTGGTTTTCCGGTGCCGCTGCTATACGTGCTTGCGATGGTTGTGGTTAGTCTGGTTAAATCTCCCTTATGGTGGTGTGCCCGTTTGCGTCTCTCACTGAAACATCGTGCTGTCTCTTTGCCGTGTAATAAGGTGAGAGACTTAGAGGTGATTAGCAGCTATATCTGGATTGTGACCCTAAGTCTATAAAGCCTGGCCGGCTGTCACTGCAGTCAGTCTTGGAGGCTCCTCCGGGCAAGGCCACAGTCATGCAGCGAAAACAGGTATACAGTCTTAGGACTTTTCTTGGGCAGGCTTTTTGACCACCCCTATTTAATTTTGTGCCCATTGATTTCTAGAGCTTCCCACTTTATGGCAGATAATTTGCCATCTTAATCTCCTCCTTTGAAGTTCTGCTTTGAAATGTGTTAATTGCCCCCTGACTCTTCTCATTTGCATGTCTAAATTCAATCTATTCTTGCTTGCCTCTGGCACAGAATCTTAATCTTTTCCTGTTTACATTTGACACTGATTTGGTTACAAGTATTTTTACATTTCTATAGTAAATATTTCTGTTGTCTGTATAAACAAGTCTGCAAAAGAAGGAACAAAAGTAACTTCATTGCCTCTTCTATCCCATTTCATCTCATGGCTTCCTCCTTGTTACATGAGTCACTTTCTCATCATTTTTTGCCTTGTTCTTCCCATCTGTTTGCCCATACAAGGATATCCTCTTTTTTTTTTTTTCCCTCTCCCTTAAACTTCCTGCCCGATCTTTCCTCCGCCTCTTATTCCCCCTGGGCTAAATGCTTTTTTTTTTTTTTTACTTTCTACATGTGGCATAGCCAAAATTTTCTGAGCAGCTGTCTGGATGTGGATCTGCCGTCTGTTGGATATTTTTTCTTTTTTTTCTGACTTAGACAGCCACTTCCTTACTCACCCACTTTATGTTCTCTCTAGAACACAGAGACTCTTCCGTCCTCTTTTAATCGAGGGTCCCTGAGCGTCTTAAGGAAGAAGTGGGAGATTCCTGGTCCTGTCGCTCGGACAGAAATTAAGCACAGTAGCAGTTTTGCCATAAGGCAGAGAGTCAGCAGCCCTAGGACTGAAACGGTCCCAGCTGACCACTCTGAGGTCGCAACTACCAAGGTCCTCTCTCCGGTGAAGGAACAAAGCCGCTTCCGCTATCCCAGTGCCTCAGAACTTCATTCTTCCGCCACTGAGGTTGAAAGCATGGAACAAGATTTGGAGACGGCAAAGCTGGAATCTCCTGAACCTTCTCCAAAGATTGAGAAGTTTAATGTCCCTTTAAACAGCCTGAAGATGATGTTTGAGAAAGGCGATGCTGCCAACCATAAGGTAAGATGGAAGCAGAATGTAATAGAGGTCCCCAGGGGGTATTTAGTGATTCCCCTCATCTGAACTATTGCTTAGCAGTTGTCTTTGTGACAGATGGGTCGTTGGTCCCTCCATATTCAGCAGCAGCGAACTGGAGATCTGTTCAGTCAACGCTTGTCTGTAGTTGCCAAACTTTTCTGCGAGCTTACACAGCTGTCCATAGCTGCACGGGAACACACGGAAGTTTTTCTACTATATTGTCTTCCCGGCAGCACAGGTCATTATTCACGTTCTGCCAAAAGCCTTGTTGTTGAACTACAAGCCCCAGTATAATTCCTGCAGTGTCGCTGTTGACTTAAGGCAGAAGTGACTGCTGGTTATGAATCCCCAGCCTCCTCCCCGTCTCTTGTGGTTTCTGTAAATTCTCCAAGGAGATTATTCTTTCTGTAAAACATCCCTGTCTGCGGTAAACTTCCACCTGATGGGAAAACTTGACATGTCAGCACTTTTGGGAATGAATCAGCGTACATGGGCCGCCTGTGATCAGGAAGCAGCCGGAGTGTGAGCTCACTTTTCCTGTGTCTTATAAAGCACTTTGAATGGAAAAAATGTCTTTATAATTATGTATTATTCCATGCATCGCTTTGTAATTTGCTTACTTTTTATTAGCACCATCTAAGCTTAGTTCTTCCATATGTAGCAAACACTCTTAAAACCTCAGGAAAGGCCAAAACTGCAAAATCAGAATGCACTTGTTGCAATGCAATACAGAGCGGCCATGACCTGACACATACCGTGGAGTCTAAAAATACAGTAACTGCGATATATGGACACAGGAAGTGTATATACTATAATGGGATCCATACATGATCCCAGTATGGAATAATATTGGTCAATAGCCACCACTATACTGCTAGCATAACGCTTCATACTTTTATTATAGAGTGTTATCCACATAAAACCTTCCATCGTGTGGCAACCAAATCTAGGCAACTGTTTCAGGGAGAGTTGGGATGAAGCCAAAGGCTTCAAATGCAGATTTTATTTATTTATTTTTTTGATGAGTTGTCATTTAGCTTTCTCAGACTTTAGAGTAATTATCTCTAGTTAGGCTTACTTTGCTTACAGGAGAACAAGTCGCTGAAGCAATTAGTAAGTCAGGTTTAATGGCTCTACAGTAGCCATGCTAGTCTTCCAACTCAACCAGAAAGTAATGTCAGAAGCTGCATACCGTATCTCTCTTAACTTTCCTGCGGAGGACAACTCCCGACATGCAGTTTCCAGTTTATTTTGTTGGGAGCATTAGGTCCTTGGTTTGGCTTTTTAAAGGTGCCTTAATGGGATGATTTTTGTTCAGTTAAATGTAGTCTCTTTCTAGAAGAATCTGGCTATGATCTTCTATAGTAAAGGTGGGCATTTGACTTTTCTGAAATTGTGACTCTGTTGAGGGCACAACTTTATTCTGCTCAGCATTCCTGCAGAAACCACACCAGCCCCATCCTCTTGGTTTATTGTCAGAGTAACTATAATCTGCAGCGGTAATTCCCCTTTAACTCACTATCTACCAATGTCCTTTTTTTGGGACGCCTAATCTTTTGCTTCTAGCAACTAAGATTTTATAATTAGGTCCAATTTTTTGTGTTTTTGTAAAATGAATGTTTTCGAAAAGGAAAATTGCTGATTTGGTAAGTAATGGGTTAAAAGTCAGAGGTCCCCAACTCCAGGCCTCGAGGGTCGCCAAGAGTGCAGGTTTTCAGGATTTCCTTAGTATTGAACAGGTGCTAATGTGATCATCTGCACAGGTGATGATTCTAGCCCCTGTGCAATACCAAGGAAATCCTGAAAACCTGCACTGTTGGCGGCCTTCGAGGCCTGGAATTGGGGACCCCTGGGTTAAGTGCTGTAGGCCAAAATGAACCTTGGTCTGTGTTAAGGCCCTGTCGCACACAACGACCGCTCCAGTGATCCCGACAGCAATAATGACCTGCTGGGATCGCTGGAGCGTTGTTACCTGGTCGCTGGGGAGCTGTCAAACAGGCAGATCTCCCCAGCGATCAGGGCATGGGAGCCACCTCCCACCTCGCTGGAAGCAATGTTACCAGCGTCCTCTGTTCTTGGCGCTGCCCGTAAGCAGGGAGGACGCTGGTAACTATGATAAACACCGGGTATCTAGGCAGCGCGTGCTGCCTGGATACCACGTGTTTACCATGGTTACCAGCCTAGGAGGTCACTGATCGCTGATTTCTCACTGTCACACGCAGCAATGCATGCTGACCAGCGGGAAACCAATGATCAAACAATAACCCAGAGCACTTAGCAGCGATCAGGCCCTTGCTGTGAGGTCGCTGATCGCTGCAAAGTGTCACACATAACGAGATTGCTAGAGAGATCGCTGTAATGTCAGTTACAACAATCTCTCTAACGATATCGTTGTGTGCGACTGGGCCTTTAGAAAGTCTGCCCCATGATCTCATTTATCAAAGGATAGACCGTGAACGTGGTCCACACTGCCGGCAATTTAGAGGAGTGAGGAACACATGGTTTATTATGGTCTATGGTCAATGCGTTTCAGAACCCACTGGCTTTTTCATTTGGACAATCATCCTGATCTCATTTATAGCTCTGGTCTCCTGTACAAAGAAACACTTGAAACATATTATATAATGGTTGTAATAACTACACATTACAGGATGTCGTTGGATGTAATGGGGACCATAAAATCTGCTTAAAGATTTACAGGTTTATTATCTTACTCTGTCCATTTCCAAGTTGAAGTGAAAATGAAAGTTTGGTATTTTCCACATTTTAAAGTCAGGAGTCTTAAGTGATTACGCAGATGTAGAGTGGTCACAGGTTACCAGGTGGAGGGACCCCAGGATGACTTCCCTCTGATAAGACTCCTTGCAGGATGATTATTCCAGGGTGTGGCTGCCTCTGCTTGGCAGGAAATGGAGTCCATTGACTAGTTGTGTGCAGGCCTTTGTCCAGCAGTGGCCTGTGCCCTCCTTGCGGCCCTCTTCCATCTCTGGTTACAGTGCCTAGAGCTGCTATATATGAGGTCATGGACTGTAAATCCCCCATTCCCCCACCCTGGGCTTCACAACAGGCATCTGAGCAGCACTGCTGATGCTTAACACTTTGTGTTCTGTAACACTGGCTCATTGTTTCTTCAGAAGTGTGAATAGAGCAGTATAATGGTGTGGTGTATATGTCAAGCCTGCCTCAGTTTTGCAGACAAGGAGCATTTATGTGATCATTGATTGTGCAATAAAGGTATAAACAGCCACTGGGTTGTGTATATCAGAGGTTTGTTGTGAATGGAACATAAGCTGGGGTGCAGCAGTTTGGGTGCCTTGTCTTCAGTGAGGTCCCCACTTAGGTTAGGGTCACGCCTCATTTGGAGATGCAGGTGACTGTGTACAAGGTATTAACAGAGCAGATGTATGACAGGCTTGTTTTTTTTTTTACTTTCATCATGTATGACAAAACCTGGTATGAGCTTAGCCTTAAAGTGAATGTCACCAGGATGTTGCCATGTACTCTGCCATTACATTGCTGAAATCTTTACTCTGTGACTAGGGGAATGGCTAATCTCCTTGTGGAGAGCATTCTACCTGCTGGCAGAGGAGACTTAGAGTCGCAATGGTCCTCTGGGAAATATGCAAATTGTGACTTCAGTGAGGAAGTAGACTAAAGCCCCGGTCTCACATAACGATGTGTCAGCGATGCCGACAACGATCAGCATCGTTGATGCATCGTTGACACATCGTTATCAGGTCGCTGGTGAGCTGTCACACTGACAGACTTCACCAGCGACCTCTGGGCAGCCAGATCGTTGGTACCCAGCGTCCGCTCGTTCCCTGCATCCTGGGAGCGGACGGACGCTGGTAACCATGGTAACAGCGGGTCTCTCCTGCACTTAGAGACCCGCTTGTTTACCATGGTTACCGGCACCCGCCCGCTTCCGAGTTGCGGGGAGCGAGCGGGTGCCGACCTCTCCTATCCTGTCCCTCACTATTCTCATCTCTCCCTGCTATTTCCCTGTTCCCTACTCTATCCCCTATCCTAAACCCTAATCCTATCCCTCTCCTTGTTCTAAATAAAGAAATCCCCCCCCCCCCCGAGGCTCACCGGCATCAGAGGCTCCCATACCGGCATCTCTGTAATGGAGATCTCAGGGGTAAAGGACCTGTGATGAGGTCACAGTCATGTGACCCGCCTATACTATACAGTATACAGTATAGGCGGGTCACATGACTGTGACCTCATCACAGGTCCTTTACCCCTGAGATCTCCATTACAGAGATGCCGGTATGGGAGCCTCTGATGCCGGTGAGCCTCGGGGGGGGATTTCTTTATTTAGAACAAGGAGAGGGATAGGATTAGGGTTTAGGATAGGGGATAGAGTAGGGAACAGGGAAATAGCAGGGAGAGATGAGAATAGTGAGGGACAGGATAGGAGAGGTCGGCACCCGCTCGCTCCCCGCAACTCGGAAGCGGGCGGGTGCCGGTAACCATGGTAAACAAGCGGGTCTCTAAGCCCGCTTGTCACCCTGGATATCATGTTACAGCGCTGCTGTGCAGCGCTGTGACATGGCGGGGGATCCTGACAGGTCGCTGATCGCTGCCCCCGCCGGTCACACACACCGATGTGTGGTGACCAGCGGGGGGGGCCAACGACCAAAAAATGGTCAGGAGCCCTGTGCAACGATCAGCGACCTCACAGCAGGGGCCTGATCGCTGCTATCAGTCACACGCAACGATATCGGTAAGGATATCGTTCCTACGTCACAAATAGGACGATATCGTTACCAATATCGTTATGTGAGACCTAGCCTTAACTCTAGTCTAGTGCCACCTAATAAAGGTAGCTATCCTAAAAGTCATAATTGACTTTTTTAACAAGCCTTTTAATATGACTTTGGATTTGCATTGCATTGATGAGGGGTAATCACCCCAAAATACAGCGTCTGCAGTTTTCGATTATGATCTGGCACACCTCCTAAATCATATTAAAAGGCTTATTAAAAAGTCAATTATGACTCTTAGGGCCGCTTTACACACACCAACTTCTGTGTCCAACTTCTGATCAGATCTCTGGTTGCAGTGAAATCATGGACACATTGCTCCATTTTGTTGCTGTGTACAAATGTAACAATGTGTCCATGATTTCACTGCAACCAGTAAGTTGTTCAGAAGTTGGACAGATAAGTTGGTTTGTGTAAAGTGGCCATTAGGATTGCTACCTTTATTAGGTGGCACTAAACTAGAATTCACCTACTTCCTCACTGAAGTGACAATTTGCCCTTGCGGACAGGATCTTCTCTCCCCTCCTGTATCTGTTCGCCCTGATTCTCCACATTTATTGTACTTGTTCTAGTCTGCCCTTTCAACTTGTAAAGCGCCATGGAATTTAATGGCGCTATATAAATAAATAATAATAATTTGCATACTCTATGGCTAGATTTATAACTCTGTATGCTGCTTGCTGTACTTCTGATAACTGATTTAATCACTATAGGATTAGTAAACCTCCTGCCACATAGTCCTCCACATTCATGAGCTTTGTATAAACCTGCCCCATCACGGACGGTCAGCTTTCTATGTACACTGTGCATAGGCAAAAAGCTGCCAATCAATGGCGTGGGCAGGGTTCTATAGAGCTCAGCATTCTGAGAACTGGTAGATTTGCAGCAGATAAAACAGGGATGTTACAAAAAATGGCAGCGAACAGCTCCGTATGAGACACATCGCTGGAATCGGGATCTCTGTCCCTGTCTTATCCTGGTGACAGATAACTATACTTGGAGGTCTTTAATATCAAACATTCAGGAAAACCTTCGTTTTACAATGTGTTAAACATTTTTATTGCATGGGAGTAAGGAAAGGGGGAGAGGATGCTTAGGGTATGTGCACATCAGTCGTTTCTGCATCTTTGCAGAACGACCGGGAACCGGTGGAGAATGGCAGAACTGAGTTTTCTGAACTCGCTAGTGTCCCTGGTTTTGTTAGCGTTTTGCTATCGGGTTATTAGCGTTTGTACAGCGTGTTCTTGGCGATTTCCCCGGCGTTTTTCCTAGCGATTTCCAGACTGGTCTTTGGTGCACTTGTTCAGCTGGACCCGCTGGAAAAACGCTGAAAAGAAGTCGCTTGCTCTATCTTTGACAACCGGTGGAAAACCGGTGAATAAACTGAAAACGACCAGACAAAAATCGTTCTAATGTAGACAGCGTTTTCTAAACTCCATTGACTAGCATTTTAATCCAGCCGGTGGCTAGGATTAACATAAATTAACATAAAACTCAGCGGAAACTGCCAACGGAAAACTTCCAAAAACAGCCCACAAAACGACTGATGTGCACATACCCTTAAACTGCCTAGATGTGGATGAGTTATTCCACATTGCCAATCTCCTGATGCCTCAGATCTTTAAGTCTGATAAACACACTGTAAAACGAAATTGTGAAACATGGTGGAAAGTATTAAAGGTGTCATCTGGGATTTTTATGAAAAAAAAAAATGTGCTCAAGCACTAATAGGCAGGTAGCTGCCACCTACCAGCCTGTTGTACCCAACACCAGTCACCGCCGTCACAGACCGCTCCTGCCAGAGACAGCATGGTGGGGTAAACAGAGCGTCTACGGCTTTTCTGCTCTCCTCTGTGGAAGTGGCCGCATAGTCCACAGCACGCTGATTGACCGACTGCTCCTCACTACCAGATTAGGGGAGCCAGCTGTCAATCATTGTGACGTCGGCTATGCACCTATCTACAGAGGGGAGAGCCAACACCCCCCTCTGTCGGCATGACGTCAGCGGAAGCTGGAAAATCGCTGACAAGCGTAGTCTAAGATTGCTCCGTGTCGGTGGTGAACGGCATTGGGATGTTTTGTGTTTTTTTTTAATTTTTTTTTTATTTAATTAAATCCGGAAAACTTCTCTAAATACTGTGTAGTCCAGACCTAAATCCATGCTCGCTAATGTATAACTGTGGGATAATGCAATCCTTAATATCCTGCTAACAACTGTATTTTGCAGGCTTCCAGTATTACTAGCCCTTATTTATTAAATGGATGAGCCCCCTATTATCCCCCTTGTTAGGAATCATTAAAAGCCCTTACATCGACTAAGAATCAACAATCCGAATGGAATACGGTGACACAGCATGGCTCAAAGTAGAGTGAGGCGTCAGACATGGCTACAGCCTGTCACCATTTCTCTGCAATTTATATACAGAACCTATTTTCAGGAAGACTGAACTTGCTGAAAAAGAAAAAATCAAAATGTTGATTCTTGCTCCAAAACTAAGATGCGCAGACGATACAACGCTGACCACAAACGTAGATGGAATTAAGGACTTAGAGTGTCAAGATGAATGGTGAAAAGTTGGGAATGCTACTCAACACAGAGAGATTTTTGACTCTTGCAAGGTACGGCAGGCACACATTTGACATGGACGGTGCCAAACTAGAAGTGGTAAAGGACTTCAGCCTATTCGAATTTATGATCACTCAAGATGCAATGACACCAGAAGTGAATAGGAGAATAACTATGGGAAAATCAACAATGAAATCACTGGACATTTCCTTGGTGATGAAGACACGGTTTGTACATCTGTAATACACGAAAATGAAACATGGACGATACAGAAACAAGACTGAAGAAGAATCAACTCTTTCGAAATGTGGTGCTGAAGAAGGATGTTATCAATACCATGGATGGCAAGAACAAACAAATCCATAACAAATCCAGCCAGACATGTCACTTGACGCAAGGATCACCAAGCTACGACTTTCATAATTTGGACACCTCATACGAAGAGAGAAATCACTAGAGAAGGACATCATGATCAGAAGAAGATAGAAGATACAAGGCGAAGAGGAAGACCAGCAACTAGTGATGGGCGAGTCCTAAATTACTCTGAATCGCTTGACTCTAGCGAGTCCGAGCCCGGGACTCGCTACTCGTTGCGAGTCTAGCGAGTCCAATGTTAATGAATGGGCAAGCGAGTAATAGCGAGTAGTGTGCGATTTACAAATTGCAGATGTGTCTCGGAAGCTTCAGGCTCTATCTGCTAGGACTCGTTACTCTGCGAGTTTCCCAGCGTTTACTCGCACAGTAACCAGCCCAATGCAAATCAATGGCAATCCTAGTTTTGTCAGAGACTCGCTACTGTGCCAGTGATAGCAGGGAAACTCGCAGAGTAAGAGCTGTCTGCTCTGTGCAGCTCCAGGGTCCTAGAGCCCGCCTGCTGCCTGATGTAGCAGAGCTGATATTGTTCTCAGTCTGCTCATTCCCTGTGCATAGACATCTATATCTATGCACAGGGGATGTAGCAGAGAGGACATCGCGTTTTGGACTACGTCGGACGGAAGAGGATTTTTTTAATTAAAGATGGAGCCCCTAATGGCTTTTTCACTTTATTTCTAATAAAAAAAATTCTCTGTTTGTGTTTTTTTTTTTTTTTTAACCCTTTATTGGAGATTCTTAGTGGCCGGGTCAAACCTGGCCTGACATTAAGAATCTCGGACTTAATACCAGCTTGTATAACAAAGCTGGCATTAACCCCTTTATTACCCAGCGTGCCACCGCCACCAGGGCCGCTGGAAGAGCGGGGTTCAGCGCCAGAGGATGGCGCTTCAATGAACGCGCCATCTTCTGGGGCGGCTGCGGGCTGAAATTTGCAGCGGGGGGTGCCCAGAAAGCTTGGGCATCCCTGCGCTGCGGATTCCAGCCCCCAGCTGCTTAGCTGTACCTGGCTAGACATAGAAATTGCGCGGAGCCCCACGCATTTTTTTTTTTTTTATTTCATAAAATTCATGAAATAATAAAAGAGGGCTCGCCTATATTCTTGTGTCCGGTCAGGTACAAATAGGCACCTGGTGGTTGGGGGCAGCCTGTCGCTGCCTGCTGGATCCGGCTGGTTCCAGAAATACGGCGAAGCCTACGTCATTTTTTTTCTGAAAAATCAATAAAACAATCCTAAAAAAGGGACTGCCTCTTTATTAACCCCTTCTCCATGGTCCAGGGGTTAATAAACATGCAGTCCCTTTTATTTACATTGTTTTATGGATTTGTCAGAAAAAAAATTTGACATGGGCTTCGCCGTATTTCTGGAACCAGCCGGATCCAGCAGGCAGCGGCGGGCTGCCCCCAACCCCCAGGTGCCTATTTGTACCTGGCCAGACACAAGAATATATGGGAGCCCTTTTTTTTTTTTTTTATTTCATTAAATAAGCGTGGAAGCGGCATAACACCGCGAAACGGCGAGCCGTCGTCCTGCGCCCCTGCACCCCCTACCCTGCTGAGTAACTTGTTCATGGATGTGAACAGGAATCAATAAACTATCAAGATCATCTACCGTGAGTGCGGACATTATTCTCTTCTTGTGATTGTTGATTACACGCTATCAAGAGCCAGCACCTCCGGTATAACTGCAGAAATGTAACAGCTGTGACAGCCCGCCCTAACTACAGGCGTTTAGTGCCCAGTGTTTTCTGGTTTTGGACGTATAGATATAGATGTCTATGCACAGGGAATGAGCAGACTGAGAACAATCTCAGCTCTGCTACATCAGGCAGCAGGCGGGCTCTAGGACCCTGAAGCTGCACAAAGCAGACAGCTCTTAGGCTGGTTTCACACTGCGGTCAGATCAGTCAGATCAGGTCAGGTTTTGTGTTTCAAAACCAGGAGTGACTCCAAAACCTATAACAGGTGTCAGTCTTTCAGTTATACTTTTTCTTTGCAAGTTCCTCTCCTGGTTTTGGCACACAAACCTGATCGAACCTGATAAGTGAAAAACCGCAGTGTGAAACCAGCCTAACTCTGCAAGTTTCCCTGCTATCACTTGCACAGTAACGAGTCCAATGCAAATCAATGGCAATCCTAGTTTTGTCAGAGACTCTGACAAAACTAGGATTGCCATTGATTTGCATTGGACTCGTTACTGTGCAAGTAAACGCTGGGAAACTCGCAGAGTTCCGAGTCCTGTGAGTCCCTTACTACTCGCAGAGTAACGAATCCTAGCGAGTAGATTCGCCCATCCCTACCAGCAACCCAATAGCAAGGTGACAGAGGTCCCCGGTGGACTTTTCTAGGCTGCATAAGATCGATCTTCATACAGAGCATTCATCCATCAAGTCGCCATGGCTCGAGATCGAACTGAAAGCCAATAAAAAAATTAGAAATGGCATCTTTGCAAATTTAGCTTTAACTACTTTTTTTTTTTTTTTTTTTTCACTTTTAGTGTACATGACAAAATACAGATTAGGCAAGTTTGCACTGGAATGTGCGTGTTCTGGGGAATGTAGGAATCCTTCTCCATACACTTCATTACTTAGCTTTCTCTGATCCCAAGATACAACCGGTGATATAGCCCAGAGCTGCATTCACAATTCTGCTTGTTGCAGTAGACTGGCCTGGCACACTCTTCTTTGGAGATTTCCCTAGATGTGAAAAGATGGGAGCTGGCTTTTCCATATTAGACTTTACACAGTTGTTGTATGTTATGTGTAGACATTGATCTAAAAGGAATACTGTGAGGGGAGACGTTTGCTCTGTAGGCTGCTGAATTCACAGTGCAGATCTTGGAATATAAGGATTTCGTATTTGAACATCATCCATAGTAATACCACATGTATACAAGTCTGTAAACAGGTCAGATTTGTCTGTTGGTACAAGATAACTCTATGTAATGATTTGTCCCTTGAGATCACATATCCAATACCATGGCTAATGAAGCTTTCATATTTGTGCTGGAGACATCCATAGACTTGCTCAGTGTAAATGAATTTGGCTTTGTATGGATGGTATTGCTGCCTCCATTGGGGGTAGGGGTGTGATGGGATTTTTAAGGAACCATTCAGTAAAATTAGGAAAACTAAAGCCTAAGGTCCAATTTTAGACTCTGTATTACATTTTTCCGCTATTGTCCCTCCTTTATTCTGGATGCAATAGCATAGCCAGTCCTGGTGCTTGTAGGGTATACATGCACAAGTACAATAATTATGAACAATACTAGGCACATACGGGTACAGGAGGAGTGATAGTATATATATATATATATATATACTATGTTAAAAAAAAAGAACAGAACAAGAATGACTGTGGTGTGGAGCCCTCCTACCAACAAATCCATAGGCTCCATGATAAAAAGAAAAACAAAAAATGAACGAAAGCACCCCAGGATAGCAGCAAAAAGACGTGGACTTGTTTATTCCCCCAGGACCGCAGCATTTCAGCTATTCACTAGCCTTTCATATATAGAACGTATGTCTCAATATTTTAAGCAGATTTATCTGAACGAACCAAGTTACAATAAATTACATAGAAATTATCAGCACAATATTTATTTTTTTTTTCGTTTGCCTTATGTTTAAAGTAGCAAAATACAAATTTATGCTGCATCGAACGGCTGAAGAGGTGCGGCATTGGAAAAATATGGAAGGGGACACCATGGTTATTGCATTAGCAATTTTCAGAATAAATCTACAGAGTTCAAACTTAGAGGGTTTCCCATGAGTAGTTAATTTTAATCAGTAGATCTTAGAATAATAATTTCCACAATTGGATGTTTAAATTTTTTTTTTCCCGTGCTGACATAATCTTTGTGTGTCCCTGCTATGTACTGTGTAATGGATGTGTCTGACCATACAGGGACATGGTCTGATCATACCACATCACCTGTACCAAGGGGTTGGAGAAAGAATATGACATTACATCTTGGGATCACAGTTGAATCTTTAAAATAAATCCTTGTCCTGCCTGTTTTTAAATAACGTTTTACCTTGAATCATCTATGATCCCATGCTGTAAAATTTGTATACTGTTTTGCGTCCTCCCCATCCCAGGAGATGTGGTACGATCAGACCATGTCTCTGTACGGTCAGACACCGCCATAACACAGTATATAGCAGGGACCCATATATAAGATTATCTCGGCACAGGAGATGTGGTATGATCAGACCATGTTCCTGTACGGTCAGACACATCCATTACACAGTACATAGCAGAGACCCATATATAAGATTATCTCAGCACAGGAGATGTGGTATGATCAGACCATGTTCCTGTACGGTCAGACACATCCATTACACAGTACATAGCAGAGACCCATATATAAGATTATCTCAGCACAGGAGATGTGGTATGATCAGACCATGTCCCTGTACGGTCAGACATAGCCACTACACAGTACACAGCAGGGACAAATCTATAAGATGATCTTTGTTCAGGAATTTTTTTTTAACACATCAAATTGTGGAAATTATTATTTCAAGATCTATTGATTAAAATTTAACTTTGAAATAAACTTTTTTTTTTTTTTTTTTCCATGGGAAAATCTCTATAAACGTCACATGACCAGATGGCATTATCAGTGGCATGTTTTATCAATAGGATTACCGTTTTATGTGTTTGGTGTGGTTCTGTGAGTGGAGGTTTGTGTATGTCTATCCTAATGTATGATGTTTGAATACATTCTTGTTTTTTTTCTCCTTTCATTGATGAAAGCATCCTCAACGTGAACCAGGGAAAATAAATGTTGGGAGGTTAAATGCTGAAAACTTCACAAATGAAGATGCAGACTCTTGCTTCTCTGAGAAAAGTAAGTTTTTATTCCTTTTATTTGTCTCATAATTTAGCTGTTTGGCATGTGTAAAAAAAAAAAAAAAAAGGCCCAGGTGACAGATCGACTGATTGTCTTTTGCGTTTTTTTTTGTTTTGTTTTTTTTTTCCCCTTCCCTTATGGAAGTAGTATTGCGGCTGCCTGGTCACCCATTCCTCTGTGCCACATAAATAAAAAATCTAGAGTAGCTGCCGTATGTGAATCCAGCTGGACGTTCCCTGGGGATGCTTATGCCCTTGAACTGCTTTTTTTTTTTTTACCAAGGATATATTCACACCCAAGTCTGATTTGCTTAACTTCGCACTGGCTTCCTCATAACTGCCACATCAGATCTCTCTCTCGAAAAAAAAATCATATTTATTGGGGATAGGTACCTATTCAGCGATATGACAAATTCACACACAAAAAAACAATCTGACATTCACTTCAATGTCGTGTGCACTGGCTAAATGTCGTGTAATGCCTAAAGGTTCTAAGCAATGTGGTGGTCTCGCAATGAGACACTGGTATCACTTGTAGGCCACGTGCACACATTGAGCTTTTTAGTTTAACTCATAAACAGGAGTGGAATAATGAAAGGAAAAGTATAATAACCCGTCACCACTTCTGTATTTAAAGGGACACTGTCAGGTCATTTTTAAGCATGATACAAATATTACCCTTGAATAGTGACTGGGCAGACCTTTTAAATAAACATGTAAGATCATTATTCTACCCTTTGTAGTTTTCTTGCTATAAGCATTTTCACATCCTGCAGGAAGCCGGAGGATTTGTCCAGCTGCTGTAGAAGTGTTATTTAAAGAGGACTTGTCAGTCCCTCTGGTGCATGGTAATCTAAATGCACCACTGAATGCAGCATGCCTGCTGCATTCAGGGAAGGGATCCCCCACAGCTCTAGCCCCCCTGTGCGCTGAGACGTTATATATCTTGCATATAGTGAGTTTGGAGGGCCTTCCTTCTTATGGAGTCAGCGCTGGCATAGAGGTTTTTTTCCTACCTCTGGTCGCTCTGCACCACCTCCTGCTGCTCTGTTCTTCCTCCTTAGTATGTCCGCCCCCTCCCCTCCTCACTGCACTGACATCTAAGCTTCTGTTCTCACGCAGGTGCACAGTGAGGACTGGAACCGACTGTTGATATCACTGCCTTGCTATGCGCCTGCATGAGTTCAGAAGCTTAGATGTCAGCGCAGGCGCGGGAGGGGGCGTACACACTAAGGAGGAAGAACAGAGCAGCAGGAGGCGGCGCAGAGCTGCCGGAGGCAGGGAAAAAAACTCAGTGCCAGTGCTGACTTCTTAAGAAGGAATGCCCTCCGGACTCACTATATGTAAGATTTATAAAGTCTATTTCTCAGTGCATAGGAGGGACTAGAGCCATGGGGGACCCCTTCCCTGAATGCAGCAGGCATGCTGCATTCAGTGGTACATTTAGATGGCCATGTACCAGGGAGGTGACCGGTCCTCTTTAAATATCCACACCCACCCGAGCTGGTGTTCAGTCCCTCCCCTCTGTGCTCTACACTGGGGGGGTTGTTTTGTACTGCACTGTGTAAGCGATGTCTATTATGAGGACATTGGTTTCCTGCAGACGTAATGTGTGTATCTACTGAGCAAATGATCAAATATTCTTATCACATAGAAATATATCTCAGACATCACACTACACACATGCCTAAGGTTGGTTTCACACTACGATTTTTGCAAATCCGATGCTGTTCGATAGAAATCGGACAGCATCGGATCCGAATTTGGCCCCATGTAACCCTACGCGGATCCGACGGATTCGGATGTGCACTAATCCGATTTCATTCCGGTGCAAAAATCGGAGAATACTCCGATTATATATTTATTTATTTTTTTTTGCATCCGAATCAAAAACCGGATTGAATCGGATCTGATGGCCGCTTTACACACACCAACTTCTGTGTCCAACTTCTGAACAGATCTCTGGTTGCAGTGAAGTCATGGACACATTGCTCCATTTTGTGGCTGTGTACAAAGGAGCAATGTGTCCATGATTTCACTGCAACCAGAGATCTGTTCAGAAGTTGGACACAGACGTTGGTGTGTGTAAAGCGGCCCTGACAGATCGGATGGCAATTATGCCAGATCCGATCCGATTCAAGTAACATGGGGCCCTATGGAGCAGGGTCCGAGGAAACATCTGATGTCTCCTCGGACCCGATTTTAGTGTACTGAGCATGCTCAGTACATGCTCAGTACACTAAACCTATTGTGTGGCGCCTAATTTAACTTCCGCAATGTATATACTTACATTGCGGAAGTTAAATATAAGTCATATCAAGTGTTTAAAATAAAAAATCTTTATTCTCACCTGCCAGCGCTCCCTGGTGTCTCCATCTGCAGCCGCTCTGTAACAGGACCTGTGATGATGTCATAACCCGATCAGCTGATCGGGTCACATGACCGGTTACCGCGGTAACCGCTCGTGTGACCGATGACGCTTCTGATATCACTGGTCCTGTACACCCGATCGGAAGCTGATGGAGACACCGGGGGGAGCGCTGGCAGGTGAGAATAAAGATTTGTTATGTTTGAATGACGGGAGGAGAGGACAGGAGAGGGGAACAGCAGGGGGACACCAGGCAAAACAGGGGGACAGCAGGGGACAGTAGGGGGGCAAAACGGGGACAGTAGGGGGACAGTAGGGAGACACCAAAATGTCGGAATCTGATGCTAATTGGGCATCCGATTGCAGGGATCAGTTTGGATTTACATCGGACAGCATCGGATTTAGCAAAATCGTAGTGTGAAAGTAGCCTAAGATGCATACAATGACATGAAGGACTGCAGCTAAGATCACACCTCTTCCCCCTTCCTCCCCCTTTTTGCTCTATCTGCAAACTTTGCAATAGTGCAATGAGTTACACAGCAGACAGATCCGAGAGGAGGGCAGGACAGTATAATGATGCATGAATATTCATTCTTTGGGGTTGTGGGCAGCATAGAACTCAATGTGATTGACAGATTAAATTAATATTTTATTTAGAAGTTTACACAGTATAGGAGGGAAGCATAAATAATAGAAATACATGAGTAAAGGGAGCTTAGAGAAAGGAATTAGAAAATATCAGTTGCATGTGGATTTTTAACCCGACTGATTCCTTTTAAAGGGAACCCACCACCAGGTATTATGGCTATAAAGTGAGGCCAGTGCCTTACTGGCACTGGAATACTGAATGAGTTATACCTTTACTCAAATGATTCCATGTTAGATTCCAGAGAAAAGTGTCATAAAGCTCCTGGAAAACAGGGCAGCAGATGATTGATGTGTGCAGCACTGTCACTATTCGGGATTCATTTTTCCCCCTCCCCTGTGGACATGCCTTTCGGCTGTAAGCCAAGCCCTATCCCTCTCCCTCATCTCTACTTTCAGTTTCTTTCTCCTGTGCACTGTCACTATACTTTCAGCAAGTGTACTTGACAAAACTGAAAGTACAGATGAAAGGGAGGGGGGTAGGTTTCGTTTACAGCCGAAACACATACCCACAGAGGGGGAAATAAAAACACCCCAAAATAGTGACGCAGTGCTGCACACCTCAATCATCTGCTGCCCTATTTTCTGGGAGTTTTGTGACACTTTTCTCTGCAATCTGTTGCAGCTTGTTACACTGAGTGCCATGATCACTTCCCGCACTGGCGGCCTGGTGTGCAGAAACCGCAGAGCAGGATCATACAGGGAGCAGTGGGGTGATTTGTGCTCTCTGGAGTAAGTGGTGACCATCCCAGCCCCCTGCACCACCCGGACAACTGGAAGAGTGGCTGCAGGGAGAATAGATTTTATTTTTTTTTTTTTTTTTTTTTTTTTCCCCACTATAGCTGCGTCTCCAGGGACACACGGCAAAATATAGTATAATCTGCAGGTAGATAGTTAAAATGTTATTTCTGCAGGTAATAAGAGTATTTTTAAAGGCCCAGTTACACACACAGATATTGTGCAGAGATTGTTGGCAGATCTCTGGTTGCAGTGAAATCATGGACACATTGTTACATTTTGTGGCCGTGTACAAATGTAACAATGTGTCCATGATTCCACTGCAACCAGAGATCTGCCAACAATCTCTGCGCAATTATCTGTGTGTGTAACTGAGCCTTAAGGCTTTTTGTTCTCAGATAATCTGCTCTAACACATCACCTGAATTCATTTACTTTTGTGCTTTTAATCGTTTTCTTAGACAAGCACTCAGGAGCCCATGTCTTGAATGGATGGATGTACTGTACAGTGTCAATTTTTTTCCAGTCTAAACTTCTGAGTATTTTGTCTAGTTTAAGGCCCCTTTCACATCAGCGTTTTTCGCTGATCGCGGCAGTTGCGGTGAAAAAAAACGTAACTGCTACGATTACCGCATAACGGGCGCACTTGCTGTTCACTTGCGGCAAGCCCCATACAATGTCTATGGGGCTTCCGGTAAGTGTGCGGCAAGTGCGGTATCGGCACTTGCGGCAGGTGCGGCCGTGAAAAAAGCGCGGCATACCGCGTTTTTTTTCCTCGCGGCCGCACCTGCAGCGAGTGCCGAAACCAGCGCGGCAGTTGCGGTTTTTTTCACGCAACTGCCGCGATCATCAAAAACGCTGATGTGAAAGCAGCCTTAAATGTATGAAATTGAAGTAATTTTACCTCAAGTCCTCCTGTATTTGGTTATATAAGCACTTACATCAAAATGTGATTGCATAATCAACTTTGTTTCCTGTGAGAATTTGGGGGGATAACTGTTTGTTAGTATTGATTTATATTCAATTATTATCTGTATATAGTTGGGAGAGGTCCTCTCTATTATCTGTGAGCCATGAAGCAGCTGGATTCCTTGCTTTTAGCTGCTTTTATAAGAAAATATGACATGAGTTATTTAGAGAGGGGAAAAACAAAAGATTATAATATGAAAAGGGAAAATGTGGAAATATCATAGCTCACCGATCTAACTCTGTGTGCTTCCGAACATGAGTGACTGCAAAACCCCCCCCCCCTCACCACCCATATCTTCTGTGTGATCTTTTTTCCTGTTTGGCCACATGGATATAGGTTGTTTTCATGAGACGACCCCTCAAAAAAACTCCTAGCATTGACCCAATTCTTTATGGATCATAGTGGGTTCGCTTCACATTGATGCCATGTTTCTACCTGGCTGGTCCTGCTCTGTTCTGTTGGGCTTTCATACCCAAATTTGTCATTAAGACCTCCTTCACGTGTCTCCAGTACGTGTGATCTGTGAGTAAAACCAATACCACACAAACCCATTATAACCTATAGTGCTCCTCACATGTCCATGTGTTTACATGGACCATGTGCCTGTGCAAAATACATGGAGGCATATCTGTTTTCTTTCCGGCAGCACAGGTAATTGTAGTAATTTGTAAAGATTTACTCAGGAATCTATTAGCAATGGGAGCAAAGACACACTGAGACAAAGTTTTCAAGGTGAACATGTCTATATTCCATGCACGTGGCAGATAATAAACGTGATATGCAGCAAGTGAGCAAGTTCATCAAAAATCACTGCAAACTGATTAGTCTTTAGAAATATTTCACACAGGAGAAGCCAATAGACATACTCTATTAGCACAATACACCCAGGAAGGGCCTGGGAACGGAAAGTCTTAGAAATACAAGTCCAGAACTGATGAAATACAGCTTTAAGAAAGTCCTGAGGTCCAAAACTCTCCTACTGCACAATAAACAATATTAGATGCTGCAAGTACTAGCACAGCACACAAGGCTTATGTGACACAGAGGTGGCAGAACAGTCACGGAATCAGCAACACACAGCACAGGCAGCTTGTAGCAGGACAGTAGCTGAAACCAGATGTGGTTGGTGGAGTTCAAACTACAGATGCTAGAAAAGTTGTACGTAGAAAAAAATGCTTTAATCACGGAAGTGTGAAGGAGACCTAAGTAAGGCTAGATTGTGTATTGGTCATTTAACTTGTAACTTTTTTTTTTTTTTTGCCTCATTCAGGTCCTTCATCAATCAATTCTCCTGACAGCAGTCCTAGTAAACTGATTTCTCAGAAAAGTTTGGAAATATCTCACGTCTTGGAAACCACCTCTCTAAAGGACAGAATGGCGAAATACCAAGCTGCTCTGAGCAAACCAGCCAAACCTGCCTCTCCTACGGTAAATCTTCACGTTGTGTCCCTTTTTCATGTGCTTATAGGTACGGGCGAAATAGACATGTTACAAATGGTAAAGTACATACTTGATGAATATTTAGCTTCTAGGCATGGACTCTCTTCTTCTGTGATAGTACACAAACATGGATGATTGGACTGATTGTCATCCTGCTATCGCCCTCCTCTACAGTCAGGTATACGTGCAGACAGAGCAGATATAGGGACAACACATGATGACAGTAGTATGTCTACACATAGAGTTAGTCTATAGTCTGCAATCTCTCGTCTTACAAGATATTTTACACGAATATAACTATAAAAAAATGTATTGTAGCAATAAAAAATGTCTTTGTATGAATGAAGCTTTCTTTTCACTTCCATCTTGAGAAGTGGTAACTGGACCATAGGGCTGACCTAGTAATGCCAATCACGCTTCTCTATTGGAGACACTGGAGTATACCACGTCAGCTGAGTTTATTTATGCCTTTGAATTTGGCTGAAATTGATGCTGGGTAGATGAATACAGCAGTCACCAGACCCAGAGAAAAGCACGGGGGGTGCATCACGTGACCAACAGGGCATTTAAATCTATTTGAAAAGCGCTGTCTCTTTAACATTCCAGTACATGGAGGCAAAACTCTTAAGTTCTAGTCCAGAGGTGGGTAAGTCAGTTGGCTTAATTGCAGATGGTATCTGTGCACCCAGTCATCTAGCATCTGGCATTTCACTTCGTATAAAGAGACTTTGTGAGTGTCGACCTACTGGAAATCTGCACATTGTTACTGATCGAAACCTAAGACGGCCTGATAATAGAAAAACGAGCTGAAACTATTTGTGGAATAAGAAGCTGTTCTTGAGTATCTGGGTGATTTGTTTATTCTGCATATTCCAAGTTGATATAAAGGCTATGGAGAGCTGTGACATGGAAAAGAATGATTTTTTTTTTCTCATATTCCGTGCTGCTGCACCTCTATCTGGACAGACTATTGTTAATGCAATCGTTCTGTGTGCATACAACGTATCAGCAGTTCCTCTGCTGTTTACACAGGAGAATATGCTGCTAGGAACGATTAATTTGAAGCAAGCTTCAAAATCACCTTGCCCATTAAATAAGCAATTTGGTCGTTCATTCCGTGATTGCTAGTGTGTTTTAAACAAGTTCTCCCTTCTGATTATTAAATGAGAAAGACAGGAAGCGCCTATGAGTTGAACCTGGTGGTCTAGTGGGTGGCTGGTTAGGGTGCTGAGTGTTCACTCGCCTCTAGGGGTTGCGCAGCCCTGCACAACTCCGGTGATCACCCGGAGGTGAGGAGGAGCGGCCTCGGGCAGAGAACCAGCCGGTGGACGCCACTCTCTCTGGTTTCCCCACCTGAGGAAGATAGCACTTGGCTGCCGAAACACGTTGTGGCGCTTAGATCTTTAATAAAGGTTTGTCCTAGGAACCTAGCTAATTCCTGTCCCCTCTGTTCCAGCCCTCAGGAGTCCGCTAATAACTTTTTCTTCCCTTCTGATTATTGACCTGTGTAAATAAGCACAGCATTTTAGAATGCAAAATATGTTATAATAGCAGTTTTCAATCCTAATTTTATTTCAGGTTTTCTTTTACAGTAATATGGTATATATTGGATGTGAGCACTGTATCTAGGAGACTAATGTCTTCATTAGCTTAAAGTATAGCATATTTTATCCTGCACTTTGAATCCTGTTCATGTGTTTTCCTCCTTTTTTTTTTTCAGTAGGCTCCTCTGCCTTCTTTAAGACTATTGATGCTTTCCCTTCTCTATGATTTATTAAGTTAACACGAAGAGAAGGGGAGAGCAGTCTCACAACCAAGGGCATATTTATAAGTATATAAAAATCAGGAAGAGCAAGTCCTGCTTAAGTGCTGTCATGGTGTTTTGTAACTTTAAGTTCAATTGTAATGGAGAATGGTAATAAATCTCCAGAACCATGTATTGCCATATTGTGTTGGTGTATTGAAATTAGGGGGCTTCAGACATTGTGTGGCTGTTCCAGAGAATATGAAAGGGAATTTTTTCTGGTAAAATGTCGATAGCAGGTGATGGCTGATCCTGTATTCCTGGGATTAGCTCTTCTAACTAAACTAGCAGGACCTATTTTATTACCTTATTTTATTGCTACGATTGCCTCTTAACAGCAATCTCCATAACAGTGAGGCTGTGCTCTCATTCCCAGTGCAGGGCTGGGTATAGGCCTCATGTGATCACTAATGAGTGACTCACCAGGACGTGGAGCCCAGCAATTTCCTCTGTATTCTTTGCCTCCGGATCTCTCACTATTGTACTGTTCCTAAGAAGTAAGAAACCAGTCTGACCACTTCTGCTGGAGCAAATCTGCCAGCTCCTCACATTTTACTCCTCGGCCATATCTAGATTCTGCTTGCTCTTTTTTTAAATAGTTCTATAGATCGATTGTGTTCCTTCCTATAAACCACATAGGATTTGGCATATGGCAAGTCAGATAATGTGATTCAGTGCAAACGGCACAGCTCCACCTCACATTACTCGTTAATAAAAATGGATAATGGGCCTACCTGTGGTAATTGGGGATACTGGAGATGACGATGGAGAATGGGCCTAGCTGTAGTAATGGGATACACTGAAAATGGAGAATGGGCCTACCTGTCTATAATGGGGGACAGTGGAAATGACAATGGAGAAGGGCCTTCCTGAGGTAATGGCGGATACTGGAAATGACTATGGAGAATGGGCCTAGCTCTGGTTATGGAAGAAGTCTCCAGCCTCCTCTCTCCCTCTCGTCCCACAACATGCACCGCTGACCCCTTTCCCTCATACCCACTCCAGTCTCTCTCTAGTTGTCACCACTCACCTAACCAAAATCTTCAACCTCTCCCTCTCTTCTGGCATCTTCCCCTCCTCCTTCAAGCATTCTATCATTACTCCATTATTAAAGAAATGTTTTCTTGACCCATCCTGCACAAATAACTACAGGCCAGTCTTCAATCTCCCCTTCATATCTAACTCTTGGAGCGCCTGGTCTACACCCGCCTCACGTGCTACCTCTCCGCTCACGCTCTTCTAGATCCATTACAGTCTGGTTTCCGCCCATTCACTCTACAGAAACCGCCTTCATCAAAGTGACGACCTTCTGACAGCAAAACGTAATAGTGACCACACTCTACTTATTCTTCTGTACCTCTCCTCAGCTTTTGATATGGTTGACCACCATCTCCTACTTTCTATGCTGCACTCCATCGGCATAAAGGACACTGTTCTCTCCTGGTTCTTTTCCTATCTTTCCGACCGCCCTTTCAGTGTAACATTTGCTGTCTCCACTTCCTCTCCTCTTCCGCTCGCTATTGGGGTCCCTCAGTACTCAGTCCTTGGCCCTCTACTCTTCTCTCTCTACACGGCCCCGACACACCATCAGCAGATTTGGCTTCCAGTACCAGCTTTATGCTGATGACACACAACTATAAACTTCAGCCCCTGACCTTACCCCTGCGGTATTAAAGAACGCCAATGACTGCCTAGCTGCAGTTTCCAACTTCATGTCTGCTCTCTATTTGAAACTAAACCTTTCCAAAACTGAAGTGCTTCTGCTCCCGCCCTCCACTAATCACCCTAAATCTGACATCTCTCTGTGTGCGGCACCACGATAATGCCTAGGCAGCCGTCTCGCTGTCTGGGTGTCCTGTTTGACACAATCTCTCCTTCACCACCTATACACAATCTCTCATCCGCTTTTGCCGCTTGCACCTGAAGAACATCTCTAGAATTTGCCCCATTCACACCATGGGAAACAACTAAAACCCTTACCGTGGCCCTGATCCATTCCTGCCTTGACTATTGCAATTCTCTACTAATTGGCCTCCCCCTCTCTACACTTTCCCCCCAGTCCATCCTTATGCAGCAGCCAGGATCAGCCAACTGCAATCATACTCGATGCCTCTGTTCTGTGATCCACTTGAGAAAGACGCCGATTTGTTGTCGAAACGCGTTGTGTTGCACCCTGCAGCTTTGTGTAATAAACTTAAGGTAATTCTATAAGGCTTGATCTTGTGTTACCTAGCGCCGCATTCTAACACCGCTCCTTCTATCTTCATATCCGTTCTGTGTTAGTCATTGCACTGGCTGCCCGTACACTACAGGATCCATTTCAAACTGCTTGTTCTCGCCCACAAAGCTCTTCACTGTGCAGCTCCTCCCTCATCTCTGCATATCACCCCAGCCATTCTATACATTCTACAAATGACCTCGACTAACATCTGAACAAATCCGATCCTCCCACTCCCGCCTCCAAGACTTCTCCAGAGCTGCACCAATTCTCTGGAATGCCCTACCCCAAGAAATCGGGACTATCCACAACTTGCATGGCTTCAGACGCTCCCTAAAAACACTTTTTTTTTTAAATTTTTTTTTATGGCGGCCTATCATGCTCCCTAATAGAAGTCCTTAGTGAATGGGCTATATACAGTATCATTTCTCTGGACAGAATCTCTTTCAAACTCCACCAAACCCAAAAGCTCTACAGAGATGTCTGGTGATCATTTATGTAACTTTGTTTCTATCCCCCTCTTCCTCAAGATTCCTGAACTATCACTGTAATAAGCCCCTGTACCTTGTGTAACCCCATCTTTTTGCAGACTGTAAGCTTTTTGAGCTGTCACCTTTATTTTTGCCTTAATTATTGTATTGTATTGTATTGATCTACCACATCTTTGTAAATATTACCATCCTTTCCTTCTCCAAAACTGGCCTCTCATCATTTTTCTACACCCCCATGCATTTTATAGCACTTTATCTGTACAGATCCTGGCTGGTGAACTGTTCATGCAGCATTATGTGAATCCCACCATTTATTATATTGATAGCTGGACCTTCTATGATGGCATTTGTTACTATTACCTTTTGTGTCTCCCCTTCTTCCTCATAGATTATAAGCTTGCAAGCAGGGACCTCACTCTTAATGGGCTCAGTGACATATTTATCTTTTTTTTTTTTTTTTTTTTTTTTTTTTTTTTTGTCTCATGGTTTGTATTACCGTATATATATTGTACTGTGTATTTTATATATATATTATTGTACTGTATCGTATACCCTCTGAATTGTAAAGTGCTGCGGAATATGTTGGTGCTATATAAATAAAAATTATTACTGTATTATTTTTATTATGGGTGACACTGGAAATGAAGACAATGGAGAATGGGCCTAGCTGTGGTAATGGGTGACAGTGGAGAATGGGCCTAGCTGCGGTAATGGGGGACAGTGGAGAATGGGCCTAGCTGCGTGTAATGGGGGACAGTGGAGAATGGGCCTAGCTGCGGTAATGGGGGACAGTGGAGAATGGGCCTAGCTGTGTAATAAGGGACAGTGGAGAATGGACCTACTTATTGTAATGGGGGACAGTGGAGAATGGGTCTAGCTGTGATAATGGGGGACAGTGGAGAATGGGCCTAGCTGTGATAATGGGGGACAGTGGAGAATGGGCCTAGCTGTTGTAATGGGGGACAGTGGAGAATAGGCCTAGCTGTGGTAATGGGGGACAGTGAGAATGGGCCTAGCTGTGGTAATGGGGGACAGTGAAAAATGGGCCTAGCTGTGATAATGGGCGACAGTGGAGAATGGGCCTAGCTGTGGAAATGGGGGACAGTGGAGAATGGGCCTAGCTGTTGTAATGGGGGACAGTGGAGAATGGGCCTAGCTGTGGTAATGGGGGACAGTGGAGAATGGGCCTAGCTGTGGAAATGGGGGACAGTGGAGAATGGGCCTAGCTGTGGTAATGGGGGACAGTGGAGAATGGGCCTAGCTGTGGTAATGGGGGACAGTGGAGAATGGGCCTAGCTGTGGTAATGGGGGACAGTGGAGAATGGGCCTAGCTGTGGTAATGGGGGACAGTGGAGAATGGGCCTAGCTGTGGTAATGGGGGACAGTGGAGAATGGGCCTAGCTGTGGTAATGGGGGACAGTGGAGAATGGGCCTGGCTGTGGTAATGGGGGACAGTGGAGAATGGGCCTGGCTGTGGTAATGGGGGACAGTGGAGAATGGGCCTAGCTGTGGTAATGGGGGACAGTGGAGAATGGGCCTAGCTGTGGTAATGGGGGACAGTGGAGAATGGGCCTAGCTGTGGTAATGGGGGACAGTGGAGAATGGGCCTAGCTGTGGTAATGGGGGACAGTGGAGAATGGGCCTAGCTGTGGTAATGGAGGACATGTTTGGCTCTTGGTGGTTCATCAAAATGTGGTTTTTGTTTTATATAACAATTATAAGTCTTGCCTGCTAGTCTGGTTTTCAGTGTAGGAAAAGGGTGAAGCTCTGATGCTCATACATATTAGATGACTGTCAGCACAATGATCAGTCAGCTTACAGCTGTCTCCCCATACCTTCGACTTTTCAATGGGGGGCACTACAGAATTCCCAAGGGGGGGGTGACTTGTCTACCACAGAAGCAAGAGCATCAGGTTTTAAATTCAAACTGTTCAATGGTGATTACCCAGTGTCTGAAGGCCTCACGCACATTAGATGGTCTGCCTATATAGTCTGTATGGGGTCTGCTCGATTGCATTAATGCTGGGCTCAAAACGGTGTATTTACTCTAATTTAAAGAAGGTGCACTGGTATAGAATGTGGAGGAGAAATATTTAATCCAGCAATCACTGGGATCTTCTATAGAAATGTTACAAAAATATTTCTGAACTGTAAAGCACTGTGGAAAATGTTGGCGCTATATAAATAAATATTATTATTATTATTATTATTATTATTATTATTATTATTATTATTATTATTAGCTGTTAAGTTGGACAATCACTTTCCATGTACAGTAAAGTCAACATCCGTACTGCCTGTCTCCCCCCTACAACTGCCCCATAGTTGCACTTGTGAATTTGCTGAACTTGCTATTTTAATAGTCATAAATGGGCAAGAAGGAGTCAATGACTGAAACTGTACTGGATATAGTATAGTATTCTACACAAATATGCATAACCAAATAGAATTTTCTGGTCATCATAATGGGAGACCCAGACAATGGGGTTTAGGGCTCCGCCCTCCGGAGGTCACACTAGGTACTACAAGTTTGTAGACACCGCCTCCTCCGCTTATAAACCCCCACCGTAGGAAACATCCTCAGTTTTAAACTTAGTGTGCTCGGAGGATCACGCTTTGCTTGCACTTCACTGCATTCTCACAGCTTACGTGATGGCGTATGAAGACAAGGTAAATGGTCCCGGTCGGGACCCTCGACAGTCTCCCCGCTCACCCTTTGTGGAACACGCTGGTGGAGGTACCGGAGGGCTTTTTAGCCTGGACACTTGCTGTTCTCCCGGTACGCTGTCGAGCTCCTTCCTTTCCATCCCTCCATGGAGGCTCTGGAGAGGGGGAGCCTGGAGCCTTGCACAGCTCCGCTCCGTCCGAGGCCTCCCTAAATGGTGCTTACAGACCGGACGGAGCCAGCCCAGTCCGAGGCCTCCCTAAATGGTGCTTACACTCCGGACTGGTGCTGTACCCCCGTCCGAGGCCTCCCTAAAGGTGCTTACAGACCGGACCGGCACTGAGGCACCTGGTGTGTCTCCTGTGTGCCTGGGGGTAGTGTCTGTCACTTGGTGTCATGACACTCAGACCGCGCGGTTACCCTCGGGTCCGCGGTTCTGTCGGTGTACCCTGTGCTGGGGTCACTCTGGCTGACCGCCCTGTGTGTCTCAGGGGCTGAGGCTGTAGACTGCTGATGTTTGTTTTGTGCATGCAGTCTGTGTGTGTATGTGCATTGTTACACACTCTTTTCCCGCGCTGCGGGCTCTGGCACCTCCATTACTGAGGCTGCCTGGAGGGGGAGGAAGCAGCTCTTACGGTGACATCACCGATGGGCGTGTTTTGTGTTCTCCCGCGTGTTCCTGGCCACGCCTATGACTTTACTGTCGGCGGCCATCTTCTCCCCCTCTTCCCGGCTGGGATCTGGCTGCAGCGTGTGTCTGCACTTTCCAGGGGAGACCGGAACTCGCGGAGGTCACACACGAAACCGCTTCCTCCTACCGCTTACTGCGGTCGGTAAGCCACCGGGATCTCCGGTTTGTTTGTTACAACTTGGCTTATTTCCCCCTACTGTGGCGATGTCCTCAGTAAGGAAGCATGCTGCTAAGACGGCAGATGGCACCATTACCTGCGCTACATGCAACGGTTCACTGGTGGAGGGGTCCTGCAATAATTGCGGACGCCCAGAGACCCGGACAGTTACTGTTGGATCAGAATCTGCGGGTCTGTACCCTGAGGTTCGGGTAATCCCAGGGACATGGGAAGCACAGAATAAGATAAATGAATCTCTGCTGTCCCAGATGTCCTCCATGTCGCAATCCCTGGAGGCACTTCATAGGAGGCTGGAAAACCCAGCTACTCCTCCCAGTTACCCCCGGGTGCTTCTTACTTCTTCTGTGAGACCCCCTAAGCGAGCTCGTGAGGCCTCTCCAGAGCTCCAAGCTCTCTCTGAGGAGGAGCGTTCCTCTGATGGTGAGGAAGATGATGGGGGTTCTACTCTCGGGTCTGTCTCTGAACCTCCAGATGGGGTGGAGGATCTGGTGTCCTCCATCAATGAGACATTACGTCTGGTCACTCCTCCTGAGGAGGTGACTGTTCACCCCAAGGAGGTCTATCAATGGCTGCGGCCGGAGGCAAGACCAAGTGGGTCCTTTATGGACCACACTAATTTTGGAAGGGTGATTAGAGCTCCCAGGTGACATCCTGGGCGGCGTTATGTCCGTAAACCTAAGGACAATCGCTTCCCCTTTCCTCAGGAGGTGCTTCTGGAATGGTCACAGTCCCCTAAGGTGGACGCTTCCATGACTAGGATTGCTGCACGCTCCTTGTTTTCTGCCTCTGATAGCTCCTCATTGAAGGATGCTACTGATAGACAGGTCGAGCAACTCGCCAAGTCTTCCTATGAGGCTGTGGGGTCTTCATTTGCCCCTAATTTTGCCGCGGTCTGGACCCTACAAGCGATTACCTCCTGCTTGGATGGTATCTCTGATCTAGCTAGGGCCAGCCCAGAGGTCCTGGCACTCTCCGACAGGGCAAGGGCTTATGCGGATTACGCCAGGACGGCAACTTTGGAAACTGCCACTCGCTCGGCTGTGGCTTCGGCCAATGCTATAGCGATCCGCAGGTTGTTGTGGCTGCGTCTTTGGGACTCAGATGCCACGTCTAAGAAGATTTTGCAAAATCTTCCGTTTGCTGGTGACAGGCTCTTCGGCACCGAGCTGGACAAGCTGATAAAGGATTCTGCTGAGTCTAAGATACCGCAGAATAAGCCTAAGCCACGGTATACCGTGAAAAGGAACCCAAAACAGTGGTCCTTTCGCCCCAGCTCGCAGTCATCAGCGGCGTCCGCTCGCGCGGACCGTGGGGGCAAGCCCTCCACTCAGTGGCGCAACAAAAGTCGCCAAAAGAAGCCGGCAGGGGCTGCAGCTGCCACCCCAAAACCCGCTTCGGCATGACTCGCTCCTTCATCCTGTCTCCCCACAGGTGGGGGGCCGCCTGTCTCTTTTCCAGGACAGATGGCTTCTCCACGTCCAAGACCAGTGGGTCCGAGACGTAGTCTCAAAAAGCTACAGGATAGAGCTGACGTCACAGCCGGCACACCGATTCCATCGGTCTGTTCCATCCCTAGACAAAGCTCAGGCTTTTCATCTGGTGTTGGAGGGACTCCGCAGAGACGGAGTGGTGGTCCCAGTACCCACGGAGAGAGGTTCAGGGGTTTTTACTCCAACCTCTTTATTGTCCCAAAGAAGGACGGCTCTTTTCGTCCGGTTCTGGACCTCAAGTTGTTCAACCGCCACGTGTTGGTTCGGAAGTTTCGTATGGAATCCCTGCGCTCCGTGATCGCGGCTGTGTCACAGGGAGACTTCCTGGCGTCCATAGATATCCGAGACGCCTACCTTCACGTGCCCATTGCACCGGCTCATCAGCGCTGGTTGAGATTCGCAGTGGGGGAAGAACACTTCCAATTTGTGGCACTGCCATTCGGGCTAGCCTCGGCACCGCGAGTGTTCACAAAGGTGATGGCCTCAATGATGGCTCTCCTGCATGTGCAGGGACACGCCGTCATTCCCTATTTGGACGACCTGCTGGTCAGGGCGCCATCGGAAGACCTTTGTCGGGTGAGCCTGGAGGTGACCATGAAGTCTCTGGAACAGTTCGGGTGGCTTCTCAACATTCCAAAGTCGACCCTGGTTCCGACCCAGTCTTTGACATATCTGGGCATGGACTTCCACACGGACTCAGCCCTGGTGTCCCTACCTCAAGCCAAACAGCTTGCGATCCAATCAGGAGTGCAGAATGTTCTCCTGTCACCACAATCTTCCCTACGGGAGTTGATGAAGCTGGTGGGACGCATGGTAGCGGCGATAGAGGCGGTGCCTTTCGCACAGTTTCGCCTCCGTCCTCTCCAGTTGGAGATTCTTCGCCGATGGGACAAAAGGACGATTTCTCTGAATCGGCTGGTGACGCTGTCACAATCGACCAGGGACTCCCTACAGTGGTGGCTCCAGCCACATCATCTGTCACGGGGCCGGTCCTTTCTAAAACCGTCATGGTTAGTGGTGACCACCGACGCCAGTCTGAAGGGCTGGGGCGCGGTGTTCTTACACCACAGGGCTCAAGGCCTCTGGACCCAGGCGGAGTCGGCATTACAGATCAACGTGCTGGAGATCAAGGCGGTCTATCTGGCGCTCCTGGCGTTTCAGAAATTCCTGTCAGGACAACCCATTCGGGTTCAGTCCGACAATGCGACGGCCGTCGCCTACATAAATCATCAGGGAGGGACCAGAAGTGCTCAGGCCCTCGCCGAAGTCCACCGCATTCTAGCCTGGGTGGAGGAAAACGGCTGCCTGATCTCCGCAGTTCACATCCCAGGGTCGAGAACTGGGAGGCCGATTACCTGAGCCGACAGGGGATGGACGCCGGAGAGTGGTCCCTGCATCCAGACGTCTTCCGGGACATCTGCAGCAAATGGGGCACTCCGGACGTGGATCTGATGGCCTCACGGTTGAATCATCAGGTACCCCAATACATGGCACGATCGTGGGATCCTCAGTCTCTGGGGGCGGATGCCCTGATCCTGAGTTGGTCCAGCTTCCAGCTGCCATATGTGTTCCCGCCTCTCGCTCTGATTCCCAGGGTTCTGTGGAAAATCAGGACAGAATGCAGAGTAGCCATTCTAGTGGCTCCAGATTGGCCCCGGAGGTCCTGGTACCCGGACCTCTGGCAACTGTCAGGCGGACACCGGTGGGCTCTTCCAGAACGCGCAGATCTACTCGCGCAAGGGCCATTCTTCCACCTCAATTCCAGGGCCCTCAGATTGACTGCATGGCTCTTGAGGCCTGGTTGCTGACATCCAGGGGCTTCTCTCCTACGGTGGTTGCCACGATGAATCGGGCAAGGAAACCTGTCTCCAGGAAGATATACCACAGAACGTGGAAAATCTTTTTCTCCTGGTGTGCCTCTGGTGGACGCTCACCGTGGCCCCTGTCCATCCCGACATTGTTGGCCTTCCTACAGTCGGGTTTGGAGTTGGGATTATCCCTTGGCTCTCTGAAAGGTCAAGTATCAGCACTTTCAGTGCTGTTTGACAGGCGCTTGGCGCTCCTCCCGAAGGTTCGTCAATTTCTGCAGGGGGTGTCTCGGGTGGTTCCGCCTTACAGACGACCTCTGGACCCTTGGGACCTCAACATGGTCCTGGCGGCACTGCAGAAACCGCCGTTTGAGCCACTGAGAGACATCTCTCTCTCTCGTCTGTCCCAGAAGGTGGTTTTTCTGGTGGCAATTACGTCTCTGAGAAGGGTCTCAGAATTGGCTGCACTTTCGTGCAAGTCACCCTTTCTGGTGGTTCACCAAGACAAGGTGGTGTTGCGCCCGCGGCCTGAATTCTTGCCGAAGGTGGTTTCAACTTTCCACCTAAACCAGGAGATTGTTCTCCCATCATTTTGCCCCGCTCCCGTTCATCAGGTTGAGCGCGACCTCCATACTTTGGATCTCGTGAGAGCTGTACGCATTTATGTGTCCAGGACCGCCTCCTTTAGGAGTTCGGATTCCTTATTTGTCCTCACGATGGGTCGCTGTAAGGGGTCCGCGGCTTCGAAGTCGACCTTGGCCAGATGGATCAAGGCTCCCATTCAGGAGGCATACCGGTCTTCTGGTTTGCCTCTCCCGGTGGGTTTGAAGGCACACTCTACTAGAGCTGTAGGTGCCTCATGGGCCTTGCGACATCGAGCATCTGCTCTACAGGTGTGTCAGGCGGCCACCTGGTCCAGCCTGCACACTTTCTCAAAGCACTATATGGTGCATGCCCATGCCTCTGCGGACGCAAGTTTGGGCAGGCGGGTCCTCCAGGCGGCGGTTGCCCACCTTTAAGGGGGACCGTGTATTATCCGTCTTGTTGAGGAACTCTTCCCGCCCTGGGGTATTGCTTTAGGACATCCCCATTGTCTGGGTCTCCCATTATGATGACCAGAAAAAAGAGAATTTTGTTTACGTACCGTAAATTCTTTTTTCTTTAATCATCAATGGGAGACCCAGCACCCACCCAGTTGTTCCGTTGCATGTTTGCATTTGATCTGTTCTCTGTTGAGACAGTGTTTTTCCGGGTTGTTCAAACCGTCTGTGCACGGTATTCTTCCCGATGTTTCGGGTGTGGTTCGTTTTTCTCCTCGCAGCTTATGGACTAAACTGAGGATGTTTCCTACGGTGGGGGTTTATAAGCGGAGGAGGCAGTGTCTACAAACTTGTAGTACCTAGTGTGACCTCCGGAGGGCGGAGCCCTAAACCCCATTGTCTGGGTCTCCCATTGATGATTAAAGAAAAAAGAATTTACGGTACGTAAACAAAATTCTCTTTTTTTTGCAGCATTTCCTTGGCAAATTAGTTGGCAGCAGGAATAATTCTCCTTGTTATTGCTTTCACCTCCCTGCAAGTATTTTAAAAGGTTAATTTTCTATTTCTGCAGAATGACATGAAAGCAATTTGGAACGACATAAAGTCAGAACAAAAGGAAAATGTCCCTCCTAGTCCACGCTCCAGCTCCTCTGTAGAAAGTGAAAAGGTAAAGTCCATCCAGAGACAATGCATATCTTCGTCTTGTCGATGCCTTTATGGTACCAAACCTTTACTGTTGTGTTTTGTCTACTTGTAGAGATCAGTAAGTGAGAACAGTCCTACTACGCCCAGGAGCCTGGCAGAGAGCAATGGTAAGTTCTGCAGGGAATGTGCTTTTAATACTGATTACCTCGGCTGTGTAGGTTTCAAGATTCCAGCAACCAGTCAGTAAAAAAATGCTAAACTTTCAAATGATATTCAGTCTGACAAAGGAAAGTGAATAGCCTCATAATATATTGTCTTACTTAATAGTTTTATTGCAATGGTTGGATGCTAACGTCTGATGCCAGACTTGCCTATGGCATATTCAAACCCTTTTGTGACATAGCTATATGCATTGGTGGTGAGAGACAGAATGTGTGAATAGAACTTCCGTAACTGTCTAGGTCCTGAAGTACCCAGATTGACAGAATGGACACACAATAATATCCTAATCCCATATCTATCTGGTTGGCCATCCGGGATTTTAAACCCAGTTTAAGAATGCATAATGTTATTTAATGGGCAAGAAGGGCCAGAGAATGGTGTTCCTGGAGGTGATCACTCATAGAATCATTACAATTAGCTTTCAGATAACGGTTCTTATAGCCTGCAACTGATAATGGGGGCTAAACATCCCTTATTGGTGCTTAGTGTGTGTTTATTTAATTTAATTTTTTTAACTTTCATCTATATCTTTTTGTGACAATCATAAACTGAATCCCATTCGGCTAGAATTTCCCATCCTGTTTTAAGTACCCTCCTTTCCGCAGACAGTTTCTACTGCAACAGTTAACTAAAGGCATTAGGGTGATTTGCAATCTTTATCCAAACTCTGACTCTCCAGAAGCCTATCTAATCCAATATTATGGCTGCCTGAATTTCTCTACTTACGTAATTTGTATGTTTGTTGGTGGCATTATGCATTTGACAAAGTGAGTGTTTTAATTTGCAGGGAAACCTGAGGAAGAGCTCCAGAGACCTGGAAGTTCTCCTGGGTATAGCCCTCAAACAAAACCGCTAAACCAGCTGGAGACCACTCCACCCAAAGTTACAAAGGTACATGGCTAACTTTAATGAAGGTCACAAGCATACGGTCTTCTTCGCTCATTCTTTGTAATATCCATTCATTTGTGCATCTATAAAGCTTCTAATGGAGATGTTATGCTACATGTATGCGGTAAAAAAAAGCAAGTTAATGATAAAGAAAACAATGTCTAGTATGTGGACACACTAATTTCTGTGGATATTTTGAACGATATCCTTGAAACGTCAGATATGTGATCGTTCCAAAGATATCGTTTGTGCATCCTTGTGTGCAAATGAAAGAGGATGAAAAGAAAGTTAGATCGTTCATCCTAGATTTGAGATCCTGACCTCAAATCTATCATTCGTCATCCAATTAACGTCCGAACGATGTGCCACATCATTCAGTGTGAAGCCTTTTGAACAATAGGACTTCTAGTCCTGCCTCTGTCATTTTATTAAAAAGCTGTAGTGATTTTACATGTAAAGCCGCTCTGCAGCTCTGTGCTACATGTTGGCACAGAGCTGCAGGAGCGGCTATGAACGCGGTGTTTAAATAGTTAATAATATTGTGCCACATGGCCCCAGAGTGTGCCCACACTCCCCTGGAGCCATGTAGCCCATTACTTTGGCAAGGCAGGGGTTAAATCATTCAGTTAGCAGAAGCCGCACACAGTCGGCTCTGCTACATTCATTAATAAAAAGCCGGCAGCTCCTGTCATTTGACAGGGCGCAGTGAACAATTGCTAAACAGCTCCCTGAATAGGGAGCTGTCCAAGGTACTAACGCTAGATGCGTACTGTACCCGTCCCTGGCCATAGTGCTGATCGCTTCTGCATTAAATATGGCCAGCGCACATTGAAACTCCGGTGCGCTGGCTATACTTATTAATGCTGAAGCGATCAGCACTATTGACAAAGATCGGTACAGTACGCATCTAGCGTTAGTACCTTGGACAGCTCCCTATTCAGGGAGCTGTTTAGCAATTGTTCACTGCGCACTGTCAAATGACAGGAGCCACCGGCTTTTTATTACTGAATGTAGCAGAGCCGACTGTGTGCTGTGTCTGCTAACTGAATGATTTAACCCCTGCCTTGCCAAAGTAATGGGCTACATGGCTCCAGGGGAGTTTGGGCACTCTCTGGGGCCATGTGGCACAATAACATTAACCTCTACTACACCAGTGCCATACCCGCTCCTGCAGCACTGTGCCGACATGTAGCACAGAGTTGCAGGAGCTGCTTTACATCTAAAATCAGCCATGGACATTTAATTTAAAACTTTCTTACTGAATTATGCAAACAATAATGTGCCAGCGCTGCGGTCACAGCGCTGGCACATTATTGTAACGGCATTGTTCAGCATCGGATGGAAAAATCTCCCTCCGACACTGGCGCGCTGCCAAAATGAATATCGTTACCGATATCCTTGTGTGTGACGTCGCACGAACGATCTATACATATCGTTCATATGATTTCAGTCACGTGACTTTTCTAAGGATATCGTTAATGATATCCTTGTGTGTAAACCCACTATTAGGGCTCCTGCCCTGATAACAGCTGTGCTAGGATGTCGTTAATATGCATAACCAGTTCTTTATTTTGTGGATTCATAGTCCCCTTCAATGTTACAGATGTGGTCACCCAGGCTCACTATCTGTTTAGTTCACCACCTAAGTGAACTTGGACTCTGTAAGAAAGCCTATACTCAATGGATTTATTATGGCTCCATATGACTTCAGTAAATGTATTACAAAGGGAAATACCAGTTTTGTTACACAACCTTTCCCTGCATATTCTGCTACATTTGACTGTGCCATTTAGCTGAATCGGATATAAGACATTTGAGCTGGCAACAATCTAGACTAAAAGCTACAAGTGGTAAACTGTTGAGCAGTGGGTTTATCAGTTGCAGATAATGGATAATATGTAACTTTTTGCAGTTAGGCTGCCTTCACACTTGCAGATGGATCTGCAGCGTTTTGCAGATGCATCTGCAAGTGTGAGCATGCTGACCGCGGCCCCTATGTTTATAATAGGGCGCACCGGGTCTGAACGCTCTCATTCACTCCTATATGTGTACTGTCAGCAGGCGTATGCCTGCTGACAGATCACACACTCCCGCCCGCAGCATGGACGCTACATCTCGCGTCCACAGTGCGGACGGGAGAGTGTGATCTGTAAGCAGGCATACGCCTGCTGACAGTACACATATAGGAGTGAATGAGAGCGTTCAGACCCGGTGCGCCCTATTATAAACATAGGGGCCGCGGTCAGCATGCTCACACTTGCAGATGCATCTGCAAAACGCTGCAGATCCATCTGCAAGTGTGAAGCCAGCCTTAGGGAATGTTTGACATGCTGTGGTTCCATTATTCTCAATGTTAACTGTTTCTGAGCGGGTTCCGTCTTCCAGAAACTATTTGACTGTTTCTTATTTCTGTCTTCCAGCTTCTGTCTCCTGACACCTATCGCTCTTGTATTCCTCTTCCCTTGTAGTCTGACCTCTGCAGTCTCCACCTTTTAGGCCTTGTCTTCTTCCAAGCTGCAGTGGTATAGGCAGCGCGTACGACCCTCTCTGTACGTGACTTTTACATGCTGCGTTCTTCTATTACCCCATACAATTCAGTAAGGCCATAATTTATTCAGGAGTCACGTGAGAATGCTTTGTTCACTGCATGCTACTGCCCAAGCATAGAAAGCTATAGAGGGCTCTAGCTATACACAATATGAGCAGGGCACACTTATCCCCTGGATTCATTATAAAGTCTGACTTTTATTTTTTCCCCCTCGTACAGCATGGATTTGTAATGTTTGATCCCATCCCTCCTATTCTTTCCTTTCATACTTCTTTTCACCTTGCCCCATCTTTTTGCAGTAGAGAGGCACATGGCAGCGTAGGAAAATGTGGATGTTTGTGCATTTGCAATATGATGACTTCGGTGTTTTACTTTTGCACTTTGAACAGAAGTTTCAGCCGCCTCCACGGGAGATCTGCTTCGGGTGTCAGAAGACTGTTTACCCTATGGAACGTTTCTTTGCAAACCAGCAAGTCTATCACAACAGCTGCTTCCGCTGTCATTACTGCTCTACAAAGCTCAGGTAGATGAGACTTCCAGTGCAGGCAATTGGGATTGGTTTTGGGTTTCTGTGTACACATAAGAGGTATTGTCCTTGTATGAACCTGGTGGGCAGGACCCGCTGCTCCTGAGATGTTCTTTGACTGAACATGAATGCAGCTTGCTTGTAGCAGCACAAATCTTTATTTAACTGCCCGTACCAAATGGTCAGATTGGTTGGTAAATTGTTATAAAATGTTGAGTTTGTATAAGGTTTTAATTTAATACTTGTGTATGTAAATTTTTTTTCTGGCTTTACCGTGACTTTACTCTGCAGTGGTTTATAAAAACTGTACTGGAGTGGTGTCTTCTTCCTTCATTGCAAACATCGAGACAAACAAAAGCTGGTAAAAACCTTGCGTGACAAAGCATTGCATGTCTGTTTCACTTAAAATTGCACTGAATTCATTTGCATTGCCAACAAAACCGTTTACTGCCTTTTTAAAAATTCACATTTTTTTTCAGTTTTGGAATGGTCACAGAGTGATGCACGTTGCAAAAGTTCTGCTTTTTATTTGAAAGAATTTCTTTTAAAACTAATGCAAATGCCTGTTAAAGTGAACTTGTTGCCAGATTTTGGTGTTTTAAACTAAAGGTGCCACCTTCAGCAGCACCTATACTGCATTCTAAGAAAGTGGCTGTTATGCCCTAACTGCCCCTGTACATAGAATAAATTTAATTTAAAAACTTCCCATCCTGTACTATAATTGCCTCTTTCCGGTCCAACGGGTGATTGCAGCTTGATCTGTCTCGCCTCTACTCTCCTCTCTGTCTAACAGCCTCTTTTGATTGATATCCAAGTTGGGCACCTGTGCAATGACTCCTATGGACGCGCAGGCACACTGTTCCCTGGCCTAATGCGGGTGGAGCATAAAACTGATCTACGCATGCATGTATTGCTGAGGTCTCTGTGCACGCTCTGCCCGGTGCTCCGGATGATATCTTCTGCATCATTCACATAACTAGGTGACTCTCGCCCATGCGCAGAGACCTCAGCTGTTATTACTTTTGTAGTTGAGTTTTAGTCTCTGCCTGCAGTAGGGCAGAGCACAGTGCTCCTACATGATCCAGAGAAGCCTCTGTGTAGGTGCGCAATTTGGATATCAGAAGAGGCAATGGGATGGATGGCAGTGAGAGGTGGGATGGACCGAGCTGCAATCATACCTGTCAGATCGGAAGCAGGTAATTATACAAAGCTTTTTAGTTAAAATAATATATTGTGTCCAAGGGAGTCGGGGCATAATGGCCATCTTCTTAGATGCAGCATAGGCGCTGCTGAAGGTGTCTCATTTAGTTTAATCTTGTGATAGGTTCGCTTTAAGTGATGTTAGTGTTTGACTCTATGTTCAGTGGCCCTGTTGAGGCTTGCGTCCGAACCCCCACAAACTGAGATTAAGGTGTACACGCTGACAGGCCCATTAACTATAATGGTTCAGGCAGTCACATTGTGCACAGTCGAACATAATTTTTTGCCCATATACAGCCATTGCAGGCCAGCGTCGAAATCCAGTGGACTACATCCTGGTGTTGGCCTCAACTAGAAGTCCAGCCGGAAATAATTTACAACTGAGTACAATGTGACTACTGCCTGCATCATTCTAGTCAGTGGCCCTGTCGGCTGATACAATCTAATCCCAATTGGTGGGAGTTCAGACATGAGCCCTGACGGAGCTACTGAATGTAGAGTCAAACTTGATGTGAACCCTGCCTTATATGTCTACAATACTCGCAATCTGTAACATTTTCATTCAAATGCAGCAACCCTAACCAGGTCCTCATGGGGGCATTGAGGTGTATGATTTGGGTGTTTTGAGTTTTAATACATATATCTGATACTTTTCCTGGAGAATGTGTTGTGCGTGCCCAGATCTTTCGATGATTAGGACAAAGTATATGCTAGCTATATCGGAGGAACTATTTTCTGTAGAATAGTTTGCTTGATGTAAAATTATAACCGTAATTTAAGGATCTTTTTAGAGGAAATGATGCTTTATTAACCAATTGCATGACCAGTTACTTGATTAAAGCACTTGCATATTTTTGCTGCCTGAATGTAATTCGAATTTGTTCTTACATATGTATTTTTTTTTCCTTTCCAGTCTTGGAAACTATGCCTCATTGCATGGAAATGCTTACTGCAAGCCCCACTTCAACCAGCTATTTAATTTGAAAGGAAACTACGATGAGGGTTTTGGGCACAAACCTCACAAAGAACTATGGGAAATTAAGAAAGATGATGCTGAAAACGAGAATTTCGACCAGCTGAGTAGTAAAACTCAAGACCCCGGCAGCCCAGTTGTAGAAGAGGCACCAATCGCCAAAGTTGGTGTCCTGGCTGCTTCTATGGAGGCTATATCTGCTAGTAATGCACATCAACCAGAGAAACCAGTGGAAACCAAAAAGCTGAAAATTGCTTGGCCACCACCGACGGGATTGTCAAGCTCTGGTAATGCTTTGAGGAGAACATTAAAGTGTTCAAGCCAAAATGGCCACCAAGTGAAGAGCTTATAAAAACTGAAAATGAGGAAGATTCTGACCTTAAGAAGCTTAGGAGAAGTTCCTCACTCAGGGAGCGCAGCCGTCCATTTATGCTCAGCGTAGCAAAGCCAGCAGTCTCCAGCAGCCAGAAAGAACAAGAAAATTCATCTGAGTTGTCGCCAGTATTACGAAAGCGTAATTCCCTAAAACTTTGGGATGATGCGGAAGGAGTACATGATAAGAAAACAGAGGATGAAACGGAAAAATCTGCCCTCAAACAGGATGAGCCACTGCCCGTACCCACTAAAGCCAAGGAGGAATCTCCTTCAAAAACCGAAGTCCAGAGCTTCTTTGAAAATGAGGACAGTTCTGAATTGGAGGTTTCCAAACAGAAACTCTCCCCTGAGGAATCTACCCATTCTGCCCACTCGAGCATGGAAGACCTAGTAATGCCCATGGAGCTTTCTACAGCTCTGAATCGAAGATCTCAAGACAATGGTTACTTTGAGGGAGAAGATGTGGAAGAACTGAGCGTAGAAGAACAGATCAAGAGAAATCGTTATTATGATGACGATGACGACGACTATTAATTACACATCTTGGGGAAAGATTTTAATGCTGTACATGGCTCGGCCTTAATTCTCTCGTGAAACTGATCTTCATGTTGTATCTAGTGTAAAGTCCCATTTTAACTCTTGCCTGCCCCCCATGTTTAAACCGATGATATTTAATGTTTCTCAATAACTAAAATGTATAAGAGGCTGTGATTGCTTTAGATCAAGATCCCCAGTTTTCTCATGGAAATCAGTCTTATTCTTAGATCATGATATGGGGATGTATAGCACTTTGTAGTACAGTCAAAGTATCCCTATCAAGACCTCTGCCTTTATGCTGCCAATAGCAAATATCTGATTGCTATCATTTACTAGATGACTGCTGTTACCAATTTTCAGTAGGTGCCACCCGCTCCTGGTAGTAAACACCTGCTGTATTTTGTGTGATATCGGCTAATGTAATGTCTTTATCAGTTTTTTTGCTATCAGTGGAAGCATTTTAGAGATCTGCCCGCTCAGACTTCTTTTAGCAAATACTTGCATTTTCCATGAATTCAAGCCTCTTTTTTGCATAACTTTTTGCCATTCCTCGAACTCCTAGAAATGTATGAAATTGGCAACTAGGTGTTACCACACTCTTGGTCAAAGGGTGTGTCCCTACAGTGTAATGCACTCCAATCAGTGCCGATAGTGTTACTGCTTGGGGACACGTCTCTTCAATGGAGGAATGGTAACACCCAGTTGTCAATTTAGTTATATATTTATAGTAGGAATAACAAGAACAGCACAAGTTATAAAAAAATGTTCCAGAATAGTGTAATGGATACAAGTATTTACTTAGTGATCAGAGACATTAATCCGTCCTGCTAATGGCCACACATACTTGGGAACCATCGTAGTATACAGCAAGTCCTCCTTACTTGCTCAAGAAAAAAAAAGATCTTTGTAGCATTCATACTTTAACAATTTCCTAAATTAGTGGAATGAATGACTGAATCCGCTGCAGGGTGTTAAACTAATATATATCTAAGTATTTTGGAGCGTCCTCATTCTGTAAAATGTAAGGCAGTTGTCACATGTAGTTTGTAGGTTTCAGAATCTTTGGCCAACTTTGACTCTACTCCTTTCAGATGTTTTTCCCAGGTCAATACAATACTACGGTGATATATGCCATCTGTGTGTGCTGTGGTATGGTAGCATCTTACATTAGCTTGGCGCCATCCAGCATGGCAGGAGGAAGCACGTAGGGGGCACTATTCTAAGGAAAACTGACTTTTGTTTTGCACAGCTGGAACTGCGTAAACGGTGATATATTTTATGTGTCAGGAACTTTCAAGTATGGGATATTTTTTTTTTTTTTTATAACATATACTCTTTGTATAAAGGAAACCTCCTTCATTGTAGTCGGTTGCCTCTCCATTTTAAGTGCGTTTTGTTCATTCACTTATATTTCAGGTGCAATGCATGTTTTTAACTTTTGTGACAACTTAATTTTTAGAAATCACATAGTGAACTGGAAGAAATCGACCAAAGTCCTGATGCATGTAGAGCCCTCAGTTATGGTTGGCCAAGTCCAACGTTCACTCCTCTATGGGTCAGAAGTGCAATGTGCTGCTTCTATAAAGAAATAGCAACAAGGCTAACGTCTTGGCACAGTGGATTTGGGTCTTGAGCTGAAATAATAATTCTAAAGATGCCACCTACTCGTTTGTATGGGAAGGGCATCTTGTTGGTTTTATGGACAGATTCCTCAATACTGTTTCACTGCACAAGAATGCTGCCTCCATTGTGTAATATATGGGTGCACTTTCCAATGGGACCAAGTTTTACATTGCATTTTGCACTGGAAGCAAATCTCCAAACTATGCAATATATTCAGAATACTTGTACATTCCTGGTTTGCTGCTGATGAATGTATCTGGGTCACATCAGATCTTCTGAACATGGAAATTTTAGCTTTTTTTTGTCTATGGCAGCATAAGTGTAAAATCCATTGTCATCTGTTGTTGTATTTTGTTTTTTTTCTGTTTCACAAGCACTACTGCGTGTAATAATCTCCTTTTCAGAAACACTACAGCACAGTGGGGTACAGTGTGGGTGAGAGTTGGTTTTAATGGTGGTTTATTTGGATTTTTGTGGCAGATTTTTACCATTTTCCTAAAAATAAAATGATGATTTTTTTTTTTTTATTAATACAAGGTGCGGCTTTCTCAGACTTGCTGAATGAGTTGTGATAAGTTGGTACTTTATTTTTTTTAAAAAGTTGTAATATATTTGCTTCCCAACCAATCTGACAATAAAGAGATTTTTATTCAAGCACATTGATGGAGTTTTTTTTTTTTTTTGCTATTTTGGTTTGATGAAAATTAATCCATGGGTTCAAAAACTTGCGTAGTTACTAGCCATCTGCCTGGTGCCGACCTCTGCTGACGATTCTATTGCTTCATTTGACTACTTTTCATCAGAGCAGCTCTTCTTCCTTCTTCAGCTCTTCTTCCTTCTTCAGCTCTTCTTTCTTCTTCCTTCAGCTCTTCTTTCTTCTTCCTTCTTCAGCTCTTCTTCCTTCTTCAGCTCTTCTTCCTTCTTCAGCTCTTCTTCCTTCTTCAGCTCTTCTTCCTTCTTCAGCTCTTCTTCCTTCTTCAGCTCTTCTTCCTTCTTCAGCTCTTCTTCCTTCTTCAGCTCTTCTTCCTTCTTCAGCTCTTGTTCCTTCTTCAGCTCCTCATGGGGTGTAACTACCAATATCATGCTGATATACATCCGTCGTGCCACATTTAGGCACTGGGGAGCCAGATGCCAATCAACATAAGGCTACGTTCACGTTTTCAGTTTTTTGGTAGTATTTCACATTGTTTTTTTTTGCAATCTGAGAGTCCTCAATGGTTGATACCTTTTTAATGGCTAACTGAAAAGATGGTAAACATAGCAAGCTTTCGGGACACTGAGTTCCCTTCTTCAGGCTGGTAATGACACAAATTCTGAAGACACATACATAAGCAATAGAAAGAGAAAAAAAAAGGCAAAACAGTGTTATATGCTCTGGTGGATATGACAGGTGACACAAAGCAGAGTGGGGTTAGGGAGGGGTGGAGGAGCAGGGACAGATTTCCAGATCCCCCACTCTTGTGTTTTAGACAACCTCTGAATCTAAAAAACATCATTATGAGAAGCGCCCTGTCATCTCCAGCAACAGGAACCTTTCCCTGCAACCAGAACAGGTGCAAAACCTGTCCACCTATAATGAAAACCGACAAGATAAGGATTCCTGGGACAGATCAGGACTACAAGATCCCAGGTAACTTCAGCTGCACCACAAGCAATGTGGTGTATTTAAAGGGAACCAACCACCTCGGATGACCCTCATACACTGTTAATATGTGCCCCTGCAGCCTAGTAAACCATTTGCAGCACTGCTTTTGTGTGAAAAGTGGCTGCAGTAGAAGTGAGATAATGATTTTATAAACTTACATGCCTGCGTACTTGAGGGCGTCTCCCTGTGTGTGCTGGCACTTGTGAGCTGTGCTCATCATGTCTGCTCTCCCCTCCCTTATGCACGCCCCCTCTCAGCCTGCTATAGTGATGTGAGGCTGATTGCGTCATAAAGGGGCGGGGCTAAATCGCGGCATCCCGGTAGCCCCACCCCCTTTATGACGCAATCAGCCTCACATCACTATAGCAGGCTGAGAGGGGGCGTGCATAAGGGAGGGGAGAGCAGACATGATGAGCACAGCCCACAAGTGCCAGCACACACAGGGAGACGCCCTCAAGTACGCAGGCATGTAAGTTTATAAAATCATTATCTCACTTCTACTGCAGCCACTTTTCACACAAAAGCAGTGCTGCAAATGGTTTACTAGGCTGCAGGGGCACATATTAACAGTGTATGAGGGTCATCCGAGGTGGTTGGTTCCCTTTAATTATATGTACCAAATGCCCAACAGGCAGCATGTACATAGGGAAGACCGGATTACAATTCAGAACAAGAATGAATTCTCATCGCCACTCAATAAAAGAAAAGCGTATGGACCTACCTGTAGCTAACCATTTTTGCAGCTCTGAGCACAACACTGAATCCGATATGAGGCTGCTCATTTTAAAAAGTAACTTCAAATCTCAGAGGGAGAGAAGAATTTGGGAATACAAATTGATAACATTTGACACATTCAAAACAGGATTACATATTTCACATGGATTTATGGGATTCTGTGTAAGATGAACGGACATTTGGGGATAGCAGATTCATGCATTTTTTGTATAAAATGAAAGTGCATTTGGAGACAGCTTGCAACACACTGAAATTATAGGACTATGAATTTTTGACACTTCTGTAATCTGTCTCACTTAGAACTCTGCTCTCCACAACTTAAATATTTTCAGGTCTCCATGGGTTACTAACCACCTACCTAATACAATTGGTTCTGCTTATCTTGGAAAGCTGGTTTTTCTGTCCCTGCTCCTCCACCCCTCCCTAACCCCACTCTGCTTTGCGTCACCTGTCATATCCACCAGAGCATATAACACTGTTTTGCCTTTTTTTTTTTTTTCTATTGCTTATGTATAAATGTATGTGTCTTCAGAATTTGTGTCATTACCAGCCTGAAGAAGGGAACTCAGTGTCCCGAAAGCTTGCTATGTTTACCATCTTTTTAGTTGGCCATTAAAAGGTATCAACCACTGAGGACTCTCAGATTGCAATATATTTTTCTATCTACTGGCTAACACTGTATAAATATTCTTTACCTTATCACATTGGTTTTTGTAAGCCAAAATCAGGAGCGGGTGAAAAATACAGAAGTGGTGACTGCTTTCTATTAGGCCACATTCACGCATTCAGTATTTGTTCCACTCCTGGTCTTGGCTTCTAAATTCTGACCAATCCAGGGAAAGTATAATAGAAACATGTCACCATTTCTGTATTTATCAGATGGTTATGTCTTACAAAAAACTAATGATCAGCTTTTGCTCAGTTTTTCACATGTGAACATAGCTCAACATTGGTAGTGTTGCCCCGTTAACAGAGCTGAGTGGGAGAGAAGAGGCTGCTGTGTCGACGAGGGGACAATGAAAGCAACAAGAGCATCTGTGACAGCTCTTAGCGGAGGAGAAAATGAAGTACAGGTGTCCTGAATAACTGCTTTAAGGTTTGACCTAGAATTGAATGGAGTCTATTAACCAGAATGTGCTTATATCTCACATATTTCACTTTTCTGAAGAGGTCACTTGTAAATAAATAGTTCCCTATTACTTTCTGTGTGATCGTATTGATAATATACTCTTGACATTTGTATTTAAAAGGATTTTTCCTGGTTTCAATCCTCAAACTGTGTCTATATCGACATCCAGGTAGTAGAAAATTAGATTATGGATATCAAGGTTTTTTATTCAATTTCTGGTTACAGATAAGACCACAATTTTCTTAATCTGTAGTCAGGTTGGCCCTATTGTATCCCTATGGAGCCAGAAGGCAGCTATTTGCCATCCGATTTGGTGTCCGGGAGGATCTGGTGGATTTCGTTTATTGTTCCGGACACAAAATTGGAGCTTGTAGCATTTTTTCTGTCCGGGGTAAAAAGTGATCAAAATCAAATCCACCCGGATCTAGGGCGATCCGGCGCCCAATAACATGAGTCTATGGGCGCCGGATCCATCAAAAAAATAGGACTGGTTTCCAGACGCCGGGTTCTGAGCGAGCGATGGCTTTGTAATTTAAGCCTCGCTCGTTCAGCACCTGGACAGCGCAGCTAAAAGAGCCGCTGGCTGAAGCTTCAGCACGTGGAGAGCTCCACTGCTGAAATTCCAGCACATGGACAGCGGCAGATGCTCGCCGTGAGGATTCCGGCAGAAAACCGGATGGGAGGGCATATTTGCCCTCTGCTTCTGTTCTGTCCAGTGCATCCTGCAAAACACCAGACAGAACCTGTCAGCTGAAAATCATGGTATGAAGCCACAAATTTAATGTGAGTGTGGTAAGGGAAAAAGCTCCCGTTGTATGGTGTAAAGCAGCTAAAAGAAAAAAAAAATACACCTGTATATCAGACATTCCTGGGTTCTCTACAGTCTGTAATGGCTGAGTTGTATTAATTTCTATTTTTATTTTAATTTTTTTTTTTCACACATGGTTGGACAAGGGTTGTTATTTTGGGAGCATCTGTGTGTCTCCTATACAATGAACAGGAAGGGTAGATCTAAAATGGCTTTGGGATCTGGAGCCTCCAGTGCTGTGAGTCCATTCATGATGGTCACATGTTCTTATTGGGGGGGATGCATCAAAGGGGAACTAAAATGAAGCATTCCTTGTAAGCAGACAAGTGCTGGCCTTGTTCCCGAGGACAGTGGCCTCGCTTCCTTTCATTGCAGGGTAATTGCTCTGCCATCATTAGTCAGATAAACATAAGCAGCTGATATTTGTTTTCAGTCCAGAACAGAGAGTCAATGTCAATGTTTGTTAATGTTTTCCTAGTTTACCCTGTTTGCTTATTTTAGTAAAGTTTGGTATTTTTTTGTAACTCTTTACACCCCTCTTCTGAAATGATTATTCTGCTGCATTGGATCCATCCATTTTTCTTTTGTTTGTAAAGGATCTTTTTTTTGGTTTACTGGATCAGTTTCAAATGGAAGATAAATACCAATTAACAGATCTGTTTGCCATAGTTTCCCATCTTTAAAAGAATGGATGCTGCAAAAATAAATTTTCAAAACAGTTGTTTCACAAATTTTTTCCCAACCGATTGCTGCTGGATATGTTCTAATTGACTCCTGGTAATGTGATCATAGCCTTAAGGTATGTACAAACAATCTAGAGACACTGTGTCCTGGACACCTGAGGGAAACTGTGGGTGAACACAGGCACCTGTGCCCACGATCTGTATTCGGTGTAGGGCATCTTTTCCTTGCATTTATCCTCCGAGGTTGCATCTGACTCCGCAGCAATAAATTAACATGCTGCAGCTATTCAGAAGCGCGGTAACTGGCACCGCAGCTGAGATGACGCTGTGGGCCAGGGCATGTAGGAATCCAGTTTTTTTTTTTGCTTTTTTTTTTTTTTTCCCCTCACCATGACAGGCGCCATACATGGGAGAAAGGATATCTGCCCAGGAACAAGAAACCTACTGAATATAAGTGCTCAGTGTGGTTTCCTGTCCCATGGAGGTTACACCTTTTGGTAATTACCTGAGGATCAATGGTACTGGTGAGGGCCAGGAGGCAGCCAGGTTCCCGATGGGGTCGGGGTACAGGCTGGAGCTTGTAGGGTCCTTTATGGGACCCCCCATTGTTCGGTCCCCGAATTCAGGCATTCCAGCTTCCCACTCCAGATTTCGGATACAGAGCCAGTGGGGGAGCATGTGAGCTGTAAGCTGCGTCTCATTGAGCACGCATGCGCAGATGCAGCCACTTCCGGGTCATGTCCTGATGTTGTCACAAAGTCTTTAAATATATCCCCGGCACACAATAAAAGAAGAGAGATGATTATCCTTTTTGTGTTTTTTTTTTTTATTTTTGAAGGTGAAAAACAGGTTGTATTACACAACGTTTCGGCTCCAGTTGAGCCTTTCTCAAGTGAGTCTTCTGTATATATAGAAAGGGGGTTTGTGGTTCAGTTCCCACATGAGCAACTGCTCAGGCCAGTACCCTGTTTGAGGTACTCAGCATATGACTCCGTCCTTTGTGTCAATGCAGCAGCATGGTGGCTGGTCTGGGTGGATGTCACACACCTTCGGAGGAGGCTGCGCACTTGTGTGTCCGGATGATTACTGTAGGCACAGAGATAAGAGATGCTCTTCTCCTCCAGACCCACGTCCAACAGGAGCCTGTAAGTGTCTCCAGGATGTCGGACCTGGGTATACCCAGTGTGGAGGAACCCAGAGCCTCGCCTACCTTTTGCCAGCATCAGGACAGGTGAGTGCCTTTTAATAGGCAATATATTGATGGGTTGTTGTCTTAACTTATAGGCCGAAAAATGTTGCAAAGACAAAACTCAAGGTCTGTGTCTACTGTAAAAAAAAAAAAAAAAAAAAAACCTAGCAAGGACCTATGAGAAAAAGCTCTGCCCTACTTCAATTGATCATACAGTAGTTGAGACACCTTCTATATTTAAAGACATTAAGTTTTCAATTAAAGAGGAAGTAAAGTATTAGATTGGACATGGTGGTATTTTTGAATTATCTCTGAGCTTTTTTTTTTCTGTGATTTCAGCATTTTATGAATATGCCATGCTATCTAAAGCCGTCATTCTGAATCTTTCTGCTGTTTGGTGTTCTAGACATGGCGGTTTTTCATGGTCTATAAAGAATAGGACTATTTTTTTTTTCCGGGTATTATAAAACCTGTCGTTACACCTGCTAAAACTGCCCAAAATGTCCTATAGTATACACTGCCTTTTTATATATTCTTCAAAAAGATGGGTTGGTCTGCGCACATTTAAGTTCCTACCTTGCTGGGTAGGGACCATTATAGTGCACCAGCGTCACATGGCACATCCGGACCTCATATATGAATTGATTGCTATAGAGACATCTGTACAACTAGTCCCTAGAGAAAAGAAAAGTGTCAGCAGCCCTAGATATTCTTTTATCCTGTGAACATGCTCAGCTTTGCAATGTTGTTACACTCCCCCATTTTGAAACATATTGCCTTTTATTGCAATGCAGTGTCCGGTTCTTATCAAATAACAGTGGTATTGTCGTATTTACTGGCAAATGTCACACTAGGGATATTGTGTCAAATATACACACTGTGCAGGATTATTTTTATTATTGATCAACAACTATGTTCTCAATCAACCCAAAAGACTCATAAATATCAAAGCTTAATATTTTTGGAAATTGGAGTGGGGTTTATTTAGATTTGGCTATCTTAGGAGGATATCTGTTTGTGCAGCTAACTATTACTGTGCAGAATTATTAGGCAACTTAAAAAAAACCAAATATATCCCCATCTCACTTGTTTATTTTCACCAGGTAAACTAATATAACTGCACAAAATTTAGAAATACTTATATATCAATTTCATTTTACAAATTACAATAATTTCAATTACATAAATTTCTGACATGCAAAAACAAAATCCAAAAAAATTAGTGACCAATATAGCCACCTTTCTTTATGATGACACTCAGCAGCCTTCCATCCATAGATTGTCAGTTGCTTGATCTGTTTACGATCAACATTGCATGCAGCAGCCACCACAGCCTCCCAGACACTGTTCCCAGAGGTGTACTGTTTTCCCTCCCTGTAGATCTCACATTTTAGGAGGGACCACAGGTTCTCTGTGGGGTTCAGATCAGGTGAACAAGGGGGCCATGTCATTTATTTTTTCTTCTTTTAGACCTTGACTGACCAGCCACGCTCTGGAGTAGTTGGATGCATGTGATGGAGCATTGTCCTGCATGAAAATCATGTTTTTCTTGAATGATACTGACTTCTTCCTGTACCACTGCTTGATGAAGTTGTCTTCCAGAAACTGGCAGTAGGACCGGGAGTTGAGCTTCACTCCATCCTCAACCCGAAAAGGTCCCACAAGTTCATCTTTGATGATACCAACCCATACCAGTACCCCACCTCCACCTTGCTGGCATCTGAGCTTTTTACAATACTTGGTAGGCATTTGGGCCCATTCCACTTGACAGAACTGGTGTACCTGAGCCATGTTTGTAGATCGTCTTGCTTGCACCTGCGTTTTCAGCTTTGCCCATAAATTTTCAATAGGATTGAGATCAGGGCTTAGTGATGGCCACTCTAAAACATTGACTTTGTTATCCATAAGCCACTTTGTAACCTGTTTGGCAGTATGCTTTGTGCCATTGTCCATTTGGAAGACCCATTCCTACTCAAGCTTTAACTTCCTGATGTCTTGTCTTGAGATGTTGCTTCAATATTGCTACATAATTTTTTTTTGTCGTTATGCCGTCTATTTTGTGTAGTGCACCAGTCCCTCCTGCAAGAACAAAACCCCACAACATAATGCTGCCACCCTCATGTTTAATAGTTGGGGTGGTGTTCTTAGACTTCCAAGCTTCTCCCTTTTTCCTCCAAACATAACAATGGTCATTATGGCCATACAGTTCAATTTTAGCTTAGGCTACTTTCACACTACGATTTTTTAAAATCTGATGCTGTCCGATATAAATCGGACAGCATCGGATTCTTCTGATGCCTGGAATCGGATGCCAAATAGGCATCCGATTCCGACAGAAAATAGGATGCCCGCCCTCCTGTCAGATCGCTCCCTAGCTGTCACTGTCTCTCCCCCGGTCCTCCCCTCTTGGCCCCCGGTCCTCCCCTCTTGGCCCCCGGTCCTCCCCTCTTGGCCCCCGGGTCCCCCCCATGTGTCCTCCGGGTCCCCCCCATGTGTCCTCCCCCTCTCCAATCTTTTCTCACCTGTCCACGACTCCTGCACGGTCCCGCGCGTCTCCGGGTATCTTGCTGTTCTGTCTTCTGTGCTGCTAGGACCTCTCGTGATGTCACAATCACATGACTGCGAGTAACCAATAGCCGGCAGTCATGTGATTGTGACATCACGGCAGGTCCTGGCAGCACAGAAGACATAACAGCAAGAAACCGGGAGACACCTGGAGACGCCGGAGGCCTCGTGGACAGGTGAGTATAGATTTTTCTTATTTTTTTAACCCTTTGTTTCACTTTTAGGAGCGATTTTTAGTGTACTGAGCATGCTCAGTACACTAAAATCGGTCCGAGGAGACATCAGATGTTTCCTCGGACCCTGCTCCATAGGGCCCCATGTCAAATTGATCGGGTCAGATCGGATGTGCACTAAATGCCATCCGATTTGATCCGATCCGAGTTTGTCCGATTTTATTTTCGGTGCTAAAATCAGAGCAGGCTCCGATTTTAGCACCGATAATAAAATCGGACAGAATCGGATCGGACCAAATCGGATGGCATTTAGTGCACATCCGATTCGGTCCGATGCCCATAGGGCTGCATGAGGCCCAAAATCGGTCCGATGCTGTCCGATTTTTATCGGACAGCATCGGAACTGATAAAATCGTTATGTGAAAGCAGCCTTAGTCAGACCGCAGGACATCTCTAAAAATGTAAGTCTTTGTTCCTGTGTGCATTTGCCAACATTAATCTGGCTGCTTTTATGCTTCTTTTGGAGTAATGGCTTCTTCCTGGCAGAGCGGCCTGTTAGCCCATGTTGATACAATACTCGTTTCACTGTGGATAATATGACACAATCTTACCAGCTTTCACCATCATCTTCACGAGGTCTTTTGCAGTTGATGTGCACATGCCAAGACCGAAGCAGGTTCGTCTCTGGGACACACAACCTATCACCTTTCTGAGCGGTGATTGCTTGACATTCCCATCTTGTTTGTACTTGCGCACAATTGTTCTGATGAACGAGGCACCTTCAGGTATCTGGAAATTGCATCTAAGAATGAAGCAGACCTGTGCAAGTCCACAATTCACTTAATGATATCTTGGCTGATTTCTTTAGACTTTCCCATGATGCTACACAAAAAAGCAGTGGGTTTCAGGTGTGCATTAAAATACAACCACAGCTGTGTCTCTAATTCAGTTGTCAATAAACCTATCAGAATCTTGCAAACACATGACATCCTCATATGGGCTGTCACAAATTTTTAACGGCATAGTAATCTTAAGTCCCCGTCACACAGATCAACATCGCCGGCGATTTGCGTGAGCGCTCGTCACTCCCGACATCGCCGGCGAGGTGTCACACAAAGCAATGTTGCCGGCAACATTGCCGCGGCTATCGCTCGCTGGGTTGTCAGCAACCCAGCGAGTAATAAACCGTAATGTTGCTAATAGGCGGAATCGCCAGCAACATAGGGCGATCTGGCCAGATCGCCAGAGTAACATTGCCAGGTTTCCCAACATTGTTGGGAACCCTGGCGATGTTGCTCAGGCAACTTATCGCCTTAATATCGCCCTGTCACACGCAGCAACTCAGTTGTGTGGTTGCCGCAACTTAGCCACGCCCCTGAGTTGCCGGCGATATCTCCCCGTGTGACGGGGCCTTAAGTTAATGTAAAGTAATGACTTTGCCAAAAGAATTAATGAAAACACCTTAAAACATTACCATTTTTCCATCACCTCCATGACAGCACCACCTGAGAGAGATGTTCCGTCCATCCAGGACAGGAAACCCCTGAAATAAAAAGGGCAGCACCTCCTCTCTGCCTCAGTTTGGTTTCCTGTCCTGGAGAGGAAACCTCTGAGATGCTACACAGATTTCTGACCTGGACCTGACTCTGTGGCTGAAAGTGCAGCTAACCTGCCATGGCCTCGAACCCAGGTCCAGATGCACCTCCCCAGGGTACCCTCTTGCGGTGGCGGGCACGGGACCTGAAAGGGGACCAGAAGCGGTCGCACGTTGGCCCCAGCGTTGCATGTGGCAGCGTGCGTGCGTGGCTCCTGTACTGTCATGCTGGGCACCTAGGTGAAGATCAGTGCAATGGTATCCTGACTCGAATTTCACACTTTCGGTCACACGGCCGGGAAACCAGAAGTGACATCAGTGGTGCATGCGCAGTGGAGTCAAGGATGGCAGCACCCAGGGAATGGCGGTCCTGTTTGCCGGAGGCTATTTAGAAGGCAGTGGAGCGGCTATGTGGTGTCCTGTAACTCCCAGATAAGTTGTGGAAACAGGAGCAACACTGGAGTATATTGCAGTAAAAATAATTTTTTATTTTTTCTTGTTTTAAAAATGCATGAGATAGTGATAGAAATGGGCTTGAGATGCAACTCACCCCTATGGTAGAGCCACAAAAATGATATAAAGGCACTGCATTGTCATACAAAGTATGTGGATCATAGACATATGATCAATACATTTGGTACAAAATGTCAGGAGATATTAGAACAATCCAAACCTTCATTGTGCAAGTCACTGTACATAGTTATTACATAGCTTCATTAACATTAGACCTCAGTGCAGCCTGAATAGCAGAGCTTCCTCAGGGAGAAGTTACCGGCAGTAGTGGACACAGCAAGGGTAAGCCGACGGTGCTCTTATATTGCTAAGCGTCCTGGGTGCAGTGTATGGCACTTCCGGGTTCCGCTGATGTCACGGGCATGCGCAAGAGGACCAGCTCACTCACAACTCCGACACTGTTTCCGGCTCACACCATGCCCACGCCAGACACTGGACGTGTCACCATGGTAGCTCTGCTAACCAGGCTGGCGAAACACGTGTAGGGGCCTTTTCATAGGACCTGTCCTTCATTTGGAGCTTGCTCCCCCAATGTGGTATCCTTATAGCTATAAATCTGTGTAACCTAGGTTCTGATTATGTGCAATTGCACTTTTATAATGATTATGTTGTTGGACACAGCATTTTGTATAACTGAGGTCTAATGTTAATGAAACTATGTAATGACTCTGTATGTATAATGAACTTGCACAATGAAGTTTTGTATTGTTCTAATAGCTCCTGACATTTTGTACTAAATGTATTGATCACATGCCTATGACCCACATTCTTTGTATGACTATGCAGTGCCTTTATATCATTGTTGTGGCTCTACAATAGGAGTGAGTTACATCTCAAACCCCTTTCTATCCCCATCTCATGCATTTTTAAAACAAGAAAAATTAAAAATTCTCTTTTTACTGCAATATACTACAGTGTTTCTCCTGTTTCCATATTGATTGTGCAACAGTCCCTGAGGGGTGATTAATTCACCAGGGATTGAATATTGATGATGCTACAAAAGGATATTCTATTCATATCCCAGGTATGATGGCAGACTCCCTGTAAAACATGCAGGATAGAAATTCTGACACAGCTTCTAGTCCCCACTCCAGTGGGGTGATCTCCAGTCCAGCCAGGGTTCTGAGATTCCTGAGAGTGACCCAAGCAGCCTCTGAAACTGGTATTGCAGCTTTTCGTAGGGTGAGTACTGAGTGACTAAGCTGCCTTTGATTAGGTCATTGTCTTGGTATTTTTTTCAGGATGCTAATAAGAAGCATAAAGAATGTGTGGCCTTTAAGGAGCCCCTCCCAGATGATTACTCTAAAGGTGGTGTCTCACGTGGCGATCTGGCCTGCGATGTCGGAAGCGATGTGCAGGTGCACGCTCGCTTCCGACATCACAGGCCAGCTGTCACACGGCACGACGTTGCCGGTGATGCGGCGGCGATGTGGGCGGAGCCATCACTCGCTGGGCTGGGCTCAGCCCAGCGAGCGATGGCTCAGGAACGCTGCGATATAGGTTGGATTGCGCCGCCAACAGTGTCAGACGGCGCGATCCAGCCTAATCGCTGGTCACAAGTTGACAGGTTTATGAACATGTTCATAAACCTGTCAACTTGTGACCAGCGATAACTTGCAGTTGCGTCGCGCTGTCACACAGCGCGACGCACTTGCAATATCGCCCGCGACATCGCTGTTACGTCACTTTTCGGCGAAGTCACGGGCGACATCGCCTGGTGTGACACTACCTTAAAACACTTTGCACCTTCTGTATCGATAGAACAGTGAGGGATTCCATTCCAAGCTTAGCTGCAAGTCCTAAAGAACTAGACAGAGGAATTCAAGTCCCTCAGGATGGAAGACAAGAGACGCAAAAGACAATACTTCTCAGATCAGGAGGAATATCCAGTTAAGACCCACAGAGCCTCACGTGAGTAGTTTGACTTCTTCTGACTCTTCCTCATCTCACAGTGGCTTAGCGGGCAGACCCTGTTTCCCCAAGGGCGAGATCAACCACTTTAAGTTGGTTAGAGCCACAATGGGGTTAGGGGAATCTAAGAACCACTGAGTCAGTGGAGGACTTCATGTCTGGGGGTCTTTCACAAAGGAAGAAGCGAACCTTCCCTTTTAATGAGAAGCTATATACACTAATTGGAGAGCAATAAGAATAATCCGGAAAGAAAGGGCTCTCACTTCTTCTGTCAAGAAAAAATATCCCTTTGACCCTGAAACCTCTACTTGGATAAATGCCCTAAGATAGATGTGGCTCTGGCCAAATCTACCAAGAAGTCAAACTTGCCCTTTGAGGACCTAGGCACCCTAAAGGATTAACTATATCACAAGACAGATTGCTGTCTGAGGGATGCATGGGAGGTTACTGCAAGCATATTTATGCCCTCTGCATCGAGCACTAGTGGTCCATGACGATATGGCGGCATCGGCTAGAATCCCAGATTAAGGGCAATGTACCTAGAAAGGAGTTGTTGTCCTCCCTCTCCCACATCCAAGGCGCAGCTGCTTTCTGGCCGACGCTTCAGCTGATTCCTTGAAATTGGCAGCCATGTCAGTAGCACTTACTATCCCAGCCTGCTGGCCATGAGATGTCCTGTCAAAGTCTAAACTGTGTGCAGTTCCCTGTGAGGGTGACTTTCTCTTTGGGAAACCTCTAGATGACATTTTGGTGAAGGCTCGTGATAAGCAGAAGAATTTTCCATCCTTCTCTACATCCACCTTTAAAGGTTGTTTCTTTTGGAGGAGACAATTCTCCAATAAGAAGTCATCTAGAAGCTCCCAAGATTCCTGGTCTGTGAGAAGAGACAAGAAGTCGGGGTTCATGTTCAAGAACACCTCTGAGCATAAGTCGTCCCCCATATGACGAGTCACCCCAGGTGGGGGGAAACGCTCTTCCTTTCTCTCAGCCTGGTCCAGCATGACCACCTGAACCTGGATCGAGAAAATCATTCAGGACGGCCTGAGGCTGGAATTTGTCTTGACCCCCTATGGGGTCCTTCATAATAACTCCAGTCAGCAGTCCAGCATCGGGCCCTGGTTGCAGAGATAACATCTCTGCTTCGCAAGGGTGTCTTACGGGAAGGTCCGGTGACAGAAAGAGGCAAGGGGTCCTATTCCCCCTCTCTTTTTGATCACCAAGATGGAGTCCATTGCCTCAGCCATAAGGCTTCTCTTTGCATACTGCTACATGATGGTATTGGATCTCAAAGATTCATACCACCACGTCCTTATTCATCCATCTCATCAGCAGTACCTCCGAGTGGCACTCAACAGGAAGGGTGTGCTACGACTTTGTTTCAAGCCCTTTCTTTCAGATTGTAAAGTGCCCCAAGAATTTTCATCAAGATTGTCACTGAGATGATGGCACACCTAAATCATCTGGGGGTACTTACCCTATCTGTATGATTTCTTAATAGTGGGGAAATCACCCACAGACTGCAACACTCAGCTGGAGAAGGTCAGGGCTGTCTTGACACATCTGGGATGGTTGATCAACTTCGAGCAGTCAAGACTGATACCCTTCGCACATCAGACTTTCCTGGGTCTCATCTTGGATTCCCAGTCCCAACTTTGTCTCCTTCCTCTAGAGAAGCAGCACAAGCTCATTGCATTAGTGACAGAAACCATACGCAACCCCCAGATGATGCTGAGGAGGCCATGTCCCTGTTAGGTACCCTAAACATTTGCATCCCGGCAATCCCTTGGGCTCAGCTTCACACGAGACCACTCTAGTGGGAGGTCCAGGTTCAATTGGAGCACTCTTTAGAGGGGACTATCCATCTTTCTTCAGAGACGGTAGACTCACTGATATAGTGGCTTCAGCAGGATCATCTTTCTGCAGGCATTCCCTGGGCTCTTCCAGTGTCAGACGTAATCATGACAAACACCAACCTCACTGGGTTGGGGAGCTCACCTCTGAAAACATGACTTACAGGTGGGGGTGGGATTGAGCAATCCCAGATGTCCTCCAACCTCACAGTTGTGGGCTATAAGAAAGGCCATAGAGGTGTTTCTTCCTCTCCTGATGGGACGACATGTATGGGTGCTTTCCTACAACAGAGCCTACATCTCGTATAACGCGAGATCTCCTTCCCTAATGATTCTCACCTGGGATATCTTTCAGATAGTTCAGGCTCATCACATATCCCCATCTGCCCCCCACATCAAGGGAATCTAAACTACTGGGCAGACTTCCTGAGTCACACACAGTTGAGACTGGGAATGGAGGGTAGACCAGATACCATAGAGCTCTGGCCTGATCTATGCTTTCCGTCCAATGGTAATGATTCCAGCTGTCCTACGGAGGATTCGGGAAGATCGGGCCAGGGTCATCCTAATAGCACCCTTTTTTGCCGAACAGGGCTTGGTTCTATTGGGTCTCCAAGATGTCAGTGATCCCTGGATCCTGCAGGACTCTCCGACGCTTCTGTCACAAAGCCCGATTTACCATCCTCAAGTCTCGAATGTTCGGCTGACAGCCCGAAATTTGAGCGGGAGCTACTAAGGAGGCGAGGGTCTCTGTGAATCTGGTGAATACCCTCATGAGCAGCAGGTTACAACCACGCTGTGGGGAACTTGGAACCAAACTCCGTTCGCTGCAGGGGAGTCATTGGGGTCGAGACCAGGTTTCCGTGACCCCGGGGGGGGGGGGGGGAAAGGGGTCAGTTTTCAAAGCGTAGGAGGGTGAATACTGGTTCTAGGGATTACTGGATGGGAATAAAGTTTATTGGATGTAAGTTTGTGACGCCACGTACGGTTTTCTGTCAAGAGGGACCGACGCTGCAGCTCAGACCTCTTGGGTTGATTGGTATTGCAGCCTGATGTTGTCGCTCCCCGTAGGTGGAGTGATACCCTGAGGCAGAAGTGTTAAATTACGATGGATTTGTCTCGTCTGCTGTTGCAGTCGGCGGCTCCACAGGTGGGAGAATAAATCAGTCTCGCACAGCGTTGGAATTCTGCACCTGGTTTACTCAGAGGTTACAACTGGTCGCCGGGCGCTTCTCTCTGCTAAGTTCAGTCTGGCCTGGTTCCACAAGGAACCAGGATAGCTTGCCCAGAACCCCTTCGTGTGCTTCTCCGTTCTCTAGTCTCTCCTAGCGCTACTTCTTCACCTCTCCTGTCAGCGACTCCGCATGCAGTGCCCAGATCTAGCAGCCACGGGCCCTCTCCGACAACTGGTACCGGTCTCCTGACCCTAGTTCAGTTGCCTTCTCAATGGGTGCATCGGGCTGCGGCCAGCACTCCTATAGACTGCGTGGCCTCCAGTTCAGTAGTTCGGGCATACAGCGTCGATGCCACGTTCAGGGCCGGTTCTTGTCTAACCCTTCCATCCAACTATCTTAGTCCAGACGCCCAGGTCATTTTCACTCCACCTGTGCCACTGGGGTCTTCTCAGTTCCCCTTGCTCACAACTCCACTCTCCATTTCCACTCACTAACTCACGACTCCCTTACTACTTACTTCCACCCCTACCTGTTATTTATCTGTCCCCTTTGACTGGGCCCTCCCTCCTTGGGTGTGTTTGGGTGTGTTTTGGTGGGCATCTGGGTTTACCATCCCGTTTTCTCAAGGACTGAGACCCCACACCCTTTTTACTGGGTGCAATACCCCTTTGTGGCGACCAGACTAGTGGGGCGACACAGTAAGGTGTGGCAAAAATTTCTCTTGCCCGGGAGTACATGCTGTGAGGGAGGTCCCTGTTCCAGCCGTTCTGGAATCTTTACAGAAGGGATGGGATATGGGGTTGTAAGTAAATACCCCGAAGGTCCAAATTTCTGCCCTGGGGCTTTATACAACTTCAACCTGCCATCAAACTCCTCGGTATCTAGATTTATCAAATCCTGTCACAGAGCTACCCCGGTTTGTTGCCCTACCCTTCCTCCCTGGGACCTTTGTCTAGTCTTAGATTCCCTGACTAAACCCCCCTTTAAGCCTTTATCTGACACTTTTTATTAAAGGTTTTGACCCTCAAGGTTGCCTTATTGGTAGCCCTAACGTCAGCAAGACAGATAAGTGACTTGCAAGCCCTGTCAGATTCCCCTCCGTACACTCAGGTTTTGGAGTCTAGAGTCATTCTTCGTCTAGACCCTGCCTATTTACCAAAGGTGCCAAAAACCTTTCATAGGACGCAGGAAATTATCTTCCCCTCCTTTTGTGATAAACCTGCTAACCAAAAGGAGGCCACCCTACATACACTAGAGGTTTAGGCGTTCCCTTCTTCAGTACTTAGAGGTCATCAGAACCAATGCCTTATTTGATTCCTTCCAGGGAACTTCCAAAGGTAGAAATGTAACCAAAGCCACTATAGCAAGGTGGTTTAGGCAGGGCCGGCCCTTGGCATGTGCGAGTCGTGCGGCCGCACAGGGCGCCACGCTCCAGGGGCGCCGCAGGGAGACAGCTATCATTGTTATTTGCTGCCCTGCTCCCGCTCCCAGGGGCTTTGCTAGATCTGTGCGGCTGCTAGTAGACAGAGGACGGCATCCGCAGGGGCGCCCGGTGGTAGCGTGGGCTCCCTGCTGATGCCCCTCTCTCTACTATAGTCCTGGCCGCTGCCGCCGTGTTATCCCCCCCCACCCTGCAGTGTGAGCCCACCTGTGGAGCTGCACAGGCCTGTGCTTACAGGACCTGTGATGATGTCTATGAAGGGGGAGGAGTCAGGGATCACATGATCAGCATCTCCGACTATGCAGGGCAGCTTCCACCAAGCAAAAAGTGAAGAGGTAAAGAAATGAGTTTGTGAAAAGAGGTGAGTTTGTGTGGGATCAAGAGGGATGTATAGTGTGAATGTAGCAGAGCTGCGTGTGTATGAGGTGTAAGGAGTGGAGCCGAGTGTGTACAAGGTGTTTGGAGCTGAGTGTGTATGAGGTGTTCGGAGCGGAGCCGAGTGTGTATGAGGTGTATGAAGCGGAGTCGCGTGTGCACGAGGTGTACGGAGCAGAGCCGAGTGTGTACGAGGTGTACGGAGCGGAGCCGAGTGTGTACGAGGTGTACGGAGCGGAGCCGAGTGTGTATGAGGTGTACAGAGCGGAGCCGTGTGTGTACGTGGTGTACGGAGCGGAGCCGCGTGTGTACGGAGCAGAGCCGCGTGTGTACGTGGTGTACGGAGCGGAGACGTGTGTGTACGAGGTGTACGGAGCGGAGACGTGTGTGTACGAGGTGTACGGAGCAGAGCCGCGTGTGTACGTGGTGTACGGAGCTGAGCCGAGTGTGTGCGAGGTGTACGGAGCTGAGCCGAGTGTGTGCGAGGTGTACGGAGCTGAGCCGAGTGTGTGCGAGGTGTACGGAGCTGAGCCGAGTGTGTGCGAGGTGTACGGAGCTGAGCCGAGTGTGTGCGAGGTGTACGGAGCTGAGCCGAGTGTGTGCGAGGTGTACGGAGCTGAGCCGAGTGTGTGCGAGGTGTACGGAGCTGAGCCGAGTGTGTGCGAGGTGTACGGAGCTGAGCCGAGTGTGTGCGAGGTGTACGGAGCTGAGCCGAGTGTGTGCGAGGTGTACGGAGCTGAGCCGAGTGTGTGCGAGGTGTACGGAGCTGAGCCGAGTGTGTGCGAGGTGTACGGAGCTGAGCCGAGTGTGTGCGAGGTGTACGGAGCTGAGCCGAGTGTGTGCGAGGTGTACGGAGCTGAGCCGAGTGTGTGCGAGGTGTACGGAGCTGAGCCGAGTGTGTGCGAGGTGTACGGAGCTGAGCCGAGTGTGCGTACTCCTCGCGGAGCGGAGCCGAGTGTGTATGAGGTGCACTGAGCAGAGTAACGTGTGTACGGAGCTGAGCCACGTGTACGAGGTGTGCGGAGCCGTGTGTTTCCAGAGTGGAGCCGAGTTTGTACGAGGTATACCAAGCAGAGCCATGTGTGTACGAGGTGTATGGAGCAGAGCCATGTGTGTACGAGGTGTATGGAGCGGAGCCATGTGTGTACGAGGTGTATGGAGCGGAGCCACGTGTGTACGAGGTGTACGGAGCGGAGCCGTGTGTGTACGAGGTGTACGGAGCGGAGCCGAGTGTGTACGAGGTGTACGGAGCGGAGCCGAATGTGTACGAGGTGTACGGAGCGGAGCCGAATGTGTACGAGGTGTATGGAGCGGAGCCGAGTGTGTACGAGGTGTACGGAGTGGAGCCGAGTGTGTACGAGGTGTATGGAGTGGAGCCGAGTGTGTACGAGGTGTATGGAGCAGAGCCGCGTGTGTACGAAGTGTACGGAGCGGAGCATTATACTATATGGAGGAATGTGGGGGTGTATTGTACTATATGTCATGCTTTAAGTGTGCAATATACTGTACGGAGGACTGTGGCGTGCATTATACTAAATGGAGGACTTTGGGTGTGCATTCTAGATAGAGAACTGTGTGGGTGCATTATTCTATATGGAGAAATGTGGGGGTGCATTATTCTATATGGAGGTCTGTGGTTGTGCAATCTTGTATATAAAAGCCGGAAGGATTTGTGACCTCAGATCCGTCACTTTGTCCCAACGTCCGGCAGAGCTATACCCGCTCAGGGTGAGCCAAGATGGCGGCCGTAAGCGGGAGCCGGGACTCATAGAGCCCGCTACGCTTATGGCAGCCCCTAACACATACACACACCACACACACACCACACACACACAACACACGCACACACAGTCGCCTATACTTACCACCTCTCCTCCGTCTTCTCCACCGCCGACATGTCGCCGCCCCTGGAGAACTGGATCCAATACGACGTCCGGGAAGTCTCGCGAGACTTCCCGGACGCCATATTGGATCCATGGCTCCAGGGGTGGCGACATACTTTCTCCAAGATGGCATCCGGGAAGTCTCGCGAGAGTTCCTGGACGCCATATTGGATCCAGTCCTGGGTGCAGCGACATGTCGGGACTCAGGAAGACGCAGGCGCCAGGGAAGAAGCAGGGACGGTGGTAAGTATATCGGAGTGTGTGTCCGTCCGCCCCACCGCTGACCACTCTGCCCACCGCTGACCACTCTGCCCTGCGCTGACCACTCTGCCCACACAGCGCCGCTGCGCTGACCACCCTGCCCACACAGCGCCGCTGCGCTCACCACCCTGCCCACACAGCCCCGCTGCACTGACCACCCTGCCCACACAGCGCCGCTGTGCTGACCACCCTGCCCATACAGCGCCGCTGTGCTGACCACCCTGCCCACACAGCGCCGCTGCACTGACCACCCTGCCCACACAGCGCCGCTGCGCTGACCACTCTGCCCACTGCACTCGCTTCTAACCACTGAGCCACCGCGCAGTGCTAACCACTGAGCCACAGCCCAGTGCTAACCACTGAGCCACCGCGCAGTGCTAACCACTGAGCCACCGCGCACTGCTAACCACTGAGCCACCGCGCACTGCTAACCACTAAGCTGCCTTACAGTGCTCCATCCACCCTCACCCCGCCGCTTTGTCCTCCATCATCCTCCTCCCACCGCTCTGTGCTCCGTCCTCCCCCTGCCTGTACCATTCCATCATCCTCCATCGCTTCCTCCTCCTTCCTTTGTCCGCCTCCTCTCCACCACTCCATCCTCCCCCTGCCTGGGCTGCTCCATCCTCCTCCACCCCACCGCTTCGTCCTCTGTCCTCCTCCTGCCGCTCTGTCCTCCCCCTGCCGCTCTGTCCTCCCCCTGTCGTTCTGTCCTCCCCCTGCCTGTGCCGCTCCATCCTCCCCCACCGCTTCCTCCTCCTTCCTTTGTCCTCTTCACCTCCGCCACTCCATCCCCCGTCCTCCCCCTGCCCGTGCTGCTTCGTCCTCCCCCACCTCGCTGCTTCATCCTACACCCTCCTCCCTCCCGCCACTCTGTGCTTAGTCCTCCCCATGCCGCTTCGTCCTCCCCCTGCCTGTGCCACTCCATCCTCCCCCACCCCACCGCTTCCTCCTCCTTCCTTTTCCTTCCTCACCTCCGCCACTCTATCCTCCGTCCTCCCCCTGCCTATGCTGCTCCGTTCTCTCCCACCCCGCCGCTTCATCCTGTCCTCCACCCCCCCCACCGCTCTGTGCTTCATCCTCCCCCTGCCGCTCCATCCTCCCCCTGCCTGTGCCGCTCCATCCTCCCCCACCGCAACGCTTCCTCCTCCTTCCTTTGTCCTCCTCCCCTCTGCCACTCCATCCTCTGTCCTCCCCCTGCCTGTGCTGCTCCATCTTCCCCCACCCGCCGCTTCATCCTCCGTCCTCCTCCCCCTGCCGCTCTGTGCTCCATCCTCCCCCTGCCGTTCCTTCCTCCCCCTGCCTGTGCTGCTACATCCTCCCACACCCGCCGCTACCTCCTCTGTCTTCCATCCTCCTCCCCCTGCTGTTCTGTCCTCCCTCCTCCCCCTGCCACGCCGTTCTTCACCGGCCGCTCCTTCTTCAAAGTTCCTCCCAATTCAGCCCTCACCGCCTTCCCCATGCAATCTCTATTTCTATATTCTAAAATACCCGATGCGTTAGAATCGGGCCACCGAGAGTTCCCGGACGCAATATTGTATCCAGTCCTGGGTGTGGCGACATGTCGGCAGATCAGAGGACTCAGGAAGACGCAGGTGGCAGGGAAGAAGCGGGGACGGTGGTAAATATATCGGAGTGTGTGTCTGTGTGTGTGTGTGTCCGTCCCCCCCACCGCTGACCACCCTGCACACGGCACTGCGCTGCCCACTCTGCCCACGGCGCTGTGCTGACCACTCTGCCCATGGCGCTGTGCTGACCACTCTGCCCACGGCGCTGCGCTGACCACTCTGCCCACGCACTCACTGCTAACCACTGAGCCACCGCACTCACTGCTAACCACTCAGCCACCGCGCAGTGCTAACCACTGAGCCACCACCCAGTGCTAACCACTGAGCCACCACCCAGTGCTAACCACTGAGCCACCGCGCAGTGCTAACCACTGAGCCACCGCGCAGTGCTAACACTGAGCACACATGCTAACACTGAGCCACCGACAGTGCTAACCACTGAGCCACCGTATGCTCCATGAATCTACCCACTGAGCCACCTGTATACACACAATTCATTTCATCGCACTCCCCTAACTATTAGTAAATAAACTATATATGGATTCTAGACTACCCGATTCTTTAGAATCGGGCCGCCATCTAGTATACTATATGTAGGACTGTGGTGGTGCATTATTCTATATTGAGGACTATGGGGGTGCATTATATTATATGGAGGTCTATTGGGGTGCATAATATATGGAGGAATTTGGGGGTGCAATATACTATGTGGAATACTATGGGGGGGGTTCTGTCAGGGATCAAATCTTGCTGGAGACTAGTCAGAAAGTCTGTTCCCTGAAGGCTTCTCCCTGCTGACTGCCTTGAGTGACCGGTCTCTCCGTATACACGCAAATGGGGTGAATTCACCAGGGACTAGCCTTTCTTGCTACTCTCCTATCTGTCTCGGTCCCCAGAAGCTTTTGGAGTATGTTCTTATTTGAAATGCTGCATTATTTAAGAGTCAACACCTCTATATACAGCAGATAAAACAGGATCCACCATTCACAATAGATGATATCACAGCTCACCTCCTCCTCCTGTACAATGACTGATAACACCTCTATATACAGTAGATAACACAGGATCCACCATTCACTATAGATGATATCACAGCTCACCTCCTCCTGTACAATGACTGATAACACCTCTGTATACAGTAGATAACACAGGATCCACCATTCACAATAGGTGATATCACTGCTGACCTCCTCCTGTACAATGACTGATAACACCTCTATATACAGTAGATAACACAGGATCCACCATTCACAATAGGTGATATCACAGCTCACCTCCTCCTGTACAATGACTGATAACACCTCTGTATACAGTAGATAACACAGGATCCACCATTCACAATAGGTGATATCACTGCTGACCTCCTCCTGTACAATGACTGATAACACCTCTATATACAGTAGATAAACACAGGATCCACCATTCAGAATAGGTGATATCACAGCTCACCTCCTCCTCCTGTACAATGACTGATAACTCCTCTATATACAGTAGATAACACAGGATCCACCATTCACAATAGGTGATATCACAGCTCACCTCCTCCTGTACAATGACTGATAACACCTCTATATACAGTAGATAACACAGGATCCACCATTCACAATAGGTGATATCACAGCTCACCTCCTCCTCCTGTACAATGACTGAGAACACCTCTATATACAGTAGATAACACAGGATCCACCATTCACAATAGGTGATATCACAGCTCACCTCCTCCTGTACAATGACTGATAACACCTCTATATACAGTAGATAACACAGGATCCACCATTCACAATAGATGATATCACAGCTCACCTCCTCCTCCTGTAAGATGACAGGTAACACCTCTATATATGGGAGGGTTGGTAATGACAGGTGGGAGAGGATATAGGTCTTGGGTCCCTGATTTTTTCTGACCCTAGCATAGCAACGCCCCTCCCTGCTCTCCTTGAAGACCATGAATAGATCATGTACAAACATGTATGCTCATGTGTTCTGAGTAAGTAATGGCGTGGGGGCGCCATAAGGCAAATTCGCACAGGGCACCATTCAACATAAGGCCGGCCCTGGGTTTAGGGACTCCATAGCCTTAGCCTTTTCTTCTTTCGTGGTCCCTTGTCCCTGTAGGACTTAGTTCCCATTCTACCACATCAGTTGCCACTTCCTGGGTGGAATGGGCTGAAATACCTTTAGAGCTTATCTGTAGAGCTGATACTTGGTCTTCTCCTAATACCTTTTTCAACAATTACCAGCTTGACCTATCTTCCACTTCTGAGGTGACCCTCAGCACACTGGTCTTTGAAGCGGTGATCCCTCACTAAGTTTTTCCTTTTCTCTGGAATCTCTCAGGTGGTGCTGTCGTGGCTATGATGGAAAAAGCTAAATTACTTTCCAGTAATGTTTTTTTCCGGATCCATGACAGCACCACCACTTCCCTCCCTTTTTTTTTTCTTCATGATTGGTATTTCCACCAGTGTGGGGTGTTTTATTGAATTTTCTTTTTTGGTGGTGGCATGTACTAATTGTTTTTTGGAAGTCCTCTCCATATTCTGTAATCAACTGAAACAGAGAGGAGGTGCTGCCCTTTATATTTCAGGTTCTGCCCATCCAAGACGGGAAACCCCTATCTAACAGGTGGTGCTGTCATGGCTCTGGGAAAAAAAACATTACTGGTAAGTAATTTAGCTTATTGTGACATTTGGAAAATATTAATAATTATGGTAATCCTAATTGACCTAAAACAGGAAAGGTTTATTCTGATTTCATGTCCAATAGTGAGGAAAAACTAGCATATATGCCTTTTTATAAAGTGTATTTAAACTTCTGGTGTCAACTGTATATAATATCTATAGAGCAAGACAGATATCCACCCACCATTCCTAGGCGTAAGCTCCATTTCACATGGGCTCCTGAAATCTAAGCAATTTATACCTTGTAAAGGGCAACCTGTAAGACGAAACTTGGATAATATCAGCTCCATGGAAGGCAAAAGCGAGCAGGACTACAATACATCCAAGAAAGAAAACTAAACCAGGATAAAAGAGGAATTTAGATAAGGAAGATCTATCTCCACAGCACAGGCTTCAATCAGCAGAGACTATGAAAGCTGAGCGACCCCAGAGATGAACAACTAGAGGTTTGACCATCTCTCTGCATCTCCAAGCCCTATCACATCAAACTCTATAGAATCACTCCAGAGAACAAGCACAATATAAAATAAGCAATATGGAAATAAATAACCTTTTGGACAATGAGAATCCCAGCACTATAACTGAGCCCTCTGTAGAAGTCAGCACTGCAGCTACAGCAGATGGCAGGGTCTCGGGCGTCAAGGAGATAACATATCCCAGAGGTCACAAGAGCATGAAGGCAAAAAGGGCCATAAAACTCTCCTCTATCAAAGATGAACCAGAAACCCTCTTTGCAGATTTTACTGAGATATAGAAGAGAGACCAATTACATCTTCTAATGCCTGGCACACGGCTGTGTGCAAAACTATAAAACATTCTAAAAGGTGGCATTAGCGAAGGTCAACAAATCAGAGTAAAAGACCCACAAAATGAGGATGTCCCATTCACTATTAACTTATACTACTCTGGCACAATAGTTATACAGGCCAACCTTCAGGCGTTTGAGGCAATCTTCCCTCATATTAGTCAAGGCTCAAACATATAAAAGTAGTAAAATCTGCATGTAGAAAGCGTGATGGGCTCACACAGCCCCTGCTGCCCAAAGCCCTGATAATGCACTCCCCTCACTGGAGACCCTTAGAGAATGCCTATCTCAACTGGAGAGGGACTTCACGCTGCTTAAAGAACAGATCCAAAGTTAGACAAATGACCCTACAGCTGCAGTGGTAATCAGACTGAAGTGTGTACTGCAGTCAGCCATGCAGAAAATCAAACATGAAATATATGAACTACAGCAAGAAAATGCTAAATTAAAAGAAGAAATGGCAAACCTAAAGAGCCAGACACCACCCCTAACGCAGGAGGGGGGACCCAGGGAAGGAGATAGGTGAAGACACAATGAGAGCCAACAGCCACATCACCACTAACTTAAATAACTGCCTAAATATTGAGAGCAAAGCAGAAAATAACCAAGAAACACAGGATGGGCTAGAATCAAGCATCACACAAACCCCAAGTCTTAAACAACAGTAGGCTAAAACACGATATAGCAACAAGCAGAACGGAAACGGAAGCTCCCATGGGAGCAGCCAACCATCATGTCCTGATATAGTCCTGATTATAGACTCCAACGGAAAAAAAACTCAATACAAGGCGACTCTTCCCAGGAAAAATGGTTTCTAATATCCGCTGCTCAACTATAGAAAAAGCAACAGCCATAACTGATAATCCATATTTCAACAACCCAAACCACAAAGAGGTAAGCAGAGCAGAATAAAGACAATGCTCAGCTCCATGTGCAAGAAACTCATGCGACTGGACCAATTACCTACAACAAGATCACCAGTCAGCAATCCAAGATGTAATGGGCTGCCCTGCATAGGACAAGGTATACAGCCACACAATGCCAGCTCTAATCATCAGTAGCTGGAACATTCAGGACCTGAATACTTCAGCCTTTGGCTGCAAGACAAACGCCCCAGGCTTTAATCAAAGACTGAAAAACATCATAGACTGAAAAAAGCATATGTAGCTCCTCCAGAGTCTCCATATTTCAACCTAGACAGCTTTAAGACCCTAAAGACTGAAGCTGCCCAATTCCAGACTCTGAGGAACATTCTCATCTATGGAGACCTCAACTAGGACTGGAAGAGAAAGAGACTACCTGACCACTGATGGAAACCTCTATTTGGAGCAGATACCAACTGTGACAACTCACCAACAGGAACAGCTACGACCGCACAGTTAATAAAAGTTGCTGAACACTGTTGAACCTATGCTGAAACCTGGGACTTCGTATTCTCAATGGCCGCACCAAGGGATACTCACTGGGAAGACATACCCTAAACTGTAATGTGGGCAGCAGTGTGACAGACTATGCCATCACTAATACGGACACTACAAATATTGGCGCCCTTGTAGTCGCCCCACAAACACATCTGTCAGACCACAACTATCTGGGCTTATACATCAAATCCACAAACCAATGACCCTCACAAACCCTGCAAAAGACCGACCTCTTAGCTTGCCGCCATCCTTCAAATGGCCTAAGATGTCGGCCCCAAATATATAAAGATGACATCAACAGACCAGAGATCAAGTAGAAGCTCCAACGCTTCCGTAATAATGTGTATGAACGTAACCCAGGAGGAGTACACCTAGCAGTAAGGGCCCCTTTACACGCGGCTACATTTCTAGGGTGGCTACAGGTAACTTACTGGTTGCAGTGAAATCATGGAGAGATTATTCCATTTGTACACAGCAACAAGATAGAACCTTGTCTCCATGATTTCACTGCAACCAGTAAGTTACCTGTAGCCACCCAACAAAATGTAGCCACGCGTAAAGGTACCCTAAGGGACGTTAACGACATTCTCTATGCTATGACAGAAATGTCCGACCTGAAAAAAAAACATCAACAAGAGGCCCAGTAAACAAAATCCCAACAACTGGTTTGACAAAGAGTGTAAGACCATACCGAAATCCGTAAGAATGGACAAAAAATAAAACACAGCGCCCCAAACAACCCCACTCTGAGAGAAGCCTACCACACAATACAACGAAATTACAAAGCCATCCTCAAAGAAAAAGCAAAACCACATCTCCTCCAAACTCCTGCAACTCCAAGATGCCCTTGAAGACAACAAGTTTTGGGAACTGTGAAATCACCTTAGATCCAACCAGAAAACCAACAGCCTCCACATCCAGAGCAGCAACATCTGGTTCCAGTACTTCAAAGACCTTTACAAAGACATGCCAAGTGAAGACCTGAACCTGGTACAAAAAGAGCTTGTGACAAAACTGAAAGATATGGAGGAAAAACTCAGATTTCCAAAAGATGATCACACGATGAATGGCAAAAAAAAGTCGCTGATCTAGATGGGATCCTCCCAGAAATGCTAAAACACAGCCCACCGGCCATCCATGCTGCAATAACAAAACTATTTAATATTGTACTGCAGGCTGGTTACTTCCCCAAAATCTGGAACCAAGGCCTCATAACCAATATACACAAAAACGTCTTCAACTGCATCCTAAACAAGAGGATCCTCACTGAGCACAACGTCCTCAGCAAGAGCCAAGCAGGGTCCATGCGAACCACCTCACCACTGAACACATCTACACTCTGCACAGCCTCATCAAAAGCCACGTACACAATACAAAGAACAAGGAGATATATGCCTGTTTTGTGGACTTCAAGAAGGCCTTTGACTCAGGGTGGCACCCACGACTATTCCTAAAACTGCTGTGGAGCAGAGTAGGAGGCAAAACATGTCATCCGAAGCTCCTACACTGAGAACAGCTGCAGCGTGCGGTTCAATGGAAAGAGGACTATAAAAAAAAAAAGGGGGGAGGAGAAGCGCTCTTTGTGAACATCTGGTGGTCTAGTGGGGATATTATTCCGGTGTCACCGGGAGGACTCTCACCTGTCCTGGTTGTGCCGCCAGCACAACCAGGGTGGATGGGTATCCCAGGCGGGAGGTGCTTCGGACGGCGTCTCTCCTCGGCTGCACTTCCTGGTGTTGGTCAAGGTGGCCTCCTTCCGATCACCTGGTCCTGCGTCATCTGCCATGTCACGGTAGGGACCGCAGTTGTTTTCGCTCACTGTGGCCACCGACACCTCTAACCACACAAACCAGGGGTTATTAGACAATTTGAAGATTAGAGAATTCTGTGGTTAGTATTGGAGCACTGGGGCACACAAGAGCTGGGGCAAGGTATTGGTTAACAAACCTTTTTATCTTTTAAAACACCACATCGCGTTTCGACAGCAGTTGCCATCTTCATCAGGTGGATTCCACCTGATGATTGCAACTGCTGTTGAAACGTGTTGTGGTGTTTTATAAAATAAAAACGTTTGTTAACCAATACCTTGCCCCTGCTCTTGTGTGCCCCAGCGCTCCGATACTAACCACAGAATTCTCTCATCTTCAAAATGGAAAGAGGATGGCCTACTTACAACAGAGCTGAGGAGTGAGACAGGGCTGCAGCCTCAATCGAACACTCTTTAACATCTACATCAACTAGCTGGCAGTGGACCTAGAGTCCTCCTCAGCACGAGGACTCTTCCCCTGACACCCAGATGAAATTTCTGCTGTATGCTGATGACCTCTTGCTGTTATCACCAACTGAGAAAGGCCTCCAAGATAATCTGAAAATCCCAAAAACCTTCAGCAGCACATGGGCAATGCCAATCAACCAGAAGAAAACGAATATCATGGTGTTCCAGAAAAGAAAGTGGAAACCTGTTGGCTATCCTCCCTTTTGGTACCTTTACACGCCGCAACAGGATGGTGGCAACAACCGGGTGCTTCACGTGCATGAGCACGCACAAATAGTTGCCAACGGTAAACGCACCACCTTTACACGCCGCAACAAGGTGCACTACGGTAGGTTACATCTATCTCTTGATACACCGCCGGGTGCACAAGTTACCTTCTGTAGCTTACCTTACCACATTTACACGCTGCAATAACAAGGTAATAAGGGCGGGACAAAGGCAGCAGGGACAACACATAGGGATGCCACAATTGGCATTACGAGAATTCCGTACGCTGATAGGACAAAGCAATAACATCATGATTGTGCAGCCAGCGAGGAGGCTGACTAATACATGACGCTCAAGCAATTGTGTAGTGTGAGTGGTCAGCTCCTTAAATATGGTGCCCTATGCAGCGACTACCAATCATAACGCAGGAGCTTCCTCCAATGAGCGCTGAAGGGGGGTGGTTTCACGGAGGCTGTGTCATGCCCCGGGGAGTTATCTAGGTGACGAATAAACCTTACCCTACCTTATTTGCACGCCGATACAGCCCGATACAACCCGCAACCATCGCCTAGAAATCCACCTGTTTTAGGGCTCTGCTCTGAAACAGGTGCCTCAAGTGACGGGTGGCAACAACCGTCTTTACACGCCGCAACAGTGGGTTGATTTGGCGGTGCAAGATACATTTCTCTCATGTACCCGGTTGTTGCCACCATCCTGTTGCGGCGTGTAAAGGTACCATTAATGATAGACAAACATCCACTTACAGAAACCAACAAGTACAACTACCTGGGCCTAGAACTCAATCAGGGAGCTTCAAGCAAGCCATAGAGTTACTGAAAGACAAAGCATCCAAAGCCTTCTATGCCATCATAAGATCTCTGTACCATCTCAAGGCACCACCAGTAACCGTCTGGCTAAAAATCTTTGACACCCCTACGGTTCGGTTGCCACAGAAACACCTGGTGCAGGGAGGGATTTCCACATCAGGTAAACTTACACATGCAACACCTTCCAACCCAGACCTGAAGGGGGAGCTGTACTTGCCGACTTCAGGTAAGGTCCCCTATAAATTCAGGTGAGAAGTTAGGCGTTGCAGTTCCAGGGAGGACTGTGAAGACATCCTGGTAAATAGAGCCACGCTAGTCCCGTGCCAGTGAGGAAGCTTAACCAGTGTGAGAGACCCAAGGGTGAGGGTCAGAGGCAAGGCGAGATGGAGAGGGGGCAGAGGAGCCATACTGGTTCACCCCAGAGAAGCAGCAGAAGTAACCCAGACACCGGAGTCTGAGTCAGCAAGGGTCCAGTTAGCCCAGCAGAAAAGATCGGAGAGTCAGGGAGACTTCAGTCTCCTCGTGCAAGAACACTTGTAGCACAGCCATAGACAGAGCCAAGGACTGCAGAGGAGTTAGCGATACCCAGCAGAAGGTTCTCATTGCCTGCTATAGAAGTGAGGGACACAGGAGAGGTCAGGGCCAGGTTTCAGACAGGCCAGGACTAGAGCACACACACACATTGACAAGGAGGCTTCACAACTCATCGGGTGTGGAAATCCTGAACTGCCACTCGACCACCTGGACGGTACCATGGACGATACCTTGCAACATCACCAGTAAAGATACGTTATACGGCACGACATTGGATCGATGTTGGCAACGATCTCGAGGGTGCGTGGTCGTTTCCGACATTGTTTTAACATCGTTGGTGAGATGTCACATGTCTAGATATCGTGGATGATGCACCAACGATGTTGTGTGCAGGTATCGTTCGCACAACCCAGTGAACGATACCTGCTCATTGCTGAGTTCAGGCTGCAGCTCCGCCCAGGTCATAGTGTGGGCCAATCAGCATAGCGGCGCTGACGTCAGAGGCAAGCGCCCGATGACGCTTGCTTGAGCGCCGCTATGCTGATTGGCCCACACTATGACCTGGGCGGAGCTGCAGCCTGAACTCCGGAAGAACAGGGACCATGGAGTCTAGGACCGGCAATACCGGTGCAAAACGGCACCGGAACACGGCGGACGGCAGCGGATCATCTCGGGGACCGGACCGGAGCACAGAGGACGGCACAGGACCATCGGGGACCCCACACCGGACCCGGTAAGAAGCGGTGCTATGGGTGTGTGTGGTGTGTATGGTGTGTATATATGTGTATGCATGTGTCTGTCTGTATGTGTGGGAATGTGTGGATGGATGGATGGTGGGGCCTCCAATGTAAGGCCCCCCCCGAAAGTAAGACAGGGGGCCACTTTTGGCCACAAAAAGAATGTAAGACCCTGTCTTACTTTCGGGAAAACACGGTAGTTATCACGGTGTCATACACAACGATATACCAGGTTGGCTGATTATTGATCGTGTGATTTGAGAACGTTCTCAAACCTGCGATCAGCGATCCAACGACTTAATGTAGTTGAATCTTGGTGTTACACGCAACGACGTCCTAACGATGTCGCTTGAACGATTCCAAACCCGTGACATTTAAGCTGTATCGTTAATGATGTCGTGCCGTGTAATGGGGCTTTAAAAGGTACGGAAACAAACTCCCAGTGTGTGTCTGTTATTGCAGCCCCTGATCCTGCCCTCGTCATAGACTGTTTGCCAGCACCTCCACCTGCAGAGCCACCTCCCTGTGTGAATCCCTCTTCTCCACAACTGCCCCGGGGACCCCGCTCCACCAACAGGGAGCGTAGTCATCTTGCTGCATCATCACCACCCCGAAGGTCTACAAGCAGAGCCGGTATCATTACCGGGAACCATAGGTGGCGTCACAAACACTTTTTTTATTTTTCCCCCCTTTTCAGAGACCACCAGGGCCACGGGCCCGGGCACAGGCTGCCCGTGACATTCCATTTGAAACCAAATGCCTGAGACCGGGTACCCCATGGCCCTGGGGAGGTCACATCATTACTTCAATCCTTCTATATGGCAGTGAACAGGGCCGGCTCCAGGTTTCTGTGGGCCCCGGGCGAAAAGGTCTCAGTGGGCCCCCTTTAAGTACATATCGCGGACTATATATATATATATTATATATATATATATATACACACTATATATTGCCGCGCACTTACCGCAAGCCCCATAGACAATGCATGGGGCTTGCCGCAAACGTGTAGCAAGTGCAGCCGCTAGACGGAAAAATGCGGCAGATGAGGGTTTTTTTTTAAAGCAACTGCCACATTTTTAAAAAAAACTCCTATGTGAAGGCAGCCTTAAAGGAACAGTGACTGCTGAAACCAGCAAGAGCTGTTTCTGACAGTGAGTATATTACACGTTGTTAGGAGCGGGCTAAAATGCGATTGCGTTCCCTTGCGCTTTTTAAAAATACCCTTCAAATGCAAAATGTTGCATTTTTGTGCGTCTGAGGATGTTTGGTATATACACAAGCATTCTCAAGCACACAAATAATGCAAGCAGCTCAATGGAGCCGCACTGCCATATGGGTGGCACCGCAGCCAAGAGGAGTGTCTGGCCGTCCGGATCTCTCTTCTCCTCACCTTTCTTCTTGCCGCTCCGGTCTCCTCCGGTCGCTCTGCACATATCAGCAGCTCTGCTCCGTACACCTCGTACACACGCGGCTCTGCTCCGTACACCTCGTACACACGCGGCTCTGCTCCGTACACCTCGTACACACGCGGCTCTGCTCCGTACACCTCGTACACACGCGGCTCTGCTCCGTACACCTCGTACACACGCGGCTCTGCTCCGTACACCTCGTACACACGCGGCTCTGCTCCGTACACCTCGTACACACGCGGCTCTGCTCCGTACACCTCGTACACACGCGGCTCTGCTCCGTACACCTCGTACACACGCGGCTCTGCTCCGTACACCTCGTACACACGCGGCTCCGCTCCGTACACCTCGTACACACGCGGCTCCGCTCCGTACACCTCGTACACACGCGGCTCCGCTCCGTACACCTCGTACACACGCGGCTCCGCTCCGTACACCTCGTACACACGCGGCTCCGCTCCGTACACCTCGTATACACGCGGCTCCGCTCTGTACACCTCGTACACCCTCGGCTCTGCTCTGTACACCTCGTACGCACGCGGCTCTGCTCCGTACACCTATGGCTCTGCTCCGTACACCTCGTACACACACGGCTCCGCTCCGTACACCTCGTACACACACGGCTCTGCTCCGTACACCTCGTACACACACGGCTCTGCTCCATGCACCTAGTACACACTCGCCTCTGCTACATTCACACTGTAAATCCCTCCTGACCCCACACATAACCTTCACCTAATTGCCATACACCTAGTACACACTCACCTCTGCTACATTCACACTGTAAATGCCTCCTGACCACACACAAACTTCACCTTATTTGAGCATCATTCATGGTGGCCAGCACAGTCCTGGATACACTGAGGAGCTGATCATGTGACCCCTGACTCCTCCCCATCCATTGACATCATCACAGGTCCTGTAAGCACACTAGCACAGAGTGTGCAGCTCTGTCGGCTCCCGTGGAGGGGGGAGGAGGGAGACCTCCGGTGCTGCAGGAGCCTGAAAATGGCCCCCCAGCTGCCCCTTGGATATGGCCCTGGCTGTGGGGGCAGTGCTCAGGGGCCCCTGAGGCTAGAGTCACACTTGCATTGTGACCCTAGCCTTATGCAAGTATTGTATGTTGCAGCGCATAGCGTTTAATGCTATGCGCTGGAGGCAGCCCATAGAAACCCGACGTTTACCTTGACAACCACTGGTTGTCAATGTAAACATCGGGTTTCTATGGGCTCAGTTGCTGGCAGCGCATAGCGTTAAACGCTCTGCCCTGCAGCAGACAATACTTGCGTCAGGCTAGGGTCACAACACAAGTGTGACCCTAGCCCTCAGGGGCCCGGTGGGCCCCCTCCAAGCAGTCGGGCCCCGGCACTTGCCCGGGTACGCCGGGTGCTGACGCCGGCCCTGGCAGTGAAGTCTAGGGCCCAGTCTCATACTCAAACTGGTCAAAGTGGGATGCTGGGCCAACTGAAATATTCCACCTAGAGTTCTGCAAGCATCTTCTCCAAGTCCGTTGGAGCACATCAGACAGCGCCTGCCGAACATAGCTGAGCAGATTCCCGCTACACCTCGAGACCCAGAAGACGACACTGTCATTCAAGGCTCATCTACAAAGCAGTAGTCAGAGCTCCTATCATCACAAAGCCTTCCTACACCTTGAAGCCCCAGGAAGCCTCACAACACAAAGTACCCAAAGCCAGCCTGTCCAAGCCACCTACACACATGGCCTAACAAAACGAAATCCGGAAGATGGTACACAAAGGAAAAGAATATCTCAGCATCTGGAGAAACGACATTAATCACAGAAACTGATTGTGTGCCAGAACCTACAGAGGGAGTACAAACTGGCTCCATATCTAGAGAAACTAGAAAACCTCAGAGTGACAGACCTGAGCCGGTACAGATTGAGCGCCCACAGCCTACTCCTCGAATCCAGGTGGCACCGACAGAACTACAAGCACCGAGAGAGCGGATTGTGCCAGCAGTGCCCTCTAGAGACTGTGGCGGACAAGGACCACTTCTTGCTGAGGTGTCCCAAATATTCTGCAGTGAGGGACTCTCATTCCAAGACACTGTCTTATCTCCTCCCAGACTTCACCTTCATGGAGCAGGAAGAGAGACTGACAATACTACTGGGGGAAGAGGAAAGCGCAGTGGCCATAGCAGCACAATGTGTCAGTGCCTGCCACAGACTAAGAGGAGACTGATATTTCATGGACTTCTATACCCCACCCTGGACATGAGCCTGATATATTATGGACCTCTATATGCCTCCCTACCCCTGTCCCCCTATTTTTACTATTTGCTTTGGCAATGATAACATGTACTTAGTCATGCCAATAAAGCCCATTTCAATTTCAATTTGAGATATATATGGATAATATATGAATTTATGACCGAAAATACACAGGGTGCCCATCCTTTTCTGACCTGATTGCTTAGTCAAACTATACTAGTGGAGTTACATTAGAGCACGAGGATTAGCTCTCCAAGTATTGGGCTACATTTCCTAACCTCACTACTATGTATGAAAGATTTGACTGAAAAACATGTTGTCCGATATAGCATGGGATATAAAAAATACCCCGTGGACCAATGAAACTCTAGGTTCAAGAACACAATGTAATAGATGTATAACATATTGTGTAATAGATATATAAAATGTAACTTTTACTAAATATACCTCTAGAAAAGGAGAGTAAACTCCCATATGTGTTGTGAATTAATTGGAGCTCCCTCCGGTGGTTTGTTGCTGGTGATGCAGCTGACTATGTGGTCTTCACAGGTGATGGTGATGATTGGCAATCTGGTTCTTGGCGCATATAATGGTTTGAAGTCGATCAATCCTTGCCAGTTGTCTTTGGTTCCTGGAGGAGTTCACATCTCTCTGATTTCTTCTGCTCTGTGGAGATCTTTGCAAGCTAAGTGGATGGTTTTTCGATATTTTGTGGCACACGTTTCTGTGCTTAAGGTTCTGCTTATGTTTTGTCTTATTCTGAGTTGTGGATTTGCAATTTAGTCTGTATATTTGTTTATCTGCTCTCAGATAGGAAGTTTTCTTCCTAGGAATTTTACCATTCACTATTATCTGTTATTTCCAGTTCTGCTGGCATTTGATTTATAGAAGTCTGCAGATATAGAGGGCGCCGAGTCTTAGTGACTCAGGGTTAACTTTTGTTCTATCTGCTGTTTGTGTTTTTTTGATAGTATTCTATCCTGTCTTTCCTATATAGCTAGTTTGGCCTCTTTTGCTAAACCTTTTACTCTGCCTGTTTGTTTTTCTTTCTCTTGTTTCCCAGTTAATATCTGTGGGGGGCTTGCTATTCTTTTGGGGTTCTGCTCTGAGGCAAGATAGCTTTTCTTACATCCATCTTTAGGCGCAGTTAGTTCTCCGGCTGTGCAGAGGTGTCTAGGTCCGGTTAGTTATATTCCACGGCTAATTCTAGTTGCGGTGTGTAGTCAGGGAAGGTGGTCAGTACAGTTACCAACAACTTCTATGGAATCTGAATGTTACTCCTGAGTCATCGGTTCAGAACACATATGGTCATTAAAAACCACGTGGAGAACATAAACACAAATCAATGGTGCACAAATAGCTATACATTACAAGTGGTCACAAATGAAATAAATCTAATGTGACGGAAAATTGTCCCCCAAGTGTCAACTAGAACCTGCTATCTTTCTCACTCTGACAGTGGTTCAATGAGTATAAATGATATACATTTATGGATTTGTGAAAATTAGAACACTCACCAATTCATGGGAGTCCTCAGATCTTTGGCGTCCTTCCACATATCTAGGAAAACTGGTAAAGGTGGGTCATGGAGTTTGGGAGAGCCACAATTACCCCTAACAAAGGAAGAGCTTATTGTCCCTCATACAGTGCCTAAAAGTAGTATTCAACCCCCTGCAGATTTAGGTGGTTTGATAAGATGCAAATAAGTTAGAGCCTTCAAACTGCAAACGAGAGAAGGATTTATTAACAGAAGCATAAATCTTACAAACCAAAAAGTTATGTTGCTCAGTTGAATTTTAATAAATTTTAAACATAAAAGTGTGGGTCAATTATTATTCAACCCCTAGGTTTAATATTTTGTGGAATAACCCTTGTTTGCAATTACAGCTAATAATCGTCTTTTATAAGACCTGATCAGGCCGGCACAGGTCTCTGGCGTTATCTTGGCCCACTCCTCCATGCAGATCTTCTCCAAGTTATCTAGGTTCTTTGGGTGTCTCATATGGACTTTAATCTTGAGCTCCTTTCAAAAGTTTTCAATTGGGTTAAGGTCAGGAGACTGACTAGGCCACTCCATCACCTTGATTTTTTCCCTCTTGAACCAGGCCTTGGTTTTCTTGGCTGTGTGCTTTGGGTCGTTGTCTTGTTGGAAGATGAAATTATGACCCATCTTAAGATCCTTGAGGGAGGAGCGCAGGTTCTTGGCCAAAATCTCCACGTAGGCCGTGCTATCCATCTTCCCATGGATGCGGACCAGATGGCCAGGCCCCTTGGCTGAGAAACAGCCCCACAGCATGATGCTGCCACCACCATGCTTGACTGTAGGGATGGTATTCTTGGGGTCGTATGCAGTGCCATCCAGTCTCCAAACGTCACGTGTGTGGTTGGCACCAAAGATCTCCATCTTGGTCTCATCAGACCATAGAACCTTGAACCAGTCTGTCTCAGAGTCCTCCAAGTGATCATGAGCAAACTGTAGACGAGCCTTGACATGACGCTTTGAAAGTAAAGGTACCTTACAGGCTCGTCTGGAACGGAGGCCATTGCGGTGGAGTACGTTACTTATGGTATTGACTGAAACCAATGTCCCCACTGCCATGAGATCTTCCCGGAGCTCCTTCCTTGTTGTCCTTGGGTTAGCCTTGACTCTTCGGACAAGCCTGGCCTCGGCACGGGAGGAAACTTTCAAAGGCTGTCCAGGCCGTGGAAGGCTAACAGTAGTTCCATAAGCCTTCCACTTCTGGATGATGCTCCCAACAGTGGAGACAGGTAGGCCCAACTCCTTGGAAAGGGTTTTGTACCCCTTGCCAGCCTTGTGACCCTCCACGATCTTGTCTCTGATGGCCTTGGAATGCTCCTTTGTCTTTCCCATGTTGACCATGTATGAGTGCTGTTCACAAGTTTGGGGAGGGTCTTAAATAGTCAGAAAAGGATGGCAAAAGAGATAATTAATCCACACATGTGAAGCTCATTGTTCTTTGTGCCTAAACTACTTCTTAATACTTTAGGGGGACCAAACAGAATTCTGGTGGTTTGAGGGGTTGAATAATAAATGACCCTCTGAATTAACTTTTAACGCTTTAAAAAAAAAAAGAAAAAATTAAAAAATCTTTTTGGCTGCAGTGCATTTCCCACTTCCAGGCTGATCTACAGTCCAAATGTCACAATGCCAAGTTAATTCCGCATGTGTCAATCACCTAAATCAGCAGGGGGTTGAAGACTACTTGTAGGCACTGTATATAAAGATTCCTGCCCTGACAAGGGCAGTCCACAGGTGGCCCTCAAAGATGCCCAGGTGCCTAAGCGCTTATTCAGGGAACGTTTCATGGCCATTTTAAAATTTCGAACATTTTCCTGAACAAAGCTGCGTTTGGCAATTTTTTAAAATGTAATATATATATGTGTGTATAAATATATATATATATTTATTTAGTTTAACATATTTTAGTAAACTGCTTGTGATTTCAATCACGAACCGAATCTGCAATGTTTGTGCCAAATTTGCACTTGGCGAACATGTTCATCTCTAGTTTCGACCCTGTTTTTACTATCCTGGCGGCAGGGGCGTAACTACAACAGGTGCAGGGGTTGCAATTGCACCCGGGCCCCAGATCCTACGGGGCCCCAAAAGTTCCTTTGTCCTATAGAGAAAGACTAATGCTATTAAAGATTTGTAATGATTGGGGGCCCCCATTGGAGCTTTCTCATCGGGGGCCCATGAGCTCCAAGTTACGCCACTGCCTGGCGGGTTTAACACTTTTAACCTAGGGCTAACCCCTTATAGGAGAACATTTATTATGATGAAATCCAGTCTAGCGAGGTTGACATTCACAGTATTGCTGCTTTGTCAGTATAGTAAAGTGAATGTGGAACTCTGCCAAATAAATTGCTGTGGTGTGACATGTAAGCCATAAGCTGCTTATCCTCGGTCATCCGGCCTCATCTTAACAGCAGATAGAGGGTAAAGACCCCTTAGTGCCTTTATGTGTGTAGATTGTTTATATAATATTTAGAACTTGTAGAAATAAGCCTATTTTACATATTTGTCTTGTGTAGTTATATGTTGTATCCCATTAATACAATACTGCCACCTTCTGGGGAAAATGTCACCACTCACATCTGTGTCCATTATAACAAACCAGGATAGATTTCCAGAATCTTTAGAGAAAACTAAAGTTGTGAAAAATGTATTTTAATAAAAAGTGAGACTGGTGGAGAGAGGAAAGGGCTCAGAACAGCACAACATTTGTTTTGTCTGTCCTGAATTATTTATGACATACACCTTGTGTTACACAATGTTTGGCTCAGTAAAGGCTGAGTCATGCCCAGGTAATAATTACATTACATGGACAGGAAACAATGGGGTTTAGAACAATAGCTTCAGGGCGCTACATAGGGAGAATAAAGAAGTTTCAGGACACTATATGTATGATCGCCTAACTGCAAAATAAAATGAATTCCTACATGTGGTTATTGATGGACATATGACAACAGAGGTGAAGCTGTCTAAAGGTGGTCATACACATAAGCTGAATTTTCAGCACTTTCAATCAAAATTTTGCTAATGTTTATGGTAATGTCCTCACTTTCCGCTACTACAGAGGTCCGAGGAAGCAAGGGTTAAGCACGTTGAATTTAACATATGATACATTTGTTGTTAGAGGTTTTCCCCTACTAATGTGATCCCTTTCTTTTTGTCCTAACTGACATTTTCCCAATATATGTGTGGCACCCCAGGGGTTAATATGCCACAATAACACCACATGGGTTCTCTTCCCACTACACACTGACTTACACTAGCACCTCTGGGCCAAGAGGGGGAGCACAACCTGCTTCCTTATATACTCTTGCTTATGAGGGAGAGCTCAGTTCAGCTCGGAGCAGGGCTGTGAAGAGCACGAGTTAGTGCAGAACTTAGTGCAGACCTAGTGAGGGTCAGAGGAACAGGAGAACTACAGACTGAGGAACACGTCTGGGAGCTGGAGTGATACCTTCACTCCCCCCAGAAGAACGCACAGAACGGACACCGGATCCGCTACTGTGGCTGCCACCCACAGCACAGTGAATCCAGGAACAGTGGGATTTCTAGATGCCCCTAGTACCAGTGCAAAGCAACACGGAGGGGTCAGCACAGCACAGAGGACTCAAGTTGCCTAGCCAAGTGGTACCAGCAGAACACAGAGAGAGAGAGAGACGTGAGAAGTCCCAGCAGCTCAGCTAATAGCAGCGGCCAGGACACACACACAGTGCAGCACAAGGAAGCCGACGACCCCGGACAGGGTGGGGAGAGAGCTCAGCCCCATTACAGACTCCGTGGACTATAATCTGCAATAACATCAGCAGTAAAGCTTTGGAAAACAGCAAAACCGTGAGTCTGTGTATTGATTGCGACCTTTGCCTTACATCCAGCACAGAGAGCTTCCCCCTGCTACAAGCCTGTCAGCTCTGCATCACCAGGAGAGAAGGAGAATTGCATCAGTGTCTACCAAACGTGAGTGTGTGTCCTTTAACCCCGTCTCCACCATTTATACCCCTTATAGACTATACCATCACTGCCCCGGGGAATACAGTTCTACCCACGGGAACTATACCATCTATGCTGCCACTACATCATCCCCGGAGGTTCTGCAGCAGCGGCGGCCCCCTTACTGGCCGCATATAGTGGGTGGCGTCACAACTGACATTTCCCCTGTAAATAATCCCCTTTTTATTGCCGAGCCCGGGACATGGTCCGGACCAAGCCACCCGTGACTTCCCCGGCACCATCCGGCCCGGTACCGAGTACCCCCGTCCCGAGGGGCCCGACATATGTCTGCTACCTACTCTGCTCCTGTAAACTGATATCTCTAAGGGTGCCGTTACACGTTGCAACATTGCATGCAATTTCACTTGCAATTTGCTGGTTGCAGTGAAATCATGGACACATTGTTACATTTGAACACAGCAACAAGATAGAATAATGTGTCCATGATTTCACTTTAACCAGCAAATTGCAAGTGAAATTGCATGCAATGTTGCAACGTGTAACAGCACCCTAAGGCTCAAATAAATAAATACCTTTTATTGTGGTTGTAGCTTTCATAATTCCCAGGCTGCAGACTGGATTCGGACCAATAGAGCATGGCACGTCACTGGTGGGGTTGGGGTTGCCTCTCCGTGAGTGACAGCAGTCTGGGCACTCATGCCCAGATCACGCTAGTGATGTGCCCTGCTCAGTTGGTCCAATTCCAGTTTGCAGCCCGGAATGATGAAGGCTACAATAACAATAAACAAGTCTTTTAGAGAGCAGTTTACAGCAGGGATGGGCAACTCCAGGGCTCGAGGGCCGCACACAGTCCAGGTTTTCTGTATATCCTTAGCATTTGACAGTTGGAATCATCACCTGTGTGGGAGATTGAATTAGCAACTGTCAAATGCTAAAGGATATACAGAAAACCTGCACTGTATATGGCCCTCAAGGCCTGGAGCTGCCACCCCTGGTTTATAGGATCAGGGTAGTTGGCATAAGCAAATTGGGAAAGTGTTAGCTAGGAAGTGATAGGACAAAAGAAATGGGGTCACATCAGTAGTGGAAAATGTCTTTCACGCCACGACATCGTTAATGACATCACTGATACTTCACAGGTTTGCAGGCGTACCAGCGACTTCGCTGCAACCTTGTTGCATGTGACTCTGCCAAGTTTGAAACGATAAATCGTTAGATCGGGGATCGCAGGTTTGAGAACATGTTCTCAAACCACATGATCAACGATCAGCCAAACTCGTATATCTTTGTGTGTGACACTGCTATAATGATGTCGTGGACAACTTCGCCCATTCACAGCAATGAGCAGGGATCGTTCACGGGGTTTGCGAATGATACCTGCTCACAACATCGTTGGTGAGTCGTCCACAATATCTAGAAGTGTGACATCTCACCAACGATGTCAAAACAATGTCTGCAACGACCGCGTGCCCACGAGATCTTTGCCGACATAGTTCCAACGTCGTGCCGTGTAACGGGGCATTCAGACAGTTAAACTGATTGCATTTACACTGCACAACTTGCGTACTTTAATGATGGAAAACATGTAACTGATCGTGGTTTATTAATAGCCTGGACAGAAAGGCCAACACACTTTTGATTCTTATTGAATAATGTGCTGCCGAGAGTACTTTGCTCATTTGTTGGATTATTACACAATAATCAGGAATCCACGGTTCCCAATAATGGTTAAGTGTAAATACACCCTTATACCCTTTTTCCTATAAAATAGAGAATATTTGTGTTTGGAGGTCTGGAAGAATAGCTGTTGACTAAGGTAAGGCATACATCTAGCTATGTTCTCTAGCATGTCCATTTTGCATCTATACCCTTGTATACAGTAACAAAACTTACTGTGTACAGTGTAGCTATGGCATGGAATTGCTCACAGAATTACTCTTTCTTTGGAGTCTTTGTTTTTTCTTTTAAAAAAAAAATAAATAAATAAGTGATAAGATGGGAGAACTTGCTCTTGTACTAATGGGGAGCAGCAATTGGATGATTATAAAAGTCCTGTTTACTATTGCAGCTTGATATGCATTAATACCATATTGATGATGTCATACAGAGTCGAGACACCAGCATGCTGGAGGCTGAAGAGTTCTAAGGGGTACGTCACAAACAGCGATATCGCTGAAATCGGCAACCTCTCCAGCGATATTGCTGTGTGTGAAAAGCAGCAGCGTCGGGGCCCCTGCTGTGAGGTCGCTGATTGCTGCATACCCTTCAGGACCAATTTTTGGTCCTTGGTCTCTAGCTGGTCAGCACGCATCACTGCATGTGCGACAGTGAGAGATCAGCGACCTCCCAGGCTGGTAACCATGATAAACACCGGGTAACTAAGCGGCACGCGCTGCCTAGATACCGTCAAGCCCCAGGCCCTGGGGTACTCTGCTATCAGGCTCGGTGGGTGTTTTCACGGGGGCAGCGCCTGAGCCCATGGCCTGGGTGACACCTCACTAAGGGGTTATGTACAGGGGATAAGAGTTATTGTCATATGACGCCACCTGTATTACCTGTTGATGGATCACCAACGCCGCCACAGTCCTCCAGAGGGCGATGGTATCGCGGCAAGGGTAGTAATGCTCCCTACAGGTGGAGCTGGTCCTCTGGGGCAGCATTGCTGTAAGCAAACAGGTTGATGAAGATGACGACACAAAGGCAAAGTGACTTTCTCCCGTGAACTTTACTGTAAATGTTCCGCAGCAAAATACAGAGTCCACAGTTCAGCAAGATGTTATTCAAACAGGTAGCCCTATGGGTGGCTGCAAGCGGATGCCAGGTGGTATGGTGGAACCCGTGGTATACCTTAGTTGACGAACCCGTGTCCTTTCTTCCCCACCTAGGATGAGTCTATACCCAGTGGCTCCTTGTAGGTAGACTTGGGGCTCCCCTCCCTCATGGTGAGGAAGCAGGCAGACCGCTCCGTCTGGCAAGGTGCCGCAGCCGGTGAACAGACTGCAGCAGTGTGGAGCTGTCCGGGTTAACCTTCCGTCTCGTTCCACACTCCAACTCCTCCGACTCCGTACTCTCAGACGCTACTTGTCTGACTAACTGTCTCTAATTTCCCCTAGAGGTGACTATATCTCCCTCCCATAGGGTAACCTCCCGCCACTACTCTGTGTGGGAGTGCAGGAATGGGTCCCACCCACCAGCCTAGGATCCACTTGCAGCTGGGAAAGATTACACCTCTTCTACGGGTGCAATACCCCACTGTGACGCCTGACCATGTGAGGCGCCGCAATACCCGCTGTTTATTATGGTTACCAGCGTCCTCCCGCTTACCCAGCGATGTGGAGGTGGCTCACTAGTCGCTGAGGAGATCTGTCTGTTTGACAGCTCCCCAGCGACCACATAGCGATGTTCCAGTGATCCTGGTCATTGTCTGGATTGCTGGAACATCGCTGTGTGTAACGGCACCCTTAGCCTTAGTTTACACTTGAATTTCTTCATGTCATTGTTCTACTACACAAGGGGAGCAAAGCATCAATATTAATGGTAATGCCAACGTCTCCTTTTGGATTCAAGTGAACGTTTTAGGCAGAATCTGCCATGGAGTTCTTTGAGTGAACACAGCTTAATATCAGGCAGAGACAGTTTACTATGTTGTATAGGAATTCAGAGTGCCTGCTCATGCATGGGCCAGAAGATATAAAAGATGTGACTGATGCACCCCAGGGCTCGGATACTCTGCTCTCGGGCTGTTTCAGTCAGGGAAGTCACGGATGGCCATCCCGAGGCCTTGGCCCTGGAGGTCAACGCAATATTGGGGTAGAGGTACTATTTACAAGGGATTATTTACAAAGTTGTCCTCGTGACGCCACCTGCTGAGTCTGGTGGTGCTCACCAGCGCCGCCACAGTCCTCCGGTGGTCGGTGGTATTGCGGCTTAGATGGATTAGTCCCCGCAGGCGGGACTGGACCACCGGGCAGTGATGCTGAAAAGCAAACAGTTTATAATGGAAAGGATGCAGCAGAGTCGAAACTTCACTTCACCGGGTAACTTTACTTGAAAAACTTTCATTCAGAAATACAGTCTTTCAGTAGATATTGGTGGTACAACGGCAAATGCTCTGGATGCTGCAATTGGGATTTCTAGCTGTAGATGGAACCCTCCTTTATGTTCCTTTATTTTTCCTCTTTTCTCTTGTTCCCAGTACGGTGAAGTCTGATCTCTTATAGACAATCTGACCTCCTGCTGCTTCTACTCTCTTCTCCTCCCTTGTACCCGTCGGTCAACCTTTTACTGAATGCCGCAGGCGCTTACTGCGGTTCTGATTCCCCTCTTGTGGGTTCCTTGGGAGTCGGGGCCGTATTTATAATATCTCTGTTTAGCGGATTTTCTGTGAGCCTTGAAGGATCTCACAGTTGCGGTTCCGGTACCCGGTTTCCTTCCTATGGGACAAACTCTTCCGTTACTCACTTCCCCACTCGAGTGAATTCTGCCTCTCTGAGTTTCTTCTCTCGCTTTCTTTCTCTTTGGGATCTTTCCTTTCTGGGGCCCCTCAGCCGAGGTGGCCCTCTTTGCTCCTTCAGGCTGGCTGCCTGGCTCCTTCTCCTGCCAACTCTCCAACTCTCTCTCACTCCTCTCACTGAGCTCTTTGGTTCCCTCTAGAGGTCGCTAAGACCCTCCTGGGGTCCCTCCCACCCACTTTCTAGTGTGTGAGTGCTGCTCTAGGGTTCCATCTAGTGACTATAGTCCCAATTGCAGTGGAATACTACACCGCTTTTCTGGGTGCAGTACCCCTTTTGTGGCACCTACGTAGTGGGGCGCCACATGACCAAAGTGCAGAATTTGGGGGTTATGACTATAATAACAAGTTATATGTATAAAGCGGCGTCACATGCACAGATATCGCGCAACATATCGCTTGAACGCAGATTAAACATCGCATGAGCGATGTCTGTGCTGTGTGACGGCAAGTTTAGGACGAGCGAGATCTGATCAAATCCCAAAATCGAGATCTGAGTCCGTATTCAGATCTAGCGATTTACGATTTAGCGATCGCTTCATCGTGTGTATGACACCACGTGAACGATTCCCACGGCAGAGCCTATGCTGGAGATGTAACTATGGTACACTCGGGTACTAAGCGACGCGCGGCGCCTAGTTACCCCGATGTACCATAGTTACCAGCGAGATCGCGGATCCACATCGCTGGTGAGTCTGTCTGTGTGACATCTCACCAGCGATGTGAGCGATATTGTAAGCGATCACGCGTGCACGTGATCGCTTACAATATCGTTCTAGATATCTTAACGTGTGACGGCCGCCTTAGTTGGAGCACTGTCAGGGAATGCTGATTAGTCTGTTGCATATGTTCAAAAAGATGTCTGTTCAACTTTTCTACACTAGTTACGCATTCATTTATATCCCACAATACCATTTGTTTTGAGAAAAGCATCCAGCCTTCTGGAATGCTGTTATAGTATCTTCCATTACTACCTCTTGTGGTCGGCATTCCACTGGCTGACTGCTCTAACTGTAAAGAATCCTTTCCCATTTAGCTGCTGGAATAGTTTTCTCTCCATATATCAAATGTTCCACGGTCCTTTGTAAGGATTTTGGAAGTAATACGTGATGTGGCAGTTTTTTGTTATGACCACGATATGTATTTTGACATATAAATTATTTCGCCCATTAGGTGTCTTTTTTTTTTCCCGAACACTAAACCAGCCCAATTTTCCAGCCTTTTCATTGTACACAAGGAATTCCATGCTCTGTAATGTTCTAGTTGCCATCTTTGAACTAACTTCCCATTAACATTTTTTAAAATGTGGAGCGGTAATATTGCTGAGATCATGGATATTATCTTTTTGTACACCCTAAAATCTTATTTAGCTTTGCAGCTGCTGCTTGACATTGAGTACTGATTCTTAGTCCATCTCCTGTTCTGTAGTCCCAAGTATATTTTTATGTAATCTATACGCAATAGGATTACTCCGGCCTAGGTGCATTACTTTACATTTAGCAACATTAAATCTGATCTTTTGTGTGTTTGTGACGCGCCCCAGGGCCGTGGGGATTACTCGGGATTGGGCTGGCAGCTTCTGCTGCTGGCGCGGGGAAGTCAAAGGGGGTTGAGGCCCGGTGTCGTGGCCCTCGGGGGTCGGGTTTAAAAAGGGAAGTTTCTGGACTAGTAGTTTATGGATGGTTGTCATGACGTCAAACGTGGAACGCGGCTATTAGTGGCCGTGGGTGCAGGCTGGGACCACTGGGAATGATGGGCTGGCAGCTGTGATGGTTTCTCTCCCCACGGGTGGAGCAGTTCCCCAAGCCAACCAGTAAAGTCTATGGCCGTGGTAGGCCGTTGGGGGGTGCAGGACTGAGGGTGCAGAAAAGATTAACAGACACAAGGGTTGAAGTCTCCTTTACCTTTACTGGTAGAAGTAGCAGGTTCGTCCAGGGTACCGTCCACAAGAGATGTTGGGAGTCCGGGGCCTGGAAGAAAGTTGGGGTACTCCTCAACTGCCGAGTTCTGAGGCCTCCCTCTTGTGCTACTCTTGGCGGGTCCTGGATGCCTGTAGCTACTCTGCGAACCTCTCTCTCCTCCACGTGTACCGTCCCTTGCCCGTATGACAGGTAGCTGGAGCTCTTTCTGGTTCTCCTCTGGCCACTTTCCCTGCACACTCTGGCGCTGCTGTGCCTCCTGGGCCTTCGTGGTGGACGAGCGACTTGGAATCTCCTGCCCTCCGGTGTTGGCTACTGGGCCTAGAGTCCTTCACAACCTCGGACTCCGGTGTCCGCTTCTGGTGCTCTGCACTGGGGTGAGCCCGGCAACTGTCTCCACTTCCTCAGACTCTCCCCTACGGGTCCTTCACGCTGGCTAGTCTCTGTTCCGGGACGAGTCTTACGCTGCTCCAGTCCACAGGACCTCTTCAGATTCTTCTCTGGAACTGAACTGCCTAACCCTGCCCCCAAACCAGAAATTATAGGAGGGGGGACCTCCCCTTGGGATCAGGTTTCAGAGCTCCCCCTTCTGGTCTGGTGTTGGGAAGGTGTTGTGTTCTGTGGCTTACCTGGTGTGGGTACATTCCCTTGCTTCCAAGCACGGCATGGTCCCCCGGAAGGGGGGGGGAAAGGAAATCGATGCCATTGTGGCAACCGGACTCTGAGGTGCCATATTCCCACAGTAGTCCCAAATCGGATATGCCACATCCTTATCTTGCCCAATATGTTCTGTTGAGGAAGAGTTAGGATGGACCCATACATATTATACATATTAGACTGTTTGCCAAGCCCACTGATGTTGGCGGTGTTTAGTCCAATATGTATGACGCCCTTAACTTTGTCAGCCAGTTTGATTTCTTTTTTGATATGTTCTACATGTGTAATGCTATTTCTGACGTTTCAGACTTCAAATCTTTATTTGCCTTGTGTTTTTGTCTTAAACTTACTACTTCCCAATTTACCATAATGGTTTCTTTATATTAACCGAGAATATAAACATACTACACGTTTCTAGGTTTTGTATTTCACCTTTGTAAAGTATTCTTGGTACGGTAATTTGAAAAGTATCATATTATGGCTGCAGCTGCCCCAACGCTCATGGATCTGCAAATCTGGTCTAGTATCTGAAATCTAAAAGGACTCGATCAAACAAATTATCTCCTTGTTGGTTTATTAACTGAGGGAAAAAATAATCTTAAATTGTGGGTAAAAACTTACAGCTTTTAGCACAACCAGAAGGCTCTATGTCACATTGGATGTTTGGATAGTTAAAATCCCCTATAATAAGGACCCTATTAATATTTGCTGCCAATTCCATCTATTGCAGCATTTCATCCTTTACCTGTTCAGCTATGTGAGGCCTCATTCACACATCTGTACTTTTGTTCAGTATTCTGAAGGTAAAAAGGAGTGTCTACAAAACACAGAACAGGTGTCAATCTTTCAATAAGAGTTTTTCCTCTGTTAGGCTGAGTTCACATGTCCAGTAACCATCCGTGCAGAGTTCCATTGCAGCGTTTTTGCCCATGTGATTCCTGTTGCTCCCAAATCCAGGCCATCAGGTAACTTGCCCAAGTCTTGTCAGCTGCTAGAAGAGTTTCATGACTTCCTGCTCTTTTAAGGTTAGTGCAGGGTCGCATCTGTCCATTGCTGAAGGCTCTCTCCTCTCTTCAACCACAGCAAAGATGGAGGTGTGGCGCCCTGCTCCCACAGGTGACCACTAGCTTCCCTAGTGCACAGCTGGATTTCCACAGAGGGTACCACCTACAAACACCTTCCACCCCAGCACAGTAGGGGGAGCCCAAGTTGCTAACTTAAAGCAAGATCCCCTATAAATACTGGTGCTGGGGGAGGAGTTAGACAGTGTGCAGACGCTAGGAGAGCTGCGAAGACGTCCTGGTGTGCGGCGCCGTGCTAGGCCCGAACCAGTGACCCGCAGTAGCCCTTCTGCTATCCAGCCAGGCCCAGGAGTGGGATCGGAAGGCGAGGAGTACAGAGAACAGTGGGAGTAGAGGAGCCAGTGGAGATTAGCCCTACTAAACACCGGACTTCGGGGGTCTGCACCTGCAGTAGTGCTTCAAGCCAGCAGAAAACCCAGACACACCGTGGAGACTTCAGTCACCCGGTACCCCTGCATACTCAACATAAAGGGAGCCAGACACCGTAGTGAGGAGAGGGCAACGGTGATCATCGAGGGTAACCCGCAGACCGCGCAGGAGGCGAGAGAGAGAAGTGAGGAGGCCAGCCAGGTTATACATGGGCAGGGCTTCAACATCAGGAGAGAGAACTTAAGGAGGCCTTATACCCACTCTTTGTGGAAGTTCAACTGTGCATCTGGTCACCCAACAGTGCTCTGGATTTATTACCTGCAGTGTCACCAGTAAAGGGTAAAGAGACACTCAGCGGTGTCTGTGTGTGCGTTAGTCTCTATGGCGCATGGGAACAGGGAGGAATGTTTCCCTATACATTACCTTGGCCCAAGCCCCTACTCCGAACTGCCCATTCAATGCTGCCCTGGAGGCCCAGCTTCACCTGTAGGAAGCTTTACCACCCTTGCCGCAATACCAACACCCTCCGGAGGACTGCAGCGACGCTGGTAATCCCTCACCAGGTACTACAGGTGACGTCATGAACCGTTCTAATAAAAACTGTATTTAAGAAGTCACTGACCCCCAGAGCCACGGACTCGGGTGCAGCCACCTGTGATGGCAATTCCCCTCACACCGTGCCCGAGCTCTGAGTACCCAGGCTTGGGGGTGGGTCAGAGGTATCCTCCCTGCACAGAGTGGACTTTTTCAGCAGGCCCTTCCTTTGGAGGTGGGTACAGTCAATTAGGTTGATTAACAGTTTCAACAATTAAGGAATGGCTGTTAGGGGCGGCACTCATTCATGGGAGGCAGTACACTTTAGTACACAGTCTGTACAAGGGTTTGAGCTACCCTACGCGTGCTTAAGCACACAGAACACTGTTTTCAGCACTTGTCATCATGTTTATGAAGCCAAAAAATGTGGAGCGCTAAGGGCTTGGGCATTCAACAACTGGGCCAGTAGTTGAGTTCACAATGGCAATACCCAGTGATGTGGCTCTGGCTCACATTGAAAGGGAAATTAAAAATATTAAGAAATAAATAGTTTGTGATGCCAGTTGGGGTGTTCAGCCAATGAGTGGACGCCGATGCTGCAGATGATCTTTGGGGTATAGGTGGAATAAGCGTGTAGTTGTTAAACCCATCCCAAGTAGGGCTGGTTTGCAGGGGATGGTGAGAGTAGTAGTGATGAGTGTAATGGAAAAAGGATGCGCAGAGAGTTTTTTGCTTTACCTTTCACTGTAGGATATTGAAGCAGATCCAGAGACTACAAGCACTCCAGGCACGTGGTCCAGCCAGTCTGAGAAGAACTGCAATCCACATTGCTGGGTGAGTATTATGGCCTTCCTGCTGACTTCTCTTTGTTTGTTGGTTTCTAGGTGCTCTTTTAGGTGTCCGTTCCCCTTCTTGGTACCTTTGGGTGACCTCCGGTCAAGCTGGTAGTGCTCCGTACACCTTGTACACACACCGCTCCACTCCGCACACCTCGTACACACACCGCTCCGCACACCTCATACACACACAGCTCCGCTCCGTACACCTCGTACACACGCGGCTCTGCTCCGTACACCTCGTACACACGTGGCTCTGCTCCGTACACCTCGTACACACGCGGCTCTGCTCCGTACACCTCGTACACACGCGGCTCTGCTCCGTACACCTCGTACACACGCGGCTCTGCTCCGTACACCTCGTACACACTCGGCTCTGCTCCGTACACCTAGTACACACTCGTCTCTGCTCCGTACACCTAGTACACACTCGGCTCTGCTCCGTACACCTCGTACACACTCGGCTCTGCTCCGTACACCTCGTACACACTCGTCTCGGCTTCCGTACACCTCGTACACACTCGTCTCGGCTTCCGTACACCTCGTACACACTCGGCTCCGCTCCGTACACCTCGTACACACGCGGCTCCGCTCCGTACACCTCGTACACACGCGGCTCTGCTCCGTACACCTCGTACACACGCGGCTCTGCTCCGTACACCTCGTACACACGCGGCTCTGCTCCGTACACCTCGTACACACTCGGCTCTGCTCCGTACACCTAGTACACACTCGGCTCTGCTCCGTACTCCTCTTACACACTCGGCTCTGCTCCGTACACCTCGTACACACTCGGCTCTGCTCCGTACACCTCGTACACACTCGGCTCTGCTCCGTACACCTCGTACACACGCGGCTCTGCTCAGTACACCTCGTACACACTCGGCTCTGCTCCGTACACCTAGTACACACTCGGCTCTGCTCCGTACACCTAGTACACACTCGGCTCTGCTCCGTACTCCTCGTACACACTCGGCTCTGCTCCGTACACCTCGTACACACTCGGCTCTGCTCCGTACACCTCGTACACACTCGGCTCTGCTCCGTACACCTCGTACACACTCGGCTCCGCTCCGTACACCTCGTACACACGCTGCTCCGCTCCGTACACCTCGTACACACGCGGCTCCGCTCCGTACACCTCGTACACACGCGGCTCCGCTCCGTACACCTCGTACACACGCGGCTCTGCTCCGTACACCTAGTACACACTCGGCTCTGCTCCGTACTCCTCGTACACACTCGGCTCTGCTCCGTACACCTCGTACACACTCGGCTCTGCTCCGTACTCCTCGTACACACTCGGCTCTGCTCCGTACACCTCGTACACACTCGGCTCTGCTCCGTACACCTCGTACACACTCGGCTCTGCTCCGTACACCTCGTACACACGCTGCTCTGCTCAGTACACCTCGTACACACGCGGCTCTGCTCCGTACACCTCGTACACACGCGGCTCTGCTCCGTACACCTCGTACACACGCGGCTCTGCTCCGTACACCTCGTACACACGCGGCTCTGCTCCGTACACCTCGTACACACGCGGCTCTGCTCCGTACACCTCGTACACACGCGGCTCTGCTCCGTACACCTCGTACACACGCGGCTCTGCTCCGTACACCTCGTACACACGCGGCTCTGCTCCGTACACCTCGTACACACGCGGCTCTGCTCCGTACACCTCGTACACACGCGGCTCTGCTCCGTACACCTCGTACACACGCGGCTCTGCTCCGTACACCTCGTACACACGCGGCTCTGCTCCGTACACCTCGTACACACTCGGCTCCGCTCCGTACACCTCGTACACACTCGGCTCCGCTCCGTACACCTCGTACACACTCGGCTCCGCTCCGTACACCTCGTACACACTCGGCTCCGCTTCGTACACCTCGTACATGCGAGGCTCCGCTCCGTACACCTCGTACACACGAGGCTCCGCTCCGTACACCTAGTACACACTCATCTCAACTCCGCACACCTCGTACACACTTAGCTCCAACTCCGTACACCTTGTACAGACTCTGCTCCGCCCTGTACATCTCGTACACACTCGGCTCTGCATCCACACTGTAATTGTAAATCCCTCCTGACCCCACAGATAGTTTACCTCATCCAGCATGGCTTGCTTCACTGAGCTGATCATGTGACCTCTGACTCCTCCCCTCCATGTGATATCATCACAGGTCCGGTGAGCACAAAGCAGCTATGCAGCATGCTTCTGCTCTGCAGGTGGAGAACAATAGGGGGGCGACCTTGGGCACTCCTGGGGGTGGGGGGCCTGGCAACACCCCCATACCCGGGCCCCAGACTGCCACCACTTCCGTTTGGCAACTGTCTTCGGCTTACTGCAGGCGATGAGTGGGGTGGGTGTGGCCGGACGCACTGGGCGGCTACGGACCCCCAGGGGCCCCTATAGTCTCTCTGACTCTGAGTGAGAGCAGGTTGGCGGAGCCTGGTGCTCCAAGTCCCGGGTTTCCCACCTCTGTGCACAGACTCTCAGACTGCAGTGCAGCACAGCCACACAGAGACTTGATGCTGGCCGGGGGGGTGGGCCCTGCTTGCTTCATGATGCACACAGCCTGAGCCACGTCCCCTACAGTCATGGCCAGGCCCCCCTCTCCCTCAAGAAAATGGCCACGCCCCCTGCGGGGAAGCCCAGGTCCCCTGACTGGAGGCAGACACGTCACCCCCTGATGGCGGGGGTGAGCAAGGTCTATGTATAGGTGGCTAAATCAGCTAGAATGTCATCTCATGAAAGGAACTGCCAGAGAAGATCTTCTGGCCTCTCTACCACTAGTACAGAAGGCCACGGGTTTCTTAGCAGACGCCTCGGCGGAATCTTTTAGGATTACAGCAAGATCTTTAGTCCTGAAAAATACGTCCAGAGAAGCTTTGTGGCTTAGTTCTTAGAGTGGAAATATGGCATCAAAAAACAAATTATTTTTCATTCCTTTTCAAGGGGAATATGTATTTGGGCCAGTTCTAGACCAATTGATAGAAAAAGGAGCAGATAAAAAATGTCTTCTAGAGGCCAAGACCAAACAGAAATCCTTTTGTACTCAACAGTACCTTTGATCGCAGACCCATACTTCTCAGTACAAGAATAAAGGAAAAGGGGTTGGACTAAAAAGGGGGTAAAGGAAAAAGCATTTTTACCTTCTGACAGCGAAAGATAAAGTGATGCCAAACAGGTAGGGGACAGGATTTCAAGATTTCTCCCCCAATAGTAGGAAATTACAACAAGCCACACAACATTACAGATAGTCCAGGAAGAGATGAAAAAACAATTTTCCTCTCTTACTCCTCATCTTTCAAGAGTAACTTCCCTCACGAAAGTTACAGAAGGCTCTATGGAAGGAAGTTCAGAAACATTTAGTGTTAGGAGCAGCAACACCAGTTCCATAGGTGGAACTAGGAGAAGGTAATTGTTTTCATCTCTTACTAATAAAAAAAACCTGGAGGTTCATTCAGAACAATAATAAATTTGAAACCCCTAAACCGATGTCACCTACAAAAGGTTCACAATGGGACAACAAACAGACTTCATTTGTGCAAACAGGATCAATCATGATAGCTTTGTGTATTGAAATATACATATCTTGAGTTGCTACGTACAGCATGAGGCTTTCTTTATCAAGAAATAGACATCACATGAGTTTTCTGTGCGAGCATCGGGAGGCTGTTTTTCTCTTTATGCATACAAAAACCCTAGCAATGGTACACTTACATGTGCAGTGAGTTTGGGAGGTTTTTTGCACTAATTTTATAACAACTAACAAACTAGCAATAAACCTTACATATGCAGGAATTAGAGGTGTCTCAAACTTGGCTCTTGGCAATGGTTTTGTAATACCATCAGCTAACATCTTGTCAGACTCACAATAAACAAACTCTAGTACACCAAATTCCACTAAGTAACGTATGTGGTGATGTTTAACGTCAATGTGCTTAGTTCTTGCACTAATCTTCTCACTGCTGGCAAGTTTAATACATCCTTGGTTGTCCTCATATACAAATGTTGGCTGAGCTAGTGGCTTGCTGAAATCTTCCAAAAGTTGTTTCAACCAAATAATTTCTTGACTTGCATAAGCAGCTGATATATATTCTGCTTCTGTAGAAGACAACTTGACTGACACTTGTTTCCTGCTGGACAAAGAATTTGATTTTTCTCCTAACTCGAACAAGTAACAACTTGCTGATTTCCAATCACTTGTATCTGCAGCCCAGTCTGTATCCACATAACCTCTGAGAGTGAGATCTCCTGATGAAGATATCTTAAGATTTAGTCTTTCAGTTTCCTTAAGATATTGTAAAATTCTCTTAATTGCATTCCAGTCTCTTTGGCATGGCTTGCTCACACATCGGCAGAGAATTCCAACTGCGGCTGTAATATCTGTTCGAGTTGTGGTTGCTATCTACAGAAGCACCCCCACTGCTTGTCTGTAACTCTCATTGGTGGGTAGCAGTTCTTATTCCTTCCAACTTTAATAGATGGATCTGATTGGTGTTACGGACTTTTGCTTTGGACATTCCAAACTGGTTTAGGATCGGAAATTTTACAACTTTGAAAGAAAACCCTTAGTCTCAAGTGCTGTTTGAGAATTTCACCTAGCTTATAAGTCGTTTTCATCTCGATGAGACATGATTACATCGCCTACATATAGACAACATGTATCTGCTTGAGACCTTTTAATCCTTCTTCCATCAAAACTTTGTTCATTTTTGAGTTTCATGCTTTTGACGACTGCTTAGGTCCATAGGAGATTTTTTTGCATTCTACAGAGAAGGTGGTCTTCACTCTTTTTAATATATCCCTTGGGTTGGCTCATGTACAACTCTTGTTCAATATCACCATGTAGGAAGGCTGTTTTGATGTCAAAATGTCTCACTGTCATCTGTTGAACAGCAGCTACAGACATTAAAGTTCTGAATGTGGTTTGCTTCGCAACTGGAGATAATGTAGCATCATAATCTTCTTCACCATACTTTTACGACTACCCTTTTGCAACTTATCTTGCCTTAAATCGGTGAACTTTACCTTCTCAGTCATATTTGTTTTTGAAGACCCACTTACATCCGATAGCTCTTTTTCCTTGTGGTAGCTCCGTAAGCTCCCGTCTGGAGTTGGTGAAGGGACTCCAGCTCTTCATTAACGGCATTTATCCACTTCTGCTTCTCGTGGACAGACCATTTTTGCATTTCTTGCCATGACTGTGGCTTTGGTTCAGGAAGTGTTCTGACCATGTAAGGCCTATTTCACATCAGCGTTTTTTTCAAATTGCGGCAGATTCGGCAGATTTACCGCATCTGCCACCTAAAGCTGGCACTTGCGGCAAACTTGCGGCAAGCCCCATGCATTGTCTATCAGGCTTGTGGTAGGTGCGGCAAGTGCGGTATTTCCGCGGTTTTGGCAGTTGTGGCCGCAAAAAAACGCTGCTGACCGTGTTTTTTTTCGCTGCTACAACTGCTGCAAGTGTCGGATTGCGACAATACCACACCTGCCGCAAGCCCTATAGGCAATGCATGGGGCTTGCCGCAAGTGTGACAGTTAGCCGGCAGGTGCTGTAAATCTGCCTGATCTGCCGCAATTTGAAAAAAAACGCTGATGTGAAAGGGGCCTTAGAAAGGTGTCTAGCTGGGATACCTTTGCTTGGTTTTCTGATCTCCTGACTGGTAGTTGACTTGGTTCTTCTGTATCTTCCTCGCTGGCTTCAGAGCTTATCCAGACTTCAGTATTTTCTTTTTCAGTGTCTGGGTTTGGTGATTGAAATTCTTGTTCTGGTTTCTTGGCTTGAATGACTGGTGTAACTTCCTGGAATTTGAGTGAAACAGAGTTTCATCAATCACTACATCTCTGCTGATTGTTACTGTGTTGGTCTCTGGGTGCAGGATTCTGTATGCCTTTTGAGTATCGCTATAGCCCACCAGGATTCCTTGCTTTGCATGTGATTCCCACTTGGAATGTTTATCTTTGGGAAAATACACAAACGTTTTGCTTCCAAATATCCTGAGGTGCTTCAGGTTAGGCTTCTCGCAGTTCCATAGCTCATATGGAGTTCTATTTGTGGCTTTACCTGGCAGTTTCTTTTGAACATAGCAAGCTGTCATGATGGCTTCTCCCCAATATGTTGTAGGTAGATTCGCATCAAACAACATACTTCTTCCACTTTCACAGAGAGTGCGGTTCTTTCTCTTTGTAATGCCAGTCTGTTCTGGGTCGTATGGTATCGTAGTCTGGAACACGATTACATTCTTTTTCAAAATGGTCTGCACCTTACTACTTGTATATTCAGTCCCATTATTGCACGCAGGGCTTTTGGCATTCTTCCAAATTTGTTACACACTACGGTAAGATATTCTTCAAGTTTCTATGGAACTTCATCCTTACCGTGAAGCAAGTAGGCGACTGTATATCTGAAGTAGTCATCAAGTAATGTGAGAAAATATCTCTTCTTGCTTGGCGTTTGAACACTCATTGGACCGCAAACATCTGTGTGTATCAAATTCAGTGGGTGTGCAGATCTAGTGGTGCTTACTTTAGAAAAGGATTCTTATACATTTCTTATGCAGATTGTCTAGCACTGTACACTATTTCTTTGCATTTTAGCTGATAAAGTTCATTTTGGATTTTTCCTTCTGCAAGAGTGTGATACTTTTTTGATATAATGCAGCTGTTGTCTTTAAAAGTAACTACATTACCTTTTTGAGTAACCTTCTTTACTGACAAATTGTTTTCAAGGCTTGGAACATATAGAACATTCTTTACTGGGATCTTTCTGCTTTGTGCTGAAGAAACTGGACAGTGGAGATAGCCATCGACTACTCCTTCTGAAGTCATATAGTGACTATTAGCTAAGATGACCTTTTCTGACTTACTTTCATCAAGGTCAGTGAAGAAATTCTTGTTATTCGTCATATGGCTGCTAGCACCAGAGTCTATACACCATATATGCTTTGCAGATAAGCCTGTTCTGGTATTAAATGCAGCTTCAACACTTGCAGACTTTTCCTTTACAGCTGTTTTCACCTTTTGATAACTGTTCTCCTTTTTAAGCTGACTCATTCTTGCTTTCCAAATTTTGCAGTCTGCTTTAAGGTGGCCGGGCTTTATACAGACACAACATTCACGAGTTTCCCTTAAATTGCTCTTATTTTTAGGAAAGCCCTGTATCTTTAATGCTGTTTTTGCTCTAGATTCATTACTGCTGCTTACATTCTGCGTTTTTCACTTGAATTCATCTACAAGTTTGCCTTTGACATATTCTAGTGTCAGCTCATCATTTGGCTGTGCATCTAGTGCAGTGACAAGTGTGTCATAACTTTCTGGAAGACCACTTAATAGTAGTGCAGCAACATGAAAGTCTTTGATTTCTTCTCCAATACCCCTGAGATGCTCCACAATCTCTAGGGTGTTTCTTATATAGTCCTGCATATTCTGGCCTTCACTTAGTTTAGGGGCTTTTCACATTAGCGTTTTTTTTTTATCAGGAAAAAACCTGATTCTTACAGGATTCATTTTTTTGCCCATTCACTTTAATGATTTCAGATAGAATCTTGTTACTTCAGGTTTTTCCTGAAATCATTAAAGTGAATGGGCAAAAAAATAGATCCTATAAGAATCAGGTTTTTTCCTGATCTTCCAGATCAGGAAAAAAACGCAAGTGTAAAAGACCCCTTAGACTGGTACAGCTTTCTCATGAAATAAAGCTTATTGCTGAGTTTTGATCGTTCATGCACTTTCTGTAATTCATCCCACATTTCTTTTGCAGTTGCACACTTGCATATATGCACAATCGGATCATCATCTACACTAAGGGAGATTGGCTCTGGCTCATCCATTGAAGTTTGGTGCTTTGTGCTTTTTGATCCCTTGACTCGCCGAAGGGTTTGGGATACTCGGATCCCAGGCGGTGCTGCTGGATCCTATCACTGGTGATCGGTGCCCGGGTCCGTGGCCCTGGTGGTCGCTGAAAAGTGTTGCAATGAAAATAATAAAAGTATATTGTTCGTGATGCCACCTGCAGTTTCTGATGATGACACCAGCGCTACTTCAGACCTCTGGGGATAGTGTTATTGTAGCCAGTTCGTCCCCTGAAGGTCCTCCTCAACCTCTCTTGCTTCACTCTGCTACACTGTGCTCTTCTTCGTTCCTGCTCCCTACTACCCACCTGTATAACCTCCTACTGGGACCAGTTACCCTGTTAAGGGGTTTAACCAATTGGACCCCTTGAGATAGGTGTGTGGATGCAGGATGACAGCCACATATGAACCTCTCCCTTCACTGGCCACAGGGATACCGCACACGCTAGTCTGGGTGCAGTACCCCTTCGTGTCACACCGACCAGTGGAGCGCCACACCTTCTCTAGCCAGTCAACTTATAATGGATGAAGCACTTGTTCCTGATATATTTCCACGTATCTTCTCTTATGAGCAGCATCTTCACCCCAAATTTCCAGGATTGATAATTCTGATTGCTGAGACTTTGCACTGAGAACTTGCAGTGATCCCTGCTTGTGGACATCTTCTCTGTTGCTCTGTGCTGCTTTTGCTTTGGGCTTCTGTTGCTGTATTACTCTTCTGTGCAGGGGCTGGCTGGCTGCTTGTAACCCGGGTGGCAGTCCACCCTCCACAGGCTGAGGAGCAGGGGGGTGCTAGCGGCGAGTTGAGAAGCTGGGGGGGATGGATGCTGGCGATGATTTCTGGAGCGGGCCTTACTGTGTCTCACCTCCCTTGGCTGCCTCCTCTCCAATCCCTGTTCCAGCAGCCCCTGAAGTGTGTGCGACCGCTACGGCCCTAATACTCCACCTTGCAGCTGCTCTCCCTATTGTGGGTGTCCCTGAATTGGGACTGTACCACCGGTCCGGGGGGCAATTGCCACCCTGGCACCTGGGCCAGTCTACCCCTGCTTCTGTGTCACTCTGTGCTCAGTGTCACTCCTGGGGTTCTATGTCACGCTGGAGTTCTGTGTCATGCTAGGCCCATAACCTGTTGGCAGCGGATCATTCAGGATACTTTCAAGCGTGTTGACAACAGAACAGAGCTTTAATTAGCTATAAAAAGGTACAGATATGATAGGCTTTGTGGAATCAGGAATATACATATCTTAAGTGTCTCTGTGCAGCATCAGCAGGCTGCTTCTCCTCTCATGCAAAGACACAGGAAACTGTCTACAGTCACATGGTCTTTCCTGTGTGTGAGCCTCTGGGAGTTTATTTTTTTGATCTAACTTCATAGACAATACACAAACCCAGCAATAGAACACTTACATATACAGGAATGGAGTTGTTGCACTAAACATATTCCAACACCTTTAAAAGGAAGAAACTTCAAGATGGCATCTATCAATCCCCAGGATGCATATTACCACATCCCAATATATCAGGAATACCAGAAATTCCTAAGGTTTACAATCCTGAAGGGGAGTTAGATCCAACACTTCCAATTCAAAGTCCTACCATTCTGGCTATCCTCTGTACCTTGGATGCTCACCAAGGTTATAGCAGAGGTTATGGCATTCATCAGGAAACAAGGGATAGTCATAGCTCCTTATCTGGACAACTTTCTGATAGCGGCTCCCATTGTCTCTCTTCTATAAAGACAAGTACAACAGCTGATCCAGATAGTAACATCTTTAGGATTGATAGTCAACCTAAAAAAAGTCAAGTCTGACTCAATCATGGAAAAAGACATTCCTAGGATGTCTATTTGACTCTCAAAAACAAGCGTGTTTAAATCCCCAAGACAAACAAAGCCTTTTAAAGGTCAATATACTAGCACTCCAGAAACAAAGATCTTTCTCCATTGAATAGGCCATGTCCACCCTGGGGTCAATGATCACATGCATACACATGATACCATGGGCTCAGGCACACAAAAGAACCTTCCAGTTGTGGCGCCCTTGCGGTCTGATCGCTACATAGGGGTACTGCACCCAATCCACGGGAGTGGTATCCCTGTCTGCAGTAAACGGGATGGTAAATCCAGACACCCACACAAGCACCCAACACACCCGGTCCCAGGGACGGCGGGCGAACCCGACAGAGGGAGGGCCCAGGTAGTCAGTGGGATGGTGGGCGGTGGGAAGTTAGTAGGGAAGCAGTCAGGAAATAGAAAAGGGAAGACAACAGGAAGCAGGGGGCAGTGAGCAGAGACAGTAAGACCGAGAAGAGTGAGGAGAGAAAGTTGGCGGAGTAAGGAGAGAGGACGGACCAGGAGGACTTGAGCGGAGATGAGGCTTGTCCCGGGACAACAGACTGCAGAGAGACAGAGGGAGCCTTGGGGCACGGGCAGTGAGCGATCCTCCCATGCGCCCGAATCTGAAGTAAAGTGAGGGGCAGGTTGAGCACCAGGGAGCCGGCCCTGAAGGTGGGGAGGAGACTACGCTCCAACCACGGATTCGGAGGCCAGGAGATCAGGAGGAGCTGTGGCCAACTCCCAACACATCCGCCGAGAAGGTAGCCGTACTAGGGTCAGGGGACATGGCTTGTCACCCGACAGGACCCGTGGCTGCTGGATTGGGGCACTGTGTGCAGAGGCGCGCGCAAGCGAGCGGGCAGCGCTGAGGAAGAGCAACCCGAGAAGGGAGGAACAGGAAAGGAGTGTACTGGACAAGCCATTCTGGTTGCTGAGGACTGTCCGGACTGCAATTGAACCAGATCTGTACCCTGTGGTGCTATCAGAGAAAGCTAAGTAAACCGGGTTTGGAACTCAGAACTGTGTGTGAGACTGATAAGCCGTGCAAGCTGCAGGAGCCTGCCTGTGGGACGCTCCGATCCCTCTCTGCACACAGAGCAGCCCCGCTGGCTCACCATCACCCAAGACCTCTACACCGGATGCCCAGGGGACCCGCTCCACCTGTGGGGAGCAAAACCATCACCGCTGCACTCTCATCATCTCCAGAGGTCCTGGACTGCAGCTGCGGCTACTAATAGCCACATGGGTGGCGTCACGACAACCACCCCCAAATCCCTATAAATTCCCTTATTTCATAAACTCCCCTACTCCCTTTTTTTATTGACTGCTCCGGGGCCACAGACCGGGTCACACCACCATGACACCCCAATCCCCCAACGACGACATCGCCAGAGGGACCCGTCTCCAAGTGCCCCACGGCCCCCATGGGGCGCGTCACAGTCCCATATCCTATCCCACTAGAACGGGTTACCTACAGATCTGAACAGGAGAATTCAGCTACCCACTCCAGTAAAATTATCACTGAAATGGTGGCTCAGACCAAGAAATCTGAAAAAAGATTCACTAGATGCAGTCTCCCATGATCACACGGGTTCCCTCCCCACACAACACTGACACTACACTAGCACCTCTGGGCCAGGAGGGGGAGCTAAACCAGCTCCCTTATATACTCCGGGTCAAGAGGAAGTAGTTAGTTCAGTACGTAGCAGTACTGTGAAGAGTTCAGTTCCTGGGAGAACTGAGAGAGGGACTGTAGTGTAAAGAAGCTGCCTCAGGCTTCTCTACAGTCTGCTCTTGGATTCCAGGCCTAGCCAGGGTCTGAGAAAAGGAGTACAGAAGACAGAGGAACACATCTGGGAGACTGAGTGCCATCACCACTCACCCCAGAGGAGTGCACAGATCGGATACCGGATCCGAAACTGTGACTGACACACACAGCACAGTAAATACCGGATAGTGGAGTTTGTAGATGGACACTGTACCTGAGCGAAGCAACACGGTGGGGTCAGAAGCATAAGGAAGACTCAAGTTGCCTAGCAAATGGGGTACCTGTGAGGAGAGACAATGCCAGCAGCTCAGCTCAAGCAGCCGCAGGACCACACACAGTGCAGCAGTGGGAAGCCAAGGACCCGGACAGGGTGGGAGCAACCCGGCCCCATTACAGACTCCGTGGACAGTACTTGCTGACCAACAACTACAGTAAAGCTTTGGAGAACTACAAAACCGTGAGTCTGTGTTAATTGCACCCTTTGCCCTATATTCGACAGCAGAGATCCCCATCTGCAGAGCCGAACACAAGGCTGCAGCAGCAGGAAAGTAAGTGAATTGCACCTATTACTATACCTCATCCAGCACCAAGACAACCACTGCTGCAAAGTAAGTGCCTGTGTCGACTACAACCCCCATTTTAATCCTTGCAAACCCTGCTCTCCCTCACAAGCAGCCACTGTCTCCACTATCATCCCTATCCTGCAGCATCTATAGCATCCATCATAGACTTTAATCACCACTGCCCCGGGGAACCAGGCTCTACCTACAGAGAGCTGTTCCTTCTAAAGCTGCCAAACATCATCCCTGGAGGTTCTGCAGCAGCAGTGGTCACCCTGACCACAACCCGTGGGTGGCGTCATGACAAACTTTATCCCCTGTATATATTCCCTTTTACTTGTGTGAACCTGGGACACGGTCCGGATCAGGACCTCCGTGACATCCCCAGCAGCAACCCGGTCTGGTACAGAGTACCCCGTCCCAGTGGGCTCCACAATGATTTTCACAGATGCCATTAAAAGAGGATGGGGACTGTTGTCTTTCAAGTCATTTTCCAAGGTCTCTGGACACAAGCGATAAAGGATCATACCTCTAATTTCAGAGAGCTTCTAGCATTTGAGGAGGCCCTCAGGGCTTTAAAATCACTGATTCGAGGAAAATGCGTCAAGATCTTCTCAGTCAACGCGACGACAGTAGCTCACCTTTGCCACCAAGGAGGAACGAGGTACAGACGTCTGAAAGAAACCTCGACACAAATTTTCTCCTGGGCAGAGCACAATCTGAAATCTCTATGAGCACTCCACCTGAAAGGTCTAACCAACGTATAGGCGGATTTGAGCAGCCAAGATCTTATACCGGGACAAACCAGAGGTGTTTCAGACAATATCATAAATCTGGTGCCCACCAGAGATCGACTTGTTTGCAAACCATCGGAATGCAAATACAGAACAATATATCTCACTATATCAAGACATCAGTAGATGCTCTGGCTCATCCATGGAAGTTAAGACTAATTTATGCTTTCCCTCCAATTCCTCTCAAGAACGATTCAGAAGATCAGGACAGAAGGTATAGTCACTATCCTCATAGCCCCCTACAGGCCAAAAGGGAGCTGGTTTGGAATCGTGAATGTAATGAAAGCGGAAGAACCATTCATACTACCAGTTACAGAGGACCTTCTACAGTACATAGGTGTCTAATTCTTCACCTGGCTCCAGAAAAGCTTCATCTTTCAGCTTGGTTACTGATGCTGAGATTCTTAAGAAAAAAAGGATTATTGGACAAAGTAGTGGATACTGTACAGAAGTGTAGAAAACCAGTTACGAATGCAATCTATGAAAACGTTTGGAAGATATTCAATACATGATCATTTTCGTCCAGGTCCATTTTGGCCTAAGACTGCCACAATCCTGGATTTTTTGCAAGATGCTTCAGTCCTTTTTCCAGGCCATAACACCCTTAAGGTACAGGTTTCAGCTCTTAGTACATGCTTTGACCATAGTATAACTGACCATAGATGGATTAAAGGATTCATGAGATCAGCAGTCTGAATTCGCCCAACTAAAACTAAAACTTGTTCCCCTTGAGATCTAAACGTCATTGTGGCGCTCCTATGGTCTGGTCGCCATAAAGGGTACTACACCCATCCCACGGGTGTGGTATTCCTGTTCTCAGGGAAACGGGATAGTAAGTCCAGACACCCACAAAAGCACCCAACACTCCCGATCCCATGGACGGCAGGCAGACCTGATAGAGGGAGGGTTCAGTGAGTCAGTGGGACGGAGGGAAGAAAGGTGGAGGGTGGAAAGTTAGTTGGGGCAGTCGGGAGGAAGAAGTGAGAAGAGGAGGATCCAGAGGACTTGAGCTGCGCGGAGCTCGTCCTAGGTCCCGGAACAGCAGACTGCAGCGAGGCAGAAGGAGCCCCAAGGATGCGGGCAGACAGCAATCCACCCGTGTGCCCGAATCTGAGTGAAGCGGAGGGGCAGGTTGAGAACCAGGGGACTGGCCCTGAAGGTGGCTAGGAGACTCTACGCTCCAACCATGGAATCGGAGGCCACGAGATCTAGAGGAGCTGTGGCCAACTCCTGACACATCCGTCAAAAGGGTAACCGTACTAGTGTCAAGGGACTTGGTACCAGTTGCTGAGAGGACCCGTGGGTGCTGGATTGGGGCACTGTGTGCGGAGGCACGAGCAGTAAAGATGCAGACAGGCAGCGCTGAGAGAAAGAGCAACCCGTGAAGGAAGGAACATAAAGGGGGTGTCTTGGACGAGTTATCCCGGTTCATTGATGGTTATCCGGACTGAGATTCTGCAAGGACAGTAACCTGTGGTGCCACCAAAGTATAAGCTAAGTAAACTGGGTATAGAACTCAGAACTGTGCATGAGACTGTTCATTTCCTACCTGAGGAGCAGTAGACTGATAAGACGTGCAGGCCACCGGAGACCTGCCTGCGAGATGCCCCAATTCCCTCTCCTGCCAGAACAGCCCCGCCGACCTTCCCTCACCGAACAATACACCGGTTGCTCTGGGGAACCGCTCCACCCGTGGGGAGCGAAACCACCAAACCTCCCAGAGGTCCCACACCGACGCGTCGGCCAACAATAGCTGAACACCACGGGTGGTGTCACGGCAACTATCCCTAAATCCCTATTCCCTGAACTTTTATTGACACCGCGAGGGTCATGGAGCTGGGTCTCAACACCCATGACTCCCACAGCCGAACTGTAGCTCGGTTCCAAGTTCCCCACGGCCCGGGGGGGGGTGTTATCATCTTAACAGCATTAACCAGAATTTCCTTCAAGCCACTATCATCGATACCTTAGAGTAAACTCCCTTGTAAAGCTGCCTTCTTAGTAGCTATAACAGTGATGGTGAACTATTGGCATCAGTGCCAGGGAGGGCATGCAGAGTGTGGTGCCCCACATGGTCAGGCATCACAGTGGGGTATTGCACCCGTAAAAGAGGTGTAATCTTCCCCAGCCGCAAGTGGATCCAAGGCTGGTGGGTGGGACCCATTCATGCGCTCCCACATTAGAATAGGGGTGGGAGGTTACCCGGGAGGGAGATACATTCACCTCTAGAGGGACAAAGAGTAGTCAGAGAGAGTCGGGACAGTTGGAGGAGGAGAAGGGAGTTGAAGAGGAGTCGAGGAGGAGTGTGGAGCGAGGCAGAAGGTTAACCCGGACAGCTTTACGCTGATCCGGATGGAAGATGAGAGAGGATCCTGAGGGATCCTGAGAGAAGGTGCCTGACGCGGGAGTCTGGGCCCTAGAGAGAAAGGGGGAACCCCAGCATGGAGCGACCATACTCCAGAGAATTCCCCAGTCCACCATGGGAACGCCGGACTCGAGGACACGGCCAGAGTCCACCTCTGAAGTCGTCAACCTGCTGCTGCGGTCTGTTCACTGGTTGCGGCACCCTGCCAGACGGAGTGGTCTGCCTGCTTTCTCACCATGAGGGAGGGGAGCCCCAAGTCTACCTACAAGGAGCCATTAGGTATAGACTCATCCTAGACGGGGAAGAAAGGACACTAGTTCATCAACTAAGTTACACCACAGGTACCACCATATCCACCTGGCATCCACTTGCAGCCACCCGTAGAGCTACCTGTTCCATTAACAACTTGTGCTGAACTGTGAACTTGTATGCTGATGACTGTTTACAGTACAGTACCCGGGAGAGACTTTGCCTCCGTGTCTTTGTGCTGCAGAATTGAACCTGTTTACTTACAGGAACGCTGCCCCGGAGGACCAGCTCCACCTGTAGGGAGCTTTACTACCCTTGCCGCGATACCATCGCCCTCCGGAGAAGGCGCTGGTGGGCCATCACGAGGTACTACAGGTGGCGTCACGTGACAACAACAAACTCTTATCCCCTGTACTTAACCCCTTATTGAAGTGTCACCCAGGCCACGGGCTCAGGCGCTGCCACCCGTGACATCACCGTGAAACACCCACCGAGCCTGATACCCGAGTACCCCAGGACCTGGGGCTCGACAAGAGCCTCTGCACTGCCGCTTTGATGGGGTAGGATGGGGCAGATTACTATGTGATGGGAACAAGGATGGGCAAATTAATATGTGATGGGACAGATTACTATGTGATGGGGACAGGATGGGGCATATTACTATGTGATGGGGACAAGGATGGGGTAGATTACTATGTGATGGGGGCAGGATGGGGCATATTACTATTTGATGGGGACAAAGATGGGGCAATACTTCCAGGTGACAAGATGGGGCATATTACAATGTGATGAAGACAAGGGTGGGGCAATACTACCAGGGGACAAGGATGGGGGCACATTACTACAGAATGGGGCATATTACTGCAAGGGAACAAGGATGAGGCACATTACTGCAGGATGTGGCATATTGCTGCAAGGGGACAAGGATGAGGCACATTACTGCAGAATGGGGAATATTGCTGCAAGGGGACAAGGATGGGGCATGTTATTGTAGGATGGTTAATATTGTTGCAAGGGAACAAGGATGGGCCATATTACTGCAAGGGGACAAGGATGGGTCATATTAGTGCAAGGGGACAAGGATGGGGCATATTAGTGCAGGATGGGGCATATTACTGGATAGGGACAAGAATAAGGCACATTACTGCAGGATGGGGCATATTACTGCAAGGGGATAATGATGGGACATATTACTGCAAGATGGAGCATATTGCTCCAATGGGACAAGGAGGGGCATATTTACTGCAAGAGGACAAGGATGGGACATATTACTGCAAGGGGACAAGGATAAGGCATTACTGCAGAATGGGGCATATTGCTGCAAGGGGACAAGAATGGGGCATATTACTCCAAGGGTACAAGGATAGGGCATTACTGCAGGATGGAGCATTACTACATGATGGGGGCAGGATGGGGACATTACCACAAGGTGACAAGGATGGGACATTACCACAAGGGGACAAGGATGGGGTATACTACAATGGGATAAGGATGGAGCACTTTACTGTAAGAAGAGGATCAGAATGGAGCACATAGCTAGAAGGAAAAGGTCAGATGGAGCACATACAGTGTTGGCCAAAAGTATTGACACCCCTGCAATTCTGTCAGATAATACTCAGTTACTTCCTGAAAATGATTGCAATCACAAATTCTTTGGTATTATTATCTTCATTTAATTTGTCTTCAATGAAAAAAACACAAAAAGAATTGTCCTAAAGCCAAATTGGATATAATTCCACACCAAACATAAAAAAGGGGGTGGGCAAAAGTATTGGCACTGTTAGAAAAATCATGTGATGCTTCTCTAATTTGTGTAATTAACAGCACCTGTAACTTACCTGTGACACCTAACAGGTGTTGGCAATAACTAAATCACACTTGCAGCCAGTTGACATGGATTAAAGTTGACTCTACCTCTGTCCTGTGTCCTTGTGTGTACCACATTGAGCATGGAGAAAAGAAAGAAGACCAAAGAACTGTCTGAGGACTTGAGAAACCAAATAGTGAGGAAGCATGAGCAATCTCAAGGCTACAAGTCCACCTCCAAAGACCTGAATGTTCCTGTGTCTACCGTGCGCAGTGTCATCAAGAAGTTTAAAGCCCATAGCACTGTGGCCAACTTCCCTAGATGTGGACGGAAAAGAAAAATTGACAAGAGATTTCAACGCAAGATTGTGCGGATGGTGGATAAAGAACCTCGACTAACATCCAAACAAGTTCAAGCTGCCCTGCAGTCCGAGGGTACAACAGTGTCAACCCGTACTATCCATCGGCGTCTGAATGAAAAGGGACTATATGGTAGGAGACTCAGGAAGACCCCAATTCTTACCCCGAGACATAAAAAAGCCAGGCTAGAGTTTGCCAAAACTTACCTGAGAAAGCCTAAAACGTTTTGGAAGAATGTTCTCTCTTTTTGGGCAAAGGCATCAACATAGAGTTTACAGGAGAAAAAAAGAGGCATTCAAAGAAAAGAACACGGTCCCTACAGTCAAACATGGTGGAGGTTCCCTGATGTTTTGGGGTTGCTTTGCTGCCTCTGGCACTGGACTGCTTGACCATGTTCATGGCATTATGAAGTCTGAAGACTACCAACAAATTTTGCAGCATAATGTAGGGCCCAGTGTGAGAAAGCTGGGTCTCCCTCAGAGGTCATGGGTCTTCCAGCAGGACAATGACCCAAAACACACTTCAAAAAGCACTAGAAATTGGTTTGAAAGAAAGCACTGGAGACTTCTAAGGCGGCCAGCAATGAGTCCAGACCTGAATCCCATAGAACACCTTCAAATATCAGGGACCTGGAGCAGGTTGCCAAAGAAGAATGGTATAAAATTCCAGCAGAGCATTGTAAGAAACTCATTAATACCATGTTTCCCCGAAAGTAAGCCCCCCCCCGATTGTAAGGCCGCCTAGGGGTAAAGGGGGGGCCTGCTAATGTAAGGCCTCCCCCGAATATAAGGCCTTACAACCGGGGGGGCTAATGTAAGGCCCCCCCTGCTGCTGCTTACATCTTACCCTCCAGCGTCTTCTTGCAGCAGCCAGCGCGTCGGTCCTCCGGTCCCGTCTTCAGCGGTCTCCTGGATCATGTGACTGGCCGGTTGCACTAGCAATGACGTCATGCGCTGCGACGGGTCACATGATCCGGGAAACAGCTGAAGACGGGAACGGAGGACCGACGCGCTGGCTGCTGCAAGAAGACGCTGGAGGGTAAGATGTAAGCAGCAGCAGGGGGGCCTCAGAGCTGGGGGGGCAGTGTGCCAGCAGGAGGGGGGCTGTATCCACACTTTTGGGGCCTGTATACCCTGTATACCACACTGCTGGGCTGTATACCACACTGCTGAGCTGTATACCACACTGCTGGGCTGTATACCACACTGCTGAGCTGTATACCACACTGCTGGGCTGTATACCACACTGCTGAGCTGTATACCACACTGCTGGGCTGTATACCACACTGCTGGGCTGTATACCACACTGCTGAGCTGTATACCACACTGCTGGGCTGTATACCACACTGCTGGGCTGTATACCACACTGCTGAGCTGTATACCACACTGCTGAGCTGTATACCACACTGCTGGGCTATATACCACACTGCTGGGCTGTATACCACACTGCTGGGCTGTATACCACACTGCTGAGCTGTATACCACACTGCTGGGCTGTATACCACACTGCTGAGCTGTATACCACACTGCTGAGCTGTATATCACACTGCTGGGCTGTATACCACACTGCTGGGCTGTATACCACACTGCTGGGCTGTATACCACACTGCTGAGCTGTATACCACACTGCTGGGCTGTATACCACACTGCTGGGGGCTGTATACCTGTGCTGGGGGCTGTATACCGGGGTGGCGGTCTGCTGTATTTCCCACCCTCGGCTTATACATGAGTATATACAGTGTGTGTGTGTGTGTGTGTGTGTGTGTGTGTGTGTGTATGTGAGTAGGCTGGGGCTGCCAATATAAGACCCCCCCCGAAAGTAAGACAGGGGGCCACTTTTGGCCCCCAAAAAAATGTAAGACAGGGTCTTACTTTCGGGGAAACACGCTAGTTACCGGAAGCGGTTGATCGCAGTTATTTTGGCTAAAGGTTGTGCAAACAAGTATTAGGCTGATTGTGCCAATGCTTTTGTCTGGCCCATTTTTGGAGTTTTGTGTGAAATGATCAATGTTTTGCTTTTTGCTTCATTCTCTTTTGTGTTTTTTCATTGAAGACAAATTAAATGAAGATAATAATACCAAAGAATTTGTGATTGCAATCATTTTCAGAAAGAAACTGAGTTTTATCTGACAGAATTGCAGGAGTGTCAATACTTTTAGCCAACACTGTAACTACAAGGAGAGGGTCAGAATGGAGGACAACTGCAAGGAGAGGGTCAGGATGGGGACATAAATGCATGGAGAGGGTCAGGATGGATCACATAGCTAGAAGAGGATCAGGATGGAGCTATTAGCTAGAACGAGAGGATCAGGATGGAGCACATAGCTAGAAGTAGAAGGTCAGAAAGGATCACATAACTACAAGGAGAGGGTCAGGATGGAGCACAACTGAAAGGAGGGGGTCAGGATGGGGACATAAATACATAGAGAGGGTCAGGATGGATCAGTTAGCTAGGAGAGAATCAGGATGGAGTACATAGCTAGAAGGAGGTGATCAGGATGGAGCACATAGCTAGAAAGAGAAGGTCAGGATGGAGCAGATTACCACAAGGAGAGGCTCAGGATGGAGCACATTACTACAAGGATAGGGTCATCATAGAGCACATTACCACAAGGAGAGTCAAGATGGAGCACATTACTACTTACCAGGAGAAGGTCAGGATGGAGCACATTACTACCTACAAGAAGAGGGTCAAGATGGAGCCCATAACTAGAAGGAGGGGGTCAGAATGGAGCGCATAACTGCAAGGAGAGGGTCAGAATGGAACACATTATTACAAGGAGAGGGTCAGGATGGAGCACATAGCTAGAAGGGGAAGGTCAGGATGGAGCACCTAACTGCAAGGAGAGGATCAGGATGGAGATATTACCACAAGATAGGGACCAGGATTTCAGTATGAAATCTGCTTGCATTCCATGAAAAAAATCTATCTCCTATCTGTCTAATATTCTGCATTTTTTCCATACAGATCAATCCACCTGCTGTTTCTAGAAAGGGCAGTGGCAGCGGCTCAGCTTCAATGTGCAGTACACATGAGCTGGGTGACCACTGCTGAAGAGAAGACTGCAAAGGTAAGTTGAAAATGTATTAATTGTTAAAAAAATTGAATTGATCATCAGGATTTCAGGACTACATGCCCTGTACAGGGAAGAGAGTTGGCATCTGCTGGCTCTCCCCCCTGTGCAGCGCTTGTGATTACCACTGCTGTAATTTAGGTTAAATTACAGTGTTGGAATTTCGCCATAATTTGGTTTTGGGTTGCAGTTTGGGCACTCGGCCTCTGAAAGGTTCGCCAACACTGAGGTATAACAACAGCAAAAAGAGTCAGTGAGTTACACTCCCTGTCTATCTTGGAGCTTTACTTCAATTTTAGACAATAGAATTATATTACGTCTAGACCCATCTTTCTTAATCAAAATTATATCTGAATTTTTCAGGTCCCAAGAAATAATTCTCCCATCCTTTTGTTAAAGTCCAAAACATGAGAAAGTAAGAGAATTCCACACAGCCTTTGCAGCACTGGGGTCTTGAAGTCCTGGGTTCAATTCCCACCAAGGACACTAAGGACAACATCTGCAAGGAGTTTGTATGTTCTCCCCGTGTTTGCGTGGGTTTCCTCTGGGCACTCTGGTTTCCTCCCACATTGTAAAGACATACTGATAGGATGTTTAGATTGTGAGCTCCAAGAGAGACAGCATTACTAATGTATGTAAAGTGCTATTGAATTAATAGCGCTATATAAATGAATACATTATTATTATTATTATTATTACATTGGATGTGTGTAGAAAATATTTTTTATTATCTCCAAGTCAAGCCTGGAGAACCGATAACCTGTTCATTCAATATGGAGGATGGAATAAGGGCAAGAAAGCATTCAGAAGTGCAATAGCCAACTGGATTAAAAAAAAGCCATCTCTGAATCCTACAGTGGTCAAGAACCACTTCCTCCAGGAAACCTGAGAGCACACTCCACCAGAGCCATGTCCGCCTCCTGGGCTGAGAAGGCGAACGCTTCCATTGAGCAAATCTGCAGAGCTGCCACCTGGTCCTCTGTCCATATGTTTACCAAGCACTTGACGCTAGATGTCATGAATAGTGATCTAGCCTTTGGAAGGAAAGTCCTTCAAGCTATAGTCCCTCCATAAAATTTTTCTTTGGTATAACTCCTGTGTGCTTGTGTGCTGTCGTGGAGGGTGAGGAGAGAAAACGGAATTAGACTTACCAGTAATTCTCTTTCTAGGAACCCTCCACCACAGCATGAGTAATTCCTACCCATTTTTAATATTTTTTCTTTTTGTGGTGTATAATCTCTTCCCTGACTTGTGTAAGTAAATCTTGCAACTTCATTTACTTTTGGATATGTGGCGCCCCAGGGTCTGGTTGCCACAATATTAAGCTTGGAAGCAAGGAAAAGTACCCACCTCAGGCGAAACACACACACAACACCTTCCCAAGTCCAGGACAGAAGGGGGAGCTCTACACCCGAGTTCAGGGTAGGTCCACTATAAATTCTGGTCTGGTGGCGGGGTCAGGCAGTTCAGTTCCTAGGAGAACTGTGAAAGATATCCTACGGTCGGGAGCCATGCTAGGCCCGTCTGAAGAAACTGACTAGCCAGTGTGATTGACCCATAGGTGAGGGTCTGAGGGAAGTGGAGAAAAGGTGTGAGGAGTGGAGCAGTGCCAGTTCACCTCAGCACCTAGCGTAGTATTAACACTGGAGTCTGAGTTCATTATGCCCAGCAACTAACACCGGAGGGCGGGTGATTTCAAGTTGCACGCTCACAAGAAAGGCCAGGAGACACAGCCGCACCACAGACCTCAGGAGACGCAGTGAAAGGGGAAGTAACACAAAAAGGGCTCAAGCTGCCTGTCACACTGCCAGGACGGACAAGTGAGGAGAGAGTCTTAGCACAGCTTCAAGCATCCAGGGCTCACAGGGAACAGCGCAGCAGGGAGGCCTCAGAACTTGCCAGGTGTGGAAAGCCCCAACTTGCTTCCAGGCTCCGGATCCCTAACACCACTTTTGAATTGTGCCCTGGATGAACCAACTACTTGCAACAGTAAAGGTAAAGCAGACTGTTATCCTTGTGTCTGTCAGTATTCTGTACACTGAACCCTGCACCCCTGACGAGCCCTGATCTACAACAGACTATTCAGTTGCCCTGGGGACCCGCTCTTCCTGTGAAGAGCTCAACCATCCTCGCTGCTACTCCCATCATCCCCACAGTAATTTTGTCTTACAATTAGCACCGCCTGTAATACTGGCTAACATCTTGTAGTATTGTGTCCCATTCAGGTCCTCATCTTGTAGTAATGTTCCCATCCTGATCCCTTTCTTGTAGCGATATCTTCATCCTGGTCCCCTGCTTGTAGTAATGTAACCATCCTGGGCCCCTTCTTATAATGCCCTTATTCGGGTCCCCTTCTTGTAGTAATGTGCCCCTTCCCTGTCTTCATCTTGAATTAATGCCCCCATCTTGTAGTAAAGCCCTGGTCCCCTTCTTGAAGTAATACCAGATCTTAGTCCCCTTATTGTAGTAATACCCCATCCTGCTCCGCATCTTATAGCAATGTCCCCATACTAATCCTTATCATGTAACAATGTCTCCATCATGGTCCATCTCTTGAAGAAATACTCTATCCAGGTCCACATTTTGTAATGTGCCCATCCTTGTGTCCTTGTTGTAGTAATGCTCCATCCTGGTCCTCCTCTTGTAATAATGTCCCTATCCTGGTCTCCATCTGGCAGAAATGTGCCCATCCTGGTCCAGCAGCATGTCATGCATATCACGACGAGACCAGCAGAGTAGTCCAAGACCCATATGGTTGGCACAAGGCTTTTAGTTTTATATTAATTATTGTTGTGGACTAATGACCAATTTCTTTCTTTTCCTTTGTTTGTGTCCCCATAGATTAGGCATAGATGGTTCATTACTAGCTTTGTCTAGTCAATCACTGTACACACTGTACAACGCTCAACAAGCTGTTTATAAAGTCAAATGCACTTCCCACCATGAACCCAGTGATAATGTGATAATGGGTTTACACGGCGCGATATCGGTGTCCAACTCAGATCCAACTCCGACAAAAAGTCACGTGGTTCGTGAGTTGGACCCGATATCGTTCCTGCATCGTACTGTTTGAAGGTACAATACGATGCAGGAACGATGGTAATCCGATATCGGGGGTCGAATGAGCGTGCTATTCAACCGCCCGATATCGGATGCCTGTTGGAGCCGGATCGTTGCGTGTAAACATCCAACTCCGATGTGTACGCCGACACTACCCATTAACTCCCATGTTAAATGGTCGTTACTGGGTTGGTGGGCGTACACATCGGAGGGACGTTGTTTCCCGATATCGCAACGTGTAAACCGCCGATGCGATATCGGGAAAAGCGCACTAAAAATGCGCGCTCCCGCGCTGTTGTATAGAGATATCGGGACGATATCGCTACGTGTAACCCCACCATGAGTGTAATGAGGGAACAAACTGCGGGATCCTAAGAGTCCGTTCTGCTATGAAGTTAGGAGGCTGGATTTCCATTGTAGCTGGAGCCAACATACCAGCCTCAGTTACAGGGCTATTCGGATTAAAATATAATGTTAACGTGCCTCTTAAGATTTTTTATGGCCTTATGGAGGCACAATATTAATATATGAATTAAATGAAAAATAAAATAAAAAAGCCACTGACATTTGACGTGTTGCATCCCCCACGTCACTATGTAGCTACATCATTAAATTGGTTTTCTTGTTTTATGCAGCATTCATCCCAACAGAGAGGAGCAACCAGCATATAATGAATCCATTCAAGCCCCAATGAGAACAAATCTATTATATAATTGCGAATGGGTTTTTTGCCTTTTCTGAGTCCACTCGCGCTGCGAGTCAGCGTGGTCATGTGGAATACGCCCGAAGCATTGGCCGCGCAGCGGCCATTGCGAGCAGTTCTAAGGCGACTGGCTATGCCCGCGCAGCGGGCATGGCGAGTCGCCTTAGCAGCGCGAAGCATTGGCCGCGAAGCGGCCATTGCGAGTCAGAGACTCGCTCTTCTAGAATCCCGATGCATGTGCATCGGGCACCCAGCTAGTATACATATAAAAATATACTTCTACAAACATGTGATTTCTGCTATAAATGTCCAAGTCCATTTTGCCGTAAGGGTTTGATAAAGTTAACTTTGGTTTATGGCTGGAAATACTGTGAACAAAAGGTCTTGAAATCTTCCGCCTTCCGCAAATTATCCTGCAAAGATAGATTAGGATTAAAGTTCAGGATTAGCGTGCTGGCATGATGAAGACCTGAAATAGCATATGGCTGTGAGAAGAAATACATGTCGGCCTGGGAAAGAGATTCACAGATAGCTAAAGCCTTTAGGAAAATATAAGAATGTGATAATAATCTTTCATTTTCTGCATGCTCCAAATTCCTGCAGAAATATCACTGCATGTAGCGGCCTGTAGGAAGAACATGTTTATATCCCCACTGTAGCGGGAGGAGTAACATTGCTGTCCGGGGAGCTATTATTATCATCTGTTATATAACACCACCACATTACGTAACAGCCTCATCATCTCTATCCAGCTTACATTTGCTCTGCAGTTTTATATTTTCTACCTTTCCCTATTACAAACCCTTTGGAGGCAGAGTTTGACAATACTATTTTTCAAAGTAATTAGTACATGCAAAATAAAATTACTTTTATTAGTTACATCGTACATGCCAACTTTCCTAAATTGGCGAAAAATAGCAAAGTTTGCAGCACATTGTTTAGGAATCATATATATGGTGGTATAGCTATGGAGTCAAAGGGAACCTGTCACCTCCTAAAAGCCACCTAACCTCTCAATACAGGCACCTTCCTATTATCATTATAACTATCCCTCTCTCTGCTAAATGCTTGTTTTCAATGTTGTAAAAAACATTTTTATATTTACTCATTAGGATGATAATGAAGTGGGGGCTATATGCAATAGTTTCCCTGGGCGTGTTGGTTTGCAGCCTCCATGATCCTTTATCACGCCCTGATGGGCGTGATATTGTAATAAGATTCATCTCTGACCCAGCCTCTGTGCTGCTTCTGCTGTGATGTCTTTGCCCTCCTCCTCTCTGTAACTCATAGCACGTAAATCATTTGCCCTGCCGTCAGCTCCAGATTCCTGCCCTGACAAAGCATAAACAGCACAGTAGGAGACGGCACACAGAGGTAGTGGGGGATGGAATGGCCACAGTCAATCAAGCCCCTCCAGCCACAGTGACTGCCTCCATTGCTTCTAACTGTAAGTCTTACAAAGGCTATATCTCAGGGTACACAGCACACCGATACATGGGGGATCCCTTCCCTGAATGCAGCAGACATGCCGCGTTCAGTGCTGCATGTAGATTGCCATGCAGCAGGGGGGTGACTGGTCCTCTTTAAGCTCCAGGGGGTGCAAAACATCCTAGTGGGCCCTAAAAGTGGACCAGTCACCCCCCTAGGGCTTAGTAAACTAAATGTGCCACCTTCAGTAGCACCTATGTTCTAGTCTGTGAAGGTGGCTATAATCCCCTACCCCCATGCACATCTAAATAATTACTTTATAAACTTTCCCGCAATGTGAGTAAATTAATACTTACCGGTCTGGTTGGTGTTCACTCCATCCTCATGCCTCGCCACCATGCTGGTCTTTCGCCGCCTCCTCTCTCCTCCCTGTCTTTTTTCTGCGCAGATCTCTCTCTGGGCTGTGCAGGCGCCGTGTGCTCTTCCCTACAGTGGGCAGAGCGTCTGACAGCATTACGCCACACACGCCAGATACCGCCGTGTTTAACATTGTGTTTTATGCAGACAGTATGGTTAGGAAACTGGCACCTACGGCCGTAAGCATGGAGGTGACCCGAGGACACCGTTGCCATAGTACCCATAATGCTGACCTCAGATAACCTCCCCACGGCTCTGTCATTCAGTGATCAGAGGTCACAGTGAGCAGACGTGTTTTTCATCCCCACAGTCTCTGATGTAGCAGAGCTGCATGTGTCCAGGAAGAAAAGATGAAAATCGTGGTGGGGTACGAGGGTGGAGAGGGGGTAATAAAAATGGAGTCACTAAGTGTCTTTGTGTTTTTATTTCTAATAAAATGATTTGTCTCTGTGTTGTCTTTATTTACTATTTGATATCCTCAATGGCCGGGTCTAACTTGGCCTGACACTAAAAATCTCAGGGCTTAATACCACCTGGCAATACAAAGCTGATATTAACCCCTTATTACCCAGCGTGCCACCACCACCAGGGCAGCTGGAAGAGCCTAGTAAAGCGACTGGAAATGGTGCTACGATAACGTGACATTTAGAGGGGAGGCTGCAAACTGCTATTCTTTGGTGTGGGGGGTGGCCCTAAAACAATGGGTCCTCACCCTGCTGAGAATACCAGCCCTCAGCTGCCTAGTTTTACCTTGGCTGGCAATTAAAAATAAAGTGGAAATCTATGCAGCTGTCCGCTTTCAATGAGATACACTAAAAATACTGCAAAGCCCTATGCATTTATTTTTTAATTTCATTTATTTAACACACTATGACAGCAGGTTGTTTGCCATACACTAATGTCTATGGAAACCCACTGCAGACACCAGTACAGATTTGGAGATCATAGTCTGACTGTGAGAGCGTTTGTGATTGACTGTTGCACTCACTCTGCACTCCCACCTTGTATACTGGTGTCTGCAGTGGATTGCCATACACATTAGTGTATAGCAACCAACGTGCCATCATAGTGTGTTAAATAAATTAGCTAAAAAAATGCATAGGGCTTTGCAGTATTTTTAGTCTAGCCCAGTGAAAGCGGACAGCTGTCAGCTGTCGCCCTCAGCTGCCTAATTTAACTTGGCTGGCAAAAAAAAATGCTTAGGACTGCTCCCTAGTTTTATTTGGCAGCCAAGGTAAATCTAGGCAGCTGAGGGCTGGTATTCTTAGCGGGATAAGGGCCTATTGTTTTAAGGCCCCTCCATGCAAAAGAATAGCAGCCCAAAGCCTCCCCTGAAAATGACGCATTTATTGTAGCGCCATTTCCAAGTGCTTTACCAGGTTCTTCCAGCTGCCCTGGTGGCAGTAGCATGCTGGGTAATAAGGGGTTAATACCAGCTTTGTATGACCAGCTGGTATTAAGCCCTGAGGTTCATTATGTCAGGCCAAGATAGACCTGGCTATTAACAATCTCAACTAAATAGTATAAAAGATGCAACACAGAGACAAATTATTTTATTAGACATAAAAACACAGAGACACTTGGTGACCCCATATTTATTACCCCCTCCCCACCCTTGTACCCCTCCACGATCGTCTTCTCTTCCTGGACACATGCAGCTCTGCTACATCAGAGACCACGAGAAGGAGGAACACGTCCGCGCCCCGTGGTCTCTGATCACTGAATGACTGAGCCTTGGAGAAGGCGGGAAGGTTATCCGAGGACAGTGTTGCAGTTATTATGGCAATGGTGTTCTCAGGTCACCTCCCTGTTTACAGCCGCAGACACCAGTTTCCCAACCCTGCTATCTGCATAAAGCAGAACAGTAAACGGGGCAGGATCTGGCACCTGTGGCGTAATGCTGTCAGATGCTCTGCCCGCTGTAGGGCAGAGCACATGACGCGCCCCAGAGCCATTGGGTACTCGGAGACCGAGCTAACGGTTCTGCTGAAGGAGTTAAGGGAGTTGAGGCCCGGCTCCGTGGCCCCTGGTGTCGAGTTAAAAGCACTGGGGGTAGTGATTTAGGGATAGCTGTTGTGACGCCACCCGTGGTATGCAGCTATTAGTGGCCACAGTTGCGGTGCGGGACCTCTGGGGATGATGGGAGTGCAGCAGTGGTGGTTTCTTTCGACATAGGTGGAGCAGATCCCCGGGGCAAAAGGGAAAGTCTATGGCAGTGGTAGCGTGTTGGGGTGCAGGACTGAGGGTGCTGAATAACCGACAGACACACTGTTTGAAGTCTCCATTACCTTTACTGGTAGTAGTAGCAGGTTTAGTCCATGGTACCATCCACAAGAGATGTTAGGAATCCGGGTGGCCTGCAAGCAAGTTGGGGATCTCCTCACCTGGTGAGTTCTGTGGCCTCCCTGTGGCGCTAGACTTGGTGGGTGCTGGCTGCCTATAGCTAAGCTGCGACCCTCTCCTCCTACGTAGAGTCTCTCACCACTATGGCAGGCACTCGAGTCCTTCCCGGGTGCCACTCCTCTGGCTACTGTCCCTGAGCTCTCTGGTGCTGCTGTGCCTCCTGGGCTTTGTTGTGACCAGGAAATCTGGAATCTCCCGCCCTCCATATTTGGCTCCGGGGCCTAAAATACCCTCACAATCTTGGACTCTGGTGTCCGCTTCTGGCGCTCTGCACTGGGATGAGCCCGGCAACCGGCACCACTCCCCAGACCTGTTTCTCAACTTCCTCAGACCCTCTCCTACGGGTCCCTCATGCTCAGTATTCGTTGTTTCAGATGCTGCACATCTCGTATCTTCACAGCATAGACAATTGCCTTCAGATGAGGGATGAGGAAAACTATTTTGTGAATGGTGAATTTAACAAACAAAACCAGCGCTCCCAGTCTGACACTAACACACAGTGGATTGATTTCTCCAAGACTGTTGGAACACAAAAATTGATGAAATGCTGTGGTATATGGGGTACAAAGATAGTGGGGTCATTCTTCATCAATGGAAACCTCAATGCCCCTGGATATCTGAATCATGTAGCAATTTCAGATATCCAGTTGCGAATTCTCAATAAAGGCCCAGTTACACACACAGATAATTGTGCAGAGATTGTTCGCAGATCTCTGGTTGCAGTGAAATCAAGGACACATTGTTCCATTTGTACACAGCCACAACATGGAACAATGTGTCCATGATTTCACTGCAACCAGAGATCTGTGACCAATATCTGAACAATTATCTGTGTGTGTAACTGGGTATAAGTCTGATGTGTCACATGACCCTCTTCCCATTGAAAAAAATAAAGTTGGATCCAAAATGGCCGACTTCAAAATGGCCTCCACAGTCACCACCCATCTGGAAAAGTTTTCCCCCTCCCATATACTAATGTGCTACAAACAGGAAGTTGATATCACCAACCATTCCCATTTTATTTTGTTGCATCCATATAAATGGCCCATCCTGTACCAGGGTCTCAAAGAAGAACTGGAGAAGATGTGTAAGGTGAAGGTGATAGTGATTCCAGTGGTGATAGGAGCAATTGGAGCAGTGACCACTAAGCTGAAAAAATGGCTGCTACAGATCCAAGGAGCAACATCTGAACTCTCCGTCCAGAGAAGCGAAATGCTGCGAACAACTAAGATCCTGTGCAGAACCCTCAGACTCCCAGGACTCTGGTAGAGAACCCAAGAATGAGGAAGGACAAATCACCACCCCACAGAGGTGAGGGGGGAGTTTTATATAGAAAAGAAAGAAAAAAAGAACTGCACAAACTTATACTTATGAATCCGGGTGCAAATACAGTCCTATGAAAAAGTTTGGGCACCCCTCTTAATCTTACTCATTTTTTTTGTTTAAAATATTTTTTTTGCAACAGCTATTTCAGTGTGATATATGTAATAACTGATGGACACATTAATATTTCAGGATTGTAATGAGGTTTATTGTACTAACCGAAAATGTGAAATATGCATTATTTAAAAAATTGACAGGTGCAAAAGTATGGGCACCTCAACAGAAAGGTGACATTAATAGTTAGGAGATCCACCTTTTGCAAAAATAACATCCTCCAGTCGCTTTCTGTAGCTGTTAATGAGTTCCTGGATCCTGGATGAAGGTATTTTTGACCATTCCTCTTTACAAAACAATTCCAGTTCAGTTATGTTTGATGGTCGCCGAGCATGGACAGCCCGCTTCAAAACATCCCACAGATGTTCAATGATATTCAGATCTGGGGACTGGGATGGCCATTCCAGAACATTGTAATTGTTCCTCTGCATGAATGCCTGAGTAGATTTGGAGCGGTGTTTTGGATCATTGTCTTGCCGAAAGATCCATCCCCGGCGTAACTTCAACTTTGACACTGATTCTTGAACATTATTCTCAAGAATCTGCTGATACTGAGTGGAATCCATGCGACCCTCAACTTTAACAAGATTCCCGATGCCGTCATTGGCCACACAGCCCCAAAGCATGATGGACCCTCCCTCAAATTTGACAGTGGGTAGCAAGTGTTTTTCTTGGAATGCTGTGTTTTTGTGGCGCCATGCATAACGCCTTGTTGTATGACCAAACAACTCAATCTTTGTTTTATCAGTCCACAGCACCTTCTTCCAAAATGAAACTGGCTTGTCCAAATGTGCTTTTGCACAGGCAACTCTGTTTGTGGCGTGCATGCAGAAATGGCTTCTTTCGCATCACTCTCCCATACAGCTTCTCCTTGTGCAGTGTGTGTTGTATTGTTGACCGATGCACAGTGACACCATCTGCAGCAAGATGATGCTGCAGGTCTTTGGAGGTGGTCTGTGGATTGTTCTTGACTGTTATCACCATTCTTCTTCTCTGCCTTTCTGATATTTTTGTTGGCCTGCCACTTCTGGCCTTTACAAGAACTGTCCCTGTGGTCTTCCATTTCCTTACTATGTTCCTCACAGTGGAAACTGACAGGTTAAATCTCTGAGACAACTTTTTGTATCCTTCCCCTGAACAACTATGTTGAACAATTTTTTTTTTCAGATCATTTGAGAGCTGTTTTGAGGAGCCCATAATGCCACTCCTCAGAGAAGATGCAACTAGGAGAGCAACTTGCAAGTGGACACCTGAAATAGCTTTTCTCATGATTGGATACACCGGGCTATGAAGTACAAAGCTCAATGAGGTAACCAAACCAATTTAGTGCTTCAATAAGTCAGTAAAAAGTAGTTAGGAGTATTCAAATCATGAAAATCAGAAGGGTGCCCATACTTTGGCACCTATCAATTTTTGAAATAATGCATATTTCACATTTTTGGTTAGTACAATAAACCTCATTTCAATCCTGAAATATTACTGTGTCCATCAGTTATTACATATATCACACGGTTTTGAAGATTAGGATGGGGTCAGCACCACCTTGCAGCGTCTCCCATACAGCCTGGAGAGATTTCACCGCCGCCTGCAAGCTTTCTGCCCTTGGCTATGAAGGATGATGAGGAGGGTCCTCCCTGCTGCCCCACTCTGCACGCTCTGGTGCTCACTCCCAACAGTCCGATACGTCACATCCAGTTTTGTATTATAGGAGAAGAAAAAGAAGTCGCACTCAGAGCTTCTATAAACAGCGGTTATTTATTGTGCTTCAGTGCACACAGCAGGTGGTGGCATGCGAGTGGGAGGACGGGGGGCACGACGTTTCGCGCCGTATAAGGCGCTTCAGCAGGTTAGTCCTCAGTGTATTGTTGCACTTGGCAATTTATACACCCCCACTGATGACGTCACAAACTTAATTAGTGAACATGTGTGAAGTTAAGATTATGGAGCTGAAACCAAAACAGCTCTTAAAGTGACAGTGCAATTAAGTGATCAAAGTGCATTGCATACATACAGTACAGTACTATGTGCTTACAATATATACAACTAGATGGCAGCCCGATTCTAAAGAACGGGTAGTCTAGAATCCATGTATAGTTTATTTACTAATAGTTAGGGTAGTGCGGTGAAATTAATTGTGTGTATACAGGCGGCTCTGTGGGTAGCAGAGTATATGTGTGGCTCACTGGCTAGCACTGCGCGCGCTGAGATTAGTCAGCGCAGCGGCGTGGGCAGAGTGGTCAGCGCAGCGGCGTGGGCAGAGTGATCAGCGCAGCGGCGTGGGCAGAGTGGTCAGCGCATAAACACACATACACACACACACACTCCGCTATACTTACCACCGACCCTGCGTCTTCTCCGGCGCCTGGATCCTGAGTCAACATGTGGCCAACCCGGGACAGCTGGAGGGGGCAGGGGACGGCTGGAGGGGGCAGGGGATGGCTGGAGGGGGCAGGGGACGGCTGGAGGTGGCAGGGGACGGCTGGAGGCTGGAGGCGGCAGAGGACGGCTGGAGAGGGCAGAGGACGGCTGGAGAGGGCAGAGGACGGCTGGAGGCGGCAGAGGACGGCTGGAGGCTGGAGAGGGCAGAGGACGGCTGGAGGCTGGAGAGGGCAGAGGACGGCTGGAGGCTGGAGAGGGCAGAGGACGGCTGTAGAGGGCAGAGGACGGCTGGAGGGGGCAGAGGACGGCTGGAGGGGGCAGAGGACGGCTGGAGGGGGCAGAGGAGGGCTGGAGGCTGGTGGGGGCATAGGACGGCTGGAGGGGTCAGAGGGAGGCACACAGGCTAGAGGGGTCAGAGGGAGGCACACAGGCTGGAGGGGTCAGAGGGAGGCACACAGGCTGGAGGGGTCAGAGGGAGGCACACAGGCTGGAGGGGTCAGAGGGAGGCACACAGGCTGGAGGGGTGAGAGGGAGGCACACAGGCTGGAGGGGTGAGAGGGAGGCACACAGGCTGGAGGGGTCAGAGGGAGGCACACAGGCTGGAGGGGTCAGAGGGAGGCACACAGGCTGGAGGGGTGAGAGGGAGGCACACAGGCTGGAGGGGTGAGAGGGAGGCACACAGGCTGGAGGGGTGAGAGGGAGGCACACAGACTGGAGGGGTCAGAGGGAGGCACACAGGCTGGAGGGGTCAGAGGGAGGCACAGAGGCTGGAGGGGTCAGAGGGAGGCACACAGGCTGGAGGGGTCAGAGGGAGGCACACAGGCTGGAGGACAGAGCAGCGTGTGGGGCTGCAGACTCACCACGGGCCGGGAATCAGATGTACTGTAGGAGGAGAGGAGGGGCGGGCAGAGCTGCAGGAGAGGAAGTCCCACCCTCCCTCCTCTCTCCTCTCTAGGCGCGCGGCATGTCTGGAGGGCAGAGGGTGGAAGGGAGTGGCTGGAGGGCACACGGAACTTCCGAGATCGGAACGTTCCTGTGCCGCTGTCTGTAGCCGCGCGCAATGCACTGGATGACGTCACCAGCCCTGGGCGAAGACCATCACGGAAGTAGGCGTGGCCTTTTCCGGATGTGGCCTTCGGGTTTTATATACAAGATAAAAACCTTTTTACTCACAACCACAGGTTAAAAATATTTTTTCCAGTCATAGGCCAGTACACTACTTGACTTACCCTCTTCTCTTTCCTGATAATATAGTTATTACATATATCACACTGAAATAGCTGTTGCAAAAAAACTATTAAAAAAATTAAAAAAAGAGTCAGATTAAAAGGGGTGCCCAAACTTTTTCATATAACTGTAATCCTAAAGAAATGCAGTGTCCCAATGCAAAATAATAAAAAAATAAAAAACCGGCAGCACTCCAAAAATATGATAGCAAAAAGTGGACTTTAATGAGCCTAAAGTGGCACTTTGTTTAAAGTACATGAAAAAGGTGTTGTCACACAGAACCGTCGTACCATTTTGGGCTCATTAAAATCCACTTTTTGTTATAATTTTTTTGGAGTGCTGCCTTTTTTTCTTATATATAATGCCCTGCACTGGTATTAGTTGTATATAAACTATATGCTCACTGCCAACTCCTTAATTATCGGCCTAGGAGTAGAAACAGCTGTAGCCTTGTTCATGAATAGTTGGTAAATTACGTAATTATCCTGACAATAGGGGGCAGCAGAGGGCTGTTTGTGACATGACTTATTATAAGGCTGCTCACAATGTTATCTGTAGAGGACACAGCAGTGGACTTTACTGCACATGCTCACTGTCTTATTAATATCCTAGGACAGGTTTATATGAGTCAATGGTCATTTTACTTTTATAGTGATTACCTTGTTGAACAAAAGTATTGTGGTTTGCTAAATTCTGAGCATTTATGAACCTATTCAGAATGAATGTCCTTTACTTATTTTCTTTTAACAACCCCTTTATCCTTCCTCTTAGGCTGCTTTCACATAGCAATTTTCTGCCATCCGTGGCTGTCCGTTGTACAACGGACAGCCACGGATCAGATTTGGCCCCCATGTGTTCCTATGGGCGATGTATCTAATCAGATTTGGCTTTATTGCCATCTGATGTGTGTCAGATCTGATTCTTTCCGATTTTTCGCTGTACCCAAAATCGGAGACTGCTCCGATTTTGGGCACAGCAGACCAAATCGGATCCGACATGATTAGCGGCAATTAACATGGGGGCCTATAGAGCACGGGTTCGGGAAAACTTTGGATCGTTTTCCCGGACCCGATTTTAGTGTATGGAGCATGCTCAGTACACTACAAATGCTGTGTTACCCTTTAATTTCACTTCCGCAATGTATATACTTACATTGCGGAAGTGAAATTAAGTGAAGCAAGGGTTAATAATAAAAAATAATCTCACCTCTCCGGCGTGTCCCGCGATGTCTCTATCTAGCTCCCGACAGCTTAAGGATCTGGCGGGGCAGAGCAACCCGATCGGCTGATCTGTCACATGACCGGCATTAGCTGAGCGGTTTAAAATTAAACCGCTCAGCTGATGCTGGTCATGTGACCAATCAGTTGATCGGGTTGCTCTGCCCCGCCAGATCCTTAAGCTGTTGGAAGCTAGATGGAGACATTGCAGGACACGCCGGAGAGGTGAGATTTTTTAAAATATTTTTAACCCTTGCTTTACTTAATTTCACTTCTGCAATGTATGAATTGCGGAAGTGAAAGTGCCCTTTCTGTGTCGGCGTCTGTGAAAATCACGGACCCGGACACAGAAATGGCATTTGGAGGCTCACATGCAATCCTGTCCTTTTCTGTCCGTGGGGTCCTGCAAAAAATAGGATCCCCACGAACAGGAAAAAATCGCAATGTGAAAGCAGCCTTATATTGTTCCAATATTTTCCTTTTTCTTGACAGTTCCTTCACGTTATACATTTTGCACAGCAAATCAATTAAAGAGGACCTGTCACCCCCCGAGGTGAATGGCAATCTAAATGCACATGTGAATGCAGCATGCCTGCTGCATTCAGGGAAGGTCTCCCCCATGGCTCTAGCCTCGCTGTGCTCTGAGAAATAGACTTTATAAATCTTACATGTAGTGAGTCCGAAGGGCCTTCCTTCTTATAGAGTCAGCGCTGGTACGGACGTTTTTCCCTGCCTCCGGCCGCTCTGCGCCACCTCCTGCTACTCTGTTCCTCCTCCTTATTGTGCCCCCCCCTCCTCACTTGCGGCGGCGTCTAAGCTTATGTTCTCATGGAGCCACATAGCAAGGCATGCTGCATTCAGTGGTGCATGCACCAGGGGGTGACAGGTCATCTTTAAGATCCTGATCTGACATTAGATTTTTGTGAATTGCCTCTGTTTCATTGCTTTCCTCTTCTCTTCTCTTGTGCTTCCTCCCATAATCTGGAATTTACTAACCTGATACATCAGACTTTCTCTCGCAATCAAAATAATTTTCAAACTTGCAAATGTGGCACCCCAATGTGCCACAGTGTCACCACCGCCCCCAGGTGGTGGTGTCACGCTGGAGAGCAACACAAGAGTCTTCTCATCAGGCAGGTAACACAACACACACAACACCTTCTGCCTTCAGGGCAGAAGGGGGAGACCAAACCAAGGTTCAAGGTGAGCTCCCCTATAAACTCTGGTGTGGGGCGGAGCCAGTTAGTTCAGTTTCTAGGTGGACTGAGGAAGGCATCTTGGTGGACTGGAGGCTGTTTGAGCTCGTCCCAGGATCGCTGACTCGGTTATAGCCCTAAGGCTAGAGTCTGAGGAGAGTCGAAGGAAGACCTGGGGAGCTGAGCAGCACCGTGCTCACCCTAGAGAAACCGCACAGAGAACACCGGAGTCCGAGACTGTGCAGGGCCTAATGTCCCGGCAGTCAATACCGGAAGGTTGGGAATTCCAGGTTTCCCAGCCACGCAGTGCCTGGAGGCAAAGCAACGCAGAGAGTTCAGGAACTGTTTCCCGAAATGAGGGTTAAGAAAAGACTCGAGTTGCCTGCCATACCGGCACCTCGCATGAGAGACAGGGCCAGTAACTTTGCTAATGCAGTAGCAGGAGCCCAACCACAGAGCGCAATAAGGAGGCCAACGATCGGGCCGGGTGAGGAGAACCCTGAGTTGCTCTGAAGCAAGGATTCCACTGACAACTGGCTGGAATGCAGATGCTCCAGTAAAAGACTGAGTAACCACAAAACAGTGAGTCTGCCTGTTACTTTATGCCCGTCGTTCTGCACCCGACTCCTTACTACATCTACTGCCCCGGGGATCCACTCCGCCCGTGGGGAGCCGCTCCATCTCACTTGCCCATCCATCACCCCGGAGGTTCTGCAGCAGCCATGGCCACCTATAGCCACATACCACGGGTGGCGTCACAAATAATTTTCATTTTAAACCACTCCACAAGCTAGAAATCTCCCCCTTTTTTCAACTGAACCCAGGGTCACGGAAGCCTGTGACTCCACAGAGACCGTATAGCCTGGTTCCGAGTACCTCACGGCGCTAGAAGTGAGTCACAATCCCCCCTCTTTAATCTTCATAACCTGCACCCTCCTCCAATTTTCCTCTTTAAACCTCCATTACCATCATTTACTGAATAATAATAATAATAATAATAATAATAATAATAATAATGAAGATCTGCAATTCTGGCAATGTAAACTTCTTTCAGTCTGTTGGACACACTTGTAATAGTTGGTCAACATTCTACAACTTGCTACTGTTATATTTACCGTAATTAAAATGCCACTATAAATTAGTATGCAAATTGCCTCTGCAAAAAGGACTACTAGCGCCACCTATTGGAAGTAGCAATCCTAAAAGTCAATATTGACCATTTAAATTAGATAATTTCTAATGACATTTCAATGTGAAAAATTGTGAGTAAATATTAAAATGCACAATAGAATTTTGCTTCAACCTGTATAATTTTCTAAGCTAGGTACTAACAGCTGTATCAAAATACTATTTTCCCCCAAATACTTAATATTACCGTATATACTCGTGTATAAGCCGACCCGTGTATAAGCCGACCCCCCTACTTTAGCCCCCAAAACCTGGGAAAACCTATTGACTCGCGTATAAGCCGAGGGTGGACCCCAGCACAGGTATACAGCCCCCAGCAGTGTGGTATACAGCAGCCCCCAGCACAGGGGTATACAGCAGCCCCCAGCACAGGGTATACAGCAGCCCCCAGCACAGGGGTATACAGCAGCCCCCAGCACAGGGGTATACAGCAGCCCCCAGCACAGGGGTATACAGCAACCCCCAGCACAGGGGTATACAGCAGCCCCCAGCACAGGGGTATACAGCAGCCCCCAGCACAGGGGTATACAGCAACCCCCAGCACAGGGGTATACAGCAGCCCCCAGCACAGGGGTATACAGCAGCCCCCAGCACAGGGGTATACAGCAGCCCCCAGCACAGGGGTATACAGCAGCCCCCAGCACAGGGGTATACAGCAGCCCCCAGCACAGGGGTATACAGCAGCCCCCAGCACAGGGGTATACAGAAGCCCCCAGCACAGGGGTATACAGCAGCCCCCAGCACAGGGGTATACAGCAGCCCCCAGCACAGGGGTATACAGCAGCCCCCAGCACAGGGGTATACAGGGTTCCCGACGGCCCCCGGCAGTGGTATACAGCCCCCCCGCCTAGTACCGGGCCCCCATGCTGCGGCACAGCATACAGTAGCTCATACATTACCATCTCCTGCAGCGCGCGCTTCCTCCATCTCCCGCCCGGCTTGTTGCTGTAGTGTCATGTGACGCGCCAGTCACATGACACTACAGGAAGATGCCGGCTGGGATATGGAGGAGCCGCGCGCTGCAGGAGATGGTAATGTATGAGCTACTGTATGCTGTGCCGCAGCATTGGGGCCCGGTACTAGGCGGGGGGCTGTATACCACTGCCGGGGGCCGCCAGGGGCTGTGTGGGGCAATATGCACTGCATCCCCTTGCCGGGGATGGACAGGGGGATGCGTGCATATTAATGAGGCGGGCCCACGTGACCGCGCGGTGTCACTGCAGCCCCCTCCTGCCTCCTCCTGCCCCCAGTCAGAGCCCCCGTCCCCGTCACACTCACACTATATACTCGTGTATAAGCCGAGGGGGGACTTTTCAGCCCAATTTTTGGGCTGAAAAAGTCGGCTTATACACGAGTATATACGGTATATGGTAGTTGGATTTGTCTGATTCTGCAGCACTGTAAAACCCTTGTGATTGCTTTCTTACTGCACATTGGTTTACACTTCGGTTCTGTCTGAATCTGCATCATATGGTGGGTTTACACGTTGCGATATCGGCGTCCAACTCCAACCAAAAGTCACGTGGTTCGTGAGTTGGACCCGATATCGTTCCTACGTTGTACGGTGTGAACGTACAATACGATGCAGAAACGATGGCAAACCAATATCGGGGGTCGAATGAGCGTGCTATTCAACCGCCCGATATCGGATGCCGGTTGGAGCCGGATCGTCCCGTGTGACAGCCCAACTCCGATGTGCGGGACAACGTCACCCATTCACCACCATGTTAAATGGTCGTTCCTGCGTCGGGGGGCGTACACATCGTCGGGACGTTGTATCCCGATTTCGAGACGTGTAAACCGCCGATCCAATTCTTGCAAAACCACCCACAAAAAGAGCGCTCCCCGCGCCGTCGGTTCCATTATCGGACCGACGTTGGAGCGTGTAAACCCACCAATAGACCAGACCCGTCACACTATGCACCAGTAGCACCAGCTGGACCTCATTGACTGAGTTATATTAGGGCCTATCATGTTCAACCAAAAGAAAACTACTCCATTCTGTGATTCTCTTCCTTGGAAATGTGATAACTCTACTTTTGATGCAAATATGACTGTAGCCTTAGATAAGTTTAACAAATTAAGGTGTGAATCATATTATTTCTGCAACAAAAAATGGATATGTTGGGATCCTAGTAGTTAAAGATATATTTATATATATATATATATATATATATAAGAAAAAAAAAAAACCAGGTGATGGAGGGTGTAGATGGTGTCTGCCCACTGAAAAGAGTGGGGTGGACAAGGAGGATAGGGATATCAGAGTAGGACTCATCAGACCCTGAAGTCACTTTGTCGCAGCTGATGAGCAAACAGACATTGGCCAATGTATGTACCAAGAACTTCAGAATTAAATAAAAAATTGGAGATTTTTGAGTTTTTTGAAAAAAACGTAAGTTTTTAAACTTTTTCCTCAAATATATATAGCTAGTAGCTTATGTACATCATTGGTAGTAGCTGTGTGCTGCAAGGATCTTTTTCATATATATATATATATATATATATATATATTATGTGTATATAATATATTTTTTTTCTTTTTTTTAAACCCTGGAAAAAGAGACCGTGACAGATTTGCAAGGCAAATATTGAGTATAACACTGCAAGGGGGCCCTCTAGAGGCCAGAGTGAGAATACAGAAGGAGGAATCTCGCTGTTTCCTGTATTTCTGTCCTGCTATCCCAGCATTCTTCTTCCTTCTGAAACGTTACTCACATTTCTTTAACTTCTTATGTATAGGTTACCGATGAAATCACCAAGACATGGGGGGAGGTGATTTGCTAAGCACAGGTTAAAGTTTGCATACATAGGATGCCATTCACATTGATACATATGAAGCAGAGTGAATGCTACCCAACGTTCCTGCCACCAGACCAAATGGACAGCTCAGTACGATGCTTCTGCACCACTGGATGAATGACGCCCCATGGGGTCCAGCTGCACCCTGCAAAAATGATATAAAATGTGCAAGAATTTTTTATGATAAACAAAAAAATTATTTTATGGGGTATTGGTAGATGGTAGATTGGCAGATGTTTTGGGCAGACATTTTAAGCTCGTAATCTACGTCATAGATCCCCACACTTATGAGTCCTATCAAAATACTCAAAAACTACTAAATAAATGGCAGCATAAGAATAACATGTTAGTATATTCTCCTTTGTAAGTGTGGCACCCCATGGGTTAATATGCCACAATAACATCACATGGGTTCTCTCCCTACTACACACTGACAAACACTAGCACCTCTGGGCCAGGAGGGGGAGCACAACCTGCTTCCTTATATACTCTTGCCCATGAGGAAGTAGCTCAGAACAGCTCAGGAGACCGTGCAGCACGGTGTAGTGCTGTGAAGAGCACGAGTTAGTGCAGAACTTAGTGCAGACCTAGCAAGGGTCAGAGGAACAGGAGAACTACAGACTGAGGAACACGTCTGGGAGCTGGAGTGATACCTTCACTCGCCCCAGAAGAACGCACAGAACGGACACCGGATCCGCTACTGTGTCTGGCACCCACAGCACAGTGAATCCAGGAACAGTGGGATCTCTAGATGCCCCTAGTACCAGTGCAAAGCAACACGGAGGGGTCAGCACAGCACAGAGGACTCAAGTTGCCTAGCCAAGTGGTACCAGCAGAACACAGATAGAGAGACGTGAGAAGTCCCAGCAGCTCAGCTAATAGCAGCGGCCAGGACACACACACAGTGCAGCACAAGGAAGCTGACGACCCCGGACAGGATGGGAAGAGAGCTCAGCCCCATTACAGACTCCGTGGACTATAATCTGCAATAACATCAGCAGTAAAGCTTTGGAAAACAGCAAAACTGTGAGTCTGTGTATTGATTGCGACCTTTGCCTTACATTCAGCACAGAGAGCTTGCCCTGCTACCAGCCTGTCAGCTCTGCAGCCTCGGGAAAGAAGGAGAATTGCACCAGTGTCTACCAAACGTGAGTGTGTGTCCTTTAACCCCGTCTCCACCATCTATACCCCTTATAGACTATACCATCACTGCCCCGGGGAATACAGTTCTACCCACGGGAACTATACCATCTATGCTGCCACTACATCATCCCCGGAGGTTCTGCAGCAGCGGCGGCCCCCTTACTGGCCGCATATAGTGGGTGGCGTCACGACTGACATTTCCCCTGTAAATAATCCCCTTTTTATTGCCGAGCCCGGGACACGGTCCGGACCAAGCCACCCGTGACTTCCCCGGCACCATCCGGTCCAGTACCGAGTACCTCCGTCCCGAGGGGCCCGACGACCTGGCGTTACTAACAGGATCTACCCGGTCCAAAAGAATTGGACCCTGTGCGCCATCTGAACTGTATATTTGAGAATCCGCCATTTTGGAGCGCGCTGGAAAGAAAGGGGGCGGTAACCTGCATTGGCGCGAACCCAGTCTCCTCCCTTGGTGCTGACGACATCCGGCGGGGAAGAAGATCCCTGTTGCACCCCGGAACCTCCCATAGACATCCGGACGGAAGCGGAAGACGGAGGGCGGATATTAACTAAGGGGGCCCAAGATGTCGCAGGCCGATGCACAAGACGGCGACGGAGCAGCCGGTGGAGCTGCAGCGCCGGACCCAGCGATAGTACCCGGCGGTGCAGCGGTGCAAGGAACAGCATCCATAATGCCATTCCTGATGCCGTATACTCCAGGGGCAATGTGGCTGCCCCAATACTCCAGTGAGCCTAATACCTTAACTGACTTTATGCAAAAGATTAAAGAGTATTATGTGATGTATCCCCTCACTGAAGCCCAGCGTGTAGGAATGATAATGGGACAGTTAACAGGCAATGCACGGCGTGAGGTTGCGTCCTGGCTGGACACGGATAAGGACACTGTAGAGCATCTAGTAGCTAGACTGAAAGCAACGTTTGAATCTGCTGTTGATACCCGGGCTAAGATGAGGTTCTTTGCATGCCACCAGAAACCTAAACAGAGTGCCAGAGACTTTGCCGTGAACCTGCAGGAAGCACTCAAAGCCCTTAAGCTGGCAGAACCTGCTGTAGCCCCGGGAGCTGATAAAATGCTACTTGACCAATTTATAGAGGGCCTCCATTCCCCTTCCCACCAAGGACAGTTAAGCATGATACTGCTGCAGAACCCTGACATGACATTTACTGAGCTGAAAGATAGAGCTATCCGTCTGCAGCAGCTGGAAGAGCCACGGGAATTAACATCTGTACCTGACACTGCAGCAGCACCTCAGCAGCCGGCAGCGCCAGCGACATATGCCATGTCAGCGACTGCTGCTGAGGCCGGGGAATACATCTCCAATGCAGCCCTCAATCAAAAGTTAGATGCCCTGACAGACACCGTGATCTCCATGGCCAAGGTCATCAAGGAACTGCAAGAGTCAAAACCTGCACCCGAGATCCAGAGGACGACCAGCAGAGAGGATGTTCCGTGGATGAGGCCCAGAAGATACCCAGCAGCAAGAGGACGACCCAGCGATCGCTACCAACCAGATGGACGGCCCATTTGCCGCCGTTGCCAGAAATCAGGCCATCTTTCTCGTGAGTGTCCTTTAAACGACGATTCCCTGGGCAGGCGGGCCGCTCCCCAGGAATGAACGCTCAAGGCCCTCAGCCTGGTATGACAAATTCGTGGGAGGAAAGCCGGTGATCCCTATTGTGTTGGATGGCATCCCCTTTAGTGCCTTGCTGGATACCGGATCCCAAATAACATCCATCCGACATGTTCTTTATAAAAGGTAATGGGCTGAGATATTACTAGTGCACCAGATGACTTTAATTTTGCTGTATGGGCTAGTAATGGACAGGTAATACCAAAGGCCGGATTTAGAGAGATGAATATTTAGGTTGGGAAGGCAGAATTGCAGAACCAGGGTATTATAATCATAGATGTGAACCCGTGATGCTGATAGGAATGAATGTAATTGAGAAATGTTTTTCCGAAGTGTTAAGTGTTTTGCAGCAAATCGGCGAGACTGCCGGAACTGGACAACAGAGGCTTCTGCACAAAGAGATCAAAGCCCTGATGTTGAAGCAGCAGGTAGAAATCTCCGGAGGTGAGATCGGCAGTGTACAAGTAAGTGATCCAATACCCATTGTAATTCCTCCCAAAACTGAAATGATGGTCTGGTGTAGAGCCGCAATAGGCATCAAAGGGCAAGACTATCAGGCCCTGGTAGAACCCGTGTACTCAGACAGCAGACCGACCATACTCACTGCTAGAGGAGCAGTTGACGTACACAGGGGGAGAGTGCCATTACGCCTATTAAACTGCGGAGATGATGAGATCACGTTACCAAAGTATGCTACCATGGCTAAGTTGTACACGGTTGATAACAATAACATCACGGCTGTCGAGCCCTTGGACCCGTCAAGTCAGGCGGATGACAATGGCTCAGAAGAGAAGCTGGAGGATTGGTGCCAAAAGTTGCATGTACAGTGCCTACAAGTAGTATTCAACTCCCTGCAGATTTAGCTGGTTTGATAAGATGCCAATAAGTTAGAGCCTTCAAACTGCAAACGAGGGTAGGATTTATTAACAGAAGCATAAATCTTACAAACCAAAAAGTTATGTTGCTCAGTTGAATTTTAATAAATTTTAAACATAAAAGTGTGGGTCAATTATTATTCAACCCCTAGGTTTAATATTTTGTGGAATAACCCTTGTTTGCAATTACAGCTAATAATCGTCTTTTATAAGACCTAATCAGGCCGGCACAGGTCTCTGGAGTTATCTTGGCCCACTCCTCCATGCAGATCTTCTCCAAGTTATCTAGGTTCTTTGGGTGTCTCATGTGGACTTTAATCTTGAGCTCCTTCCACAAGTTTTCAATTGGGTTAAGGTCAGGAGACTGACTAGGCCACTCCATCACCTTGATTTTTTCCCTCTTGAACCAGGCCTTGGTTTTCTTGGCTGCGTGCTTTGGGTCGTTGTCTTGTTGGAAGATGAAATTACGACCCATCTTAAGATCCTTGATGGAGGAGCGGAGGTTCTTGGCCAAAATCTCCAGGTAGGCCGTGCTATCCATCTTCCCATGGATGCGGACCAGATGGCCAGGCCCCTTGGCTGAGAAACAGCCCCACAGCATGATGCTGCCACCACCATGCTTGACTGTAGGGATGGTATTCTTGGGGTCGTATGCAGTGCCATCCAGTCTCCAAATGTCACGTGTGTGGTTGGCACCAAAGATCTCGATCTTGGTCTCATCAGACCATAGAGCCTTGAACCAGTCTGTCTCAGAGTCCTCCAAGTGATCATGAGCAAACTGTAGACGAGCCTTGACATGACGCTTTGAAAGTAAAAGGTACCTTACGGGCTCGTCTGGAACGGAGACCATTGCGGTGGAGTACGTTACTTATGGTATTTACTGAAACCAATGTCCCCACTGCCATGAGATCTTCCCGGAGCTCCTTCCTTGTTGTCCTTGGGTTAGCCTTAACTCTTCGGACAAGCCTGGCCTCGGCACGGGAGGAAACTTTCAAAGGCTGTCCAGGCAGTGGAAGGCTAACAATAGTTCCATAAGCCTTCCACTTCCGGATGATGCTCCCAACAGTGGAGACAGGTAGGCCCAACTCCTTGGAAAGGGTTTTGTACCCCTTGCCAGCCTTGTGACCCGCCACGATCTTGTCTCTGATGGCCTTGGAATGCTTCTTTGTCTTTCCCATGTTGACCATGTATGAGTGCTGTTCACAAGTTTGGGGAGGGTCTTAAATAGTCAGAAAAGGCTGGCAAAAGAGATAATTAATCCACACATGTGAATCTCATTGTTCTTTGTGCCTGAACTACTTCTTAATACTTTAGGGGGACCAAACAGAATGCTGGTAGTTTGAGGGGTTGAATAATAATTGACCCACACTTTTATGTTTAAAATTTATTAAAATTCAACTGAGCAACATAATTTTTTGGTTTGTAAGATTTATGCTTCTGTTAATAAATCCTACTCTCGTTTGCAGTTTGAAGGCTCTAACTTATTTGCATCTTATCAAACCACCTAAATCTGCAGGGGGTTGAATACTACTTGTAGGCACTGTAGGTACCAGTTCTACACCTCCCCGTCACAAGCATGGAGTATACCGGGTAGTGAAGGAATATGAACAAATATTCAGTAAACACCCGTTAGACTTTGGGCAGATTAAAGGGGTAGAGCACATTATACCCACAGGTAACCATCAACCTATAAAATAGAGGTAAAGACCATTACCACCAGCTCACTAACAAACCACCAAAGACATGCTCAGAGAAATGAAATCTGCAGGGGGTAATAAGAGACAGTTGTAGCCCCTGGGCAGCACCTCTAGTGTTAGTTAAAAAGAAGGACGGGACCATGAGAATGTGCGTAGATTACCGGCAGATTAATCGCATCACACATAAGGACGCATACCCATTACCTAGGATTGAGGAGTCATTAGCTGCATTAAAATCTGCTAACTATTTTTCCACCCTTGATCTGACTAGTGGGTACTGGCAGGTTCCTGTGGCCGAGGCCAACAAGGAGAAGACAGCGTTTACCACGCCGATGGGCCTCTGTGAGTTCAATTGTATGCTGTTCGGACTCTGCAACGCACCCGGGACCTTCCAACGTCTGATGGAGAGCTGTCTCGGACACAAGAACTTTGAAACTGTCCTCCTGTACCTAGATGACGTCATAGTCTACTCGAAGACGTATGAGCAACATCTACAAGACCTGGCAGAAGTGTTCGAAGCTTTATCGAAATATGGCATGAAGATCAAGCCATCCAAGTGTCACCTTCTAAAACCAAAGGTACAGTACCTGAGACACGTCGTGAGTTCAGAGGGAGTAGCACCGGATCCTGATAAAGTCACCGTGATAAGGGATTGGCCAAGACCTACGAACGTGAAAGAAGTGAGGCAATTCCTGGGCCTGGTAGGCTATTATAAAAGATTTATCAGAGGATTCACGAAGCTAGCAGCTCCCCTGCAAGGCATCCTGGTAGGACAGTCAAGAAAGTCATCCCGTAATCCTCCGTTCCAGTGGAGTGAAGAGAAGGAAGATTCCTTCAACAAGCTGAAAAGTGCACTGACGGGAGAAGAGATCCTAGCATACCCTGATTACCATCAACCCTTCATTCTATACACGGATGCCAGCAACGTGGGACTGGGAGCAGTATTGTCACAGAAGCAAGGAGGCAAAGAGAGTTATTGCCTTTGCAAGTAGGAAGCTCCGGCCTACAGAAAGAAATCCCGAGAATTACAGCTCCTTCAAGTTAGAACTACTGGCAGTAGTTTGGGCTGTGACGGAACGCTTCAAACATTACTTGGCAGGTGCAGAATTCACCATCTACACGGATAACAACCCGTTGACTCACCTGGATACAGCAAAATTAGGAGCTCTGGAGCAGCGATGGATAGCCCGGCTATCTAATTACAACTTTGTCATCAAATATCGGGCAGGCCGCAAGAATGGGAACGCAGATGCCTTATCCCGGATGCCACACCTGAGAGACGTGGAAGAGGAACCGGAAGAGTTGGAAGAGATTGAACTACCGGCCTTTCATCGTTCAAAGGTAGAAGATTATCAACCCGGCATCTATCAAAGAGAGCAGGAAGTAAACCTCAACCCGTTAAGACACTACGGATGGGCTGATACCCAAGATACTGATCTAGCTGTGAAGCTAGTGAAAGAACTGCTTATGCGACAAGATGCATACCCGGATCAGAATGCCCCAGCTGAGACTATACAGCTCTGGAAGGAGAGAGGCAAGTTGTTCCTGAATCAAGGGAAGCTCTGCAGAAGGTTCACCAATCCCAAGACATATGAACTGGTTTGGCAGATAATCGTGCCCAGGCAAGACATCCAAATGGTCTTAAGAGCGTACCATGACAGTGCAGGTCATTTCGGATGGAAGAAGTTAGAAGCAATCCTGAGAGAAAGATTTTATTGGGTTGGCATGAGAAGATCAATTGAACTATGGTGCAGAAGATGTGCCGCATGCAACCTCAGAAGGAAAGATCCACCGAAAGCTCCACTTCAGCCAATAGTAACCATGCAGCCACTTGAGCTAGTCGCGTTAGACCACGTCAAGTTGTCACCAAGCCGGTCAGGCTATGTCTATGCCTTAATCATCATGGACTGTTGGATGCCAACATGGACAGTTTCAATTTGTGAATCACTGGATTTACTGGATAAAACCAAATCTCACCCAAGGCCTACATCAAAGACAGATCAAGAGTTATGAGGGGGCTGTGTATCTAAGGCAGGAAGGAGACAGTTGTGTATGTCTTGTGTGGTGTGATGCTCTGTTCTATTATGGAATAAAGAATGCACCTACAAATACAGATGGATATCTTGCCAGTGTCCTCAAGTAATCTACATATGTATACAGCCCCTGTGGGTTTGGAGTATAAACCATTGCTCCTCAGTTAGACATCCTGTCTGTAGGCTATGGATATGTATATTTGTACACAATACTTGTGGTGATTGGATTACAAACTATTGTTCTTTAGATGGACATGTTGGAGCAACTCCAAATGGAGTTGAACATGGTCTATACAAGACTTTCTTCCCAAGTGCAAGGATGCCATCTGCAGGAAGGTGATTACCAATACAACTATGTTCAAAAAGAGCTTTGACCCTTTGGATCTAAAGGAGAGCCACCTTCAGGAGATCATCGACATCAACAGCCATCTGCATGTTCCTGAATGACTCAAAAGACTGCGACCTGATTGGATGGTACCATTATGTGGAGGTGTTACAGGGATGGGCAATGTATGGGCCATGTTTGATTGTGTGACTGATATAAAGGGAGCCGAACACCAGACTAGTTAGTCAATCTTCCCATTCCCCATCCCCTTACATTGTATCCCTGTCCCTTAGTTAGGTTTCCCTTATTTATGTCATTGTAAATACCCTATTTGTAATAAATTCCCTTTCCCAAAGATCCAGTAGCTCTTGTTAATGCTTATTAACTGGCACCCATAACTGCAGCGGATTCTACATGGACCATTACTCACGCTTCTTAGTGGTGGTACCAGTAAAAGACTTGACAGCGAAGACGGCAGCAAAAGCATTCCAGACGCATTTCTGTAAATTACCTGATTTGGTAGACTTATACAACCATGTCCCCGTGAGTTCTACAAACTGCACTCCAGCTTACCTTATGCGCGCAAGACCCGGTAAGCTACCAATTGATCTAGAAATGGGAATTGGAAAACCAGATACAGAAGTAGAAGAAACAGATTGGGATACCAAACATCAGAAACAGTATCAACAAGTGCAAGAATGTGTAGAGAGAAACCTACAACAAGCAAGAGCAAGACAAGAGAAGACCTTTAACAAACATGCTCAAGCAATGCCATTACAAGAAGGTGATCAAGTTCTCAAGAGAAAGAGACGCTCAAACAAACTGGATAATCAGTGGGAAACCGTCCCATACACAGTCTTACCATCTCACCTAGACAATGTTAAAACCTGTTTGATAAGTAAAGATGAAGGAAGAACTTCACAAGTCGTATCTCGTGATCAGCTAAAATTGTGTCCTGAAACCCTGAAGACCCCTGAAGTCATAGAACCCGTACAGGTCCAACCTATTCAAAAGAAAGAAAAAGAAGAAGTATTCCACACGGTACTAGGAGATTTTCCTAAAACATGGTCAAATTACCATGGAGCAGTTGTCGTACCAATGATTGCATTCCCTTCAATGGTGGACCCAAAACCAGAACCTGTGTTACCAGAACCTGTGTTACCAGAACCCGTGTTACCAGAAGAAGACCCAAGACTTGAAGAACTGGAAGTAGAATCCGAAGAGGAAGAACAAATTCCTGGTCCCAGTGAACTTGCCAGTCCTGCAGTCAGACCTCCATCTGCCATAACACCAAACACCCCAAATAGGTACACGTCTACTCACACTATCAGATTAACTCCACCAACATTGCGCAGATCAGAGCGTAGTACCCAAGGTCAGTTACCAGCTAGGTACAAAGAGTAAAATGCAGACTTAAATGTATAATGTAAATATGTTGTTTGAATATAAATTGAATTTAGTGAACAATATAGATAGTTCTTGCAACGTTAAAAAGCCCAGTACCTACAGAGACTATCCTGTATGAACTTTGAACTTTTCTTATTTACTTATGGACCATATATACCACGGACTGGTTGTGGTAAGAACTCTCTTGTATATATTCATCAGCCCGGAGGCAATAGACTGAACCCCCGGAAAGACTGCTTTTTGACTTTTGAACTTTTAAACTCTTTTTCACATTTTAGTGATTTTTGTACTTTTCCCTTTAAGTCTATGTAAATATTAATTGTGTTTAATTGTTTGTTTCCTTGTTTTTCCACAGTCCCGGAGTACTGTATTTAACTAAGGGGGAATGTGGCACCCCATGGGTTAATATGCCACAATAACATCACATGGGTTCTCTCCCCACTACACACTGACAAACACTAGCACCTCTGGGCCAGGAGGGGGAGCACAACCTGCTTCCTTATATACTCTTGCCCATGAGGAAGTAGCTCAGAACAGCTCAGGAGACCGTGCAGCACGGTGTAGTGCTGTGAAGAGCACGAGTTAATGCAGAACTTAGTGCAGACCTAACAAGGGTCAGAGGAACAGGAGAACTACAGACTGAGGAACACGTCTGGGAGCTGGAGTGATACTTTCACTCGCCCCAGAAGAACGCACAGAACGGACACCGGATCCGCTACTGTGTCTGGCACCCACAGCACAGTGAATCCAGGAACAGTGGGATCTCTAGATGCCCCTAGTACCAGTGCAAAGCAACACGGAGGGGTCAGCACAGCACAGAGGACTCAAGTTGCCTAGCCAAGTGGTACCAGCAGAACACAGAGAGAGAGACGTGAGAAGTCCCAGCAGCTCAGCTAATAGCAGCGGCCAGGACACACACACAGTGCAACACAAAGAAGCTGACGACCCCGGACAGGGTGGGAAGAGAGCTCAGCCCCATTACAGACTCCGTGGACTATAATCTGCAATAACATCAGCAGTAAAGCTTTGGAAAACAGCAAAACTGTGAGTCTGTGTATTGATTGCGTCCTTTGCCTTACATTCAGCACAGAGAGCTTCCCCTGCTACCAGCCTGTCAGCTCTGCAGCCTAGGGAAAGAAGGAGAATTGCACCAGTGTCTACCAAACGTGAGTGTGGGTCCTTTAACCCCGTCTCCACCATCTATACCCCTTATAGACTATACCATCACTGCCCCGGGGAATACAGTTCTACCCACGGGAATTATACCATCTATGCTGCCACTACATCATCCCCGGAGGTTCTGCAGCAGCGGCGGCCCCTTACTGGCCGCATATAGTGGGTGGCGTCACAACTGACATTTCCCCTGTAAATAATCCCCTTTTTATTGCTGAGCCCGGGACACGGTCCGGACCAAGCCACCCGTGACTTCCCCGGCACCATCCGGTTCGGTACCGAGTACCCCCGTCCCGAGGGGCCCGACATAAGTATAAGTATATAAGAAAGTCTAAAATGCACAATGCATATTACCATATTCATAAGCCAACCACTCTTCCCTCCGAAAAACCCAGATAATGGATTTATTTTAGTTATTAATATTATTATTTATTGGCCTTCAGCTCGATCTCAAGCCATGGTGACTTAATGGATGAACGCTCTGTAGGAAGATCGATCTTGTGCAGCCTAGATGGGTCCACCAAGGTCTCCTCCACCTTAATTTTGACAGTATCATGCCATTGGGTTGCTGGTCTTCTTCTTTGCCTTCTACCTACTATTCTTCATACCCTGATGTCCTTCTCTAATGATTTTTCTCTTTTTTATGATGTTTCTAAAGCAGTGACGAAAATATAGCTGGTGCAATGCAGTTGGAGGTGAAGGGGGTCCTTGCTCAATGGTTAATACTGAGGGCAGTTTGGCCTCTTGTTCAGAGCTCGAGGCTCCAAGAGTCCCAGCTTTGATGACTACCCATCGGCAACCCTTGGTCACGTCATGGGGCTGGAGATGTGAGTGTGGAATAGCGTGATCCCTGCCGGTGTGACGAGCCCCAGGGTTATGTGGACTCGGGTATCTGGGCCGTTAGGTGCATTTGGAATGTCACTGGTGGCCGGCCCAGACCTGTGGCCCTGGTGGTCAGCTTTAAAAATGGGGAAAATTAAATGGGAATAATTATAGTTTGTCATGACGCCACCTGCAGATTCTGTTGATGGGACACTAGCGCCGCTTCAGACCTCTGGAGGGCGATGGTACTGCAGCTTTGATGGAACAGCTCCCTGCAGGTGGAGCTGGGCCTCCAGGGCAGGGATGCACCGATGATGTAACATAGTAACATAGTAACATAGTAACATAGTTTTTAAGGTTGAAGGAAGACTTTAAGTCCATCTAGTTCAACCCATAGCCTAACATGTTGATCCAGAGGAAGGCAAAAAAAAACCCATGTGGCAACACTAATCTCCACATTGGGGGAAAAAATTCCTTCCTGACTCCAGATACGGCAATCAGACTAATTCCCTGGATCAACGCCCTATCAAAGAATCTAGTATATATAACTGGTAATATTATAGTTTTCAAGAAAGGCATCCAGGCCCTTCTTAAATGTTAGTAGTGACTCACTCATTACAACATCATGTGGCAGAGAGTTCCATAGTCTCACTGCTCTTACAGTAAAGAATCCGCGTCTGTGATTATGATTAAACCTTCTTCCCTCCAGACGTAGAGGATGCCCCCTTGTCCCAGTCTTAGGCCTAAGAGTAAAGAGATCATTAGAAAGGTCTCTGTACTGCCCCCTCATATATTTATACATTATTATAAGATCACCCCTAAGCCTTCGTTTTTCCAAGCTAAATAACCCCAAGTTTAATAACCTGTCTTGGTATTGCAGACCCCTTAGTCCTCTAATAACTTTTGTCGCTCTTCTCTGGACCCGCTCTAGTTCAGCTATGTCTTTCTTATACACCGGAGACCAGAATTGTACACAGTATTCTAAGTGTGGTCGCACTAGTGACTTGTATAGAGGTAAAATTATGTTCTCCTCATGAGCATCTATGCCTCTTTTAATACATCCCATTATTTTATTTGCCTTTGCAGCAGCTGCCGGACAATGGCCACTAAATGTGAGTTTGTCATCTACCCATACACCCAGGTCTTTTTCAGTGACAGTTTTGCCCAGTGTTTTACAATTAAGCACATAATTATACCTTTTGTTTCCTCTGCCCAAGTGCATGACTTTACATTTATCCCCATTAAAGCGCATTTGCCATTTAGCAGCCCAAGCTTCTAGTTTACATAAATCCTCCTGTAATATAAAATTGTCCTCCTCTGTATTGATTACCCTGCAGAGTTTAGTGTCATCTGCAAATATTGAGATTCTACTCTGTATGCCCCCTACAAGGTCATTAATAAATATATTAAATAGAAGCGGGCCCAACACTGACCCCTGTGGTACCCCACTGTTAACTGTGACCCATTCTGAGTGTGTTCCATTAATAACCACCCTTTGTTTCCTATCACTAAGCCAGTTCTTAACCCACTTACACATATTTTCCCCTATCCCCATTGCCCTCATTTTATGTATCAACCTTTTGTGTGGCACCGTATCAAAAGCTTTTGAAAAGTCCATATACACCACATCCACTGCATTTCCTTGGTCCAGTCCAGAACTTACTTCTTCATAGAAGCTTATTAGATTAGTTTGACAGGAACGGTCCCTCGTAAAACCATGTTGATAATGGGTCATGAGGTTATTTTTCTTCAGATACTCCAGTATAGCATCTCTTAGAAAACCCTCTAGGATTTTACCCACAGTAGAGGTTAAGCTTACTGGCCTATAATTTCCAAGTTCAGTTTTTGTCCCCTTTTTGAATATTGGCACCACATTTGCTATACGCCAGTCCTGTGGTACAGACCCTGTTATTATGGAATCTTTAAATATTAAAAATAATGGTCTATCTATGACAGTACTTAATTCCTGCAGCACTCTGGGGTGTATCCCATCTGGGCCCGGGGATTTGTCAATTTTAGTGATTTTTAGACGATGCCGTACTTCCTCTTGGGTTAAGCAGGTGACGTTTAATTGAGAATTTTTGTTATCACTGATCATATTGTCTGTCATGGGATTTTCTTGTGTAAATACTGTTGAAAAAAAGTCATTTAGCATATTTGCTTTTTCCTCATCCTCATCCACCATTTCACCCAGACTATTTTTAAAGGGGCCAACACCATCATTTTTTAGTTTCTTACTATTTATGTAGTTAAAAAATATTTTGGGATTCTTTTTACTTTCTCTGGCAATGAGTCTCTCTGTCTCAATCTTTGCTGCCTTGATTTGCTTTTTACAAATGTTATTTAATTTTCTGTATTTATTTAATGCTTCATCACTACCTACTTGCTTTAATTCCCTAAATGCTTTCTTTTTGTCACATATTGCACTTCTTACCGCTTTATTTAGCCATAGTGGTTTCCTCCTATTTCTAGCATGCTTATTCCCATAGGGTATATATTGTGCACAGGTCCTATTCAGGATGCTAATAAACATCTCCCATTTGTGTTGTGTACTTTTATGTCTCAGGACATCGTCCCAGTTTATTGCACTAAGATCATCTCTCAACCGTTGGAAATTTGCCTTCCTGAAGTTTAGTGTCCTTGTGGCCCCTCTACTACACGTCTTAGTAAAGGATACTTGAAAGCTTATTAAGTTATGATCACTATTACCCAAGTGACCTCCAACCCGTATATTTGATATGCGGTCTGGCCTGTTGGTTAATATTAGGTCCAGCAGTGCCCCCCTTCTTGTTGGGTCCTGAACCAGTTGTGAAAGGTAATTGTCTCTTATAGTTTTCAAAAACTTATTACCTTTGCTGGAACTGCAGGTTTCTGATCCCCAATGTATTTCAGGGTAGTTGAAGTCCCCCATAATAATGACTTCTCCCTGAGTCGCTGCTTCATCTATTTGCTTTATGAGGATATTCTCCTCCACTTCCATTATTGTTGGGGACTTATAACAAACCCCTATCAGTAATTTATTATTTTTTCCCCCTCCCCTTATCTCCACCCACAGAGACTCTACATTTCCATTAGATTCACCTATATTATCACGCAGGATGGGTTTTAAGGATGATTTTACGTATAAACATACACCTCCTCCTCGCCTATTTGTACGGTCATTTCTGAACAGACAATAGCCCTGTAAATTAACAGCCCAGTCATGGCTCTCGTCCAGCCAAGTCTCCGAAATCCCCACCATGTCATAATTATTTTCCAACAAAATCAATTCTAATTCCTCCATTTTGTTGGTGAGGCTTCTGGCATTAGTGAACATGCACTTTATGCATCTCTCTTTACCTCTATTCCTTCCTACTAGATTGACTGTTCTAACCCCACCCCCCATGCCACCCCCAATTTTATTACTTGTGCCCAGGTTACTGTTTACACTATCTTCCCCTTCTATACAATGAATACCCTCCCCCCCAATCCCTAGTTTAAACACTCCTTCAACCTTCTAGCTATTTTCTCCCCCAGCACAGCTGCATCCTCCCCATTGAGGTGCAGCCCGTCCCTAGCATAGAACCTGTAGCCAACAAAGAAGTCGGCCCAGTTCTCCAGGAACCCAAACCCCTCCTTCCTACACCAATTCCTGAGCCACTTATTTATCTCCCTAATCTCCCGTTGCCTCTCTGGTGTGGCACGTGGTACAGGCAGTATTTCAGAGAATACTACCTTGGAGGTCCTTGCCTTAAGCTTGCAGCCTAATTCCCTGAAATCATCTTTAAGGACCTTCCACCTACCTCTAGCTTTGTCATTTGTGCCAATGTGCACCATGACCGCTGGGTCCTCACCAGCCCCTCCCAGTAATCTGTCAACCCGATCAGCGATGTGCCGGACTCGAGCGCCAGGTAGGCAGCACACTGTTCGACGATCCCTGTCTTTGTGACAGATTGCCCTATCTATTCCCCTAATAATTGAGTCCCCCACTACCAGCACCTGTCTGGCCTGCCCTACTCTCCTGTTTTCCCCCTTACTGGAGCAGACACTCCTCTGGCTTTCAGAGGTCATGCCCTGCTGCAGCAGTGCTATCCCTGAACTCACACCCCCCTCATCTGCCAACATAGCAAATTTATTGGGGTGTGCCAGATCAGGGCTAGCCTCCCTGGCACCCTTCCCTCTACCCCGCCTTCTAACTGTCACCCAGCTAGCTACCTCATGGTCCTGAGGCTCCATAGTACCATCCTCCCCCACATCTATCCCATTGAGCAGCTGCTCAGTGAGCAGCAGACTCCTTTCCATATTGTCTATGGATCTCAGCGTTGTCAGTCGTTCATTTAGATCCAGTATCTGGGCTTCCAAATGCACAACGTACTCACATCTCACACAGCAGTATGCACCCTCGGCCGGCTGGTCAAGGAATGCATACATGTGGCAAGATGTACACTGGATGGCATTGCCAATCATGGAGCTCATTTCCTAATGGGGATTGCACCAGACAGAAATGATAAGTAAAAAGAAATGCAAAGTATTAATAAAATACAACCAGCAATTCAGTAAGTCCTCCCTTCCAAACTCCCTTAATCCAAAGTCACTGAATCACAAGTCACACACTTACTTCTGTCGCACTTGCTCTGTCACACAAAGCTCGCGGTCACACTCGCTAGAGAATCAGATATAAAGAGTCTTTTTTTTTTTTCTTTTTTTCCCTTAGCAGCAAATCAGCCTGTATCTCAGTGCACTTCCAAAGGACTGGAAGCCCCAACCAGCTGCTTCTTATAAACCCTTAATTATGCACCCCCACCCTTAATTAACCCCTTGTAAGTATAGCTACACCACAGGTTTTAAGTGCAAGTAGTTAACCCTTTAACTTACAGGTAGTAAAATAGGAGTCTATACACTTGTAGAGAGAAAGAAAGTTAAGAAAGCCCAATAAAATTAAAAAGGTAAAAAATGCAGTCTGTGAGGGTAGATTGTCAGCAGTGCAGTTAGAGAACAAACACACGGAGAATTTGTCACTCTACCCGGGTACTTTACTGGAACAGTTCTGATGGCAACACAGTTCACAGTAGGAAACAGTCTTTTGTTTGAGGTAACTGGCCGGGTAGTCACAGCGGGCTGCAAGGTCCCTCGGAGTCTCCCGTGGTATGCCTTCTCTTGACTATGCTGTATGGACAGGGTGTCGGGGCCAGTAGACTGACCCGCGATGGCCAGTATTGGTGGCTCAGGGGCTAGACTCCCTGCACCGCGTCATCGGAGCCAGCTCCCCTTTGGTGGACCATGGTTCCCCCCGGAGTATGGGTGCTCCAGTATGGGGGTTCCGTCTCTCTTTTTCTAGGCAGCCTTTTCTTCTCTCAGGCCCCCTCTCCTGGAGACCCCTTTCTCCTCTCAGGGCTCCCTTTCCTTCTTCTCCTCCGGGCAAACTAGAACTCCCCGTTTTTTCTACCTCCCTCCTCCCCTAACTCTCCCCCCAGGGACTGGGCTCCAACCATTTGCCTAGGCTCGAGTATGGGAGTGCCGGGGTGGGAGCCTCCCACAAACCTTGCATTCCCACTGTGACAGGGATAACTGCACACTCTTTTGTGGGTGCAGTACCCCAACTCTGACGCCTGACCAGTGGGGCGCCATAGGTGCATGTTAGATCGCGCTGTCAGAGACTGACAGCTCGATTTAACTAGTTAAAAGCATTAGTCGGACCTCCGCTCTGATTACTGCTGTTAGAGGCACGTCGCCTGATCAGATCAGCTGACATGTTTACGGAAAGATGTGAGCTCAGCGTATAATCATGCATCAAAGGCAAGGACATGATTAATGACGTACGTATGGGACTAAGGGTGGGATGTGGTGGGGGTGTTGATGCACACTCAGTGCACTTTTAGGACTTTTCACCAAATTTTTAATGTTGAAGTGAACACACAATGTAATAGATGCTGCAGAGCAGAATCAATTTTTTTTCACCTCTGGTGAGATGATATTGACGAGCAAAGTATTTTGCACTTAAACACTTAAAGGGGCTTTCAGTGACTTTTGTTTTTTTCTTCCACAATGGAACAAGAATTTACTGGGGTAGTTTCTAACTTCCTGCCTGTTCTTTGCGATGATCTCTCTCGGTTTAGAGCGGCCATGGACCACTGCTGCCTGTGATTCTCCTGCTTTGTGTGATCTCATTGTGTTAGAGCAGTTCCTTATCTTTCGCTATGCTGATGGAGTGTCATTGCCGACGACGTTCATGCTGATAGACTGGCTCCCCGTTGCCTAAAGGTACCGTCACACTGAGCGACACTCCAGTAATCCCAAGAGCGATACGACCTGGTCGGGATCACTGGAGTGTCGCTATGTCGTCACTAGTGAGATGTCAGTTAGATCTCACCAGCGACACAGCAACGATCCACCGGTCTTCACTCTCGGGCGTAGTATTGAGATCGTTGGTCGTTGTCCCTGTCAAACACAGCAATGCACGCTGGCCAGCGGGAGTTCAACGATGAAAAAATGGTGCTTAACGGTTTGTAACGATCAACTATCTCACAGCGGGGGCCTGATCGCTGCTACGTGTCACACATAGCGAGATGGCTGTTGAGGTCGCTGTTGCGTCACAAAACTTGTGCTTCAACAGCGATCTCACTAGCGATCTCGCTTAGTGGACGGGGGGCTTAACTGAGGGGGGTTTTCGGTGATGATGGAAGTGTTTGTAATGAGACTCAATCATGCAGCACTGCCCCTCACCGCACATTGAAGGCCAGAGATGAGAGCTGAAGTCTGTCAGCTAATCACACCCAGGTCTGATGTACTCCGGCACATCATCACGCAGGATGGAGAGCAGCTTAGCTTATCTGGGGGGTGTTCTTCTTTCCCTATTGTGTTACCTGTTTATGATTGATCAGCCTCAACAAGAAAAAGCAGTGCACATAGACTTGCTTAATTTTATACAACACTCTCCTAGTTTATAATTAAGTAAACAGCATTTGTGGTATCGGCAGGGACGGCGTTAGGGGGGGGCAGACTGGGCAGTTGCCTAGGGCCCCCACTCTCTTAGGGGCCCCCAAAGGAGCTGAACTGAAAATAGCAATAAAACAGTGAAAAAAATGTAAAAATACACATATTTGGTATCGCTGCGTTCGTAAGAATCTAAGCTATCAATATATGAAGTAAATTAATCCAATTGGTAAATGGCGTAATGGGAAAAAAATAAAAACGCCAGAATTATGTTTTTTAGGCCACCACGTTGTTACAATAAAATGCAATAAAAGGCGATCAAAATGTTGTATCTGACTCAAAATGGTATCAGTAAAAATGTCAGCTCAGGGCACATAAAGTAAGCCCTCACATAGCCCTGTATCTTCAAAATTAAAACATCATGGGTCTCGGAAAATAAAAAAAAATATTTTTTTTTTTTTTTACAAATTTCAGGTTTTTTTTTTTATGATTGAAATAAAAATGACGTTCAGTATGTTCTTATTCTGACCTAGATAATCAACTTATGAAGTCACTCTTACCATATAACTACGGCCTGTTCCACATCTAAGGTTGGTGTGCGTTTTGCTAAATTTGCCTTTCTAGCCGTTTTTACCGCTAAAAACGCATTAAAAACGCTAGCGTTTTTTCCCCCATTGATTTCAATGGGAACGCATGCATTTTTGCGAACGCAGCACAAAACGTCTTCCCCGATGTTTTGGGCAGCGTTTTTGCATGTGTTTCCATTAAAATCAATGGGAACAGAAACGCATGCAAAGCGTTAGATGTGAAAGGGGCCTGAGCATTTAGGGCCCACTTTAACCTTTTGCCTAGGGCCCCACTTTGCCTAAAACCGGCCCTGGGTATCGGACCTCATTTTGATAGTACCAACACAATACATATATAGAACCAAGGAGACTAGTGTTAGAGGTACAACAATTATTGGGAAGGACACCAGTTTTTGCAAATGCAAATTGCTAAATTTAATCAAAACACAGTGAAATACATTTGCAACAGGCTACATCCAATAAAAACAGTTATAAAGATGCAGGTAGGGATATGAGGGAGAGAACCAAACACGAGTGGCAAAGATGTCTACATCAAGGGGATATGGGCTAAAACATCAGTACTGTGCAAAACTGCAATTACCCAAGAGAGCCAGTCACATTAAATCAATGAGCTTATCCCAGACCTCCCAAAGGGGCCAGCGTTACATGTCAATTACAATGTTTGTATAACCCCACTGAGGATCTGGGAAATAAAGTGCAAAGGCAGGATAACAACACGTTAATAGTAAAAAGCATACCCAAATGTCCCTATGACAGCGCCACGCATGTCAGGGAGGAGTTTTTTTGTCTAAAAATGTTCCTAATTGGATTATACAGTATAAATATAATTATATGAGTTATCATATAGCTAGGGACTCGTGAGTGTAATGACCCTTGACGGGGGTTACGAGCTTACGATATTCTGGTGTCAAAATACCCAACTAACACCTTACATCTTTATTATAGTGTTTACTTGCATTCTTTTATCCATTGCTGTTAAGGTTGTTTTCCTCTAGGGGGCGTCTGTCACAGTGATGCATATTTTCAGTGCTGAGCAGTCTAAAAGGAGGCGTCACCAATAGGCTGCTCAGACACTATGTATCACCTGGATGTGAGTGGCAGAGGCCTAATGGTGTCCATGTGTCTGTATTCACCACCAGCCCCTCCTTGTTAACATGGCAGGTCGCCTGTTTGCCACAAACCGCCCCCATGTTTTAGGTTGCAGGGGACTGAGCACCGGTGTCTGGACGCATGTGTTACCTCCTGGGGGAATCTGCAGCCACCTGCTAGATGCAAGGGGTAGAAAAAAAGTGTCAAAACTTTGGTGAGTTTTTTTGTCTAAAAATGTTCCTTATTGGATTATATTGCATTGAAGAGTAACCTCTGGCTCACTCCATTAAACACTGGAGCAATCAGTCAAGTCACACACTGCCGGAAACCGACAGCAGCGTCGGGGAAAGAGGTTGAAAATGTGGGATGATGTGCATGGGGTCTTAGTTTAAAAGCCCTACTCCAGCAGTAAAAAAAAACCCACGCTGGAGTGGTACTTTAAAGACGGGTTTGATTCTTCCATGTTTAACCCCTTCACCACCCAGCCTGCTTTGACCTTCATGACGAGGCCATTTTTTCAATTCTGACCACTGTCACTTTATGAGGTAGTAACTGTGGAACGCTTCAACGGATCCCGGTGATTCTGGGATTGTTTTTCGTGACATATTGGAGTTCATGTTAGTGGTAAACGTAGCACGATATGCTTTGAAATTTTTTGTGAAAAAATCTGAAATTTGGCAAAAGTTTTGAAAATGTCAAACTTTTAACTTTTATATAGTTAAACCAGAGAGAAATGTCACACAAAATAGTTAATAAATAACATTTCCCAGATGTCTTCTTTACATCAGCACAATTTTGGAAACAATTTTTTTTTGTTAGGAAGTTATAAGGGTTCAAAGTTCATCATTTTTCCACAACAATTTACAAAGCCACTTTATTTAGGGACCACATCACATTTGAAGTCAATTTGAAGGGCCTATATGACAGAAAACACCCAAAAGTGGCACATTCCAAAAACTGCACCCCTGAAACTACTCAAAACTACATCCAAGAAGTTTATTAAGCTTTCAGGTGCCTCACAGAAACTAAAGCAACGTGGAAGGAAAAATTAACATTTGACTTTTTTCAACAAAAATGTAACTTTTGATTCAAATATTGCATTTTCACAAGGGTAACAGCAGAAAATGGACCCTAAAATTTGTTGTACAATTTCTCCCGATTTCGCAGGTGCCTCACATTTGTGGTCAAAAATCACTGTTTAGGTGCACGGCATGGCTTGGAAGGGACAGAGCGCCCTTTGACTTTTCAAGAAGAAAATTAGTTGGAATCATTAACTGACACCATGTTGCATTTGCCCCTGATGTGCCCCAACAATTGAAACCCCCCACAAATGACCCTATTTTGGAAACTAGACCCTCCAAGGAATTTATCTAGGTGTTTTGTGATCAATTGAAACCGCCAGGTGCTTCACAGAATTTTATAACATTTAGACGTAAAAATTACATTTTTGTTCCACAAAAATGTTCTTTGAGTTTCAATTTTTTAACAAGGGCAACAGGATGAAATGGACCTCAAAATTTGTTGGCCAATTCATCCTGAGTACACTGATACCCCATATGTGCTAGCAAAACCATTATTTGGGTGCACGGCTGGGCTGGAAAAGGAAAGAAGGGTCATTTGACTTTTTGAATGGAAAATTAGCTGGAATCGATAGCAGACACTATGTTGCGCTTGGGGAGTCCCCAATGTGCCTAAACAGTGGAAATGCCCTGTAAGTGACCCTATTTTGGAAAGTAGACCCACCAAGGAATTTATGTAGATGTGTGGTGAACACCTTGAACCCCCCCCCCAATGGTTCACAGAATTTTACAACATAGAAATGTGAAAATGATAAAATTTAATTTTTCATCACAAATGTTGCTTTAGCGCCAAATATTTTCATTTTCGCAAGGATACAAGGAAAAATTAGACCCAAATATTGTTGTGCAATTTCTCCTGAGTACGCTGACGCTCCACATTTGGTGGAAATCCACTATTTAGGTGCACAGCAGGGCTATGGTGTGAAGGAGTGCCATTTCATATTTGGAGCACAAAGTTTCTTATAATAGTTTGCAGACTCTATTTGCAGAGCCCCTAAGTGCCAGAACAGTAGAAATCCATTCAGATGACCACATATTTGAAATTACACCCCTCTGTGAGTTACTGTATGGGTGTAGTATTAATTTTATCTATGGAAAACACCCATGAAGTCCAACGCAGTGTCTGTTGCATTATTAAAAATTGCAAATAAGCCCTTGCGGTGCCCAGTACATTGCACTTCTCATACATTGTGCTCAGCTTGTGTGTAAATACACACCCATAAGTTAAGCAGGCTTCCTCACTACAACAATGCCAAACATGTGGATGTTATCTGTGGTTTACACATTGTGGGAAGGGAGTGGAGCATTTGGATTTGGGAGCGCAGGTTCTCAGTTTTATTTTGTGCTGTGCAGAGCCGTAAATCATCACAACTCTGTACAGCACAAGCGGCAGACACTGTAGCATTGAGGCACTCTAAAGGGGCATGTAAAATAAAGTAAAAGTTTATTACCCTGCAATGCCTATAGTATTTGCATCATATCAGGTCAATTCATTTGTATGCATATGTAGACCTTAATTTAAGCAATACAGGGTTAAATATGAAAAGAAAACTAAAAGTTCAAGTTACTCCCATTTTGCCCCAATGAAAATAAAATTATATAAAAAAAATACACATATTTGGTATCACAATGTTCAGAAATGCCCGATCTATCAAAATATAAAATAAATTAATCAGATCTGTAAACTGCTTAACAGAAATAAAGTCCAAACACCAAAATTAAGTTTTTTGATGGTTTCAACATTGCAATAAAATGCAATAACAGGCGATCAAAACATTGCATTTACCCAAATATGGTATAATTAAAAATGTCAGCTTGAGACGCAAAATATAAGCTGTCACAGAGACCCGGATTCCGAAAAATGAGAACTCTACGGGTCTCAGAAAACGGTGCAAAAAAGTGCAATTCTTTTTCTTAAGAAAACTTCTGAATTTTTTGACCACTTAGATAACAGTAAAAGTATACGTTTGGCATCTACAAACTTGTACCGACCCGAGGCATCATACTGACATGTCAATTTTACCATATAGTGAACACGGTGAATAAAAAAAAAAAAAAAAACTTGTAATTTCCCTTTTTTGTAATTTCACCGCACTTGGAATTTCTTTCCCATTTTCCAGCACATCATATGGTAAAATGAATGATGTAATTAAAAAGTACAACTCGTCCTGCATAAAAACAAGCCCTCATATGTCTATATTGACGGAAAAATAAACAAAGTTATAGCTCTTGGAAAAAGGGAAGGAAAAAACTAAAACAGAAAATTGCCTGGAAGTGAAGGGTTAACTAATTGCAATTCCCTTCAGGCTTTTGTACAGAATTTCATGCTAGCACCACAGACTATTTTCTTTTTGTATGCTGTGTGTGAATATGGACATAGGGCTCATGCTGTGCTGTCATATGATGATGGCTTGTGTCAGCGCCCGGCGTACCCTGGCAAGTGCAGGGACCATGACAGCGAGGAGCCCATCGTTGACAGGCAGTAGCTGAGTGCGCACCACTGCACTACCAGTTCACATGGCTAATTCTCATTGCATGCAAATTAGCCATGGGCTGGCTCCCTGGACAGTGAAGCTTCCTCCTTGGACTGCAGCAGAGTGATGAGGTCACCACCCTGCAGCCTCATCATACTCGTGCAGCCAATGAGAAGGAGTGCGGACGGAAGTTGGTGGCAAGAAAGCAGGAGGGACAGCATCTGAGGAGGACATGGGCCCCAGAAAAGAGGAGGGAAGGCGCATAATTTTTTTTTTTTTTTTACTGTGTGCGACGCAAATGGGGTATGTACCAGGATGCAGCCAGGATAGGGACATATATGCCAGGAGGAGAGACAGATATATCAGGAGGAGAACCACCATATTATATATTATTTGGAAACTGTGTTGTGATGAATATAATATGTAGGCTGTGCTGTATAAAATATGGAGGCTGTGCTGTATATAATATGGAGGCTGTGCTGTATAAAATATGGAGGCTGTGCTGTATAAAATATGGAGGCTGTGCTGTATAGAATATGGAGGCTGTGCTGTGCAGTATGTAATTTGGAGGCTGCGCTGTATATTATATGGAGGCTGTGCGGTATATAATATGGAGGCTGTACTGTGCTGCATAAAATATGGAGGTTGTGCTGTATATATTATGGAGGCTGTGCTGTATATTATATGGAGGCTGTGCTGTATATGATATGGAGGTTGTGCTGTATATGATATGGAGGCTGTGCTGTATATGATATGGAGGCTATGCTGTATATATGGAGGTTGAGCTGTGCTGTATATGATAGAGACTGTACTGTATATATTTTGTGGAGGCTGTGCTGGCTATATATATCATTTGGAGGCTGCTTCCGGAGCCGTATATAATATGGAGCTTCCTGCTGGGCTGTATATATTATTTAGAGGCTGATGATGCGCTGCCACAGCCTTCAAATAATATATACAGCCCAGCACAACCTCCAAATAATATATACATCCCAGCAGCAGCCTCCAAATAATATGCACATCCCAGCACAGCCTCCATATAATATACACAGCCCAGCAGCCTCTATATTATATATACAGCTCAGCAGCTTCTGACCCACCCCAGGGCCATGGGGTACCCGGTTCCGGGCATTGATTTGCTGGGGAATGTCACGGGAGGCCTGTTCCCGGACCCGTGGCCCTGGCTGTCGCTGAAAAAGGGGTTAAAAATAAAAAGGGAAGGATACGTGACACCACCTACGGTATCCGGTAATGATGCCGGCACTGCTGGCAGACCTCCGGGGTGATGATGAGGCAGCTGTGTTGGTAACGCTCCCCGTAGGTGGAGCGGAGTCCCGGGGCAGTAATGGATGAATAGAGAGCTCACACAGAGAGGCGGCTCGTCAGGTGGAGATGCAGGCCAGCAGTCTGTGGAACAAGAGTATGGCTCCTCCGGCGCAGGCTAATAAACACACCACACAGTCTTTGTCTCTGAACTGGGAATTTACTGGTGACTCAGGCAGCAAACAGTCTTTACACACAGTCAATGGGTACTGCTGGCCTGGATAGTCACCAGGGGATTAGAACATTTCACTGGGAACCCTCCGTGATGTGCCTGCTTAGTCCTCTCATCTGTCTGTACTGCACTCTCTCACTGTTTCTTCCTTGCGCTCCTGCACACAGAGCCTACCGCCGGTCCCCACGGATCCTTATGGACGGCTCCTGTCTTTCTGGGCCTCCGGACCCTATACAGGGCCTTAGGGGATTCATGCCGGGCTTTGCCGTAACCTCTGAAGAGGCCTGCGCCCTCCAGTTTCTGCGGCTCGGGGATAAACACCCGCACCACGTCAGAGACGGTAGTCCAGTGTAGGACTGGATCCTCCCGCCTGGGAGAAGTACCAGCATGGATTCGGGTGCACCTCAACACCCTAGGATCCCCTTCTGTCTCCGAGCCACCTTTAGCTGTGCCCTCCACTGCGCTTCACTCAGGGTTCCCCTCCAACGACTTTCTCCCTTCACTAGCTTTCCTGCTCTCCACTACCCACCTAAGCTCCTCCCACTGGGACCGGTTCCCTAGCAACAGATTAACCTATTGTTCCCCTGACCTAAGGTATGTGGATGCGTGTGGTGAGGGTCCCCTATTGACATCCCAGTCCCCTGGACACAGGGATACTACACACTCTGGTCTAGGTGCAGTACCCCTACATGGCGTCCTGACCAGTGGGGTGCCACATTTCTATATTATACATACAGTCCAGCAGCCTCTATATTATATATACAGCCCAGCAGCCTCTGTATTATATATAGAACCCTGCACAGCCTCAATTTTATATATACAGCCCACCTAGGAGCCTCTATATCATATGTACTCCACAGCTTCTATATTATATTAATGAATCATGGTATGTGTTAAAGCGGCCCACTGAGACTGTTTCGCCCAGAGCCCACAAAACCCTGGAGCGGGCCCTACATATGACACCCATATACTGTAATTGAAGGGCACATACTGTTAATCCCTCTGCATGCCCAATAGCAATGGAGGAGTCCTTGTGAAAAGTTTAATACAGATTCCGATACTTGCTGAACGAGGAATATGAAAAACATTTTCTGAGCTCTGATATGTGAATTGAAATAAGAACCTAATTTTTTGCATTTGAAATGTTATCTGTAAAAAGCGGATTGTGTTAGGAATAAAAAGTGTCCCCGAGGGGATTAGAAAGAACCAACCATTAAGCAATTAGTCAGTGTTAGGCAGAGGAGAGGAATGTGTAATGTGCAAGTCATTCTAGAAGGCAGCAGTATCCTCTGATATACAAATGCATTCTGTACATCAGTAGAGAGCCAAAAATCGGGGACTCCAAACATCTCAACAGAAGGATTCGGCGTGAACTGAACAGAGCTTTAAAGTTAACTTGTCACCAAGATTTTCCCCTATAAACTGCAGTCACCAGCAGTAAGGCTGGCTTCAGGTTCTGTCCGGTGTTTTGCAGGAAACACCGGACACAACCTGACAGCCCCAGACAAACAGAACCGGAGGACAAATATGCCCTCCGGTCCTGTTTTCTGCTGGAATCAGCAGATAGCAGCAGCAATAGCTGCTAAAATTTCAAGATCGTGGCTAGCGGAGAGCTAGCTGTGTTCCTGAAATCTCTGCAGGGGACAGCTCATGGTGCTGAAGTTTAGCAGCGCTCGCTGCTAAACTTCAGCAGCCGACGTCCGAGAACTGCATCCAATTTTGTGTCGGATCTAGTGCCAATAGACTCCCATGTTTGGGAGCGCCGGATCGTGCCGGATCCGATTTGTGCCGATTTTTGCCCCAGACACAAAAATGCTGCAAGCAACGTTTTTGTGTCTGGGAGAAAAATCTGAATTCTCCCGGACAGATGGAAACCGGATGGCAAATAGCTGCCATCCGGCTCCATCCGACCCCATTGGAATACTATGGGGCCGAAATTGGATCAGATAAACGTGATGTGAAGCCTGCCTAAGCTATTATATACAGTATCATAGAATACTACATAGTACACGGAGCTCATGAATATGGAGGGCTACCTAGCAGCAGGTTTACTAGTCCTCTAGTGATAATCTCCTTCTGGTAAAAGAGAGATTTTCTCAATATTACATGCAAATTATATACACTTTTATATTTGTCTGACATTTTTGTAACTAAAGGTAAAAATGCTGGTGACTTAGGTGGTGTGTGGCAGTATTATATGACAGTACTGTTTAGGAATTATCTGAACTCGTAGACTGTGAGCCTTGTGAGCAGGGTCCTCTATTCTCACCTACTGTAACCTCACCCATCCCTTGTAGACTGTGAGCCCTCGTGGGCAGGGTCTCTCATCTCCTACCACCTACTGTGACCTCACCCATCCCCTTGTAGACTGTGAGCCCTCGCGGGCAGGGTCCTCTATTCTCACCTACTGTATCCTCACCCATCCCTTGTAGATTGTGAGCCCTCACAGGCAAGCTGGTGACTTAGGTGGTGTGTGGCAGTATTATCTGACAGTGCTGTCAGAAAATATTATATTATATGACAGTACTGTTTAGGAACTGTCTGAACTCATAGATTGTGAGCCCTTGTGAGCAGGGTCCTCTCTCCTCCCCTACTGTATCCTCACCCATCCCTTGTGGACTGTGAGCCCTTGTGGGCAGGGTCCTCTCTCCTCTCCTACTATATCCTCACCCATTCCTTGTAGACAGTGAACCCTCATGAGTAGGGTTCTCTCTCTTCACCTACTGTATCCTCACCCATTATTTGTAGACAGTGTCGTGACTTGGAGTTCATGGGTCCCAATGCAAAAGCTCCAACGGGACCCCCAATTATTGCAAATCTTTAATAGTAATAGTATTTTTCCATAAGACAGAGGGACTTTTGGGGCCCCCTAGGCTCCTAGGGCCCGGGTGTGATTGCAACCCCTGCACCTGTTGTAGTTTCCCCCCTGCTTGTAGACTCTTAGCTGTCGTGGGCATGGTCCTCTCTCCTCACCTACTGTATCCTCACCCATCTCTTGTAGACTGTGAGCCCTCGTGGGCAGGGTCTGCTCTCCTCATTTACTGTATCCTCACCCATCCCTTGTAGACACTAGGCGGCGTGTCATTTTTAACTGAATCCGTCAAAAAACGTACACAACCTGTGGCATTTGGATGCTACCGCACCGGCATTGCACCAGATCCGTCACCCGGATCAGTAATAATACCAGTGCGGGAGCATCCAGTTGCATCAGGTTTCACTGTTTTGGGGGGATGCAGGTTTTCACCGGATTAAAAAACCGGTAGTGTGAAACCAGCCTTAGAAACATATCAGCCCAGATCCAAACAGTAGATTTATTTTTATTATTTTATACAACTAAGGAAAAAAAATACGTTCAAAGTGATATTAATTCGTCCAAGATAAATGCAGGACTCAAAACTCAATTCAAGCTAACACACTGCAGCATTTGGTGTAACGGTGGCGTCTCCGTCTTACATAACCAACGTTGTAACAGAACAGAGGATAAAACGTTGTGTAGAATTAATAATGCAGTAGATGTCAGGGTAACATTATTTCCTTTTCATCCAATACTGTGAGTGTGAAATTGATCCACTGGGTGCGACCCCTTTCCAGGAAACTAGAGGCCACATACCAGGAATTCCAGCAGAATCAGCCGCCCAGTGACATCACCTCCAAATGTTTGGAGCTGTTTTAACTGTTTCCCATGGAAAGGTAAATTGTTATTAAAAAAAGAAGAAATAATAGAAAATAGAAGAAAAAAAAAGTAAAAAACTATTTGGACCCCCATACACATTAGGTGGCTATTTGCCAACTGATAATTTTGCCAACAGCTATCTTTTCCGATTTCTCCATACACGCCCAGCTAAGCGCTCCTTTGTTCTCCCGGAGAGTCTCATCAGACTCCACTAGCAGCAGCTTATCTCTAGGCTGAACAAAAGGATTCCTCTTTGAATTCAACTAGCCAAACCCTTTTCTCCTCAACACCATCTCTGGGGGAGAGTTTGGACCGCCCCATACACAGTACACTGATGACCGTTCCCGGCGTTGTTGAAGGCTCCATATGACTATAATCTTATGTGTTTGGGGACCTTTGGTGTACAATAAACTAATCACCTCTGGAAAACAATAATAATTATAGGGAACATTTTACTTTTATATTTGCTTTTCCATGTGCACAACATTTTCAACAGCACAAAGAACATATTTATGGAGAACACATAAGAGTTTAAGATTATAATTTAAGATTTATTTTGAGATTTAAGATTTATTTTGCCGTCTTGAGGGCCCCTCGTAGCCATGGCTGGCGAAGCAGGGCCGCCTCTGCAGAGCTACCCAAGTCCCGCCAAGCTGGTCCCAACCGGCTCCGAAGGCACCTTAATGAACCATGTGGTTTTCTTTCAAAATGTAGTGACATACTTATGAAAAGTAATCCGATCACACCAGTCATGTGTCAGGACTGGTAGTGTACCACCCCAGGGTATGGGAACTCTGAGGTCTGGGTCCTCAGATTCAATGGGGGGATCTCACTGGTGGCCTGCCCAGATCCGTGGCCCCGAGGGGGAGACAGTCGCCAAGTTAAGGGTTAAAGTTTTTATCACGTGACACCACCTGCAGTGCCTGGTGACTAGACACCAGCGCCGCCACAGTCCTCTGGAAGGTGGTGGTATTGCGGCTGGGGTGGAGCAGCTCCCTACAGGTAGAGCTAATCCTCCGGGGCAGTGTTACCTGATGCTGGCACAATGCAAACCATTAAGAAAAGTCAATGAAGCAGGACAGAGACATCGAGCCACTTCACTCTTCCAGGTACTTTATTTGTAAGACCAAACCGAACAAGATGGTGGTACAATTCACAGTACTCCAGCAAGTCGGCCGGCCGGGTAGTTGCAGCGGAATACAGAATCTGTGGAAGTCTCTGGTGGTACCTTCTTGGATCTACCATTGTCCTGTCCCTTCTCTCTTCGCGAGAAGTAGTACGACTTAGGGGATAAACACCCTAAGAACGTCTTCGGAACTGGGACGAGTACGATTGGAGGATGAACACTCCAGGCCGCGTTGTCAGACCCGTGCACTCCGGGTGTACAAGTCAGGACCTTTCTGTCTGGGCTACGCCTTTCTTTAGCCCTCTTTTGAAGCCCCCTTTCTCTCTCGGGTAAACTCCCGTTCTCCGTCTTTCCTCGGGGAAGACACTCCTGAAGACTCCCCGTGTGTTCTACCTTGCTCCTCTCACACTTTCCCTCCAACTCTCTCACTAACTCTGGGCCCTCCCCCGGTTGTATTGGTGGGTGTGTTGTGGGATCAGATTGTTCCACAGTGTTCTGCATTCTACTTACAACAGGGATGACCACACGCTCATCTTTGGGTGTAGTACCCCACTTGTGACACCTGATCAGTGGGGCACCACAGTAACTCTGTATCGGAGCAGGCCCCTTGCGCTCCAGGGCATGCTCCGGCTCTTCAGCAGGTGACTTGTCACCTTTTGCTGGCTTGCGCGTGTGCTTGCTCCGTCTAGGAATTGCATTCTAGGAGATTTACTAGTATCGCTGGGAGGTGGGACACCGCTGTGCCCAGTAATTATGTTGGTCAGGTGCCCCGGGAAGCTGGGTCCTCTAGTGTTAGCTGCTGCCAGTGGGATTGGGGCGCCATGTCTCCTGAGGTGGTCAGGTGATGAGGTGTTCCTTCAATTCCTCTCTCCTCAACCCTTCAGTGTCTCTGTGCTCAGGGGGGTGAAGATTGGGTGTTGCCTCAATGTGGCCAGATGACTGCTGGGACGCAGATTTAAACTCTGCCATTTTCTGTGTTGATTCCTGATTATTTCAGTTCTGTTGGGTAGCGGAGGTCAGTGCTTCTGAGGTGGTTCATGTTTTGGTCTCAGTTCTTGGGTAATCATTGTTCCCCTTAGTTTTTGTGGTTTTTATGTATTAGGTTCGGCTGTGTTTGACCTGTCTGCTGCTTGGATGTCTGGTCACCAGCCACCGTACTGCTGCTGCCTGAGAAGAGTTCTGCTAAAGTCCCCCCTTGCCAGGATCGGGAGGTGGGCGAGGAGTATACCTGTCCCTCAAGGGTGTGCAGCAACATGACGGCAAGCATAAAGTGTGACCGATACGCTGCAATTGCTAACTTGTAGCTCGTCATTTCACTATCACCCAGCCTTACATCATAGGAATTTCTGACAAACTATGTGTAGTCATGTGTCATATCATTGCATAGCTAAAATCATAACTGAAAATATGAGAACATAGTCGTCCACCTATGATATTCGCAGGCAAAGTTAAAGCCAATAATAACTTTTGTATATCTCATATCTCAACTCAGGGGGGTGGGAGTTATGAGACATCCCAGAGGTTTGAAATGGGTGTGAGATGGATGTGAGGTGGGAAGGCCTCTTACAGTATAAAAATGGCCCATCTCTTCTCCATCTTGGTATTCTTCTGAAGGGGCATAATTACATTAAGCCAGAGTATACCCAGGAACCAGGTTGGCCCATGCTGCCCTTGTGGCGCCATCAGCATTAAGGTAACTGATCACATGTGTCTGTAATTCTATGTGTATCTCATTCATCTTTTACTTGCATAACTGACTGTAATATTTGTAACATCTTATAATACCTGTAAATATATTTAGTGTACCAATAGGTACCAATATATAAATTTAATCTGTTGAGTCATTCTTTTTATCTTGATCACGACCTCCCACGTCCGTGTGCTCATTTAACGCTACCTGGGTTGGTTTCTGACCCAATATAAACCCGATCACGGACCGGACTTATATCAAACGAGGAACCGGCGGTAGCAATTAGTACTTGGGGTTATTAAGGGCCTCTATCAGTGATGGGGAGGTGGTTATTATATGGGCTTCTGGTCTCGGACCAGAAGGCATATATCACACTCACTGAGAGGTGCCTTAATAAACCAGCACTTACAGGGAAGCTGTGGCTCTTCTTTTATCCTCAGGTAGTTCCCTGACTAGCCTGAGTTTAATAGGAGGCGCTGTAGAGCTGCCTGGTTCTGTGACCAATTCTCCACAGCCTTTAAAAAGGTGTCTCATTGAGGTACACTGCAAGACTTAGGATCCATCCTGATTGGGTGCACCTTGTTGAGGTAGGATGGCTTTTACGCTTTTTTTATCAAAATAAGGGTCAACTAAGTATACTGTTATTTACATGTATTATTAATTTATTTATTCACTTACTGCAGGGTATTTCCTCATTTTGTTTTTATCTTAGGTTCTGTCTGTTAAAAGGCCACAGTGTGAATAAGCGCCTACATATTACACTTAGGGTATGTGCACATCAGTCGTTTTGTGGGCTGCTTTTGGACGTTTTCCGTCGGCGTTTTCCGCTCAGTTTTATGTTAATTTATGTTAATCCTACCTTCCGGTTGGATTAACATGCTAGTCAATGGATTTTAGAAAACTCTGTCTACATTACAACGTTTTTCTTCTGGTCGTTTTCAGTCAAAACTGAGTTTTTTCACCGGTTTCCAAAAATAGAGCAAGTGACTTCTTTCCTCCGTTTTTCCACCGGTTTCAGCTGAACAAGTGCACTAAAAACTCAGTTTTAAAACCGCTCAGAAAAACCGCCGACAAAACGCTGTAAAACCGGGCGGAAAACGAGCAAAAAACGAGCAAAAAACGAGGGACACTGCTGAGCACAGAAAACTCAGTTTCTGCCAGTGTCCTCCGGTTCCCGGTCGGTCTGCAGAAATGCAGAACCGACTGATGTGCACATACCCTTATACCAACCTATGTTCCTGCGCATTTCTTTGGTTCAGGTTAGAAAATAGGTTTCAAATGTCTCCAGAAATGGAAGTTATTCCTAGGAATCGTGTATCATGTCATGTGTTCTGTATGGAGAGAGAAGAGTATGGAGCTGGGAGGCAGATCAGACAACAGCACATAAACATTCCTAATTTTCACCACTTACTGTTAAACAGGTGGAACTTGTCAGGTTGTTATACCAGGAGTATTCGTAATGACAAGATGGAGTGTTTGTTCTGTACTTTACAGTCAACAATGCCTGTAAAGCCTATAAGAATGTCTCCTACTCCAGGCATTGGACCTAAAAAACTGTGAGTTTAGTATAAGTATGTGTATGTATGTGACCAGGTAGTGATAAATATTATTATATAAAGCAAAGCTTCATTGACCTTCAGGGAATGGGAACAAAGGTAAAGTAGTATAATGGTATAATGGCATCTTGAATAGGAAGGTATACTTTAAAGCAGGGGACTCAAACTCGGCTGGGTTGGTGGGTCGCACATAGAAAAAATTGATATCGGGGGGGCTGCATTCCTTGTAGGACTTAAGGCCACTTCACACACACAGATATCTGAGTCCAATATCTGAACAGATCTCTGGTTGCAGTGAAATCATGGATACATTGCTCCATGTTGTACACAGCAACAAAATGGAGCAATGTATCCATGATTTCACTGCAACCAGAGATCTGTTCAGATATTGGACTCAGATATCTGCGTGTGTGAAGTGGCCTTAAGTGACATTTTAGCAATGCCAGAATTTTTTGCTCAATGTAGTAACGTACAATTCCTGATCTTCTTCTTGTAGGAATGTCCCCACCCTAATTTCCTTTATGTAGGAATGTCCCCATCTTGTAGGAATGTCCACATCCTGGTCCTTCCTTGTAGGAATGTCCCCATCCTGGTCCTCTTCTTGTGGTAATGTCCCCATCCTAGTTGTCTTCTTGTACTAATGTCCCCATGCTGGACCTCATCTTGTAGTAATGTCCCCATCCCGGTTCTCTTCTTGTAGTAATGTCCCCATACTGGTCCTCATCGTATATCAATGTCACCATCCTGGACCTCATCTTGTAATAATGTCCCCATATTGGTCCTCATTGTATATCAATGTCACCATCCTGGACCTCATCTTGTAGTAATGTCCCCATCCTGGTCCTTCCTTGTAGGAATGTCCCCATCCTGGTCCTCTTCTTGTGGTAATGTCCCCATCCTAGTTGTCTTCTTGTAGTAATGTCCCCATCCTGGACCTCCTCTTGTAGTAATGTCCCCATGCTCGACCTCATCTTGTAGTAATGTCCCCATCCTGGTCCTGTTCTTGTAGTAATGTCCCCATCCCGGTTCTCTTCTTGTAGTAATGTCCCCATACTGGTCCTCATCGTATATCAATGTCACCATCCTGGACCTCATCTTGTAGTAATGTCCCCATATTGGTCCTCATTGTATATCAATGTCACCATCCTTGTCCTCTTCTTGTAGTAATGTCCCCATCCTGGTCCTTCCTTGTAGGAATGTCCCCATCCTGGTCCTCTTCTTGTGGTAATGTCCCCATCCTAGTTGTCTTCTTGTAGTAATGTCCCCATCCTGGACCTCCTCTTGTAGTAATGTCCCCATGCTGGACCTCATCGTATATCAATGTCACCATCCTGGACCTCATCTTGTAGTAATGTCCCCATATTGGTCCTCATTGTATATCAATGTCACCATCCTGGACCTCATCTTGTAGTAATGTCCCCATCCTGGTCCTTCCTTGTAGGAATGTCCCCATCCTGGTCCTCTTCTTGTGGTAATGTCCCCATCCTAGTTGTCTTCTTGTAGTAATGTCCCCATCCTGGACCTCCTCTTGTAGTAATGTCCCCATGCTCGACCTCATCTTGTAGTAATGTCCCCATCCTGGTCCTGTTCTTGTAGTAATGTCCCCATCCCGGTTCTCTTCTTGTAGTAATGTCCCCATACTGGTCCTCATCGTATATCAATGTCACCATCCTGGACCTCATCTTGTAGTAATGTCCCCATATTGGTCCTCATTGTATATCAATGTCACCATCCTTGTCCTCTTCTTGTAGTAATGTCCCCATCCTGGTCCTTCCTTGTAGGAATGTCCCCATCCTGGTCCTCTTCTTGTGGTAATGTCCCCATCCTAGTTGTCTTCTTGTAGTAATGTCCCCATCCTGGACCTCCTCTTGTAGTAATGTCCCCATGCTGGACCTCATCTTGTAGTAATGTCCCCATCCTGGTCCTGTTCTTGTAGTAATGTCCCCATCCCGGTTCTCTTCTTGTAGTATTGTCCCCATACTGGTCCTCATCGTATATCAATGTCACCATCCTGGACCTCATCTTGTAGTAATGTCCCCATATTGGTCCTCATTGTATATCAATGTCACCATCCTGGACCTCATCTTGTAGTAATGTTCCCATCCTTGTCCTCTTCTTGTAGTAATGTCCCCATCCTGGTCCCCTTCTTGTAGTAATGTCCCCATCCTGGTCCCCTTCTTGAAGTAATATTTCTCCCTGGTCCCTATGTGTAGTAATGAACCATCCTGGTCCACAACTTATATTAATGTCCCCCATCCTGGTCCTCATCTTGTAGTAATGTTCCTACCTGGTCCTCATCATGTAGTAATGCCCCCTTCCTGTTCCCCTTTTTGTAATAATGTCCCCATACTGGTCCCCATCATATATTAATGTCCCCCATCCTGGTCCTCATCATGTAGTAATGGCCCCTTCCTGTTCCCCTTTTTGTAATAATGTCCCCATACTGGTCCACATCATATATTAATGTCCCCCATCCTGGTCCTCATCTTGTAGTAATGTCCCCTTCCTGTTCCCCTTTTTGTAATAATGCCCCCATACTGGTCCCCATCATATATTAATGTCCCCCATCCTGGTCCTCATTTTGTAGTAATGTCCCCTTCCTGTTCCCCTTTTTGTAATAATGTCCCCATACTGGTCCACATCATATATTAATGTCCCCATCCTGGTCCTCATCTTGTAGTAATGTCCCCTTCCTGTTCCCCTTCTTGTAATAATGCCCCCATACTGGTCCCCATCATATATTAATGTCCCCCATCCTGGTCCTCATTTTGTAGTAATGTCCCAATCTTTTAGTAATGTTCCCTCCCTTGTCATCTTGTAGTAATGTGCCCCATCCTGACGCCATTTTGTAGTGCTGTCCCCACATCCTGATCTGCTTTTGCGGTGATGTCCCCACAACCTGGTCTCTGTTCTTTTTGTTCTCTCTCTCTCACTCACACAACACACACACTCACACATACTCACACGTATGCACAATCACATATACACACTCATTCACATTTACACACATACACTCACACATACTCACATGTACACACACTCACACATGGGGTGGGATCCACTTACAAACGTTACTCCTCCCTGTGACAGGAATAACTGCACACTCTTTTGTGGGTGCAGTACCCCTACTGTGGCGCACTGAACAGTGGGGCATCACAATTACCCCTTTCCCAATCCCTGTCATCAAAGCCCAGCATCCCCGTTATCTTCCTTGAAAATGACACCGCCAGGGTCACGGAGCCAGTTCGCCGCCGTGACATTCCCAAGTGCAAAAGGACTGTAACAACCGGCCCAGTTCCGAGTATCACATGTGTTTCCATTGAAATCAATGGGGGCAAAAACGCATGCATTTGGATGCGTTTTTAGAGGTAAAAAAGCATAGAAATGCAAATGAAGCAAAACGCAGACCAGGCTTAGATGTGAAGAGGGCCTAACACTTTCTTAGGCTGTGTTCACACACAGCGCTTTTTTTGCGCGGGCACTTTTTCCAGTGTTTTGACCCACGCAAAAAAGCCCTGTAAAAATACACGGGTGCATTCACTCACTGCGTGTTTTTTACGGGGCTACTTGTACAGTGATGTCATAGAGGGGAGGAAGAATCTTTTTCCTCCTCCCCTGTGTGACAACTGTCACAGTCCACATTTGATTTTGCAGTGCATTATACACTGCGAAATCAAATGTAAAATTCAGCCAAATGTATTAAAAATAATAAAGATTGTTATACTTACCCTCTGCTGAGTGTTCGGTAATCGGGAGCCGGGAGCAGAAGCAGGCATTGACCTGCTAGGACCTTGCATGATGTAAGAAAGACATCAACGTTCAGCGCTGTGATTGGTCCGCTCGCGGTCATGTAATATGTGACGCGCATATCACATGAACACGAGCGGGCCAATCACAGCGCTGATGTCATTCTGACATTATGCAAGGTCCTAGCAGGTCAATGCTTACCGAGCACTCGGTGGAGGGTAAATATAAGAATCTTTATTACTTTTAATACATTTGGCTGAATTTTACATTTTGATTTTGCAATGTATAATGCACTGCGAAATCAAATGGGGCTGTGACAGATGTCAAGGGGAGGAGGAACAGGATACTTCCTTCCCTCTGTGACATCAGCGTCGGCGTATTCCCGCTGGAATTACGCAGCGTCTGAACGGCGATGCATAATTCCAGCTGTTATAATGGGGCCTATGGGAGAAAGCGCGCGCTAAAAAGCGGAAAGAATTGACCTGTTCATTCATTTTACATGCGCGCTTTCTCCCATAAAAGCGCAGTCGAAAATAGCGCTGCATGTGAACAGCAAAAGTGAAAGCCCATTCACTTTGCTGTCAAACCCAGACACAGGTGCGCTTTAGGGGGGAATAGAGCGCACAAAAATGCGCGCAAAATACGCAATGTGTGAACAAGGCCTTACCCTACTCACTGCCTGTTGCTGAGCAGAACACAGTTTCATCACAGTACAGTGCAAAATATAGAAAAAAGCACAACATAATACATATTACATTATACAATAACTTTGATGTCTTCGAGGGGGAACGAGGTGGTATGTCCATCTCCTTATACCCAACATGAAAACCATGGGAGCTCAGCTTAACCGACAGCAAATCACCAGGAGAAACCGTTCACGGTCGGTGCCCGCACTGTCCCTGGGATTTTAAAGGGATTGTCCAGCCTAAATGCACAAGTCTGCAGTCACTCAAGGTCAGTTTGTGTCTGACCATTTGTATAGGGAAATAAGCTCGTCTGAAAACGGCAGCATTTTGTTGTAGTTAGGTGTAGAGATAAAAGGGATGCAAGTAATGGCATAATTATATTGTATCACTTTTATTTGTACACTAGACGACACAAACCCATGAAAAATAGCAAGAAATGAAAGAGCCAAATGTGTTGCCCAAAGGCACCAGAACTGCAAATAATATTAGATAATAAAACATAATTATGTACTGTGACTGAGTCACACCATTTACCGTACAGGTTCCACCTACTGCTGTGTGGCGATCCCATATAATAGTTGTGACATGGCGAGAGTGGCCCTGGTGGTCAGAGGCTTGATAAATCCTTCTATTTTCTATGTTAATTTCCAAATGTGAGACTTATTTTTATTCTAAAGTTACCGTTACATGACTCAATATCGATTGCAATATTGCCTCAGTCACATGGTGTGGTCAATTGCAATTGATATCGTGAGTGCGTCATGTCGTGTAACAGGGCGATGTGACTGCAATTTATCGCTGGAGCGATGTCGCCTGATTTATGTGCAGACAATTAAATCAGGCAATATTGCATAAGCGATGTGGTAGGATCGCTCAGTGTCACACCGCAATTGCAATGTTGCAAGCAACTTCCCCTGTTCATTACATTGATAAATATCGCTCGCTGGATTGCTCATACCCAGCGAACCAAAGTTGCTTTAACCATCCTACTTGTGTTGCCTACAATATCTCCCCATGTGACAACTACAAGGCAATCTTGGCAAAGTGCCAAAAACGTGCGCGCTTCTGTGAAATTGCAGGCGATATCGAATCAATATTGCATTGTGTAACGGCACCTTTAGATCTATAAAAATGTGCAATTGTTCATGGCACAACCCCTTTAAATAGTCATGAACTAGTGAATGCAAAACAAGAATGAAACCTACTCACCCTGTAAATTGTAGCCAGTATGCACCTTTGTTATGGTGGTAACAATATTGTTTATGAGTTACGCAATGGGGATGTTGCTGTCAGATGCACAAACCCCTGCACCTATTGTAGTTCCTCCCCTGCACTTGAGGACTGCAGACAACCAGTGGTTCTATGTTAACTGTGCTATTAACTAATGTGAAGACATCACAACTGCAGGATAATTCACAACCACCTGTGGGCCCAATGGAGAAATGATAGTGTGGTGGGAAATGTGCCATGTGAATAAGCAGTGCTTTTTTTTGTGGCGGTATGTGCTAGTACGGCATACCGGAAAATCTGAAGAGGGGGGCAATAATGCGGCCAGAGCTATACGGGGACTGGCGTTTGCTGCTGCATGCTGTCTGCTGCCTGGTGCATAGGATGTCCCGGCCACCTGACAGCATTTCCCCCCCCTCCTCAAGCCGCCAGCTTCTGACAGCATTCCTTCCCCCAGGCTATGGGGTACTCAGGAGTCGGGCCAGTGCTGTCTCACTGGGGTATCAGTCCAAAAAGGGAATATTTACAAAGGATGATTTGTCATGACACCACCCAGGGTATGTGGTTAATAGAACCACGGCTGCCGTATTCCTGCTGGGGACGTTGACTTGGGGCAGCGTGGATGGTAAGCCCTCCTCGGGTAGGGCTGAGAGTCCCTAGGGCAGGAGTAACTGGGATGGATGGATATAGTGAGGGGCTGTGCTGGGTACAAGTCACTTACTTTGGCTGCTGCAGCTTCTTCAAACACTGCTGGCTGTCTCAGTGCTGGATGTGGTGCTGAAAACAAAGCAGTTTCAAGCAGGAGTGAAAGTAATCCAATTTCCACACACAGATGAGCTCGCAGGGTACTTTACTCAGTCTTAAGTAGCAGTTACAATGGGTCACAGTTCTTTCAGTACAGTTTTCAGTTCTTTCCAGTTACAGTTTACAGTTATTTTACACTTCAGCACTGCTCTGGGTTACCCACACTGTGCAGCTCAGGTAGCTTTTCTGTGTTGATCCCTCAAAGCCCTTTCAGGCCATTCTCTCAACTTTCACGTAGTACCTCACTCACGGGTTTGGTCTGGCTGTCTTAGACTCACGGGTGAAGAATTTTTCCTTAAAGTCAGGGTCACCAGTCCTATTGTGACAACTGTGTTCCTCTGCCGTAGTGGTAAGTTAGGCTGCAGCACCTAAAGTCTCTGCCCCCCACCGGTGTGTCTCGTGATTAGGGTATAGAATCTCCGGTCACTTCATCAGAGCCGATTCTCTGGTGTCGGCCTAGCCCTCCCGTGTCCCAGACTGCTGTCTTTGGGCACACCAGGCTCCTTCAGTCTGTCACTGTGCTAAGGGTTAACCGCGCAGCACGGGTCTCAGGCTGCTGGGCCCTTGTCCTCCCACTGTCCTTAGCTGTGGGGTCTCTTTCCAGTCTTTCCCCTTCCCTTCGCTTCCAGACTGTGGAGCGGGTTTTCTCTACAGGGGTCTGTGCCTCAGAGGATTCTGCGCCTCCAGTGAGTCTGAAACTGTCCGGGAAGTCTCTTTCTGTTTCTGCTCTGCTGTTCTCAACTCTGTTCTCCTGTCCTAACCCTGTGTGTTGTGTTCCTGGGTTTTGTTTGAGTCACTCCACTCCATATCCAACACTACTACTCCTCCCCTGGGGACCCTTAGCCCTACCTGAGGAGGGCTTACCATCCACGCTGCCCAAGTCACCGTCCCCAGCAGGAATATGGCAGCTGTGGTTCTACTAACGACATACCCCGTGTGGCGGCACGACAAATCCCCTGTAAATAACCCCTTTTTGGACTGATCCAAGGCCACGGGACTGGGTCATGACTACCGTGATACCCCAAAGAGACAGCGCCGACCTGATTCCTAAGTACCCCATTGCCTGGGGGTACATCAAATGCAGCTCATGTCTTATCAGAACTATGGTCTCTAGACAAATCTCACCTCAAATATGAATTATTTATTATGAATTTTAATGTGTCCACAAAATATATTCAAAAATCCAAAAGGGTTAGTGCTTGTGTGCTGCTGTCACGATGAAAGACACGAGAGACAAGGCTCCTTCCAAGATGATACTTTATTCCCGATGCATTTCGGTGCAGTCCCTGCACCTTCCTCAAGGGTACAATAATTAGGGGTATGATTGTACCCCTGAGGAAAGTACAGGGACTGCACCGTCACGCATTGGGAATAAAGGAGCATCTTGGAAGGATCCTTGTCTCTCATGTCTTTTATCCTGACGGCAGCGCGGATCACACAAGCACTTGGAACTGCGGATCCAGCGGCAGCTGTCCAGACGAGCATACTGGTTGTGGGTCATCACAACCGAACCAGGTGAGCACATTCACTCACGGGGAATCATCTTATCTAAAACAATAAGACCCATTTGCGCCTTTTGTGTCTCCTCTTTTGTTCAGATTCACAAAATATATTGTCTGTCATTTTTTTGATTAGCGGTCCAGGAAAAATAAAAAGTCAAATTTGAACCCTGATTGGTACACATCTCCTAATCATTGAATTCAGGTTTCTCATTCTATCCATTACTTCAAGTGTATATAATCCAGCCCCTTGCCATGCCATCTGCTTTAATACTTGTCAATGAATGGTTTGCTCTACCGAGCACACTGAATTCTAGAGAGGTACTATAAGGCCAAGGTCACACATTGAGTATTTGGTGAGTTTTTGAACTCAGTATTTGTTACCAAAACCATGAGTGGAACAATCATAGGAAAAGTATACGGCTGTGTGCTCACGGTCCGGGGGAGCTGCATGTTGGATACAGTTCCTCCGGACCTGAGTGAACCCGCGGGTGGCCGCAGGGTGACCGCAGCCGCCCTGTACTCACCTTGTGCGGTGGGTGCAGGGCGGCTTCTCCCTGCAGTCACCCGAAGGGAGCCGTTTCCGACTCCGCAGCATGAAATGAACATGCGGAGGAGGAGCGGAATGGCGGCAACCCACACCGCAGCTCCAAACACGCTGCGGTCGGGTTAAGCATAGTGAGGATTGGATTTCTTGAAATCCCATCCACTATGCTTACACTGTACTACGCAGCGTTTTGGATGCAGCGGCAAGACACTGCATCCAAAACGCTGCGTATATAGATCATGAGTATGCAGCTTACTAGAAACACATCAGCACCTATATATTTATTACCCTCTCCTGGTTTTGGCTACAAAAACTGATGTGAAAAATTCACCAAATACTCAACATGTGTGTGGCGCCCCGCACCGAGTGCGTCACAGGTGGGTATTGCAGCCATAAATGCAGCAGCAATATTCTCTGACCCAGCAGTCATTTGGTTAACTTAGAGATCCATACTCTGCATGCCTCACTTAGCACAGAGGACCAATCAGGGTCCTGGTGGGCGGAGTGCAAGGGTAGTGTGTAGTGGAAGTTTAGTCCAGCTTAGAGAGTTCTAGTCTCGGGTCTGGAGAAGCAACAGCAACTTAGAAGACCTCTGCAGATTCCAGCTCTGCAACCTAGGAGAGGGGGTTGCACAGTCGGTGCAGCCCCCTGGCCACCTTCTACCGGCCATCTCCTCACTTTCACCACGGTTGAGCACCATTACTCCCGGTGCATTACCATCCGAACTTGGGCATCAACATGCAGGTTCAAAACCACCCCGCGCCCTTATACAGCCGGTTTGCTGGTACCGAAGCTAGCAGCAGTTCAGCTCTGCTATGCGAACCAGAAGGGTGGAGGAGCAGCTCTACAGGAGCACCCCACCATCGCCAAATCCAGTCATCTAACCAGCGGTGTACCCACCAAGGGACCCAAGGCTCCCCAAAGCATCTGGAACGTATACCCCGGATAGGGCATTCAAGCAGCCTCCCTGTACCCGACCTGGTATTCCTGGGCGACAATGGCAACCTAGTTACCGTATATACTCGTGTATAAGCTGACCCGTGTATAAGCCGATCCCCCTACTTTTGCCCCCAAATCCTGGGAAAACCTATTGACTCGTGTATAAGCCGAGGGTGGACCCCAGCACAGGTATACAGCCCCCAGCAGTGTGGTATACAGGCCCCCCAATGGTAGTATACAGCAGCCTCCCCAGTGGCATATACAGGCCCCAGTAGTATATACAGCAACCCCAGTGGTATACAGCAGCCTCCCCAGTGGTATATACAGACCCCACCAGTATATACAGCAGCCCCAGTGGTATATACAGCAGCCCCAGTGGTATACAGGCCCCAGCAGTATATACAGCAGCCCTGGGGGTATACAGCAGCCCCCAGGGGTTATACAGCAGCCCCCAGGGGTTATACAGCAGCCCCCAGGGGTTATACAGCGGCCCCCAGGGGTAATACAGCGGCCCCCAGGGGTAATACAGCGGCCCCCAGGGTAATACAGCGGCCCCCAGGGGTATACAGCGGCCCCCTGGGGGTATCCAGCAGCCCCCAGGGGGTACCCAGCAGCCCCCCAAATGCTGGCACTCACCCCCCCTCCTGCTTATCTTACCATCCCAGTCTTCTGCTCAGCGCCGCTCCTCGGTGCTCCATTCTTCATGCAGCGCTGAGCAGAAGACCGGGATGGTAATATAAGCAGCGGGGGGGGGGGCCCTTACAAGGAGGGGGGGTGAGTGCCAGCATTTGGGGGCCACATATGAACTGCTTCCCCCTGCCGCTGATTGACAGGGGGAAGCAGTGCATATATAATGAGCGGCCCCACGTGACGGGGCCACTCATACAGCAGCCTCCCCCGCCTCCTGCAGCCTCTACAGCCCGGACACAGAGCCCAGAGCATCACATACCGTATTGACCCGTGTATAAGCCGAGGGGGAGACTTTTCAGCCCAAATTTTGGGCTGAAAAACTCGGCTTATACACGAGTATATACGGTAGTTAGATTGGAGGAACACCGCGGATCTCTGAGGGACACCTATCACTGCTGAGTCCACCCGGTCCACTACCCGTTAACTGTATGCCATGTACTGCTTGCTGGTTACAGTAAATTACCCGTTACAGAGACTTACAGTGTCCGTGCTTCCTTATGACTACGACCGTCTGCACACAAGGTAACCGCAGCTGCCGCACAACATCTTAAGCAGCTTCTGGCTCCGGGGATCATCGCTTAGCCTGTGGGGAGCGTTCCATCTTGCTGCATTCCATCCCCCGGAGGCCCCGCAGCGTCGGTAAGACTTACCGAACTACTCACAGGTGGCGTCACGAAACAATTAACCCCTTAATCTGTTCCCGTAAGACGTCTTCAACTTTTGATCTGAACTCAACCGGGCCCCACTACCGGCAGGCGAGGTCCACCCGTGACACGGAGGAAGAAGCTACTGCCTGTCTAAACCGGAGTCCCGGCCACGGTGAGTCATGTGCATGTGACCTGATAAAAGGCCATTGCCCATAAAAGTCAGTTTATGATCTTTCTTCAACTGTGAGTGATATTAGTGAAATATGTAATTGATTAGGTACCACAGCAACACATCCAAAAGTGGAGACCACGAGCTCTTGCTCTACTGACTCAGTAATTGTGGATGTCCAAACCTCCTCAGCCATTTAAATCTGCACAACTGTCCCCCAAATGCTTTCTGACATGGGTTTTCATGGTCAATCAGCTGCATGAAAGATTCTCATCACTAATCACAATGCAAACCATAAGATGGAGTGGTGTAAAGTCACCGCCAGTAGACTCTGGAGCAGAGGAAACAAATTCTGTGGAGTGATAAATCACACTTCACTATCTGTCGACTGATGGATTAGTCTAAATTTGGTGAATGCCAGGAGAATGTTACTTGTCTGACTTAACTGTACTAATTGGAAAGTTTGATGGAGGAGGGATAACATAATTGGATTGTTTTCCAGGGGTTGTCCCAGGCCCTTCAGTCCCAGGGAAATTAAAAAAGGCATTTTGGACAATTGTATGCCTCCAACTTTGTGGAAACAGTTTGGGGAAGGCTCTTTTCTGTTCCAGCATGACTGTGCCCCACTGTACAAGACAAGGTCAGTAAAGAGATGGTTAGTAGAGACGGGCGAACCGGGGTCCGTGCTGGACCCCTAATGTCCATACATACACCCCGAACATTGAATTCTCAGGGAAGTCCATATTGCTGTGCAGTTTCGGCCATCCGGAAAAAGGGCTAGAGGGCTGCAAAGGAAAGCAAAATGGGGATTACAGCATGACAATTACACTTACAGAGTTTCTGCACTACTGTCACACTGCTTCTGGGTCTGCTTATTAAACCTAATGAATAGTTCTATGCTTCCCCACCTACCTCCATAATAGTGTCTATGATTGATTAGTGTCGGACTGTGCCCCCACCCCTTGTTTCAGCATCTATGATTGGTTACCCTACACATACTAGGGTAAAGTAAATAATTGGAAAACTGGAGACTGCAGCTCGCAGCTGTGTGCTTTATCTTGGCTGCATATCAAAATATGGGGGACCACACTTTTTTATATTATTTAAATAATTTAAAAAAAGGCATGAGGTCACCCCCACTTTTGATATCCAGCCAAGATAAAGCACACAGCTTGGGGCTGGTATTCTTGGCCTGTTGAGGCTCATGATTGTTGGACCCTCCTTAGGTTAAAAATAGCAGCACGCAGCCATCCCAGAATTGGTGCATCCATTAGATGTGCTAATCCTGGTTCTTAGCCTGCTCATTCCGATTGCCCTGGGATAATAAAAGGGGTTAATGTCAGCTGTGATTTCTCAAAAAGATCACAGCTGCCATCAAGCAATAGATTAGTAAAAAGTCTGAGATACCCCTCTATTAGGCTGGCTTCACACTACGATTTGTGGCTGTCCGTGGGGATCCGTGTTTAGGTCGGATCCCCACGGATCCCTGCAATCAGATGGAAAATAGCCATCCGTATCCGATCCGATGCAGAATCTGTGTGGATCCTGTTCTCCCTGCCTGTCCCTGCATCTTCTCTATCTGTCCCTGTCACCCCCTGTCTGTCCCTCTTCTATCTCTGCTCTCCTCTCCTCGGTGGCTGTGGAAGACCACTGAGTAAGTCCAAAAGATGAGGTAAGTGAAAGGAGTTTGGAGGCTGCTGGCTTGCAGGTGTCAGTAGCGATATTAAAGTCCCTCATGATGATGGTGGGAATGTTAGCAGAGAGAAAGTGAAGAAGCCAGGTGGAAAATTTGTCAATAAAGGTAGTGCAGAGCCCGGAGGTCGGTATATAACGGCCATTTGGAGACTGGAGAGAGAGTAGATACGGACAAAGTGAACTTTGACACAATGTCACAATAAAACAATTTACAAGTTAATTTTCTCCTTTTCACCAGTTTTCAAACATTTGGCACAAGATATACCAGAAAGCCAGGAATAATGTTACAAGATATTAAAATAAGAGTGCTTAAGCCTTAAGGGGTTAAACCCAAGGCAATTTGGCGTCTCCCCACACTCGGGTGACTGGTCGCTATGGGAACAGCAGCACCTCAGGGCGTCGCACATGAATGACGTCATGATGGGAAGCACTCTGTTCTTTTGGGTGTAGCAATATGGTGGACGATATCCGGGTGGATCATCACGTCAGCCGTTTGGTGTAGTAAGAGGGAGGTCGCAGCTATCCAGGCGCGGTCTGAGGGGGCGTGGTCTGTTCTGGGGGCGGGGCCTCGAGCAGCATTGTCAGTCCCGCCTGGGAGCGCGTCATCCCGGAGCTGCAGCCTCGGTCCCGTGTGTCGGCGGCGGAGCTGCGGGAAGATGTGTGCGCTCTCGGCCTGGTTCTGGAACGAGCGCTTCTGGCTGCCGCAGAACGTCACCTGGGCGGACCTGGCGGACACGGAGGGCGGCGAGCAGTACCCAAGGGCCGGACACCTCCTGTTCGCCTTCCCCACGGCGCTGGGGATCTTCGCATTCAGGCTGCTGTTCGAGAGGTGAGAAGCGGCCGGTATAGGGCACTGTCAGCCCTGGGGGAGACAGGGGCACCGCCAGCCCTACCGGTGTCACAGGGGCACCGCCAGCCCTGGGGGAGACAGGGGCACCGCCAGCCCCACCGGGAGACAGGGGCACCGCCAGCCCCACCGGTGTCACAGGGGCACTGCCAGCCCTGGGGGAGAGGGCACCGCCAGCCCCACCGGTGTCACAGGGGCACCGCCAGCCTTGGGGGAGAGGGCACCGCCAGCCCCACCGGTGTCACAGGGGCACCGCCAGCCCTGGGGGAGAGGGCACCGCCAGCCCCACCGGTGTCACAGGGGCACCGCCAGCCCTGGGGGAAGGGCACCGCCAGCCCCACCGATGTCACAGGGGCACCGCCAGCCCCACCGATGTCACAGGGGCACCGCCAGCCCGACCGGGAGACAGGGGCACCGCCAGCCCGACCGGTGACAGGGGCACCGCCAGCCCGACCGGGAGACAGGGGCACTGCCAGCCCTGGGGGAGAGGGCACCGTGAGCCCCACCGGTGTCACAGGGGCACCACGAGCCCCACCGGTGTCACAGGGGCACCGCCAGCCCTAGGGAAGAGGGCACCGCCAGCCCCACCGGTGTCACAGGGGCACTGACTGCCCCACTGGGAGACAGGGGCACTGCCAGCCCTGGGGGAGAGGGCACCACGAGCCCCACCGGTGTCACAGGGGCACCGCGAGCCCCACCGGTGTCACAGGGGCACCGCGAGCCCCACCGGTGTCACAGGGGCACCGCGAGCCCCACCGGTGTCACAGGGGCACCGCGAGCCCCACCGGTGTCACAGGGGCACCGCGAGCCCCACCGGTGTCACAGGGGCACCGCGAGCCCCACCGGTGTCACAGGGGCACCGCCAGCCCCACCGGTGTCACAGGGGCACCGCCAGCCCCACCGGTGTCACAGGGGCAGCCGGTCACAGGGGCACCCACCCACGGTGTCACCAGGGGCACCACACGAGCCCCACCGGTGTCACAGGGGCACTGCCAACCCTAGGAAAGAGGGCACCGCCAGCCCCACCGGTGTCACAGGGGCACCGCCAGCCCCACCGGTGTCACAGGGGCACCGCCAGCCCCACCGGTGTCACAGGGGCACCGCCAAAACCAACTATAGGCTCTGCTCTTCGCTGGGCTAGTCATTAAAGTATCACTACAGCATTTTTATTTTATTTCCCAGCTCTGTAGTGGTGTTTGAGATCGGAGTCCCCTGCCCTCTGTATTATAGTCCGCTGTCTTCATGCTTTTTTGGTACCGCTCCAGTCGTGTGACATCATCTTGTGCCCTTAATTTCTGCCTTGCTGGAAGTCTGAAGTTAGATCACAGGTGCTCAATGCATCTGAGCGCTAGGATGAGGCCCCCATAGAGCTGTGTTGAGGTCTGACCTCCAGTGTCTCCATGAAACACTAGAGCTGCTGACAGGTCACTATGCACTACACACTCTCTAGAGCAATGCTGGAAAATGATGGAGATGGCAGAAGGTGAGTATGACAGGGCAGGGACGTTAGATTTTAAGCACCGACACAGCAATAAAATAAATGCTGTAGTGCTTTAAAGGGACACTGTCAGGTCATTTTTCAGTATGATACTAATATTACCTGTGAATAGGGCCTGGGCAGACTTTTTAAACATGTAAAATCATTATTGTACCATTTGTAGTTTCCATGTTAGGCTGGTTTCACACTACGATTTTAGCAGTTCCGATGCTGTCCGATAATGCTCAGCATGCTCAGTACAGTTAAACTGCTCCAAACTGGGAGAGCAGGGGTTAAGAAAAAAAGTATATGCTCACCTATCCCCGAGGCCCCCGCAGGCTCCCGGTGTCCTTGCGCTGTCTGCAGAGGTCTTCTACTTCTGTACAGGACCTGCCGTGATGTCACAGTCACGTGACCACAGGTTACCATGGTGTAACCTGCTGTCACGTGACTGTGACATCACGGCAGGTCCTGTACAGAAGTAGAAGACCTCTGCAGACAGCGCAAGGACACCGACAGCCTGCGGGAGACGGCGGGGGCCTCGGGGATAGGTGAGCATATACTTTTTTATTTTTTCAGCCCGGAGGCAACAATTTTATGCCGGAATCGGATGCCTATTTGGCATCCGATTCCACGCATCAGAGGGGAGCCGATGCTGTCCGATTTTATCGGACAGCATTGGCTCCCTTCAAAATCGTAATGTGAAGGTAGCCTTAGGCTGCCTTCACACCATGGTTTTGTTCCTGTCCGTGGGATCCTGTTTTTTTGCAGGAGCACACGGACAGGCCCTGAATATAAATTCAGGATGCCATTTCTGTGTCCGGTTCTGGGATTTTGACGGATCCCCGAGAGCTGAGGGGAACTGAACCAGACAAGTGGTTTTGACACTGTTCCCTTTCACTTTAGCAGTGTATCTACATACACTGCTATAGTGAAATTTAAAGGAAAGGAAAGGTTTAAAAATAAAAAATATGCATTCAGTCCCGGATTCGTTTCTGTCCTGTTTTTTCACCGGTCCCAAAAATGAAGTCTGCAGCATTTTTGGGGTCCAGTGACAAAACTGGACAGAAACAAGTCCGGTCCGGGACACTTAACATGGGATCCTATGGAGCCGGATCCAGATAAAAACAGAATCTTTTCCCGGATCTAGTTCCAGGGTACAGAGCATGCTCAGCAAGAGCACTGCTCTTTACCCGTGGTACATGTGTGGTACATATCTATATAGACTGCTAAAGTGAAATTAAGTCAAGGGATGGTTAAAAATAAAAAAATAATAAATTCTCACCTATCCGCCGACTCTTGAGTGTCCCGCAATGAATTAATCTCTGAAGGCTAAAAGACCTATGCATCAGCTGACTGGGAAGGGGCGGGGCAACCCAATCAGCTGATGGGTCACATGACTGCATCAGTGCGGTTTAAAGACCTATGTCATGTGACTTATCAGCTAATTGGGTTGCCCCGCCCCTTCCCGGTCAGCTGATGCACAGGTCCTTTAGCCTTCGGAGATGAATTCATAGCGACACACTCTTAGTCGACGGATTGGTGAGAATGTATTGTTTTTTTTATTTTTAACCATCCCTTGACTAAATTTCACTTTAGCAGCGTATATAGATACTGTGAAAGTGAACAGCACTGGCAGCACTTGTCTGGCTCGGCTCCCTCCTGCGGGATCCGGACAGAGAAATGGCATCTGGAGTTGTGAATCCGGACCTGTCCGTTCCTGTTTGTGGGGCCCTGCAAAAAACAGGATCCCCACAGACAGGAACAAAACATAGTTTGACGCCAACCTAAGCAGGTATCCCTGCTGTGACAGTTTCTGTGTTGTATTTGACCTCTTGTGATGCCGCAAACACAGCAGAGAGGAGAATACAACCCCCCCCTCCCCCCCTCCCGATCTCCTGTGCTGTTATGTGAATATGTGACATGCATATTCATGCATGGGGAGGGGACAGCGGAGAACTAAGTGGATCATTCACTGTGATTGACAGATGGAATGATTCTCTTTATTTGAAGTTTACAAAGGATAGGATGGAAATACAAATATATGAAATAAATAAATAGAGTTTAGAGCGAGGGATTAGAAAATGATAGCAGTTACTTATGGATTTTTGACCTGACAGTTCCTTTTAAATACAGTGCCACCTGCTTTTTTTTTTTTCTCCTTCTATCCCCTGCTCCCCCCTATTTTCTTTGATTGACATCTCTGGCTTCATAGAGCCATAGAATGGCGGAGATAAGGGGAAAACAAGCAGGTGGGAAGGTGTTTACCTAATTGGCCTTATTAGCCCCACCATGAAGCCTCAGTGCTTGGTTTGAACAGTCATTCTGTGCTTACAGTCCTTTATATGTAGGTCTTGGACCTAGTAGGAAGTAAGGCTCTCTCTGCAAGTCCCGTAGAGAATGAATGGAGTGGTTGTTCAGTATTTGCATTGCTGCTCTATTTAGATGAGGTAAAGAAGTGCCCCGCTTTGTTGGGCCTCAGAGGTTGGACTCCTCCTGATGTACAATTTATCACGTCTCTTCAAGTTGGTAATAATTTCTTGTAACCAGAACATCCCTATAAAACCACTGATTGCCTTTAATAGCTGCTAAAGAATATTGTACCCAGATAAAATGACTTGCGATACTGGAGACCAGACAGACTTTGTTCTAGTTAGCGGCGTCCATCAGGCTCAGTGTCCATTCTGTGCTGGAACAGAATGATAAGATAGCGGGTGTCTTAGTATGTGACAACCCCTTTTTATGATTTATTGGTGTCTATAGATATCATAGTGACCTGTTTCGGACACAGAGGTAACATAATGGGAGTGTCTGTCTTCTGGTCCACACTGTGGACGTCGGCAGGTATTTTCCTCCTCTGATAGTGTAGATGGAGAATCTTCTTCCCCCAGAAGTGACCGCACTGCGATCACCTTTTTAGATTTGTAGCCGTATCCAGAATGAGAAACCCCTTAACCAGAACTACAAGTAATCCAGCACATGTCATCAGTACTTCGTTTTGTAACAGAGAAATCAGTATCTGTTCTGGCTGAAAAAATCCACACTAAAAACACAAACCTTCAGTCCTTTTTTCTTTTATACCTGGTTGTGTTTTTTCTGCTTTAATGAATTCAGAAGTCAAAAAAGGCCCCATGTGCACTGTGTAATCTCCCACTGAAGTCAATAGGAAACATATTCCGAGTATTCATCTGCATCCACGTGTCTGTTTTCACCAGGTGGAGCAAGTCCATACATCTGTGCCATCAAATGCTATGTGACATCCAGAGTCTTCCCATAGAAGTCAATGGAGCTTTAAAAGTAGGATCTGTGAAGGTGTCACCTCTGTATAGGGGATTGTTATCATGGAAAAATGAGTGTAAACAGGTATTCCCATGAAATTATTACCTATCCACAAATTAAGTGATGAACGATGGGGGTCTTGATACTTGGACCTCCAGTGATTGGAAGAATGGGGGTCCCGGAGCCCCCTGTTGCAATGGAGAGGGTTTGTGCATACATGATCACCAATTTCACTTTTACGGGGCCAATAATAAAGATAGCAGAGTTGTCAAACCGAGTGATTGTCGTTGTGCTCCTATATGTGCACAACTGCTTGATTCATGTAGGCTTGTGGGGGAGTCCTGTTGTACTAATTGCATGTCTGATCTCCAGCAAACATACCTGGATCATTTATACTGTGGATAGGTTATGAATATATTTATTTCCTTAAAAAAAAAATCATTAAAGGGACTGTAACCAGATTTTTGTTGCCTAATCTGAGAGCAGCATAATGTAGTACAGAAATCCTGATTACAGTGATGCGTCACTTACGATGCTGCTTGTTTTGAGTTTGATAGTCTCCTGCTGATAAAACTCTGAATACTAGTAAATACTGTCATGTAGTCCTCCATATTCATGAGCTCTGTATAACACCACCCCAATGGCTGACTGGCAGCTTTCTGCCCATGCACTGTGTACACAGAAAGCTGCCAATCAGTGGTGTGGGCAGGGATATATGGAGCTCAGCATTCAAGGGAACTGGTAGATCTGCTGCGGGAAAACAGTGATTTTGTCAAAACTGCAGCAAGCAGCTCAGTAAGTGACACATTGATGCAATTGAGGTCTCTATCTCTACATATGCTGCTATCAGATTAGTTGGAAAAACTGATGACGGATTCATGTAAAGGAGTTGTCAGTTTCATACTTTATGCATGTGAGATTGTTGGGGGCCTGACACTTGCTCCAGCCGCTGTCATAGATGGTAACAGCTGAAGGTGGGTATGCCATGTACCTCACGTTACAGATCTGACGTAAATGTGCTTCCTAAGAATGGGCCATCAGTATTGTAGTGGTGGAAACCCCTTTACTAATCACAATTAGATGCAGATAACACCAATTGTATTTTATTTTTTCTCCCTATTTTTGCTCTGCATTTTAGCCCTTGTTACAGTGCATTAGACCGTGCCAGGGCTTGTGCCCCTTTTCTTTTGTCGTGTATGGGGACGGGAGATTGTGCTGAAATCGCCATTTACCCATATTCTGCAATGACTGCTTTGTGCCGCCTGCCACCTCTTGTTATTGCATCGACTGCTGCTGTCATAATGTTTGTGGAAGGTACAAAGGTTGTATCCTCCGACATCAGTGTCTACGTTTGGTTAGTCCAGATTTATATTCTGGCTGTAGAGCACAGATCTCTTTATGGTTCTATCAAATCATGTGACCGGAGACTAAATTACTGTCAGTTAAAAAAAGAGATTTGATGGAAGTTCTTCGGCCTTGCCTGGAGCTACAGACAGGACACACAGCACGTGGAGCACATTAGCTGTGGTTGATCAGTGTGGAGACCTTCCCATAGATCAGATGAGGTACAATGAATATGACTAGTCCAGTAAGTCTGCAGACGAGGAGTGGACATGATGGCGTTCCCAATGTTAGGCCAAGTTAACACATCTATTAATCATCCATTAGATCAGATCCAACAGCAATCCATAGTTTTTGTCTTTTATTTCAGCGGAGTCCCTTTTTTTTTTTTTTTTTTTTGTTGTATAACATTGGGGACTATGGAGAACTGATCCGTTAGCTGATTGCTATTTATCTTCCATTTGTAACTGATCCAATAAGCAAAAAAACTGATTCTCTATAAATGAAGGAGAACTGGAGGCTAAATAGCAATCAGCCTACAGATCCGTTTTCCATAGACTCCAGTGTTAAAAGGATCAAGCTGGCATGTTACTGAAAAACGACCAATAAAGTCATCTGTGCAGATTGCTGCTGGATCCACTCTAATAGATGATAACTGGACATGTGAACTCCGCCTCATACGTGCAGATTTTGGTGCAAGTTACTGGCCGATCTGCACATTGCATCACCCAGCATTAGTAGTAATCACGGTGAGGTAGTGTTCCCCTCGCCCTTGATGGCTGTAATCAACTGGATGATGTGCATATTTGCACACATGGCAGCCTGTCGGTCGTCGTGGGCAGGAAGAGTTCTCATTACAGCTGAATTTCCAGTGTTTTTTTTATTTTTTGGGTTTTTTTTATTCCCCACTAAATATTCATGTTTGGTAATAACAGAAGAGGACTGGAGCTTTTTATTCTGCTTTTACTCAGGGCAACAATTTCAGCTGATGCTACATTACTTACATGGCATACCCCAATGGTGGTCTCCTCCCCTATTCTGCCAGATGAGGCTCCATCATAGTTCAGGCGGAGATGGATTGGGGAGGTGACATTCATTTTATTAAAGGGATCCAACCAGCAGGATTTAGGGCTCTAAAGTGAAGCCAGGGCCTTATAGTATTTGGGATGCTGAATACAATCATACATTTACTTGAATGATTTCATGTTTGATTGCAGAGAAAAGTGTCATAAAATTCCTGGAAAACAGGGCAGCAGATGATTGATGTATGCAGCACTGCGTCACTATTGAGGGTTGTTGTTCTTTTGTCCCCCTCTGTGGGCATGTCTTTTAGCTGTAGACCATTCCCCCCCACACTCCCACTGTGCCTGGTGTATAGTGACAGTGTATAGGAGCCAGAAACTGAAAAGAGAGCTGAGGAGGGAGGGTTTGGCTTACAGCTGAAGGCCATGCCCACAGAGAAGGAAAATACAAAAGAAAAACAACCCCAAATAGTGACTCATCAATCATCTGCTGCCCTGTTTTTCAGGAGTTTTATGCCATTTTTCTCTGCAATCAAACATGGAATCACTCAAGTAAAGGTATTACTGCACTCAGTATCCCAGATTGTGTAAGGCACTGGCTTCACTTTATAGCCCTGAATCCTGCTGGTTGGTTCCCTTTAAAGTATTGCAGTTTCCATTGAATTCTGTAGGAGGTATTATATCAGCCATCACAGCCACCTCATTCTTTCTGCACTTGGATGTAGTGGTTACCACACCTGCGATAGGATTGGAATGTCAGATCCTAATATACATTTATGGCACATCTTTTGAATGAGGATGACTGCGGCAGCAGAGCCTCCAGAGATGCCTGCGTGCTTGCTGCAGTCTGTGTGTTGCCAATAGCATTGGGTTGAATGGCAAAGACCTGTCCCAATCACAGACAAACTTTGATTCATAATAAACCTCCTTCATTCAGCTTCTCTCTCCACAAGAAGGCACAGAAATTAAAAACCTTCTACATTTTAATGGACTTGTCCACTCATTTGAGTAAGGCTGCTTTCACACTGCGTTTTTGTGCAATCCGTAGCTGTCCCTTGTAAAACTGACAGCTACGGATCCGATTTGGCCCCCAAGCATCCCTATGGGCCACGGATCTAATCAGATTTGCCCTTAATGGCATCCGATTTCTGTCAGATTTTTTCCTGCACCCAAAATCGCAGACTGCTGCGATTTTTGGGAGCATCGGACAGAATGTGACAGGATCGGATCCAACATGATCCGAGGCCCTTAACATGGGGCCTATGAAGCGCGGGTCCGAGAAAACAGCTGATGGTTTCTCTGACCCGATTGTAGTGTACTGAGCATGCTCAGTACACTAAAACTGCTCCTAACCATGTAATTTCACTTCCGCAATGTGTATACATACATTGCGGAAGTAAAATTAAGTAAATCCAAGGGTTAAAAATAAACAATCTTTATGCTCACCTTCCAGCAATCCCCCGGCATCTCCAGCTATCTTCTGACCCTTAGAGGACCTGGCGTGATGTCACAACCCGGTGAACGCGGTAACCGGTCATGTGACGGACGCAACCACAGGTCCTAAGGATCAGAAGATAGCTGAAGACGTCAGTAGATCGCTGGAAGGTGAGAATAAAGATTGTTTTTTTTTTTTTTTTTATTTTGTAAGGTCTGGAGGAGAGGGGAGAAAGAGGGAGAGGAGGGGAAAAAGAGGGAGAGACTGAGGGAGCAGGGAGAGGAGGGGAGAAAGAGGGAGAGACTGAGGGAGCAGGGAGAGGAGGGGAAAAAGAGGGAGAGACTGAGGGAGCAGGGAGAGGAGGGAGAGACTGAGGGAGGAGGGAGAGACTGAGGGAGCAGGGAGAGGAGGGGAGAAAGAGGGAGAGACTGAGGGAGCAGGGAGAGGAGGGGAAAAAGAGGGAGAGACTGAGGGAGCAGGAAGAGGAGGGAGAGACTGAGGGAGCAGGGAGAGGAGGGAGAGACTGAGGGAGCAGGGAGAGGAGGGGAGAAAGAGGGAGAGACTGAGGGAGCAGGGAGAGGAGGGGAGAAAGAGGGAGAGACTGAGGGAGCAGGGAGAGGAGGGGAGAAAGAGGGAGAGATGAGGGAGCAGGGAGAGGAGGGGAGAAAGAGGGAGAGACTGAGGGAGCAGGGAGAGGAGGGAGAAAGAGGGAGAGACTGAGGGAGCAGGGAGAGGAGGGGAGAAAGAGGGAGAGACTGAGGGAGCAGGGAGAGGAGGGGAGAAAGAGGGAGAGACTGAGGGAGCAGGGAGAGGAGGGGAGAAAGAGGGAGAGACTGAGGGAGCAGGGAGAGGAGGGGAGAGAAGAGGGAGAGAGACTGAGGGAGCAGGGAGAGGAGGGGAGAAAGAGGGAGAGACTGAGGGAGCAGGGGAGAAAGAGGGAGAGACTGAGGGAGCAGGGAGAGGAGGGGAGAAAGAGGGAGAGACTGAGGGAGCAGGGAGAGGAGGGGGGAAAGAGGGAGAGACTGAGGGAGCAGGGAGAGGAGGGGGGAAAGAGGTGACTTTGGACACAGTGGACCAAAACGGACACCATCAAATCTGGCGCGATCCACGGCAAATAACATGGGGGGCCTATGGAGCGCGGGTCCGAGAAAAAACAGAATCCTTTCCCGGACCCGATTTTACTGTGCTGAGCATGCTCTTTACTGTGGTATTTCATACCAAGTGAAATAAAACAAAGCAGGTGTTAAAAATAAAAACCTTCACCTCTCCGGCAAGTGTCCCGCGATGTGCGGCATCCAACTCCAAGGACTTAAGGACCTAGATCAGCTGACCGGGTGGGGCAACCCGATCAGCTGATTGGTCACATGACCACATCAGCGCAGTTTAAATTGCGCGGCCGCCGAAACAGATTGGCGGGCACGCGATTTCAACTGCGCTTATGCGGTCATGTGTTCAATCAGCTGATCGGGTTGCCCCACCCTGCTCGGTCAGCTGATCTTGGTCCTTAAGCCCTTGGAGCTGGATACCGCACAACGTGGGACACTCACTGGAGAGGTGAGGATTTTTTTTTATTTTTAACACTTGCTTTTGTTTTATATCACTTCCGCAATGTATGAACATTGCGAAAGTGAAAGTGTCCCGCTTGCCTGCGCTTTGCAGGCTCGGGCTCCTCCCAGCTCTTCTTGTGTCCAGATTAGGGCTGGGCGATTTTGGGAAAAATCTAAATCTCGATTTTATTTAAACCTATGGACGATTTTCGATTTAAATCTCGATTTTTTTTTTCTATTTTTTTTTTTTTGCTTTTCTTTGATGAATAAAGAGAAAAAACTGAACGGAGCAGGTTCCCCAGGTATATAATCTATGAGGGGGAGGGGATATAGGACCCAGGTATAGAATACAGCAGCACAGGGGCTACGCAGCACTGTGCGTACACAGCAGCACAGGGGCTACGCAGCACTGTGCGTACACAGCAGCACAGGGGCTACGCAGCACTGTGCGTACACAGCAGCACAGGGGCTACGCAGCACTGTGCGTACACAGCAGCACAGGGGCTACGCAGCACTGTGCGTACACAGCAGCACAGGGGCTACGCAGCACTGTGCGTACACAGCAGCACAGGGGCTACGCAGCACTGTGCGTACACAGCAGCACAGGGGCTACGCAGCACTGTGCGTACACAGCAGCACAGGGGCTACGCAGCACTGCGTACACAGCAGCACAGGGGCTACGCAGCACTGTGCGTACACAGCAGCACAGAGGATACGCAGCACTGTGCGTACACAGCAGCACAGGGGCTACGCAGCACTGTGCGTACACAGCAGCAAAGGGGCTACGCAGCACTGTGCGTACACAGCAGCACAGGGGCTACGCAGCACTGTGCGTACACAGCAGCACAGGGGCTACGCAGCACTGTGCGTACACAGCAGCACAGAGGATACGCAGCACTGTGCGTACACAGCAGCACAGGGGCTACGCAGCACTGTGCGTACACAGCAGCACAGGGGCTACGCAGCACTGTGCGTACACAGCAGCACAGGGGCTACGCAGCACTGTGCGTACACAGCAGCACACTGTAACCATGACAATGTAATAGAAAACTATATTACCAGGCTCTACCATTTCTAAACTACAATAAACCTATTCATTCTCTTGTGGCCTCAGGCTCTGCTTGTTGGTCAGTGGTGCCGTTTTTGTGTCTACTGCAGACTTTACACCTGTCTGTATCTTGCAGCACAACCATGTTTTTTTGCTATCAGAACTACGAATCCCAGGATGCCTTGCGGTCGGCAGTCACATGACTGGTCCAGGCCCGCAGTGCTTACCTTCTCCAGCAGCACTCTTATGAGCTGCTCATGGCTGCGCCGCGCCTCTCTGCCCTGCCGGACATAAGCCGGAGACACGAGCTGCACTCCCGCGCTGAAGCTGTCCCCGTTCATGGCCGGTAACGGGAGTCCACAAACAGCACCCTGACATGCAACGTGACTCAGCCACGATTAAGTCCCGCCCATAATTGTAATTCTGACCAATCAGAGAGCAAATCAGACGTGAGCCAATCAGATTGTGCGAAAGAGAAAGAAAACACCCTGATGGGTGAAAAGGCATTGTATATAGACTACTCAGCATTCTACATTGTTACACCCACAAGGGGAGGGGCAAGAACGTCATCGGTGACTCTCCTGAAATTTGTAATTTGAAGTTTGTTGTTGCCAATCGCGAGCTTCTGTGTCAGCCCCGCCCACTGCCGCGACCGCGCGCCGCTCGCATTAAGCCGCCCGGATCTTCTAAACAGCGGTCCGGCCGCCATTTTTAATCGAATTTAACGATTTGGACTAAAACCAAATCGTGGCCACAGCAGGGGGGCGAATTAATCGAATTAATTCGATTAATCGCCCAGCCCTAGTCCAGATCCATGAAAATCACGAATTTGGACACAGAAATGGTATCCGAAGGCACACATTCGATCAGGTCCGCGATGCCTTACCCTTAGCACTGTAACATTTTGCTGGTTCTCTTCAGCATGGAGATAAACTGATGTCATTTATATCAGTTTCCTGCAGTAGATGATTAATACGTTGTTTCAATATGGCTTTTGCAATATGAAATTTGTGGAAAAATTAGGATTTTGACTTATTTTTTTTGTTAACTTTTGGTGGTTTAATTTTTAACATCCTGATGTTGCAAGACCTTAGTAAATTTAGTGTTGTTGACCGTATTATGTGCTGTTGTGATAGGGGATCTGACTACTGGGTCGCACACTGGCCCAGATCATGGGACTTTGAAGTCCTCTAGGTAAAGCGATATGGTCTTACATGTTGGCTGCTGAAACTGATGGAAATGGATGAGAGCTGAAGTTGGCTGCCTCCAGCAATCCCATTGGCAATGAATGGAATGGTAGCATGCATGCTCGACCATTGCTCAATTTATAGAAGACCTTTCACCAAATTCTTCAAGTTGATCTAATAGTGGCTGCTGAGAGGGAACTAATCCACCAAACACCCCCTTTTTTTATTATTTCGCCTACCTGCTGCAGCATTATATTAAAAAGCTTTTGCACCCACTAAGTCAATATTAGTTATTTTGTTCAGTCCAAGTGGGTGTTGTTAAAGTTTTCATTGGGTATGTGTACTTCTTTTCCCTGTATGATGATCTCCAATCATAAGAAGGCAGGAACCCGAGAGAAAACACACACTACCATAAATTAGCACAGATTACTCCTGTGTGAGATGCAATGACAGCTAGATCTTGCTCAAGAGGGAATACAAGTTGCTGTGAGCCCACCAGATCCGAGTGTCATTGCTGACACCTTTTTGACATTTCTTCTGCAGAACACCTAAGTTTAGCTGAGTCACATTACAAACCCTTCTATCAACTTTCCTCTTTGTGCTGCCTACTATGCTGGACTGCCAAGAGATGAAAGCTAAAAGGTGTCAGTAATGACACTTGGGTCTGCTGTATTTACAACTATCTGTAGTGGCTCTGCAATGAGCTCAGGGCTGTCAGTTATTGCATGTGTCAGTAAGAAATCTGCTGTCAGCTATGGCTACTTTCACATTACGATTTTGAAGGGAGCCGACGCTGTCCCGATAAATTCGGACAGCATCGGCTCCCTTATGATGCCTGGAATCGGATGCCAAATAGGCATCTGATTCCGGCATTAAATCGTAGCCTCCGTGCTAAAAAAAGTTTATGCTCACCTATCCCCGAGCCCCCGCCAGCTCCCGCAGGCTTCCGGTGTCTTCAGAGGTCTTCTACTGCAGTACAGGACCTGCGGTGTTGTCACAGTCACGTGACAGCAGGTTCCACCATAGTAACCTGCGGTCACGTGACTGTGACATCACCGCAGGTCCTGTACAGAAGTAGAAGACCTCTGCAGACACTGGGAGCTGGCGGGGGCTCGGGATAGGATAAACTTTTTTTTTTTTTTTTTTTTTTTTTTAACCCCTGCCTTCCAGTTTGGAGCATTTTTACTGTACTGAGCATGCTCAGTACAGTAAAATCGGGTCGAGGAGACTTCAGATGTTTCCTCGGACCCTGCTCCATAGGGCCCCATGATAAATTGATTGGACCAAATCGGATGTGCACTAAATGCCATCCGATTTGGTCCGATCCGATTTTATTCGGTGCAAAAATCGGAGCATGCTCTGATTTTTGCACCGATAAAAAAAATTGGACAGAATCGGATCGGACCAAATCGGATGCCATTTAGTGCACATCCGATTCAGTCCGATGCCATAGGGCTGCATGGGGCCCAAAATCGGTCCGATGCTGTCCGATTTTATCGGACAGCATCGGATTTAAAAAATCGTAGTGTGAAGGCAGCCTATAGTGGGTCATGTCCTCCTTTCCTTGTTGCCTTCTTATGATTGCTCAGCATCATACAAGGAGAAGTACATTGTCTGATAACACTAATTGCACTTAATGAGGATAAAATCTCATACAAATTGCTAATATCTCTTCAATGAAGAGGCAAAATTAATAAAAAAAAACAAAACAAAAAAAAAACAAGCCTTCAACTTTATTCTGCCCTGCAGCCAATCTTGCCTTCTTCGTCAACTTCATCTTGAAAAATGTTGTGAAAATTCCTCTTTAAAGAAGCAAAGTTTTTATTCTCTCATTATATTAATCATACGGTAGTATTGCAACATGCATTTACAATGGCTCATTTTAATTCTTTCCTTTTCTCTGCTCTATGTAGAAAGAGGCAGTCACTTGTGTCTCTATAGGCCCAGTTACACACACAGATAATTGTGCAGTGATTGTTGGCAGATCTATGGTTGCAGTAAAATCATGGACACATTGTTACATTTGTACACAGCCACAACATGGAACAATGTGTCCATGATTTCACTGCAACCAGAGATCTGCCAACAATCTCTGCACAATTATCTGTGTGTGTAGCTGGGCCTTATGATTCATCTCCCTCTTTAACTCCTGACCCAGCTGTTTTGCTCCTCCCCCTGTCAGGGACTTTTGCAGTGATGACTTATGCAGGGAAAAGAGACTCTCTTTCTACATAGAACTTAGAATAATTCGGCTAGTCCTGTTTTAATCAAGTGATGTCATAGACCTTATGGAAAAGAGAAGAATTACTTGGGCATAAAGGCAAAATGAGCAGTTGTAAGTACACATTGCTATATAATATGAGAATTGCAATATATTAGGAGGATAGCTATTTTGATGGGAGTGTTTTAAATGGGATACTTCAAAGTTCAGTGCTCAGGAGTAGTGGGAACCTCAGTTAATATGAAAGGGGTCTGATAGATAAGGGATAATTGACCATCTTTATTAGACCTTTTTAAGGTCTGTTCATACAACTTTGAGCTATTGTCATTGTTATTTTGTTAGTTTTTTTGTTCTTAGCCCAGGATAGATTTTAGTTATACCTCATGTGCTTCTCTTTTGTTCCTTCCCAATAATCACTAGGTGGGAATGCACCTTTAGACCTGGATTGTGTCTTGGATTATTGTGCTTTGATAAGCGGTGTGCACTCTTCATATCTGCGATCAGATATCATAACTTACACTACAATCTGCAACGCAGGGAAATAGAGCATGGAAATACCTTTGTGTCTGTTCTGAGCAGGATTTACTGATAAGCCATGTCATAAGACTGAGGTTACATAAACTGCTTTTACAGGTGATCATCGAAGTCCCCCACTGAACTGCAGTTATTAGCGCTGTGGAGATGGACATTTACACCATTACATTATAAGGACGTCAAAGGGTCGGGTGCATTGCTGAATCTCCTCCGTCATTGTGACTCATGTTTGATAAAGGATCTGTTGTGATACTGACTTTACCTTCTTGTGACATTGTAGTTTCCATCATTAAAATCCAATTTAAGTAAAGTCTATGGGGACTGCCATAATTACTCCGTGCTGAAGGAAGCATGGACCAAATGTGTGTTATGTTGGCCATACACATGGTAAAGCTGATCCGATACATATTCTAAGGCTACTCCCCCATACATGTGCCATAGCTGATCTGACACATAATACATATTGTAATACTGACCCCCACCCGCATACGGCTGCAGCTTTTGACCCCCCCCACCCCTCCTGCACATGCTATAGCTGATCTGATACACAGTGTGAGGCTGACAAACCCCTAAATACACATGCTGAGGCTGCCTCCTCCCCATGCACATGCTATAGCTGATCTGATACATAATACATACTCTGAGGCTGACCAGCCCTCCTCCACCCCCCCCCCCCCCTTCCACATTCATTTCTGACCCGTAACATATTCTAAGACTGACTCCCCCGTGCACATATTGTAGCTGATCCCAAGAAATATTTTATAGCTGACCCCTATCGGCTATGACTGAACCCAGCATGTCCAAATTGATGTGGACTTGCTTGCCAAGCCCAAATTTTTCCCCGCACATGACAGCTGATTTTAATCAACCATTGTATGCCTTTAACAGCTGTGCGTGGATTGGAGATGCCAGTGGATGTTAACCAGTTAAAACCCACTGTCCATCTATTACATTTAACGCGCACCGACAGGGTGGCATGTCAAGCCATGCTGCCATCGATGGCTTTGATGGGAGGGGCTCCTCTTCTGACCCCGTAGGTTTGTCGTCATGATCCTCAAGTGAATGCTGGTCATGAGCCGGCATTCATAGGAGATTGTGATTTCACCTATACACAGCAGATGCTCTGCTCCATATAGCACAGGCAATCGGACTATTTCTGCTTCAAGTCACTTAAGGGTAAATGCAGTAAAAAGTGGAAAGAAAAGTTTAACAAAAAAGCTGGCGATCTCCACGGGTGAACTCAGCCACCCATGATCTGTTTGGTGCAATGGTGGCTTTTTTCTGCATTCACCCGCTGAGATCGCCTCCGACTCTGCAGCCATGCACTGCAGCGCGGTAATCAGCACCGCAGGTGAACGCTGCATACAAAAGAAGCACAGTGGCATGGGATTTCTAGAACGTAGTGGTAATACAATATGCTGCGTCTAAAACTAATACTGATCGTGTGCACGCAGCTTAAGGCCCTTAGAAGAAACGGAGGAAAAATTAAAAGCACAATAATGAAAAATTGCAAGCTCAAGATGGGGTTGTGCTCACCAGACTTTCCCACTTAGTTTTACGATTAAAAATGATAAAGAAAACTAAAGTATTGCACCGACCTCCGGCCCGAACCTGTGTGGGCACTAGGGGTCCTGTGAAGATGGTGATTCGTATGTGTCTTATTGTGCCGGCTGGAGCTTACTTTGATTGTGTATCCTCTAATGACACGAGCAATCATTAGCACTGATGGATTAGTTACCGTGAGATATTCTTGTCAGGGATTTGGTTGCAATCCCTGGTCTTAAATTGCATCCTCTGCCTCCGAGAGATCTCTTGTCGTCTTACACAAACCCCAATTAAAATCAACAGTGATAAGCTATGGCCAGAAAATGCTGATTAGGGTGTTGAATTTATTTCTTAAGTGTAGGTGGTGCCAAGTGACCAACATGGGGAAGGAAACAGCGGTAAAGAAGATAATTAATGGCGTGAAAAAAAATGTCATAAGTTTGATTCGTTTGGTTGTATTCACAAACTTGTTTAACCCCTTCCTAACGGCCTATTTTCGTGTTTGTATTTTATTTTATTCCTTTTGATATAGTCATCCTAGGGCTAGTTTTTACCAAAACGAGTCCCAGTTTTGTATCGGACCATTTAACATTTCTATGTTCTTTAGGAAGAAATAAAAAAGTAAAAAAATAAATAAATTTGTGTTTCAGTTTGTTGCATATTTTCTGGTCATCATAATGGGAGACCCAGACAATGGGGTTTAGGGCACTGCCCTCCGGAGGTCACACTAGGTACTACAAGTTTGTAGACACCGCCTCCTACGCTTATAAACCCCTACCGCAGGGAACATCCTCAGTTTTAAACTTAGTGTGCTCGGAGGATCACGCTTTGCTTGCACTTCACTGCATTCTCACAGCTTACGTGATGGCGTCTGAAGACAAGGTAAAATGGTTCCAGTCGGGACCTGCGACAGCCTCCCCGCTCACCCTTGTGGAACACGCAGGTGGAGGTACCGGAGGGCCTAGAGCCTGGACACTTTGTGTTCTCCCGGTACGCTGTTGCGCTCCTTTCCATCCCTCTCTGGGGGGCTCTGGAGAGTGGGAGATGGGAGCCTTGCACAGCTCCGCTCCGTCCGTGGCCTCCCTAAATGGTGCTTACAGACCGGACTGGAGCCAGCCCAGTCCGAGGCCTCCCTAAATGATGCTTACACTCCGGACTGGTGCTGAACACCCGTCCGAGGCCTCCCTAAATGGTGCTTACAGACCGGACCGGCACTGAGGCACTCTGTGTCTCCTGTGTGCCTGGGGGTAGTGTCTGCACTTTGTGTTTCATGACACTCAGACCGCGCGTTACCCTCGGGTCCGCGGTTCTGCGGGTGTACCCTGTGCTGGGGTCACCCTGGCTGACCGCCCTGTGTGTCACAGGGGCTGAGGCCGTGGGCTGCGGATGTTTGTTTTGTGCATGCAGTCTGTGTATAGCATTTTACACTATTTCCCGCGCTGCGGGCTCCGGCACCCTCATGCTGAGGCTGCTTGGAGGATGGGAAGCAGCCCGTGCGGTGACGTCATCGATGGGCGTGTGTGTGTGTTTCCCGCGTGTTTTCGGCGCCGCCCACAGTTTCACTGTCGGCGGCCATCTTTACCCTCACTTCCCGGTTGGGATCTGTATGCAGCGTGCGCCTGCACTCCAAAGGGGAGACCGGAAACCGTCGCGGAGGTCACACACACACACCGCTTCCTCATACCGCTTTACTGCGGTCGGTAAGCCACCGGGACTCCCGGTTTTGTTGTCTGCAATTTGGCTTATCTTCCCCTACTGTGGCGATGTCCTCAGCTGGGAAGCGTGCTGCTAGGGCGGCAGAGACCACCATTACCTGTGCTACATGCAATGGAACACTGGTGGAGGGGTCCTGCAATAACTGCGGACGCCCAGAGGCCTGGACTGGCACTGCTGAGTCAGCAGCTCCGATGCTATACCCTGAGGTTCAGGTGATTTCAGGGCCATGGGAGACTCAGAATAAGATCAATGAATCTCTGTTGTCCCAGTTGTCCTCCATGTCGCAATCCCTGGAGGCACTTAATAGGAGGCTGGATAGCCCAGCTACTCCGTCCAGTTACCCCCGGGTGTCTCCCTCTTCTGCTGTGAGACCCCTTAAGCGGGCTCGTCGTGAGGTGTCACCCGAGCTCCAGGCTCTCTCTGAGGAGGAGCGTTCCTCTGATGGTGAGGACGATGATGGGGGTTCAAATTTCGGGTCTGTGTCTATATCTGAACCACCAGACGGGGTGGAGGATCTGGTGTCCTCTATCAACGAGACCTTACGTCTCGTGACACCCCCTGAGGAGGTGACGGTGCACCCGAAGGAGGTCTATCAATGGCTGCGGCCAGAGGCTAGACCAAGTGGTTCCTTCATGGACCACACGAATTTTGGAAGGGTGGTTAGAGCTCCCAGGTTACATCCTGGGCGGCGTTATGTCCGTAAACCCAAGGACAATCGCTTCCCCTTCCCCCAGGAGGTGCTTCAGGAGTGGTCGCAGTCCCCGAAGGTGGACGCTTCCATGACCAGGATTGCTGCACGCTCCCTTTTCTCTGCCTCTGATAGCTCCTCGCTGAAGGATGCGACGGATAGACAGGTCGAGCAACTCGCCAAGTCTTCCTATGAGGCTGTGGGGTCTTCATTTGCCCCTAATTTTGCCACGGTCTGGACCTTGCAAGCGATTACTACATGCTTGGATGGTATCTCTGACCTGGCAAGATCCAGTCCAGAGGTTCTGGCACTTACCGAGAGGGCAAGGGCCTATGCGGACTACGCCAGGACGGCGACTCTGGAAACTGCCACTCGCTCAGCTGTGGCTTCGGCCAACGCTATAGCGATCCGCAGATTGTTGTGGCTGCGTCTTTGGGACTCAGATACCACATCCAAGAAGATTTTGCAGAATCTTCCGTTTGCTGGTGACAGGCTTTTTGGCACCGAACTGGACAAGCTGATAAAGGATTCTGCTGAGTCTAAGATACCGCAGAATAAGCCTAAGCCACGGTATACTGTTAAGAGGAACCCAAAACAGTGGTCCTTTCGTTCCAGCTCGCAGTCATCAGCACCGTCCGCTCGTACGGACCGAGGGGGAAAGCCCGCTTCTCAGTGGCGCTCTAAGAGTCGTCCAAAGAAGCCGGCGGGGGCGGCAGCTGCCACCCCCCAAACCCGCCTCTGCATGACTCGCTCTCCCTTCCTACCTCCCCACAGGTGGGGGGCCGCTTGTCTCGCTTTCAGGACAAATGGCTACTTCACGTTCAAGATCAGTGGGTTCGAGACGTGATCTCGCGAGGTTACAGGATAGAGCTGACGTCAAAACCGATATCCCGATTCCATCGGTCGGTCCCATCGCCAGAAAAGGCTCAGGCTTTTTACCTGGTGTTGGAGGGTCTCCGCAGAGACGGAGTGGTGATACCGGTGCCTTCCGGAGAGAGGTTCAGGGGTTTTTACTCCAACCTCTTTATCGTCCCGAAGAAGGACGGATCCTTCCGCCCGGTACTGGACCTGAAGTTGTTCAACCATCACGTGTTGGTCCGGAAGTTCCGTATGGAATCCCTGCGCTCCGTGATCGCAGCTGTGTCACAGGGGGACTTCCTAGCGTCCATAGATATCAGAGACGCTTACCTTCATGTGCCCATTGCACCAGCTCATCAGCGCTGGCTGAGATTCGCAGTGGGGGAAGAACACTTCCAATTTGTGGCGCTGCCGTTCGGGTTGGCCTCGGCACCGCGGGTGTTCACAAAGGTGATGGCCTCTATGATGGCTCTCCTGCACGTGCAGGGACATGCCGTCATTCCCTATTTAGACGACCTACTGGTCAGGGCGCCATCACAACACCTTTGTCAAGAGAGCCTGGATGTGACCATGCGGTCTCTGGAACAGTTCGGTTGGCTCCTCAATATTCAGAAGTCAACGCTGGTTCCGACCCAATCTTTGACATATTTGGGCATGGACTTCAACACAGCTTCAGCCCTGGTGTCTCTGCCACGAGTCAAGCAGATGGCGATCCAATCAGGAGTGCAAGCAGTCCTCCTGTCACCACAATCATCCCTACGGGTGTTGATGATGCTGGTGGGGCGCATGGTGGCAGCAATAGAGGCGGTGCCTTTTGCACAATTTCGCCTCCGTCCTCTCCAGCTGGAGATTCTCCGCAGGTGGGACAAAAGGTCGATTTCTCTGAATCGGCTGGTGTCCCTTTCCCAACCGACCAGAGATTCCCTGCAGTGGTGGTTACAGCCACATCACTTGTCTCGGGGCCGGTCCTTCATCAAACCGTCATGGTTAGTGGTGACCACCGACGCCAGTCTGAAGGGCTGGGGAGCGGTGTTCTTACACCACAGGGCCCAAGGCCTCTGGACTCGGTCGGAGTCGGCGTTGCAGATCAACGTGCTGGAGATCAAGGCGGTCTATCTGGCACTCCTGGCGTTTCAGAGATTCCTCTCAGGACAACCCATTCGGGTTCAGTCCGACAATGCGACGGCCATCGCTTATATAAATCATCAAGGAGGAACCAGGAGTGCAGAGGCTCTGGCCGAAGTCCACCGCATCCTATCCTGGGCGGAGGACAACAACTGCCTGATCTCCGCAGTTCACATCCCAGGGGTCGAAAACTGGGAGGCCGACTATCTGAGCCGGCAGGGGATGGACGCCGGAGAGTGGTCTCTTCATCCGGACGTCTTCCGGGATATCTGCAGCAGATGGGGCACTCCGGACGTGGATCTGATGGCCTCACTGCTGAATCATCAGGTGCCGCAATACATGGCGAGGTCATGGGATCCCCAATCTCTGGGAGCGGATGCTTTGGTCCTGACTTGGTCCAGATTTCATCTGCCGTATGTGTTCCCGCCTCTGGCTCTGATTCCCAGGGTGCTGTGGAAAATCAGGTCGGAGTGCAGGGTAGCCATTCTAGTGGCACCAGATTGGCCCAGGAGGTCCTGGTACCCGGACCTGTGGCAACTGTCAGGCGGACACAGGTGGGCTCTTCCAGACCGCGCAGATTTACTCGCGCAAGGCCCATTCTACCACCTCAATTCCAAGGCCCTCAGATTGACTGCATGGCTCTTGAGGCCTGGCTGCTGACATCCAGGGGTTTTTCCCCTACGGTGGTTGCCACTATGAATCGGGCTAGGAAGCCAGTCTCAAGGAAGATGTACCACAGGACGTGGAAAATCTTTTTTACTTGGTGTGCCTCTGGTGGACGGTCTCCGTGGCCCTTGTCCATCCCGACGTTGTTGGCTTTCCTACAGTCGGGTTTGGAATTAGGATTATCCCTTGGCTCCTTGAAAGGTCAAGTCTCAGCACTTTCAGTGCTGTTTGACAGGCGATTGGCGCTCCTCCCGAAGGTCCGTCAATTTCTGCAGGGGGTGTCACGGATGGTTCCGCCCTACAAGAGACCTCTGGACCCTTGGGACCTCAACATGGTCCTGGCGGCATTACAGAGACCACCGTTTGAGCCGCTGAGAGATGTTTCTCTATCTCGCCTGTCTCAGAAAGTGGCCTTTCTGGTGGCAATCACGTCTCTGAGAAGGGTCTCAGAATTGGCTGCGCTTTCGTGCAAGTCGCCCTTTCTGGTGGTTCACCAGGACAAGGTGGTGTTGCGTCCTCGGCCAGAATTCTTGCCGAAGGTGGTTTCAACTTTTCACCTGAACCAGGAGATTGTTCTCCCATCATTTTGCCCTGCTCCCGTTCATCAGGTTGAACGCGACCTCCATACTCTGGATCTCGTGAGAGCTATACGCATTTATGTGTCCAGGACCGCCTCCTTTAGGAGTTCGGATTCTTTATTTGTTCTTACGACAGGTCGCTGTAAGGGGTCCGCGGCATCAAAGTCGACATTGGCCAGATGGATTAAGGCTTCCATTCAAGAGGCTTACCGGGCTTCTGGTTTGCCCCTCCCGGTGGGATTGAAGGCTCACTCTACCAGAGCTGTAGGTGCCTCCTGGGCCTTGCGACATCGAGCGTCTGCTCTACAGGTGTGTCAGGCAGCCACTTGGTCTAGCCTGCACACTTTCTCTAAGCACTATATGGTGCATGCCCATGCCTCTGCGGATGCAAGTTTGGGCAGGCGGGTTCTCCAGGCGGCGGTTGCCCACCTTTAAAGGGAACCATGTATTATCCGTCTTGTTGAGGAACTCTTCCCGCCCTGGGGTATTGCTTTAGGACATCCCCATTGTCTGGGTCTCCCATTATGATGACCAGAAAAAAGAGAATTTTGTTTACGTACCGTAAATTCTTTTTTCTTTAATCATCAATGGGAGACCCAGCACCCACCCAGTTGTTCCGTTGCATGTTTTGCATTTGTTCTGTTCTCTGTTGAGACAGTGTTTGCCGGGTTGTTGAACCGTCTGTGCACGGCATTCGTCCCGATGTTTCGGGTGTGGTTTATTTCCTCCTCGCAGCTTATGGACCAAACTGAGGATGTTCCCTGCGGTAGGGGTTTATAAGCGGAGGAGGCGGTGTCTACAAACTTGTAGTACCTAGTGTGACCTCCGGAGGGCAGTGCCCTAAACCCCATTGTCTGGGTCTCCCATTGATGATTAAAGAAAAAAGAATTTACGGTACGTAAACAAAATTCTCTTTTTTGTGACCCAGAACCGAAGCGGGCGTTTTAAGAAATGCCATGCACATGCCGATAAACAGTCATTGCCGAAAGTGTTGGCACCCTTGAAATTGTCCTAGAACATGAAGTATTTCCCCCAGAAAATTATTGCAGCTACACATTTTGATGTACACGTTTATTTCCTTTGTGTAATGGAACAACACAAAAGAGGGAGTGGTGTGGAAACAAAATGACCATAATTGAAGACAATAAAAATCCAAATTGTCTGGTTGACATTGTTGGCACCTTTCCAAAATTGTGAGTAACTGTTATTTCAAGCATGTGATGCTCATTCAAACTCAGCTGTGGCAAGCAACAGGTGTGGGCAATATGAAAATTACACCTGAAAACAAATAAAGGAGAAATTGATTCTCAATCTTTGCATTGTGTCTGTGGGGAACAGAGAGTGCACTTGAGAACCAAAATTGTTGAAAAATTTAAACCACCTCAAAGTTACAAGTCCATCACCAGAGATCTTGATGTTCCTTTACCCACAGTGTGCATCATAATTAAACCGTTTCCAACCCATGGCATTGTAGCTAATCTCCCCGGACGGCAGAGAATTGACAAACTGTTGCAATGCAGGATAGTCTGGATGGTGGATAAGCACCTCCAATCAAGATCTGAAGAAAGTCAATCTGTCCTACAGGCTCGAGGTGCAAACTATCCACATTTGAATGAAATGAAACACGATTGAGGAGACCAAGGAAGACCACATTGCTGACGGACACATAAAACTAGGCTGCAGTTTGCCATAATGTATGTGAGTAAGGAAAAATTCTTCTAGTAAAGTGTCTTGTGGACAGATGAGACCAAGATGGAGCTTTTTGGTAAAGCACACCATTCTATTGTTTACAGAAAATGGAAAGAGCCCACGAAAGAAAAGAGCACAGTACCTACAGTCGCATATGGTGGAGGTTCAAAGATGTTTTGAGGTTATTCTGCTGCCTCTTCCCCCGGTTGCTTGGACTGTGGGCAAGACAACTTGAAATCTGAATATTATTAAAAAAAAATTTGGGTCAGAAGGTAGAGCCCAGTGTCATAAAGCCCCAATACACACAAAAAAATGAACATGTATAACTGCAGTAATTTCCTTGGAGAAACACCATACTTCATTTCCTGGAACAATTTCAAGGGAGCCAACACTTTGGCTATTGACTCTCTTTGCAGCATAAACTGTACATTGCTGCAGTGTCTTGTATGATAATTCTGTGGATTTTGCTGTGTGTTTCATCCTTTTTAGCTCAGCATTTTTGCTATTATACCCTTGCTGTATGTGTGCCATAAGGAACATGCAGTTCGGCTTGTCGCACTCCCCTAGACGGTCAGGCTTTCCAGTAGTGACTGGGCAGGTAACTGAAAGTCAAGTCACATATGACTAATGAATAGTAAATACATTGTATAGTGAGGAACCAACTGTCCATTATATGGCTGCTATTGTTAGACAGGCTGCTAGAGACCGCGCTGCTGAGCAGGCACTGCTGGCCACTGGCAGCTTATGTCATCGCCCTGTGAATTTGAATGGACTAGACTTGCTGATGGGTAATTGATATGCCGCCATTTGCAAGCAGAGACTCGGGTGTCTGCGTGTGAAAGGTGTCCTGTCTATCTGTCAATCAGTAAAATTACTTGTAATCGGATAACCTGTTTCTTTAACATGGCATCAGACTGCTGTACTTTTGGCTATAATGCTGTCACCGTGCACAACAGACGGCACATTGTTCAATATTAAAAGCATGTACTAGTCTGGTAAGAATAGGACAAGTAACGGAAGTCACCTCCCATACCCATCCTCGATGCACTCACAGATGGTTGCACAGACACGAGTTTTGCTCCCAACGTCCCTCACTTTTTCAGTTTGTTTTTTTTCTCATCTGTTTTTTCCACTGGATCAGGTAGATTGTGAAATTTTTTTTTTATTCATGGACGAGTTAAAAACTGATGAAGGTTAGATGAATCCCCATAGACTTTATTGGCTGAGTCCTGATCTGCAGAATGGGTGAGCATAGGACACACTTGAAGTCTTTTGGACAGGTACTCGATTTAATTAAAACAGATTTTGTGGATCAGTGAAACTCCTGAGTGTGTGTTCTGTCCGAGAAAGAGACAGAGACAGACTCACGGTACCGTTACAAGTTGTAATGTTGCATGCAACTTCGCTGAAATTTTGACTGTGCCAGTGAAGTTGCAGCAACATCGCAGGTGCATCGTGCTGTGTGACAGCACATGCAACTGCGACAAATCGCTGGTTGCAAGTTGCCAGGTTTATGAACTTGTTCATAAACCTGGCGATCTGGCCCCAGCGACTTGGCTGTATCGTGCCGTCTGACACCGCAATAGCCATGTTGTCGGAGATACAGCCTATTCGCAGCATTGCTGTGGATCGCTCGCTGAGTTGTTTCCAGCCCAGCGAGCAATCCTTGCGGCAACATCGCAGCGGCGTTGCAGGCAAAATCTTGCTGTTTGATACCAAGGCTGCAATGTCGGAAGCGAGCTCGCCCCGCGTCATCGCTTCCGACATCGGCCACGATGTAGTACCGTGTAACGGTACCTTCAGATTTGTGGTGTTCAATTTCAGAGCAATCTGGAAATCATCAATGTAAGGATTAGCCCCATTGTCATTCCACTGAGTGAAGTACAGTGTTTTCTGCCAATAAGTGACTGGCCGCTTATTTCTGTGGGTTTTGTTTTCTGTGACTTTCCAAAGCGAACAAGGTTGGTAACCAGGACTGTGGAGTCGGTAAACCAAACCTCCGACTCAGACTTCTTCATACATGGCTCATGTTTAATATTTGTGATACAATAATCAAGTTATTTAGCTAGAACATAATATTCAGCACATTCTGCAATGATCTACTATACCTAATTTATTATATTTTAGGAGTCTGTTCATTTTATACAGTCTCCACCAAACTGGTCTCCAACTCTACAGCCCCATTCCTGTGTGTGGGATGTGGATTATGGCTCTAAATTTTTCCCCCAATAATGCTATCATCTGAACATCCCTAGATTATTTACCAGGTTTGTTGGGATGGAAGCAGGGCTGTGAAGTCAGTAAGCCAAACATCCGACTCCGACTCTTCAACTTCTCTGAATCCATCTTAACTTTACCAAAATGGATGGGCTCAGACCACACAGTTCTGGATGGAAGTTAATACTTCCCATCTCATCAGTAGTCTTGTATTTAATAAGGTTAAAGGGATCCTGTCACCTCCAAAACGCCTCCTAAGATACCAAAACATGTCCCTGCAGCATCCTATTACTAATTTCACACTCCTTTTGTCTCCTAAAAGCATCCTGTGAAAGTGCATAAAAACGATTTTATACTCGTCTCATTAGTGATTATAATTAGCAGGGGCTATATTCTATAGCCCCTAGAGCGTGTTGTTATGCAGGCTCCAGGATCCACCCTCTCTGTCTGTGCTGCTGTGATGTGGAGCTGAAGGCAGGACTAATGATTTGCATTTTGTGAGTGACAGAGAAGGGGGGAGGATAAAGCCTGCACAAGCAAAGCAGCACAGAGAGGGTGGATCCTGGAGCCTGCAAAATGCGCCCTAAGGGCTAAAGAATATAGCCCCTACTAATTATAATCCCTAATGAGTGAGTATTAAAACTGTTTTTATGCACTTTCACAGGATGCTTTTAGGAGACAAAAGGGAGTGTGAGATTAGTGATGATTGCTGCAGGGACATGTTTTGGTAGCTTAGGAGGCGTTCTGGAGGTGACAGGATCCCTTTAAGATTGATGGAAAATTACTTGAATGATTATTATTTAGATGCAAAAGTATGAAGCCAAACGTAAAAGTAAAAATGAGGAAGGAAGGGTAAAGCAAATACCCACAACCACCCCCACGCTTGAGTGTATTAGTATTGTTAGGAAGCCGGTCTGAGCGGACTGTGTGTGATATTTATTGCAGTCCCTCAGGAATGATTCTCAGAACATTTTAACATGAAGCTTTCACTATGGCTCAAAGGAGGACACATGGATGTGAAATGTCATCTTGTGGTGCTAAGAGGGAGGTCCGGCTGAGCCTTACAGGGAGTGAAGTATTGAGTAAGGGTTTCTCGTGAGTGTGTCTGTCCTGAGGATTTACTAGTGATTACAGGCTGTGGTTATATTTTGGCATCTCTATGAAATGGGTGTTGATGCCCTTGTATCCGAGTGAGGTCACCTGCCATAGTGGACTGTGATAGGTTGTTGATTGGGGGACACGCACACTGACACTTTCTTACCCTCTATGATCCCACGGTGAGCTCTGGCGATGACTTCCTCCCAGGCACCGGTAGGACCTGTCTGTGAGTAGTATAAGTACTTACAGGACCCAGCAACATGTGACTCTCAGCCTGAGTCATTTGGTGACAGGTCCTGGAAGTACCATACAGACTACCCACAGGACCTGCCTGTCCCCGGAAGGAAGACCTCACCATAGGATCATGAGGAGGGTAAGCATTTGGATGTTGGTGGTGCCGAAAGCGCAACAGAAAAACGGAGCAATAATTGACGCTCGTTGCTTTCTGCACCACAAATGCAGCAGTCAAAAACATGTCCGCATCAATTGAAAATCTTTCACTTTGTTGACAGACGCAGTGACTGATCTGGTTTTGGTCCATTTTAAAAAACAAAACCGCAGCACCAAAAACAGGTCAGTAATGTCCAGTGTGAACCTAACCAAAGAAAGAAACTACCACGCTACAAATTTCCGTTGCTCCCGCATTGTTACATAATATCCAATAAGCATGGTAGCACCTTAGGGTTTTATTACACGCAGAAAGACCTGCAAATACTAGAGCTGGAAAAACACGTAAAGTACCCACAGCTTTTAATACTTTTTTTTTCCCCCTTACTTGAATAGTTGAAAACACAAAGAATTATTGCCGGAAAATGCTTCATATCTGCAATTAAAAAGACAAGCAGCGTGTGCACAAGACTTCAGAAATTTGCAGTAAAATGTTGCAGTTTTGAAATGTTAAAATAATTTTTTTCCCTTATGTGGAAACACTCAGGGCTGAGAGGACTGACAGGTTTGTTATGTGGCATAAGAGACCTAGGTATTACGGTAACTGTATTCCGTGTCCATACAATTTTAGTATCTCGGTAATCGTACTACGAAGGAAGGAAACTCCGGTGCCACATGCGGATATTGATTCTTTATTATTTTAAATTAAGATTCTTAAGGTAGTGCCCCCGAAGGGTATTACGGTATTTGTTTTCCAATGTTTCCGCAATAAAAAAAAAAATACTTTTGAGAAATCGACATGTTTGTGGTTCCATGTTCTTGGAGACATGAACTTTTCTGTTGATGTAGCTTATTTTGGGCAGGGTAAGTTGTGGTTTTCAGAATTTTATTTAGGTGTACATTGGACTTCTTGCTAACATTTTATTCTATCCTTTGTGAAAAAACATGAGATGAACACACCTGTTTCTTTTTATGGCATTTACCAAGTCAGATAAATGGCATGGCCATTGTAGAGTGTTGGTCATCATAGACCGATGCTGTCAAATATGTGCGGTGTTTACTTTTTGCCCACTTTGCAGGAACGTATGACATACCGTACGCCCTTGGCAGGGGAAGGGTTAAGACTCCAGTAATAATTGCAGTTTTCCTGTACCCTGCTTTCAAGCAAGTTCACAGTGAATCCTTTTTGTAAACCTATTGAGGAAGGAGAGAGAGACATTTACCACTGATCCATTTTATCCTCTTCACCATTTTGAGTATATGCAGTGTGAAATTGTAAAGCACTTAAATTATAATTGCAAGGAAACATACATAATTTAGCTGAGTGCTTGGCACATCCGTCGAAATGTGAGACTTGCTAATTGTTTAAAGAGGACCTTTCAACAGTTTGAGCACGGTAAACTGGCCACATCATGGAATAATGGCTGCCGAGCGGAGTAAAACAGTTTTTTTTATCCTTTAATTTCACCTCACTGCTGCAAAGATATCTGCTTTTGTTAGCGTTCAACTGGGCATTGACAGATTTGTGTGTGTGGGCGATTGGTCAACCTCATGCAGAGGAAGAAGTAATCTTAAACAGGAGGCTTTATACACAGGAGAAAAGAACATGTCTGTCCTAGTCTCCTCACTGATCTCTGCAGCAACTGTGTAAAGATATACAACTCCCCTCTGCTGTATCATTACAAACCCTTTCATATTGCCTCTCATCCCCCCCACACCAACTGCTGTCAGATGAGATCCAGATGTGTTAGTAATGAGCATAATTCAGCTCTGCTGTAGTATTAGTCACTACAGAGATTGGTGAGGAGAAGAGGGCGGTTCTATTCTCCTCTGCATGATATTGCTTGCTCATAATTGGTCTGCCTCCTACAGGTGAAGAAGTACACACCTCCACAGGCAAATCTCTGGTAACGCCCAGATATACTGTAACATAAATTAGAACCTAAACTTCACAAGCTAGCATTTCTGCAGCAAAGAGGAAGAAATAAAAATTGAAGTCTCTTCCTTGTCTCTTTAGCCACTATTCTATGATGTGGCCAGTTTAACCTTCTCAAGCTAGTAAAGGTACTCTTTAATGGTTCATTATTTTATGGTAATATCGTTTCTGATTGGTTATTGATGTCTTTTCCAGGTTTATTGCTAAACCATGTGCACAACGACTGGGTCTCCAGGGCAATGGACCCCGAAAAGCTCAGCCCAATGCCATCCTAGAAAAAGTCTTCATATCCATCACAAAGGTCAGTGACTGCACATACCTCTTTGGCCAGCTTCTTTCAGCATACTCATTTGCGTTAAGAAAGTGGTCCCCAACCTTTCTTACCTTAAGAGCCACATTCAGCTCTGAGAGATGGTCTTGAGCCACAGCCAGAGCCCCCTGAACAGTGACATCCTGACCCCTCCCAAGGTAGTGCTACTAAGCCCCCCATTACCAGAATGACATCCAAAGCTTCACTGCAGAAATCACACTGAGGCCATGTACCCTCCTCCCTTATAGGCAGTATTCTTATTTCTGGGGGTTCCCACCTTTTCTCACTCAGTGTGGAGGGAGGTCATAATGCAATAATGCTGTCACATCCAACTTCAATCAGCCCTCTAACTGGCAGTATCATCCTATCTCTAGCCTTAAATATTACCTTATTCCCCCAGATCCAGCATATGAGCATCAAGATCTGCTCTAATCCGCAGGGCAACACAAGTCACCATCTGTACATTGCTCCTCATAGCTGGCAGTCACCTGTGAGCTGCATGTCATGTTCCTTTAAGGGGACTGGACATCCCCCAAAAAATGCTTTGCGAAGCAGATGATGGATCAGTCAGCAGATAAATAGCGTTAAAACCATGTGTAACCACCTTGATTGAAGTCAGATACACAGAGAAAAGAACACTTTTAATCATGAAAGGATAACAGTTTACAGTCTCCCTCCGAGTCACCGGTACTAGGAGGGTGAGATATTACATCACTGCTCGATATACTGAAATCATCCCCCCCCCCCCCCCCATCACTGTGGGTGACAGCTTGCTCTGCCCACACACTGCAGGCCGGCTGTCATTGAGGGCAGGGCTGTGATTACAGCTCCTGTTTGCTGATCCCTGCATGCACTGACCCTGTAACTTAGTTTTCATACTATAGCAGCAACATACTCTGCTGTGCTGTACAGATCGTTCTCCTTACCCTCCCGGCCTGTGGAACGCTTTCTTCTCATTCTTATTTACTTATTAGGGTCAAGGCCCATATTTCAGAAGCATGGCAAACCCATGCCCTGGTCAGATTGAACCCATTGTGTCACTGCTGCGCACTGAACTCACCCACCCGTGTGTTGTGGGAACAAGTTGCATAAATTGTTTGGAGAATGACTGGCATTTATTTCATTATATGAATGAGTTAGAAGATTGCCAAGCTCCATTCAAATCTGAAGTGATTTGTGTAGAGAGCCTGATGTATGGGGATCCATGATTTACACCTTTACATGTCCCTACCTGCCGGCTGCTGGAAGCTGATGTATAGAGTGCCGCGTGCCACTAATAAATCCTTCCACCCACGGTTTCTAATTATTACATGCCTGAATAGCTATTTAAAAATAATTTCTTACAGTAATGACTTTACAAGTGGAAGTATCTGGATGGTGCCACAGAACATCGCCCTCCCCAGAACAGGCTTCATATCATAAGATGGCAAAACCCTAACTGCTTTATAAAGAATTGACACACCTTTACTGTTGGCTGGGTTTGATGTCAAAGATGTCTGACAACCACTGATCTTAAAGGGAATCTGTCGCCCACCCTGGGCCTATTAAAGTAAAAGAACCACCTTCAGCAGCACTTATGCTGCATTCTGACAAGGTGGCTCTTATCTCTATACCCCCCAGGGACACCAAAAGAAAGTGTTTTATAATTTGCCGACATATATACAAATACCTCTATTAGGTCTGGGAGGTACGTTCTCTCCCGAGGACCTAAACGCCTGCTGTTAATCATTCTCCTCTTGCCTCCAGGCACCACCATCTCTATTCCTCCTCACGTCATCAGTGCCTGCGCACATCAGTCAGTTCCTGCGCATGCGTTGAGCGCGCTACCCATAGACGTAGATCACATGATTTAATCAGACCATGCCTGCATATAGCGGAGGCTGCATATAGCGGAGGCCCTAGATCCCTTCCTGCAGTGTGTTGTGATGTGTTCACACTGCGAAGTGGGGAGAAAAGAGATGGAGGGAGATGGGGACAGGTGCAGTGATTCTCACTGTGCAGGTGCCTGATTCCCAGCCCCACAGTGTGAATACATTGTAACACACTGCAGGGCAGGATCTGGGGCCTTGGCTACATGCAGGCACGATCTCAGGAGATCATGTGATCTACGTTCTCTGGCAGGGTGCACTGCGCATGCCTGAGAACTAAATGAAGAGCGCAGGCGAGGAGGCGGCGCCCGGAGGCCAGAGGATAATGGACAGTAGTGAGGTGTTTAGGTCCTGGGGAGAGAACGTACCTCTCTGACCTAATAGAGGTATTCGCATACGTGGCAGGAAATTTTATAAAAGTCTTGATTTCGTTGTCCCTGGAGGGTATAGAGATAGGCCCCACCTTGTCATAATGCAGCATATGTGCTGCTGAAGGTGCTCTTTTACCTTAATAGGCCCTGGGGGGAAGTGACAGGTTCCCTTTAAGGATATGTTCATATTACATCTTTTTCAATTATCAAAGATGGCCCTATTTAAACAGAACACTCTTTAGCTACATTTTTCTGAAATTCTATTTACCTGAAGTGAATGGTTTTATTTTTGTAATTTTTTTTTAACTTTTTTGACTTTTCCACCACCATGCACTATTCTTCTTGCACCTTTACTCACTTCACCGCGCTCCCCCAGTGATCACCCTTCATCCCAACACCGTAGGACCTTGTGCAGGACCTTAGGCTGGCTTCAGACTTGCAGATGCATCTGCAGCGTTTTGCAGATGCATCTGCAAGCATCTGCATGCAGACCGCGGCCCCGATGTTTATAATGGTGCGCACGGCGGTCTGCAGATGCTTGCAGACCGCCATGCGCACCCATTCACTCCTATATGTGATCTGTGCGCACGCGGATGCCTGCGCACAAATCACACACTCCCGCCCGCACCATGGACGCGAGATGTCGTGTCCCTGGTGCGGACGAGAGTGTGTGATCTGTACGCAGGCATCCGCGTGCGCACCGATCACATATAGGAGTGAATGGGTGCGCACGGCAGTCTGCAAGCATCTGCAGACCGCCGTGCGCACCATTATAAACATAGGGGCCGCGGTCTGCATACAGATGCTTGCAGATGCATCTGCAAAACGCTGCAGATGCATCTGCAAGTCTGAAGGCAGCCTTAAACAGCACCATGTGACTGAGCGACATCACAGGTCACATAGAGGCCGCGCTTGCTGCAACCCGGCGGCGATCAGAAAACACCGGCGGTCAGCGGGAGAGCGCAGCAAGATAAGTAAAGCACTGGAAGAAAGTGCAGCGACGTTCACACACAGAACACTGCATTCTGTGAGGATGTGCGATTGGTGCTGTTTTGCACCTAAAACTGATCCTTACAAAACACAGCAAAAGCGCTGTGTGTGAATGTAGCCAAACAGGTGATTATTTTTAATTTTTTTTTCAATAGCCTAAACAAAGCACAGTCTAGTGTTCTTGTTTTTAGTCATATTCTATGTATTTTTGTTTAAAACCATATGCAAGCCATTAACTTCAAAGTTTTTTTCCTTCTTCAGCTGTTGGCAGTGTCTGATAGTGATATCCAGACTGCCATTCTTCAGCTACATCAGGGGAGATGTGATCATGTATAGGCGAAATCACTAATCCCGCTGTTGTGTATATTGCCAGAAGTGGCCTAGTGAAAGGCCACCTAGACTGTAAATCAGAAGTGAAGTCTAAAGCCATCCTTACATATTACATGGAGCTCAGCTGAACGCTAGTCAGATAGAAGTAGCTGTGTAACACCTCTTATTTCTGGTTATGTTGAATAATGTGGAACCACTTATATTGGCTCATTACACATTAGATCTTGTGTTTATCGCCTAATTAAAGGGTTTGTGCAAAGTTAAGTTGTCACTTTAGGATAGCACACAAGGTAAGTTATTGATTCCAGGAGGTCCAAGCATTGGACTTCCACCAAACGGGAGAACAGAGCAGATCTTGATGGAGTTGGGATCAAGCATGTATACCACTACTCCTTTTATTTATGTAGGATGGGTGGTCCCTTGGCTTTGGGTGCGCGCCCCCTTGGCTTTGGGTGCGCGCCCCCTTGGCTTTGGGGTGCGCGCCCCCTTGGCTTTGGGGGCGCGCCCCCTTGGCTTTGGGGGCGCGCCCCCTTGGCTTTGGGGCGCGCCCCCTTGGCTTTGGGGGCGCGCCCCCTTGGCTGTGGGGCGCGCCCCCTTGGCTGTGGGGGCGCGCCCCCTTGGCTGTCTCCGGCAGTACTGTTGACAAGGAATGGAGTAGATTGGTGCATGCTTGATCTCCACTCTGTTCTCCAGGTTGGTGGAGGCCCAATGGTTAGACCCCCAGCAATTACGGTAATGATTTCTAAGGTGATGACTTTCCATCTTGGCACAAACCCTTAATTAGGGGATTATTGCTCATGTGTGTTCCATAGTTCACGTCTGTCGTTGGGTCAGAGTTCACTTTCCTCAATGACTGTGTTTTGTGAGACGTTGGCACATGGGTGTGAATTGACAGATTGGTCTCAGGGAGAAAGGCTCTCCCACTTGGTCCTGTTAGGTAATGCGATTTGTTATCGGCATACTCTGCACCTTGTACCCGGCCATGTGGGTAGGGGCTGGGTATATTGACTTGTGTGCAGTTTGTTTTCCTCATCAAAGCAGAAAATGTCTGAATAATGGTCAGGTCACTTCTTTTAATTGCTTGGCGTCTGTGGAACCTGTAAGCGGTAAAATCTCTCAAAAGACTAAACCTATGAACATCTAGTTGTTCTTGCATTGAATACACATGTTCATAATGCTGAGCATTTAGTTTGCACTTTTTCAGGCAATTTTCTTAGCAGAGACCTGCCTGAAAGACATCATGTGTACATACCATTACGGATCTTTAATTTCAATGAGTTCCTTGAAGTCTCCAGTCATTTTGCAGATAGAATCGCATTACTATTCAACCCAGTGGGAAAAATGTCTGGTGCATCCTGCTAAAGTCAACGTGATTTGGCCCCATCCAATGTGATGTGTGTGAACAGGGCCTTACATTTTGAGGAGTCAGTTTAGATTGTGCATGTAGGTGCAGAAATAAATAAATTGCTTTCATGCTAACTGGGGATTTCTATTTCATTCATTATTAGATTAATTTTAGATTTGACTTTAGTGTTACTGGGGTTTTCTCATCATCATGAGTGGGTAAATTGCAAATGACTTGTAAAAACAAATTGCTTCACAATAAACCCTCTCCTCTAATGGAGGATATTCAGTGCTATTCTGTACTGCTCGTTGCCTGGGTTATTGGCTTCCTAGGTAGTCTGGCTTTTGATCGCAGCGCTTGCAAGCACATATTTGACGCTGGGTTCATGGATCCAGCCGACATTTGTGCCACTGCGTTCCTTCCGATGCTGCAGAACAGTTTGGATCAGTGATGTGACCAAACTGCGGGTCTGAACCGTCCATCTTCAATAGGGCACTGACCCCCGGCAAGCAGCAGGGCGCTCCTGAAGAAAGACGTTTTACACAACCCCTTTAAGGGTCTGCCCACAAGTATCAGGAGTGGTGCATTTAGTAGTATATATTATAGCTTTCCAACAAAAATACATATTGGGCAATAAGGCTGTGTTCACACATCGCACTTTTTTTCAGCGTTTTGCACCCGCGCAAAAAAGCCCTGTAAAAAAATATGCGGGTGCATTCAAGTTATTTTTTCAGGGCTACTTGTTCAGTGAATCCTGTTCCTCCTCCACTCTGTGCCATCTGTCTCAGCCCCATTTGATTTCGCAGTGCATTATACACTGTGAAATCAAATGTAAAAGGATATCAAATGTATTAAAAATAATAAAGATTTTTATGCTTGCCGTGTGCTCCAGAGCCGAGCGCAGCAGGACCTTGCATGATGTCATCGGGCACTGTGATTGGCCGCTCACGGTCATGTGATATGTACGTCGTTGGACGTCACATATCGCATGACTGCGGGCGAGCCCATTGACATTCACAGGCCCTTGCAGGTTGATACCTGCAGAAGAGCTCCCGAACACCCAGCGGAGGGTAAGTATAAGAATCTTTATTTTTAATACATTTGTAATTCTTTTACATTTTGATTTTGCAATGTATAATACACTGTGAAATCAAATGGGGCTGTGACAGATGTCAGAGGGGAGGAGGAACAGGATTCTTCCTCCCTCTGTGACATCAGCACCGGCGTATTCCCACTGGATTTACGCATCATCTAAATGGCGATGCGTAATTCCAGCTGTTTAATGGGGCCTATGGGAGAAAGTGCGCCAAAAAGCGGAAAGAATTGACCTGTTCATTCTTTTTACGCACGCGCTTTCTCCCATAAAGCTCGGCTGAAAATCGCGCTGCATGTGAACAGCAAAAGTGAAAGTGCATTCACTTTGGTGTCAAATGGAGAGCAGGTGCACTTTGGGGGGAAAGAGTGCGCGAAAAATATGCGACGTGTGAACGAGGCCTAATGCTAACAAATCTGTACGACTGAAGGGTTTGAGATGTGATCAAGGTCTTGGCCAGATATCTGAGCCCCATGTCAGTACATTACCTGTGGACATAATATCTGTTTACATGGGCACTGAATACAATTTTGTAATGTCAGTTCCCAAGAGCATGTTTATTCATCTCTAGATTGTTGCCTCCTCATTATACATACGGCCTGTAGACAGAGTAAACACTCATTCTGTATACCAGTGGCGTCCATAGGAGCATTTGGTGTCATATTCATAGGTATATTCAGATGGGCAGATGTGCTCATTGTCATACACCAGATCAATCCTGAAGGCTTTGTCCTGCAGTGAATAGGCTATGTAACACTATAACTCGGGATGTGATTCATCTCTCTGGACTGGTCAATACTTTCCTAATAGACTGTCCTGTGATGTGGACACCCAGGAAGCTTTAAGGCCCTCATTCACCTTTAGACTAGCGTCATCTGAACCTGCTGATATATATATGGGTTTGGCTGACTGTCTAAGACAGAGGTCCCCAACTCCAGGCCTCGAGGGCCGCAACAGTGCAGGTTTTCAGGATTTCCTTAGCATTGCACAGGGATTGGAATCATTACCTGTGCAGATGATCACATTATCACCTGTGCAAATACTAAGGGAATCCTGAAAACCTGCACTGTTGGCGGCCCTCGAGGCCTGGATTGGGAACATCTGGTCTAAGATATGGGGGTGGTGGACGACTGCCGGAGAACATAATGCCAGCTGACATGTCACCTAGGGACTTCTCATAGAGCACACAGGAGTGTCAGCGATATGTCTGTCGAATGGATTAAATGGCTGAAGGATGCTTCAGCTGGACAGCTTTCTGCCATGTGTACGGCTTCCATTATACTGGCCATACATATGAGCACTGTCTGAACCAACTATCTCCCCAGACTCTCCATACACGTGAGTAATGGCCGCGGTGACTCCTCCGGCTGCTCCTGAAAACAAAGAGCTGATGAAACTTCAATGGCCAAATCACCTCTCTCCTGGCTAAGGGTATGTGCACAGTTAGTATTTTAGTATTTTTCTGCAGGTTAAGTAAATACATGCATTTTTATTTGCATGTTTTCTCGCATTCATTTAAAGGGTAAACAAAGCTGTGATTTGCTGAATGCATTCACATGCTGCAGAACTGAACACTCAAAGCTCAAATTCTCTAATAGTATGGGCATCAGTAATAGGTCGTCAGCCAGATAGTGTGCACCACGTGTGTGACCAGCGCCCTATACTAGCCTCTCAGTACTAAGCAGTCACCCTTCCATGTATTGGTAGGTTGAGTGGATGTCTCGTCAGTGTTTTGCACCTTTGCTGCCTCCACCTTTATCAGGGGCTGCTGCGTGCTGTGGTGCCTTCCTTTCTGTGATCTGGGCAGGTAAATAATTAGTATTTTCTTCTATTATTGCAACTGCAGGAATAGAAGGTGTGAAACGTCAGATGGGATTGTGTGGGTTTGTCAGTATTGGTGGGTTTGGCTTTTCTTTTATCTAATGTGTTTGGAGACTCGAAGATATTTGAGGTGGTGATAAATGAGCAAAGGAGAGAGAGATTTGGTATCTTCAGTGATTCCCAGTTTCTCTGACATTGAGCTACGGTATATTGAGTTCTGAGAATCGTGAGCCACATACTCGCTCTTGCACCCTCATATTGACATCCAGAGCCCCCATTATCAGTATAATGACAGCCAACGCTTTCACAGATATATACAGAGATAAAGGGGTTCCTACCTTAACCCCATCCAGATCTGCTCTTCTGTCTGGACTACTCACAAATGTCACCATCAACAGATCTGCTCTTCATAGCTGTTTGCTAGACCTGGTGCTAATGCAACAACCTGGTTGAAAACGCAAACCACACATCACAGGTCCCCGAGCCACAGGTTGGGGACCCCTGCTCTACACGTTTAACGTAGATCGACATTATGTAATTTACAACCAAATGCCTCCTCTTGGTACTGGTAACTGGTATTAGAGGGTTGTTTAAAGCACCACTCCAGCTTTTTTTTTTTTTTTATCTCCACTCCGGAGTAGCGCTTTTAATCCAAAGTCCCTCTGCACCCTATCTTATACTCGCCCTACTCAGCATCTTCACTTTGTACTGATGTTGCTCTGCTGTCACGGTGCCATTTTGTGCCCATATCTTCTGCCTGGCCTGAAGTCAGCCGTTACGTCACTTGCTACCAATACATCTCTATGAGAGCCAGAATGAGGCTCTCACAGAGATGTATTAAGTTATGACCTCTGTCGTGTCCCATGAAGCACTGGAGCTGCTGGCAGGTCACAAATCACTGGTGACCAAATGGAGCGGCAGTGATAGAAGATGAAGACGCAGGACGGTGGTGAGTATAAGATGGGGGACATGGAGTGTAAGCACCACTCCAGCAGTGAAATAAAGAACGCTGGAGAGGAGCTGTAGGAAATATAACTGAAATATCGCACAGTAAAAACCAACCTTACTCGCCTGTCAATCTTCTCCTATCCAGCAGCAATGCTGCAGGGTCAATGCCAGTCTATATCTTCTTAGTGATATTTTACAGTACATGTTGGCATAACCTCTGAGGCCAGTGATTGGCATGAGTGGGCATGTCAGCAGCTGAGTCATTATTTTTTCGCTGCTGGTTCCCTTTTTCAGGGTCTCTTCATAAAGACTTTACAGACTACAATCATCTTTGTAGAAATGATGGTTATAGACACCTATTCTCTATGGTTGATTGGTCCTAGCAATCACATGACCTCTGTCCGCCTTGCTATGCTTTACATTGTGCGACTTTTAAGCTTTTCCTTGTATGTTGAAACCCATATTACTTTGCCTGTTGGTTGAATAGGATAAAGAAAGTCTGCTTACTTCTAAGCATGGCACCAGTCTGTCCATCTGCTACAGCTCGGCACCAGTCTACGCTCCTGGTCCATAGACGAGTGGTGGGGTATGTGATAGAATTAGCCCCGGGCTATGCTCCTCTCCGAACCCGTCTCACAGTCTGGGTATAGGATACAGCTTGCATGCTATACCTCTAACAGACCTTTTATAATTGAGGCCTTGCTAATGAACTGTGTTAACTTATTTTAGATCTTTTAATTTTAAGCGGTGTCCTGTGATGAAAACACTTTTGGCAAAGAGCTCCGGATAGTTAAACTCTGTTAGTTGTGCCAAGATACTAACACTATTAGTCAAAACACCTCTGTGGCACGTGTAGTCAATGAGGATGGAGGGGCGCTCGATCTAGAAAGCTAACAAAATAGGCTGCTACCTACGTTCCATACTGGTGGAAATACGACAAAAACAAACTTGAATGGACCTCACGTGACTGAAGGTTAAAAGAAATTAAAAAATGTATATCCTCCTTATTGTCTCAAACCACCACTATTTAATGGGTTCCCACCGGTCTCTTCTTACCTTTTTGCAAAAAAAGATAAAAAAATGTAATTCTCTGGAAAATCCCTTTTTAACAGATTGTGCGGTATTAAAACACTTCTTTCTCCAGGTGAGTTTGCACGTTACAAAATAAATAGGACTTGCCCTCCCCTGGGTCTGTTGCGGAGCCCCCACCTCTGCCCCGTTCGTTGCTGTTTGCAGCACTGATGTTACGTGAACAATGACTGAGCTCCGCTGTTTGTGCTGTGTACATTGGTGGAGCTGCTGAGATCAGTGATTGGCTGCAGCACCATTGATGTAGCATCAGAGCTGCTTCCAAATGGAGACCCAGGCAATAGCAAAGATTTGTTGCTGGACTCTGAGAGGGTAAGTATAGCACATTATGGAACTTGTCTGCAACCGGAACACCCCTCATAGAAGGTCACTTTTTAATTTGTATGCCTCACTAAATTGGATTGTGCACTATTAGTCTTTGTTGATATTTTGGAAGGTGGGGATAGGTAATGGGGCATTTAGGTATATACTGTTACACAAGCCTTGAATGACCCACTGTGACTAACGCTGCTTTCCTCTATTCCCCAGTGTCCCGATGGCAAACACCTGGAGGGGCTATCAAAACAGCTGGACTGGGATGCACGAAAAATCCAGAGGTGGTTCAGACAGAGGCGGAATCAGGATAAGCCGAGCTTAGTGACCAAATTTTCAGAGAGCATGTGAGTAACCAATACGGATGCTAATGATGGAGGTGGCCGTCACCGCTGTCCGGATCTGTCTTCTCCTGCTTTGTAGAGGTGGTCAAAAAATGGTACTCACAATGACTGGATCAACCTGTTTCTGGCAATAAGCAAGAAAATCATGTGAATATCTCCCACTAAGGAGATATTCACATGGTGCAGTCATATCACGGTTTTAATAGCGCATTATTGCATTTATATTACAACCACAATGCTGGACGTCTTGTCAACAACTGAATGTGGATTACATAACATTGATGGGCATGAAAGAGGCCTAAGAGAATAAAAAAAATAATAAAAAATTATATATATGTAAGTAAAATATATATGAAGAACAAAAAAATAATTGGGCAGATGCTCCCATCGCACCTTATCCACTTCTGGTTTTGGTTGTTTCCAGACTCTTCCATTGTGGGATTGCTAGGTGTGGCATGTTTATCACTAGCAGGTGTGGCCATGCTTTGCTAGATTTTCTTTCTAACCGAATAAGAAATCAGTCTTGGAGATCTTCTTAGATTCTGCAGTGCAAACTTCCCAGACTTGTGATATGCAGCTAATGAATGGGATCAGTAAGGCTAGAAAACATGGCGTTCTCTTTCCATGTATGTTCACATTGGAATAAGCCATGGTGCCTGGTCTGATGTCTGACCAGCTCGCCTTCTCTCTTTCTAGGTGGAGGTTTCTATTTTACCTATATATCTTTTCCTATGGAGTATGGTTTCTCTGGACGGTAAGTAGTCTTCCTGCACATTAATCACAACCGAGCTCTGAGAACAGGGATTATACAATGGTCAGGCAGACCCATCTTGATGGATTATATAATGGTCAGGCAGACCCGTCCTGACGGATTATACAATGGTCAGGCAGACCCGTACTGACGGATTATACAATGGTCAGGCAGACCCGTACTGACGGATTATACAATGGTCAGGCAGACCTGTCGTGATGGATTATACAATGGTCAGGCAGACCTGTCGTGATGGATTATACAATGGTCAGGCAGACACGTCCTGATGGATTATACAGTGATCTGGCAGACCCGTCCTGATGGATTATACAATGGTCAGGCAGACCTGTCCTGATGGATTATACAGTGGTCAGGCAGACCCGTCCTGATGGATTATACAGTGGTCAGGCAGACCCGTCCTGATGGATTATACAATGGTCAGGCAGACACGTCCTGATGGATTATACAGTGATCAGGCAGACCCGTCCTGATGGATTATACAGTGATCAGGCAGACCCGTCCTGATGGATTATACAGTGATCAGGCAGACCCGTCCTGATGGATTATACAGTGATCAGGCAGACCCGTCCTGATGGATTATACAGTGATCAGGCAGACCCGTCCTGATGGATTATACAGTGATCAGGCAGACCCGTCCTGATGGATTATACAGTGATTAGGCAGACCCATTCTGATAGTGTCTGGGTGACCCCAGGTTTGTGAGATCCACGTTGTTTTGACAGTCAATGGAAATTGGCAATTTTTCCTGGTTTGATAGAACAATATACACAATGTGTGATCCTGGCAGAGCCGCATCACTGGAAGAAATGGACGGGATTTTTTCTCTGCTCTCACAACTTGCCAAGTTCAAAGTGCAGATGCTTCCTCTCTGCTAATTAAACATTAGTGTATATTCAATGTTAACTCTTTGCAGCCACAAATGGGCATACAGTAAACAGATAAGTCAAGTGCTAAATTAAAAAGCTCTCTAAAATAGTCTAAAGCGGATGGGCAATTAATATTCCCGAGGTGCCACATGAGACCGTTACTGGTGTAGATTATAATAATTGTATCACTTAACATGAAGAACTAAGTATACAGACATCCCCCTATATACAGCATGAGCCCCCACACAGCACGCCCAATGTACAGCGTGAGCGCCCCCCACCCACGCGGCACACCCTATATACAGCGTGAGCCCCCACCAAGTATTAATTTCTGGAAGTGTACGGCTGGCGGCGAAGGCACAGTGCGGCCAGCTGTCCACCGTTTTCATCCCTCCAGCTGTCTAGGTCTGTGGGCCGGACTGGAAGAGCCAAAGAGCTGGACATGGCCTGTGCGCTGCACATCTGTGGTCTAAAATATCACTGTATATCAAAGCTGCTATATAAAGTGATGGCTAATATCTGCCATTGCTTTATAATCTGTAGAGGAGGTGGTCCGACTTCAGGGAGATTTACCAATACTCATTCAAAGGAAGAAAAGAAAAAACTGCTTGCCAAAATAAATATCATCCCCCCCCCCCCCAGCTCCTTCTCTGCTGCTCTGTCTGTCATGCCTGCCTTGATGACGTCCTATCTACCATTCATTGGATTCGGCAACCAGTCAGTGGTATTAGTGGCTGGGTCATTGGTGTTCCTGACCTCATCCTCCATGGTGGAGGAGCAGCAACAGCAGTGCAGCAGGGGATAATGCCGTGGCAATTGTGTGTGTTTTATTTTTGGAAGACGAGACTACACCGCGTCATTGGTCTTGAACCTTAGCTTTACATAGTATCGTAATGTAGGTGGATGGAGTTTGGGACCCACAGTGTAATGTGACAACTAAGTTGTAAGAAGTTATCATCAGTTGGACTTTTTTGCAACTTGCTTATTTGTCTTACTCTCTGTACTTTGTTGCTCACAATGTGGCCCCATAAGCCTGCATTATGTAGTGGCCTGGAGCCATCTTTGGCCACACGACCTGTAGTCTGAGCCACAATACCAGCAGAAATCCCCTGTAACCTCATAACAAACATTGAAAGAGGAACCGTTGTGGAGGATTTATTTTGTACTTACGACTGTGTACATAAAATATTTTAGATAATATAATATTTTTTTCTTTTTGCAGTCACCCTGGTTCTGGGATACTAGACAGTGCTGGTACAACTACCCCTATCAGGTAAAAAATCCTGCATCGTTCATCTGATTGTCAGGTCTTCAACATTGCCCACTTTAAGCAAGATGTTCCTGTAGTTATACTGTATACTGAGCTGCAATGCTACAAACTCCTTCTCGCACCTCCTGAACGTCCCATTTATTACAATGGCCCATTGTGTGTCTGATAAGACAGCTTGCTGCAGTCAGGTTCTCGGAGCGTCTTCTTCCCCTTCCTTCTCTCTCACCAGTCCTTTAGAACAGCGGTGTGACAGATCTGCGATGTCCTTCCTAGCAGGCTTACGATTCTGCCTGTACCCAACGACAGTTGAAAGAAATACGTGACCTGGAGTTGTACTGGTTTAATGTAGCTGAAGAATAATGTTGAAAGTCTCCATTCGGCATCTTTGTTTCCAATTGCTACCACAGCGGTGACAAACGAACTTCATTGATACCACAGGGGTTTGTCAGGTTTTGATTGAAGAAATTGCACTGCAGATGCCCACATCACCAAAAATAACACATACTGATCGAGATACTGCTAGCAGTGTGGTCCCCAACCTGTAACTCAGGAGCCACCTGTGGCTCTCCGCCCGTGATGTGTGCCTCATAGCGGTCTTCCATCTTTCTGCATTAGCACCAGGTCTAGCAAACAGCTATGAAGAGCAGATCTGGTAGCCCCACACCCAAGAGCAGATCTGAATGAGGGTAAGGTAGGAACCTCTGATCTTGGTATACTACTACTTCCTAAGTGTGATTTCTGGGGAAAGGCTTTAGCTGTTATGGTGGTAATGGCGGCTCTAGATGTTGCAGCCCTCTCTGAGCTGAATGTGGTTCTCTTAGTAAGAAAGGTTGGAGACCTCTGCAGTAGACAGTCCTAATTGTGATTCCTCTTGAGCCTTAGGCTGATATATTTATTACACAGTTGGACACAAGCATATGTAGCAACCTTTCTACGCCCCTATCATGGCTGCAACAGCTCAACAGCAGGTCTAATGGCCCATGACTGGGCTGTTAATTTACAGGGCTATTGTCTGTTCAGAAATGACCGTACAAATAGGCGAGGAGGAGGTGTATGTTTATACGTAAAATCATCCTTAAAACCCATCCTGCGTGATAATATAGGTGAATCTAATGGAAATGTAGAGTCCCTGTGGGTGGAGATAAGGGGAGGGGGAAAAAATAATAAATTACTGATAGGGGTTTGTTATAAGTCCCCAACAATAATGGAAGTGGAGGAGAATATCCTCATAAAGCAAATAGATGAAGCAGTGACTCAGGGAGAAGGCATTATTGTGGGGGACTTCAACTACCCTGAAATACATTGGGGATCAGAAACCTGCAGTTCCAGCAAAGGTAATAAGTTTTTGAAAACTATGAGAGACAATTACCTTTCACAACTGGTTCAGTACCCAACAAGAAGGGGGGCACTGCTGGACCTAATATTAACCAACAGGCCAGACCGCATATCAAATATACGGGTTGGAGGTCACTTGGGTAATAGTGATCATGACTTAATAAGCTTTCAAGTATCCTTTACTAAGACGTGTAGTAAAGGGGCCACAAGGACACTAAACTTCAGGAAGGCAAATTTCCAACGGTTGAGAGATGATCTTAGGGCAATAAACTGGGACGATGTCCTGAGACATAAAAGTACACAACACAAATGGGAGATGTTTATTCGCATCCTGAATAGGACATGTGCACAATATATACCCTATGGGAATAAGCATGCTAGAAATAGGAGGAAACCACTATGGCTAAATAAAGCGGTAAGAAGTGCAATATGTGACAAAAAGAAAGTATTTAGGGAATTAAAGCAAGTAGGTAGTGATGAGGCATTAAATAAATACAGAAAATTAAATAACATTTGTAAAAAGCAAATCAAGGCAGCAAAGATTGAGACAGAGAGACTCATTGCCAGAGAAAGTAAAAAGAATCCCAAAATATTTTTGAACTACATAAATAGTAAGAAACTAAAAAATGATGGTGTTGGCCCCTTTAAAAATAGTCTGGGTGAAATGGTGGATGAGGATGAGGAAAAAGCCAATATGCTAAATGACTTTTTTTCAACAGTATTTACACAAGAAAATCCCATGACAGACAATATGATCAGTGATAACAAAAAGTCTCAATTAAATGTCACCTGCTTAACCCAAGAGGAAGTACGGCATCGTCTAAAAATCACTAAAATTGACAAATCCCCGGGCCCGGATGGGATACACCCCAGAGTGCTGCAGGAATTAAGTACTGTCATAGATAGACCATTATTTTTAATATTTAAAGATTCCATAATAACAGGGTTTGTACCACAGGACTGGCGTATAGCAAATGTGGTGCCAATATTCAAAAAGGGGACAAAAACTGATCTTGGAAATTATAGGCCAGTAAGCTTAACCTCTACTGTGGGTAAAATCCTAGAGGGTTTTCTAAGAGCTGCTATACTGGAGTATCTGAACAAAAATAACCTCATGACCCATTATCAACATGGTTTTACGAGGGACCGTTCCTGTCAAACTAATCTAATAAGCTTCTATGAAGAAGTAAGTTCTGGACTGGACCAAGGAAATGCAGTGGATGTGGTGTATATGGATTTTTCAAAAGCTTTTGATACGGTGCCACACAAAAGGTTGATACATAAAATGAGGGCAATGGGATAGGGGAAAATATGTGTAAGTGGGTTGAGAACTGGCTTAGTGATAGGAAACAAAGGGTGGTTATTAATGGAACACACTCAGAATGGGTCACAGTTAACAGTGGGGTACCACAGGGGTCAGTGTTGGGCCCGCTTCTATTTAATATATTTATTAATGACCTTGTAGGGGGCATACAGAGTGGAATCTCAATATTTGCAGATGACACTAAACTCTGCAGGGTAATCAATACAGAGGAGGACAATTCTATATTACAGGAGGATTTATGTAAACTAGAAGCTTGGGCGGCTAAATGGCAAATGCGCTTTAATGGGGATAAATGTAAAGTCATGCACTTGGGCAGAGGAAACAAAAGGTATAATTATGTGCTTAATTGTAAAACACTGGGCAAAACTGTCACTGAAAAAGACCTGGGTGTATGGATAGATGATAAACTCACATTTAGTGGCCAGTGTCAGGCAGCTGCTGCAAAGGCAAATAAAATAATGGGATGCATTAAAAGAGGCATAGATGCTCATGAGGAGAACATAATTTTACCTCTATACAAGTCACTAGTGCAACCACACTTAGAATACTGTGTACAATTCTGGTCTCCGGTGTATAAGAAAGACATAGCTGAACTAGAGCGGGTCCAGAGAAGAGCGACAAAAGTCATTAGAAGACTAAGGGGTCTGCAATACCAAGACAGGTTATTAAACTTGGGGTTATTTAGCTTGGAAAAACGAAGGCTTAGGGGTGATCTTATAATAATGTATAAATATATGAGGGGGCAGTACAGAGACCTTTCTAATGATCTCTTTACTCTTAGGCCTGAGACGGGGACAAGGGGGCATCCTCTACGTCTGGAGGAAAGAAGGTTTAATCATAATCACAGACGCGGATTCTTTACTGTAAGAGCAGTGAGACTATGGAACTCTCTGCCACATGCTGTTGTAATGAGTGAGTCACTACTAACATTTAAGAAGGGCCTGGATGCCTTTCTTGAAAACTATAATATTACCAGTTATACATACTAGATTCTTTGATAGGGCGTTGATCCAGGGAATTAGTCTGATTGCCGTATCTGGAGTCAGGAAGGAATTTTTTCCCCCAATGTGGAGATTAGTGTTGCCACATGGTTTTTTTTTGCCTTCCTCTGGATCAACATGTTAGGCTATGGGTTAAACTAGATGGACTTAAAGTCTTCCTTCAACCTTAAAAACTATGTTACTATGTTACTATGAATGAACTCATACGGATTACAGTGCAGTCTGTTCTGCTCGTTTGACCTGTGGTCAGGCTGAGACTTGCGGGTGTAATTCTCATGTGTGACACTGGCTTTGTGGACATTTGTGCTCCTCATGTATTTGGCCATTAGACTCGACTCAAATATGATTCCTCTTCATAGCTGTAACAGCACCGTTCAAGTTTATCTAATTCTCTCAATTTATCTCATATCTGTGGGTTTCACCAACAAACGGAAAATCAGACCAAATACATGAAGTCACACAACAGTCATCGCTGCTTTTCTATTTCTATATAGCAAGATGGGTGGATAAAGGGCAGGTGTGAAGACCCACAAAAGAAAGTGCAGCCCCAAAAGCCATTCTCACTCTCTCCCACCTCCCCGCACACCTCCACACCGGTTAGGCAGTCCAGGGGGTTGGAATTGTCAAAGGGGTATATTGATGACTTTTTTTTTTTAAGCGAGTGAGAGATTTACTGTAATTTTCCATTGGGGGAAGGTTGGTACTCTTGATGGCATCAATTGTCTGTCCATTAATAATCTGCCTACAGTCCTGTGATATTGTTCAGGGTCTTGGTCAGTTGTGATACGGAATCCCATGCGGTCATGTAGGAAATGAAACACTTGTGCCCAGTATCCCCTAATCTCCCGGCAACACCGAGAAGTTGGAAGCAAAACGTTCCCAGGCCCCTGTGACACTAAGGACACCCATTCAGGAATTCCGGTTGTACTCTGTGCCTCAACCTGTCCCATAAGGGCTAGATTGTAGTAAGCGGAAAAGGTAATTGTTTGGAAGGCTTAGATCTTATTATGCCAAGCCGGGGTGTGGCTGTCATTGGAGACCGAAATAACGGACCACACACATTTAGCCTCTGGCTGTAAACAGTTTATTTGTTGACAGCTACCGTAACATAGATCTTGGTGTCAAAATGTGTTAAAATCCAGACTCCAAAATGCCGACCTTTTACTTCCAGTAAATCCTTAGTAAGGCTCCGTCCATGGAGCCGGGAGTCTGTGGCTTTCAGGCGTCCAAAGGATCTAAATTCTGCAATAACCCAGAAATCAATTGAAGACCCTTTTATGGTTTGGTGGGATCAGTTCAGATCCTGTATGCAATGATCCATTATGGCTTCCATTGTTCTTTCCACCTGCAAATGATTTTTCTATGTTGTGTGTTTGGTTATTACAACTTTACTCTTTGTCCCTTGTCTTCCAGCCGCTCACGCAGGGTATATACTATTATTATATTCAGGAGCTGGCGTTTTACTGGTCCTTAATGTTTTCCCAATTCACAGACATCAAGCGCAAGGTAAGACTTCAGAGAATGTGGGATTGTGAGGATACCTGTTCTGTATCAATGGTGATGGATGGGATCTTGGGTACCTAGAAGTTAGTTTATTAATGCAGGTAGGCTCCTTGTAGATTGCATCTAATATGGGCCTCTATGCTGAGAAGTCATATGTGAATGCAGGGCTCAATCACCCATTGGAGACCAAATGTCCTATTGGCCTCCATCTGGTGGTAAGCATTTTGTAGCATATTTGTTTTTTTTTTCTTAACCCTTTCAATAGTCTGTGGCCATGGATAAAGCTCCTCAGTACAGCAAAGTGCCAGAGGAAATGAGAAATGATGTGTAGGTGACTCATCTCAGTAATCCGTGGGAGTTCACAGAATAACAAATAATATGGCTACTGGTAACATTTTATGCACTTCATTACACTGTGATGTACCCTGGAGTGACTCTGCACAGAAGCTTTACAGTGTCTTTTCTTTTTAAGATTCATTGTCCAGTGAACTAGTACATTTGCGCTACAATGTCCACTTGGGATTTATTCTGATAATTTAAACCCTCTGCTCATCCTTTCCACCATTAAGCAGCTGAATTTGCCTGGAAAAACCTTAATCCATGCCCAGCTTGCAGCTACCAGAGGGAAAACTGCATATGTTTACAGCTTTGAGCTCACAGTGGGGGCTCCTGTGCAGGGAATCCCTCCTCCATCATGCTGGGCTGTGGTGATGGAAAGCCAAACCAAGCTTTCCATGTTCTTCATTGATCCCAGATGTTAATAGGAACCTGTTAGGGCCTCGTCACACCAGGTGACGTCGCCGGAGATGTCGTCCGCGACTGGCGGGAGCGTGCACGTTTTTGGCGCCCCGCCAGCGTCGCTGTCGCATGTTTACATGCGGCGACACCTCCGGCTATGCACCAGCAATCTGACAGGCTGCATCGCCGCTGGGGTGTATAAAAACCCCAGCAGCGATGCTGTAACATGGGAGCCTATGGTTCCCATCGCCTGTCAGATCGCCGTCCCCAATTTACATGGGGCGATGTATACACATCGCCCCAGAATGGTCGCCTGCTTTCAGAGCGCTCAAATGCGTCGCCCTCGCCCATTTATATTAGGCGACGCATTGGCGATGTCAGCGGCGATAGGCCATGCCCCAGCGTCGCCCAAAAAATTGCCAACGACATTGCCAAGTGTGACGATACCCTTAGTTCTTTCCTGCTGCCCAGGCCAATAGCGGTCATTGACTATAGGAAGGGAAGTGACTAGATAGTCTGACGGCCTGGTTATTTTTGCACCAATGCAGTTGATTGGTTACCCCTGTTGTATGGGAGAGACAATCCGTCAATTTTAATGGTGGGAGGAGAGGCTGGCTGGTGAAGTAGCTGGACCAGTCTTCTCTCTTCCTATTGCACCTGTCTGGAACTTTAAACCTTTACTCTGAAATGTCAGAGCCATTCCTTACTGCAGTCATTCTGCCAGGTTCTGAGCTCGTGCTGCCTATAGTTTCTGTAGCATGAATAGAATGTCACCGCTTCCTTTTAAAGCATCAATCCAGCGTTTTTTTAAGCTTTAATTCAGCACCGGAGGGTGCTTTAAATGTAATTCTTTTGACCTCTGTTTTATTCTCGCCATCTGTCTTCATCTGTTTCCAGTGTCGCTCCAGTCAGTGTCGGGCAGTTTGTTACCTACTGGCAGCTTCAGTGTTGTCATGGAGCGTACCTGAGCTCACAACTCAATACAGCTCTATGGAGGCCTCGGTCTGGCTCTCATAGACTTGTATTGAGCACTTGTGACATAACTTCTGACCAGTCAGGAGCTACGGGCTCAAGATGACACCACGGGACCGTAGCAACGCTAAAAAAGGTTTAGATGTCAGAGAGTGAGTATAAGACAAAGGTTAAAGGACTTGGATGTAAAGCCACCACTCCAGTGCTGAAAAAACAAATGCTGAAGCTGTGCTTCAAGCATTACCAGAATATAGGACTGGTGCCGTCGTGTAGGACAGGACATGTTTAGGGCCTTCTTTAGCATTTATTGTTATTATGGGAGAGACTCGTATCTTATATTTGAACTTTCATGGTCAAGTTTATTTAACACACATAATCTTCAGCTACATCTCATCCAGTACATGAGCAATACAGCATGGAGGATGATGTAGAGCTGTGTGACAGGAGCACGTTCCCTCTGCAAACATGGCATACCTTGCCTCACGCTAGAACAGGACGGCTCTCGGCAGTCTTGTGACTACATTTCCTGTCCTTGCCGGTGCTGATTGAGTCTCATGGGGCACAACCACATTCTTTCTTCATATTTCTTTCATGTCTCAATAACTCAAGTCAACCAGCTTCTTATTAGGCAAAAAATAATCCTCATGGCCGTTCTGCACTTTGAATTCACTGAACAAGACCATTTCTTTTTTTAATATAGACGTGACCACATGTTGATCATGGAGCTTTTGGGAACTTTTTTTCTTTATAGCAATTTTAAAAAATATGAATTATGGTCAAACCTTCTACATATGTCTAGCTCACTCTGTGAGTTAAATGAGCTGCTGCAAAATACAGTATATTTTGATTACAGATCCACTTAAGTGCGGTTTTCACTGGATTAACATCTAATCAATATGCCAGCAGTGTCTGACAGATGGCGGTGAGACCACCGGGCCTCGTACAATGTTGATCGGGCACTCAAAAGTTGATGGCACGGATTGATGTAACCTAGTGTGCGTTAAAGATTCCTCATTCCCTCTCCTAGTTTTATGTTGTCGGTTACAAAATTTGGTGCACAGTTTAAAAGGGTTTTCCATTCTTTCCCCTAAATGTCTTCAGTCCCTCTTTGTGCCTGCTAACTTTGGAATCCTTAAGATGCCGTCACACACGTCAATGCAATAAACTATTTTGTTAGCGATCACATGCACGCGCAATCGCTAACAAAATCGTTCAGATCGCTGGTGAGCTGTCACACAGGCAGACTCTCCAACGATCAATGGACCAGAGACATCGTGGAAACTATTTAAATATCGTTTCCATGATGTCTTGCTCCCGCTGCCAGGCTGCGGTATGCAGGAGCAGGCTGGTCTCCAAGGTAAACTGCGGGTATCTAGGCAGCGGACGCTGCCTAGATACCCGATGTATACCTTGGTTACCAGCCTTCTCTGCTCACCACCTGGTATCCAAGGTACACAGCGGGTGACTAGGGTCCCTAGTTACTTGCTGTGTACCTTGGATACCAGGCTGGTAACCAAGGTATACATCGGGTATCTAGGCAGCACGCGCTGTCTAGTTACCCGTAGTTTACCTTGGATACCAGCTCCCAGCGTTTGCAGAGAGGCGCTGGGAGCTGGCTTATCGGTTGTCTCCCGGTGTCACACGCAGCGATGCTGCGTGACCACCAGGCGGCCGATATATTTGAGGTCCTGTCCTCAAATCAAATGATGAACAATCAGCCGACTGATCGTTCATCGTTTGTAGTGTCACATGCAACGTAGTCGTTTCGACATCGTTCAAGCGTCACAGAAAACGTGACTTTTGGACGATATCGGCAACGATATCGTTACGTGTGACGTGGCCTTTAGTGTGTGCACTACGCGCTGGTGTTGCTGGTGAGTGCTGGCGACACCATACCAACAGTAAAGCTTGAAGGTGGGAACATCTTGGTGTGGGGCTGTTTTTCACAATACGGCACTGGCAAACTTCAAATGGTTGAAGGAAGGATGAATGGACAAATGTACCAAGATATTCTTGATAAAAATGTGCTGCCATCTACCTAGATGATGAAACAAGGCTGGACATTTCAGCAACACAATCATACCAAACAAACAGCCAAGGAAACTCAACTTTTTTCAGAGAAATAAAATAAAGCTGCTAGAATGGCGAAGCTGTTCACCTGAGCTGAATAATACAATAGAACATTTATGGAAGGAACTAAAGCTCAGAGTTCATAGAAGGATCCACAGGAACATAAGGATTTGAAGAGTGTTTGTGTGGAAGAACGGGCCAAAATCACACCTGAGCAATGTCTGAGGCTAGTTTTCCATACAGGATATGTCTTGAAGCGGCCATCACTAACAAAGATTTTTGTATAAATTTTATTAAGTGTTCAATACTTTTTCCCTTTGTCATTTCTCTTTATTGCACATAATTTAATATATGGACACCTATGGTTTGGGATTTTTGCCTGTGTGTATTGGATGGGTTGTTGCTGGTGTGTGCAGGACAAGGCTCACAGTTGTCATATTGTATCACAGAGAAGGTTATCGTCTTTTGTGCACATTTGTTGCTTCTGACAGTAACGTTTTTGCTAAATTTCAGGTTCCGTGACCCAAGGTCAAACGTCAATCTCTATTACAACCCCCATATCCACCCGATCACTTGATATATGAAATATCTCCATATAGTGTATAACACTTTCTGATTTTCATGTCTAATCTTGTGTTTTTTAATTGACAGGACTTCTTAATTATGTTTGTTCATCATTTGGCTACTGTTGGCCTCATATCGTTTTCCTATGTCAATAACATGGTCCGTGTGGGGACTCTGGTGATGTGCCTGCATGATGCTTCAGATTTCTTGCTGGAGGTAGGAATAATAAAGTTGTTTTCATAGTAAAACTGCATGCAAAATGTATCCTGCTTGTGTCTCCTAATGGGTGTTCTCAGAATAAGGGCATATGGATGATGGGTTTTCTGTCCTAGTGATTAGGTTGAAGAAGGCCCTATTTGCTGAAACGTGACCTGTATTGATAAGAGCTTGTGTACATATGCAAAGATTGAGTCTTTGGTTCTTTTAAAGGGGTGCTTCGCTGTTGGCAGACTTTTGGCCACAGGCACAGTAAAGTGTTTAAAAAAAGAAAAACCCTGCGCTTTGTCTCTGCTGCTGTCCCGGTCTGTAATGTCGGCGCTGTAGCTCATCACTGAGCTTGGTGGCCTGCGCCGTCTGTGTTGGAAGAGCCGCTGACCTCAGTGATTGGCTGCAGCACAGTTGACATTATGTCAATGCATCAGTTAAACAGCTGAGACCTAGGCAGCGGCATAGGCTCGGCAGTGGACGGGGGAGGGGGTTTTCTTTTCCATTTTACTTCTAGTACCTGATACAGTTTCCTCTTTCCTAAAAGGCAGCAAAGATGTCAAATTATGCAAAGTACCAGAGAATATGTGATGGCTTCTTCCTGATGTTTGGGCTCATGTTTGTTACCACACGACTTGTAGTTTTTCCAATCTGGTAAGTATGTTTTTAAAGATATAATTCCATGATTTTCTTTCCTACTTTAGAGGCACTCTGGGGAGATAAACATTTTTTTGTGCTGTCCATGTATATGATGAAACAGGGCTGTACATTGCAGTTCTAGGATCTATAGATCGCTTACAATTCAATAAAATATCTGCTACTCAGCTCTCACCCCTCCCTTTGGGAACAGAGAAATTTAGCTGTGGCAGTGATCAGGAGGCGTCGAGGTGTGGACCCTGGGTGCTCCATGGTCATCTTACATCCCAGCCCCCGCGAACTTCTGTATGAACAGGGGGTGTGGGTAGAGGTGTGGTCGTCGGCCCCATGGTCACAATACAGTCCTGATATACCATCCTATGTAATGTAAGAACAAAGGTGTTCTACCTTCAAATAGCAATCATGTCACCAAGCAGATAGTAATACACGCTGTGATCCTCTGCTGTACAACTTTTAATAGTACATACTGTGTACTGTCATGTATCAGATTAAGAGCAGAGGCAGAGCACTGCCATGGTCTCCCTCTTCATATCAACTTGGCAGCCTCCTTTCCCCTGAAACTTAACTCTGCTTGACTGAGCTTCTCTGTCCCTTCAGGCAGGGGTGTGAGCTGAGGAGCCGATATGATTTTATTTTATCGCTCTATATAGACCCTAGAACTCTAGTGCCCAGCTCTGCTCCATCATATAGGAGGGCAAGGACTGTACATTTTTTTTTCCTCTGTATTTCCCCTTGCAAAGGTTGTCTAGGTTTTGTGAACAAAGTGGTATTCCTTTTATAGTAGATGAATATACGGTATTTAATCTGGAAAATCTCTTTTATCTACTTGATGGGTGTTAAAGGGACACTGTCAGGCCATTTTTCATTCTGATAGTAATATTACCCTGGGCAGACCTTTTAAAAACATGTAAAATCATAATTGTACCGTTTGTAGCTTTCATGTTATCAGTGTTGTCAGACCCTGCAGAGCGCTGCAGCATTAGTCCTGTCCCATTATAAGCAGAGACAATTAGTCCTGTGCAGTATAAACTGTCATGTAATTGTGCATGCCTTCTCAACAGACCTCTCCTCCCTTTGATAACAGTGCAGTGCCAGGTTTCACTTACTAGGTCTGTTCAGCTAATATCACCACAGAGGAGAGAGATTATTGCAGGTCTGCCTGATCTACACTCCATTTGTTTCTGTAAAGCAGATACCCTGCCGTGCCAGTTTCTGTGCTGCAGTTCACCTCTTGTGATGCTGCACACAGAGGGAATACAGTCCCCCCCCCCCGTGATCTCTGTTGTCCACTCCCCATGCATGAATATGCATGCCACATCACAGCACATGAGAACTAAGTGGATCATTCACTGTGAGTGACAGATGGAATGAATCTCTTTATTTGAAGTTTACAGAAGATAGGAGGGGAATATACATAAAAGAAAAACATCAATAGAATTTAGAGGCAGGAATTGGAAAATATCAGTTACAGGTGGATTTTTGACCTACAGTTTTCCTTTAACTGTTAGATTAAGTTTCTCATTGATTGCTGAAACAGGTACCCCCCTTCTCTGTTCTTTAAAGACCGCTGCCTGGAGAACCTGAACTGATTGGCTGCTCATGCATGTGCCCTTCTGTTCCCCCTTCCCTCCCTAAGTATGACACTGATGAAGACGTGTAGCGCTGGCATGTCTTTGAGTGCCCCCAGTGTCCTATATTTCAACACATTTTTGACCACCTGCTCCATTCAACACATAGAGGGACCTGAGTCTTTTTGTCTTTTTTTTTTTTCTTTTTTCTGCTTTCGCACCTCCATTTTTTGCAGTCCAGCACAAAACAAATTTTTCTGCAAATCGTGATCCTGTAAAGTATCCAGTTGTTTCTCATTCAATGTAATCGGTGTCCAGGTATCATCCTGTTGCAACAGGTTGCTACCAGATCCTGTTTTTTTTTAATCTAGTGCAAAAAATGTTTCATGCAACAGTTTTGGACCAATTAAACTGCATCTAACTGAATCCAGTATGATTTGGCATCAATTATTATGGCGGCTAGTGGGTGCCTGATCCAGTTTTATCATGCACACTAAGCATGCCCAGAATCCAGCAGTGGGTGATGCATGTTAAAAGTAAAAATGGATCACCAAAAAAATTGGACAATAACCGACTGAACCGGATGGTACCATTCTGGTATTATGCTGGATGAGGCAAAAAAATGGACCTATACCGTCCGGTTAGAGATCTGTTTTTTAATGGATCTGTGCTGGATTTTAAAAACCGGAGATGTGAAAATAGCCTTGAACAAGTAAAGATTTTAATGGGTAAAGGGCAATAGAAGCTTCACTAATGGCCGTGTGTTCTTGTAGTGCGGCATGGCCGGGCCAAAGTCGCACTCTCATTGTGCTAGTCACATAATTGGGTCATTACTGTGAGACATATTATCACATGTTCTGTTCTGTAATATACATTACACAACTGGACTTTCCAAGGCGATAAATATCGGGACCTCATAATATGAAAATAGGTAACAAATCTGTGTCTGTACATACCTACACGGCAGAGCTTTATTCACTCACTGCAGTGTGAATAATGACAATAACTGGATAATTAAGATCTATCGGACAACCAGGGGAATAGTGGTGGGTTGCTGCTCCGGAGACGTTATCCAGCATGTTGATTCATTGTCTTACGAAATGTTTACATTTCCTTGTCTTTTGTTTTTCGATCCAGCGATAATTAAATTTGGTAATCTTCTAACTTGATCAGTTTTGGTCTATTCCTTATGAACTTTTCGATGCCATTTATGTTGAGGCTCAGTAACGAGTTGTGGTGTTTGCAGGATCCTCAACACAACGCTGTTCGAGAGCTGGGAGCTGATCGGGCCGTATCCCTCATGGTGGCTGTTTAATGGCCTCTTGTTGGTCCTCCAAGTTCTGCACGTCATTTGGTCTTACCTCATCATTCGGATAGCGTACAAGTCTCTGACAAAGGGAAAGGTAGGTTGAATGCAGATGTGTAGTAGGATTGCTGGGGACGGGTGTAATAGGACTCTTCTCTCTTCTCCTTTTGGCTGTACCTTCTTTGTCTTTCTCTCCTTTCACTTTCTCTAATCTGATGGGACTATGCTTATCTACTGCCGCTCTGTCCTGACAAGGTGACCCTGTTAGGAGGAGCGCTTCGGATGTCTTTGCACTCCCTGCCTCACTCTTTCTCTCCCTCGTTTTTCTCTGTGTCAGGTTGGAACTGGAAAATGTCACCCTTTGCCTGTAAGTTTTCTCTGTGCTGTTTCCACTTTCCTGCTTGCTTTTCCTTCACATCCTGCATGCTCTTTATCATCACCTAACGCCGCTGCCCAAATTCATGAAGGCGACCTGGCATCGTGATCTTGGCTGTACACGACGTCCTGGTGAATCTGGGCACCCAACTCTTAGTAACATGGGTGGATTATCTGGGGACACTGCTGTACCAGGCTCTCCATCACTTGTCATCTCCAGGACCATGGACCCTCACAAATAACTGGATGACTTAGTCTTCAATATGGGAACCAGTTTTTTGGATCGACTTTTTTTTTTTTTTTAAAGTACCGCATATAGAAGTGGAGGGGGTTCATAGGCAGATCACTAAATGAGAACGAAGTCTCTATTCTAATGACGCCAGAAGAATATTTTTTGGAAAAACAAAGCTTTAGAAGCTATTTTGTTTTCTTGTATAAATCTGTGTGGTCATAGTAAGACCTGCCAGATATATTTTATCCCCATCCCCGTAGTACTTTATAAAAGATCAGAAGATCCTTTTATTATGTGTGGCGAAAAGGTGTTTAGACAGAAGTACAGGAAGGGTTCTTTACAGTTAAAGCAGTCAATGTCTGAAGTGCTCTACTAGAAGACGTAATACTCTATCAGCTTTCAGAAAGGGGCTAGATGGGTTTGTCTATTAACAGGTGAAATTAAGGGTTTCAAATCTAGAAATTAATTTGTAGTAGGGTTGATCTAGACAGATCGGTGTCCTTTTCTAGCTCTGTACCTTTGCATAAAAAATGTGCCAGATAATCCATCCATGTGATCCAGACATTTCACCATTTCATCAAAACTGATGCTTACAAACTAAACCTTATACTTCATCCCATTCCAGAACTGCCGTTAAAGGGAACCTGTCATGTCGTTTTTTTTTTGTTTTTAAACTGTCCCCAATGTTATTTAGATTGTGCACTGAGCATCATAAACCTGATTAAAAAAAATCCATGTATTTAGCATAAAAAAGCACCTTAAATGCTTGGCCCTTTTGCATTAGGCACCTGCACAGTCAGCCATCGGAGTGGAGATTTCAGCTGGAATTAGACGTCAATCTGCTGTAGTCATGCAGTTTTTTTAAACATAATTAAGCCCCCTGCAGTGTAATACATTGACATCGGTCACTGAAGGTCCTCTGTTGATGAAGGACCTGTGGTGATATCCTACTCATGTGACTGAATGCAGAGCTAAGCAGACCTGAAGTAAGACCTTCAGTCTTGGCTCACCCATTATGGCACTTTGTCGAGACATACAGGTCGTGCAGTGACACACTCAACAATGACTAACAAGGCATGTGAAATTCCAAAAATTAGCAGGAATGAACTAGTGACCGTAGCAAGTGCCTTCCCTATGACTGAAGCAAGGTATGTGTGTGCAGTCGCCCTCCGCCATGACTGAAGCAAGGTATGTGTGTGCAGTCGCCCTCCACCATGACTGAAGCAAGGATGTGTGTGCAGTCGCCCTCCTGCCATGACTGAAGCAAGGCATGTGTGTGCAGTCGCCCTCCCACATGACTGAAGCTAAGTGCACACCTGTACAAAAGTTTGGGGGTCACACAATTTTGTGTTTTCCATGAAAGCTCATGCTTTTCAAATGAGTTGCAAAATGAATAGAAAATATAGTCCATACATTGACAAGGTTTGAAATAATAATTTTCTCCTTCAAACTTTGCTTTCGTCAAAGAATGCTCCCTTTGCCGCAATTACAGCATTGCAGACCTTTGGCAGGTTCTATTTAATGAAGCTGCCAGATGAGGAGCTGTGAGACGTCGATTTCTCAAACTAAAGACTCTAATGTACTTGTCTTGTTGCTCAGTTGTGCAGCGGGGCCTCCCACTTCTCTTTCTACTCTGGTTAGAGCCTGTTTGTTCTGTCCTCTGAAGAGAGTAGTGCACACAGTTATAGGAAATCTTCAGTTTCTTGTCAAATTCTCGCATGGAATAGCCTTCATTTCTAAGAACAGGAATAGACAGTCGAGTTTCACATGAAAGTTCTCTTTTTCTGGCCCTTTTCATAGAACAAACAAATGTAATGCTCCAGATTCTCAACTAGCTCAAAGGAAGATCAATTTTATAGTTTCTCTAATCAGCCATACTGTTTTCAGCTCTGCTAACATAGAGTACTTGTACAAGGGTTTTCCAAACATCCATAGCCTTCTTAAACAGTTAGCAAACACAATGTACCATTAAAACACTAGAGTGGTGGTTGTTGGAAATGGGCCTCTATACATCTAGATGTACAGTAGATATTGCATTAAAAACCGGACGTTTGCAGCTAGAAAGTCATTTACCACATTAACAATGTATAGTGTATTTCTGGTTCATTTAATGTTCGCTTCAAAAATAAGGAAATTTCTAAATTACCCCAAACTTTTGAATGGTAGTGCATGTGTGTGTCCATATATAAGTCTATAGTCTTTCTTTAAGATGCATGTAGTTTTGCTTTTAGAAAACCATGCTAGTGATGCACGTTGTATTATTTAAAACACATTGAGGGCAGTTAAATATCACAAAATGATATGACCGGTTCCCTTTAAGGCAGACCATCAAATGCATTATCTCCATGAGTGCAAAAAGCAGAGGCCTTCATTTTGATACTTTCACATTACTAACTTTTTTTTACTCTTTATACTGCACAGTTTGCTTTAATGTTGAATCTGCACGGTTCATAAACAGAATGTATTTTTCCACAAACCTGTTTCTAGGTGCATGATCAGTGGTCATTGTCCTTATGCCCTGTTATCTCTAAATGAAAATACTGTGATACTTGTGTATAGACGAAGAACACACCACTGAAAGCTGAATGTGTTACAGCAGATCTTGTGCTGAGCTTTATAGTTTTACAAAGAAATGGGGAATAGATAGGAGCTTTACCCTGTCTATAGAATAGCTGCACTTAATGATTCCCTGAAGGTGCCTGGATCCAGACAGAGCACAGCTCACCGAGAAGGATGATTTATGGCATATCCATCCTGTAAAAACAATCCTTTAATAAATGTCCATATAAAATTAACATTTTGTCCTGCTGATGATCTACCAGATCACTGGGATCAGGTTGAAGTCTATTTGGGTGTGGGAGATAAGCAGAGTGACTGAGATGCACAGATGTTTGTTTTTTTTTGCAGCTAGTGTTTATCTCATCCCACTGCTTGCTTCACAGCTACACTGCCTGGTACTATTGTATAATGTCCTACATCTGAACATGTACTGCATAGAGATAGGGGAGCAGGAATGCCTGTGTGTGATATTCTTAATGGCTTGTCTTCATTCACTAGCTCGGTCAATGGAAAATTAGAAATGGAGTCTCCAAAGGGAAAAACTGGTGAACTAAGCAGGATACGGGGCCAGAAATTGTGGGATCACTCAAGTGCACACACGACAATAGGTTTTTTTTTTTTTTTTTTTTTTTTTTTTTTTATAAAGAATTGCATGTACATAGATTAGGTAATGGGGTAAACGGGACATGTTTACTGTCCATAGTGAACTTTGTCTGAATGTTCTTGAATGTCTGGTAATTCTTGCTGGTTGAGTTTTGTCCTAATATACACACAGATTTATGGCTGCAAAGGGTAAACAGAAAGGATGACTAAATGCATTCTGTTGACTTATTGTAATCACCTACATGGCCACGTAGTAAGTTATGAATGCAATATTACCCTTCCCTCCAAAAAATTAGAAGCTCTTAAGTATGATACTATAACATGGGTCGATATTGACTTTTAGGATTGCTACTTCCAATAGGTGGCACTAGAGAATCAAGCACACTTCCTCTCTAAAGAGGCAATTTGCATATATAACATGTCTGTCATTGGCCAATAATGTGTCACTAATGGCCAGAAAATAAAAATCTACTTTTTACAAAAACTGATGTCCTGTCCATGGGTATGTCTGATTTTGCAACTCATTTCAAGTAAGAGTGTTTTATTTATTTGGTGCAGAAATGTTGGCACCATTTCTACATCTCTTGGCAGGATAAACACACACATTTTTGGGACAGATTTTACTCATTCATTAGAATGGCTAAAATCTACAGCAAAAACACTGCAAGAATTGACATGCTGCAGGTTTTATTTCTGTATCAAATCAGCCAAGAGAAAATACTCACGGTGTGTGTGTTACATTTCAGGATTCTCATTGACTTTGCTGGCATCAGGATTCCCTTCACTTAAATGCATCAAAAAACATGATATACTCTATATATTGCACCCCACCTGATTATCCTTCACACACTGCACGTCTTGTACATGGCCTACTTGCTTTCATAGTTCAGCCCCCATCTTGATTTTTGGCATTATAATTCTTAGGGCCCTTTCACATCAGCGTTTTTTTTTTTAAATCGCGGCAGATGCGATGAAAAAAACGCATCTGCTGCGATTACCGCATACCGGCTGCACTTGCGGCGCGGTTGCGGTTTTTGCCATGCAAAGTATAGGCGGACTTGCGGCAAGTGCGGTTTTGCACTTGCGGCAGGTGCGGCCGCGAAAAAAACCGCGGTCAGCCGCGTTTTTTTCGCGGCCGCACCTGCCGCAAGTGCAAAACCGCACTTGCCGCACCTGCCGCAAGTCCGCCTATACTTTGCATGGCAAAAACCGCAAGTGCAGCCGGTATGCGGTAATCGCGGCAGATATGGTTTTTTCACCGCATCTGCCGCGATTTAAAAAAAAAACGCTGATGTGAAAGGGCCCTTAGATTCCTCTATACTTTGCTCTAAATCCTGTGTGGCATCAATACAGTCTCACTTAATCCGCTAGAGCCAGTACCATACCTGCCTGCTGGGATGACTCTGCAAATATGTTTCCTTTGATAGTCTCTTAAATTAGCAAATACATTATAACTGTACTCTGAAATGTGACTTTCATTATAATTGGGTGACAGGAGCTGTGTAATCATTATCATTAACTGTGATAGGAACATCTGTCTTCCTTCTGTGGAGACTATCTGAAGTACAGTACATGTGGTTTCATCATACAGGCATGTCTGGTGACTGCAATGTTGACTTCCTTGAGAAAAATAGGCACATAATTCCCAGGGGTTCAGCATGAGATCAAATGACTTAACTGAGAAAGTATTCCATGATTTTCCAGATATACATACCGTATATACTCGCGTATAAGCCGAGTTTTTCAGCCCAAAAATTGGGCTGAAAAGTCCCCCCCTCGGCTTATACGCGAGTCATACGGCCCCCCTCAAAGTTTGGCGCCCCACCTCAGTTTCTGGGCCCCCCGCATGCAGCGCTGCACATATACATTACGTGTCTAGCAGCTGTTACCCTCCGGTGGCAGATCGCGGCTCCCGGCTCCGGGCTCCATCTTCCTCTCTGTCTTCCTGGTTGTCATGTGACCGGCGCGATGACGTCATCGCGCCGGTCACAAAGCAGGAAGACAGCGAGGAAGATGGAGCTCGGAGCCGGGAGCCGCGATCTGCCACCGGAGGGTAACAGCTGCTAGACACGTAATGTATATGTGCAGCGCTGCATGCGGGGGGGCCCAGAAACTGAGGTGGGGGCGCCAAATTATGAGGGGGGCCCTGCTGGGGCCCTGTATACTACCACTGGGGCTATATACTACCACTGGGGCTATATACTACCACTGGGGCTATATACTACCACTGGGGCTATATACTACCACTGGGGCTATATACTACCACTGGGGCTGTATACTACCACTGGGGCTGTATACTACCACTGGGGCTGTATATATACTACCACTGGGGCTATATACTACCACTGGGGCTATATACTACCACTGGGGCTATATACTACCACTGGGGCTGTATACTACCACTGGGGCTGTATATATACTACCACTGGGGCTATATACTACCACTGGGGCTGTATACTACCACTGGGGCTATATACTACCACTGGGGCTATATACTACCACTGGGGCTGTATATATACTACCACTGGGGCTATATACTACCACTGGGGCTGTATACTACTACTGGGGCTATATACTACCATTGGGGCTATATACTACCACTGGGGCTGTATGTATACTACCACTGGGGCTATATACTACCACTGGGGCTGTATACTACTACTGGGGCTATATACTACCACTGGGGCTATATACTACCACTGGGGCTGTATACTACTACTGGGGCTATATACTACCACTGGGGCTATATACTACCACTGGGGCTATATACTACCACTGGGGCTGTATACTACTACTGGGGCTATATACTACCATTGGGGCTATATACTACCACTGGGGCTATATACTACCACTGGGGCTGTATGTATACTACCACTGGGGCTATATACTACCACTGGGGCTGTATACTACTACTGGGGCTATATACTACCACTGGGGCTGTATGTATACTACCACTGGGGCTATATACTACCACTGGGGCTGTATACTACCACTGGGGCTATATACTACCACTGGGGCTGTATACTACCACTGGGGCTGTATATATACTACCACTGGGGCTGTATACTACCACTGGGGCTGTATACTACCACTGGGGCTATATACTACCACTGGGGCTATATACTACCACTGGGGCTATATACTACCACTGGGGCTATATACTACCACTGGGGCTATATACTACCACTGGGGCTATATACTACCACTGGGGCTGTATATATACTACCACTGGGGCTATATACTACCACTGGGGCTGCTGCTGTATACTACCACTGGGGCTGCTGCTGTATACTACCACTGGGGCTGCTGCTGTATACTACCACTGGGGCTGCTGCTGTATACTACCACTGGGGCTGCTGTATATACCTCTGGGGCTGCTGTATACTACCACTGGGGCTGCTGCTGTATATACCACTGGGGCTGCTGCTGTAACACTGCTGGGGCCTGTATATACCACTGGGGAGGCTGCTGTATACCCACTGCTGGGGGCTGTATACCTGTGCTGGGGTCCACCCTCGGCTTATACACGAGTCAATAAATTTTCCCAGGTTTTGGGGGCAAAAGTAGGGGGGTCGGCTTATACACGGGTCGGCTTATACACGAGTATATACGGTAATTCCCTTTTTTTTCTATTTTCTATATGTGGGACTAGTGTCAGTAAGAATTAAAACTCATACAATCTTTATTGATAACTCAGTGTAATGGTGACTGGGTTAAAGGTGCATTCTCGGCATGTCACTTGAGCAGCTCAAATCTTTTCAGTCTTCTTTGTTACTGGTTTCTGTCATGATAGGCTTATTCTCCTGGATTGACAGTTCTGGTGAGCAGCAGAGCTGCAGTATTAGTAAAACGAATACTAAGCTCAGCATGAGTTCTGCAATAACACATTCAACTTCAGTGGTTTGTGCTGGAGTCTACACTTACCACTATTTTCATACAGAGAAAGTGTGTGGAAGTATGTGTATTGGGATTCTACAGTATGGATAACTGCTTGGTCGTGACCTGAAGGAAGTGAGCAGCTGACTGCTGTGTAGAAATCAATGGACTAGAGAGAGTTGAGTAGTATGTAAAGTTAACGCATCTCCTAGAATGTAACCACTGTGCACATTGGGCCTGGACAAGGTCTGGTGGTCGAGCTTTATGGAAACCAGCTTCACACTATGTAAGATAAAAGTACTGCTCTTGCAATGCCAAAGGTCAGGGCCAAGTGGCTGAAAATGTTGTTTGGATTTTCTATAAAACTTTCTACATCTTTAACAAAAGGCCGTGCTGAGGGGTGCAAGGTGTTTTGCAGGACAGACTGGAAATCTAACTGCATCCATCTGTCTATTACTCCCTCCAGGATGGCTGGGGCCGCCCATTAGAAGTGGCTTTTCCCCACTCCATGGAGGGAGCAGCATTGTGCAGTTTGTCCTGATAACAGCACTAATGTGTCCTCCTTGGCTTCTAACCATGCCTATTTTATATGGTGTCTCTATTGGAAGAGAACGGTTTTCTCTGTAGTTGCTGCATCTTGCTTTATGGCAATCTCTCCACCACTAATCTGATTCATTTTCTTACCCCCTTGTAATATGTACAAACAACTGTATGTTAGTACTTCTCTTAATATGCTTTTTCTTTTTCCCAGGCATTGAAAGATGAACGCAGTGATATAGAAAGCAGCTCGGAAGAGGAAGATACATCCTTAAATGGCACAAAATCGGTCCATAACACATCCAGCAATGGGGCCAACAGGGTGAATGGCCACGCGTCAAGTGGCCAGTGGTCTGGAGAATAAGTGACTGGACAGCCCAGCGACCTAGTAATATGTTCCCTTTTGTAAAAGACATGTTATAAGACTTGGCCTAAATCATTCCTCACAAACAACCGGTCCTGAACTGAGCCGCCCCTGGAGGGTGAAGCACATTCTGCACCAGACGCCAGATCTCCTCCCAGTTATGACTTGACAGTTGGTTCTATGGATCTGGATTTGCACGTGCTGGCTGCCATATAACTTGTTGAGTCTGCACCTTTTTATAGACTGTGTGCTCCATACTCCCCTCCTCCACCATTCATCCACTTGGGAAGAGCGGGTCGTGCACAAGTTGTGATTGTGCTGATCGGGCCAATGTTACACTTGGTAGATTGGTGCGTGTCGATCACCGGGCCCTGGAGTTCACTGTGGATGAGACTTCCCTCCGAGCCCTCACATAGCTGTGCCAGGTACAAGGGGTGGCAACCCTTCACAAGCAGTGTGTGGAACATGATCAGGAGTGCGCGCCTTAATGTTCTATTTTATATCCTTGTTTACTTCAGTCTGTGAAAAAAAATAAAACAAAAAATGCACATTTTTATTTTTATGTCTTTCATTGGGGGTTGTTCCATTTTGAAATCTCATTTTTATATAACTTATTAGGGAAATCTTGACCTTTTTCTATTCTTACACATGTGCATGAGCAGCAATAGAGCAAGTCAGACCCCAACTTCTGCATTGAGACATCTAATGAGCGTGTGCAAAGTTCATTAAAGAGAGGGGGATCTTTGACATCCATCTATTGTGATTGGTGGATCCTTTTACCATCTGGGTTTAGAGGTGTTACCCATTATTATCCTGCCTGTTATAATGAGACTTCTGCAAAAAAGTCCAGCGATAGCGCTGCTCATAGGCAGAATTCACAACACAAGGTAACAGACTTAACAGCTTTAAATCGATGTGGTTACTATGCTTTATGTTGTGAACCGCCTCTTTAAGCAGCACGGGCATTTTCTGATGAGTACCCCCTCTTTTTGGAGGATCTGGAAAGCTTTGGTAATGATTTTTGGTACTAAATATTAGTTATATACTGCCATATCTGTGAGCCATTACACTGTTCCACCCCCGCTGTGATGGGTAACACTTCTAAATGGAAACGAGGTAACAACATTTAATTCAGTTGTTTTTTTGGGATTTCAGTATGGCCGGACCTATCCCTCCCAGTCAGCTGTATGGACAGTGTCATGTAACTTCCCGTCAAGGCTGGTGCTGCATAAAAGCTGACCGTTTGCTGCCAAGATTCGCCGCAGTCAATGGTTGAACACTGGAGATCCCGCAGGGTGACTTTTTACAATCTGTCTATTGTTTAAAATAGGAGCGCTCAGTGATTGATCTTTACTTTAACTCCAAGAGACTGAGCCATTGTGAAAAGACGGTGAGGAAACCTATAGCAATGAGCTGGAGGCGTTTTACTAAGCAGGAGAAACCTGTCATTCTTGTATATTAACCAGCACCACAAAAATAATATCCTCAACACATTACCTTTTTTAAAGTGGACACCCCCTTTAAGAGCTCAGTCACAGCATTATTTATTAGGCGAGTTCTTTCACTCCATAGTTGATTTACTTGCAGTAGTGTAAAGCCCCCGTCACACTAAGCGAGATTGCTGCTGAGTCACAAGCTTGGTGACATGCCAGCGATCTCGCTATGTTTGACACTTAGCAGCGACCAGGCCCCTGCTGTGAAATCGCTGGTCGTGTCAGTCGCCTGGACCATTTTTTGATCGTTGGGGTCCTGCTGGGCAGCATGCATCGGTGTGTTTGACAGGGACAATGACCTCAATACTACAGGTCTGAGAGACAGGGTCCAACGACCGCCGTATCGTTGCTGCGTCTCTGGTGAGATCTGACTGTTTATCATCTCACCAGTGACCACGTAGCGACGCTCCAGTGATCCCCACCAGATCGTATTGTTGTCGGGATCGCTGGTGCGTCGCTAAGTGTGACGGTACCCTAAGGGAATGGACCTGCAGTCCTGTGCCCTCCCCCTGAAGACATCAATGATTTCACTGTATTGTGTGATTTCATTACATAGAGTGAATTAAGCAAACTGTAATTTAGTGATTGGAATAATGTAGTGCTGTATCATAAGGTATGATGTGTTGCACTGTTTGTAGGTATAATACAGGGTGGGCCATTTATATGGATTCTTCATCAGTGGAAACCTCAATGCCACTGGATATCTGAATAATGTAGCAATTTCAGATAACCAGTGGCATTGAGGTTTCCATTGATGAAGAATGGCCCCCCTATCTTTGTACCCCATATACCCCACCATACCATCAGTTTTTGTGTCCCAACAGTCTTGGAGGGATCTATCCACTGTGGGTTAGTGTCAGACCAATGGCGGGGTTTTAGTTTGGTAACTTCACCATTCACAAATGGGTCATTCCATATCAAGTGTTCCAAATATGAATATTTTTTTTTTTTTAGCTGACGTTCCTTTAGTTAATTACAAATTAAGTGTTTTGATCTTTTTTTTTCTTCATCAGTTAATTTTTTTTTAAACTTTTAAAGTTTTTAAAAGTGCAAATTTTGGCCTGGTACAGCTTTACATTTTTATCATATCTCGGGCTAGACTTAAGATAAAGAGGTGGGAGAGGCATCATTGTACTTAGAACGGTACTGGCTATCATTTGATATATCACAAGACTATGTTTCTTTATAATTTGTTTTGCAGAAATCAAATTCTAAATTTTGATGCACAGTTGTGAAAAAAACGTATCTTTTAAAATTGTGAAAAAATGCCTGTTACTTGTGTTCTTGGTTATTTGTGCAGGGATTCAACTTAGGATCTATCAGATTTATATATTTTTTTTATTTTATGTTTGTGTGAATTTCTTCCTTTTTTCTTTTCAAATTACAACTTATTGAATTCAACATTTCTATGGAACAATAAAGAAACTCAAAAACAAATCCTGTAAGAGCAAGATAAATACATCTTAATCATCAGACCACAACTTGCTCAGCATTTTCAACCTGAATGCACTGAATAAACCAAAAGAAAAAAGGTGATCATATCCTCCAGTGTGATTGAACAGTATTTAAAGAACCAAGATTTTTAACACCTATTTATACATGAAACAATTTTTTTCCTATTATATCACTAAACATGTCATTTATGAAGTGTTTAAGGGCCCCGTTACACATAGCGATGTTCCAGCGATCCCACCAACAATCTGACCTGGCTAGAATCGCTGGAACATCGCTACGTAATCGCTGGTGAGATGTCAGACAGGCAGACTTACCAGCGATCACCCAGCGATGCGCCGACGGTCATTGGGATCATTCACGGTCTCGGGTGCGGACTGGGGATCGCTGGTAAGGCTGGTTTCACACTGCAGTTTTTTCCCTGATCAGGTTTGGGTGCCAAAACCAGGAGATGAACGTGCAGCCTAAGGCTGGCTTCACACTGCGGTCAGGTCAGCTCAGGTTTTGTGTTCCAAAACCAGGAGAGGAACTTGCAGAGAAAAAGTATAATTGAAAGATTGACACCTGTTCTAGGTTTTGGAGTCACTCCTGGTTTTGGAACACAAAACCTGACCTGACCTGACCGCAGTGTGAAGCCAGCCTTAGTCTGCCTGTCAGACACAGCGATTCAGCCTGGCTAGCTGATTGAACAGAGAGCAGCAAGTTATAAGTAAGAAATGTGTGGGTGACTTACCTCAGATTCTAGGAAGCTGGAGAAGGTTTTGTGGTACAAATTGAGAGACGGGGAAGCGAGTCCAGCAAGGTAGTAAGGCTTGGGGGACTGAGAAGAAGACAGGTTGCTGCCGGTTGACACACAATGGGAGGAAAGGGCCGTGCTGCGCATCCTCCTGCAAGGAATCATTGTCCATGGTGATATAGGTACGTGAAGTGAGCCTAATTTCATCTGAATAGCAAAGAAACATTAACAAGTCCATGCTGTTGCCAGTAACCATTAAGATTGTGCCTCTGTTACATTGAACATTAACAGTACTCTTTATCTTCTTTCAAGCTGTGTACAGTAAAGTTTGCCTTTTTTTTTTTTTTTACCAAATTCTCTGTTGTCCCTCACTGGTATGCTTGGGGACTGGGTGAAGAGCGTGACCGGACCAGCCTGAATGCACGAAAAGTACAATCATCAGTACCCACACACGCCAGGGATTTACGGTTTAATATTGTATGCTGGGGTGGACCAATTACAGCACTAGCCTATGGCAACCACCGACTCAGCAAGCCCCGCAGTAGACACATCATAGGTTGGTGTAGATCTCTTATGACTTTCCAAAGCAATGATGAATGATTCTGTCCTGATTCAAACTGTTCAGACAACAAAAAATGTAATTGACATTGATGATAGAATGTCACCGTATTTATCGCTCGCAAGACAATAATGGGTTATCCACTTTGACGTCTGCTTAATTTATAAAAATGAATCCACCCAGGTCTGAGAGATCAGATCAGTGATCCGGAAACTCGCTACATCTTTCCATACAAGCTACCTACATTATTAAATGGTTCTTAGAAACGATGGTCAGTGTGAAAATTCATGTCAGAAAGGCTTTATTATCCTAATAAAATGAAGGACTTATGAGCTCACTCTAGATGACCTTTTCTAGTTTAGGACTTTATATTCCAGCAGACCATGCTCCAGATTAAAGATCCCCAGAAATCCCTGAAATGTTACAATAAATATCTTGGAATGATGTGTTGGGCAACAGTGATCTGTGCAATATTGCAAAAGTGGTTAGATCGGTTGTTCAAGCGCTCACTGAATTGGGGTCTGTTCAGATCCGTGTGATGTGTGGAAACCAGAAAGAAGCAATATAATCCTCTGGCTATGTTCACACTGAGCGTTTCGGCATTTTTTAAAATTCTTTTAGCCTTGCTGATTTCTGTGAAATCTGTAAGGGAAAACACATCCCAGCAAAGTCAATGAGAAATATAAAGCGCTGTGCACACCTTCAGATCTTTTTTTTCCTTGTAGATTTTTTCCACTGTGCTGCTCCCGACTGCAGCGTTATGTCAGCTGCGGTGTGGTTTACAGACTTCTGATTCCGCAGCATGAAATTAACATGACCATTGGGTGAATGCAGGGAGAAGCCTCCTTACACCGAACGCTGATCATGGGCACCGTGGTTCCTGCCGGTCTGGAGACACTGCGTCCAACACGCAGCGCCTCCGGATCGTGAGCACACAGCCTTTTAGTTTCTTTCTGTGCATTCTTATGAGACTATATGATAGAAGCACATGGGGTAAAAAACATACATAAAATGCAAAAAAGCAGCGTTTCTTCTGCAGCTGTTTTCCTGAAAAAAAATCTGCTAGGTCTACACATGGCCTATGTGATACTACACAAAAAAGACGAAAAAATTATATATTCAGATATTCTAAATAGGTAGAGATCAAAGCAAAATGAAAAGCCCTTAAAAGGTATTTTTTAATCAATGAATATCTAAAAAAAATTTAAAAAGCCAGTATTAAGACCAATCTCAATATTAAAATGCAAAAGGCTGGTAGACAGAATAGGAAAAGGCTATCAATCCTTATTAAGCCCAAAAAGAACTTGACCCCAACCTTGCCGAAGTGGTACAAATGACCGATATGGCACCCCTGCTCGACATTGGGATACCCTGGTATCAACCTACACAAAACAGATGCAGGGTGGGGTCTCAAACTTCAGTCCTCAAGGGCCGCACACAATGCATGTTTTTAGGATTTCCTTAGCATTTGACAGTTGGTAATTTAGTCTCCTGAACTAGTGGTGATTCCAAATTTCATATGGTAAGGAAATCCTAAAAACATGCACTGTTTGCGGCCCTTAAGGACTGAAGTTTTACATCACACACTGCGTTTTTACCATTATTTTAAGCAAATCTAAACCTGCCTTTTTGATTTTCAGCAAAACCTATGTGATTCAGGGACAATCTGTCCACACACACTGGTTTTATTTCTTTGCAGAGTCTGAACCCTGCACAGGTTTTGCTGCATTTTGGAAACAACGAGCATGACAATTCTTTTCTGCGTTTTTGCAAAAATGCAGCAAAAACGCAGGTTTTCTTCTGCCAAGAAATCTAGATTTACTAGAAACCCCAAAGGATTCTCTGTAGCAAAACCTTACGTGTTTAAACATGGCCTCATACCTATAGGACAGTATAAGGCTTGGTTCACACTGTGTTTTTGATCCGCTTTTTTGTGCTGAATTTTTTGCATGAAAAACTGATCACTTGCTGTGATGCCCATCAAAGTCAATGAGTTTTCAGAAATGCTGTGCAGACACTTTTTTTTTTTTTTTTTTACAGGACTGTTTTTGGGGCAGAAAATGCAGCTGCGAACCCCCCAGCTGTCAGGGTTACATGCACTGGCAATGAAAAATTCAAGGGAGCCCTTTTTTCCTTTTTTTTTAATAAAAACTGAATTAGTCCTTACCGGTAATTCCTTTTCTTGGAGCCTTCCACGACAGCATTGGAGGATGTCGTCCACGCCCTATTGAGGGACAGGAACACAGAGAGGTTAAAAGCCCCTCCCCTTCCTCCGCACTCCAGTGTTTACCAAGATCACCCTTAGCCATGGATTATCTGATACAAACCGGAATCAAACACCAACAAGGGGGGGAAACTGATGCTGTCGTGGAAGGCTCCAAGAAACGGAATTACCGGTAAGGACTAATTCAGTTTTCTCCATTCGCCTTCCACGACAGCATTGGAGGAATACCACCGATACTCCTCAGGGTGGGACTGTTGCCTGTAGGACTTTCCTACCAAAGGACAGATCCCAACTGAAGGACAGATCTAACCTATAGTGGCGAGAAAAAGTGAGGAGAGCCACTCTGCAAATCAGCTCCGATGAAGCTCCAGCCTGCTCCACCCAGGACGTAGAAGCAGCCCGAGTTGAAGGAGCCTTCAACCCCACCGGAGGAGCAAGGACTGGAGCGACGTAGGCCTCACAGATCACCTTCGTGATCCAGGAAGCGATGGCAGCGTAGGAAGTCGTCTTCCCTGTATTTTTCCCAAATTGCTGAACAAAACAGGTTCTGATCTAACCTCCAGGAAGCGGTCTCTCGGAGGTAGTGGAGGACAGTCCGACGAACATCGAAGGATTGAACACGGCCTCAGCCGCATTAGCAGGAGATTGACCAAATGAAAGTAGAACCACAACCTGGGACCGATGGAAAGCTGACAACTTTCAGAAGAATAGATGAATGCAACCGAAGCGTAATGCGAACAACGGACAGACACAGAGCCCGGACAGCGAGTGTCTGCAGTTCTCCAACTCTGGAGCAGAAGTGATGGCCACCAAAAACGCCACCTTGTGAGAGAGACGTAAGGGATGCAGCCAACAAGGGTGCAAAGGGACTTCGAGAAAACCCGTGGAGAACAATCTTCAAATCCCAGGGAGGGACAAAAGGTCGAACCGGGGACGCCGCCCCCAAGCAGAAGTAAAAAACCGCTTGAGCCATCAATGGGAATTAAGATCCTGGGCAAAACTGCAACAAGTGCCGACACCTGGACTTAAAGAGTGCTCGGCCAAAGCCCCAAATCAAAGCCACGCTGCAAAAACCCAAGAGTTGGGCCACATTAGGATGATGCATGGCCGGGATGGAAGGAGCACACCAGGACAGGAACCGATTCCAGCCCTCCCGTAAATAGCATGCGACACAGGCTGCCAGCCATGCTGAAACGTGCGGATCACTGCCTGGGAGAGACCCTTGGTCCTCAGGATCACGGCCGCAACAGCCAGGCCGCCAGATAGAGCCACTGAAGGCCCGGGTGAAAGAGGACCCTGGGACAGAAGGTCGAGACAGAGGGGCAACCTAATCAGTCCCCAACGCCTTGGGAAGTAGCAGGATTGGAGAAAATGCATACACCAAACGGAAGGCCCAGGGAAGGGCAAAGGCGTCCAGCCCCCGAGGATGGTCTGACCCATTCAGGGAGAAAAAGGGCGGCACCTTTGTATTCGAGCCCGAAGCGAACAGGTCGATCGAAGGACACCTCACCTGTCCGTAAGAGAGCAAAATACAGCCGGATGGAGGCACCATTCTCCTGGGTGGACTTCCGTGCGGCTCAAGAAATCTGCCTGTACATTGGCCATTCCCTTCAGATGAACTGCCGAGGAGGAGAGAAGATGGCGTGCTGCCCACGAAAAGATCAGTCTTGCCAGCCCCTGCAAGTGTAAGCCTCGAGTACCGCCTTGGTGCCGCAAGAAGGCAACCGTAGTCACGGCGTCCGACAGGATCTTGACATGATGACCTCGGAAAACGTGAGCTGCGCATAAAGCGCTTCTTCCACTGCCAGAAGTTCCCGGAAGTTTGAAGACCGGCGACTGACCGAGCGACTCCAAATCCACTGGAACGGTGTGCGATCCACCATCGCGCTCCAACCGGAACTGCTGGCAGAAGTGGGAACAGAGGTCACAGGCGCCTGCAGCCAGGCCACCCTCGTCCGAAGGTGTCCGGGATTCATCCAGGAAAGCAAGGTGACCATCCGCCCCGGGTTCTGGACCCGCGAGTTTAAGGAATCCTGACGTCTGACCCAGGAACTCAGTATGTGTTCCCGGAGCAGACTGGAGGGAGCCTGAGCCCATGCTACCGACCGAATGCAGGCCGCCATGGCCTCCAACAGGGATATTGCTTCCTGCAAGGAGGGTGACCTCCTCGCCCGGAAGCAGGTCAGATGCACGCAGCGCAGAAGCTGATGTGCCGCAGGAAGGAACGAGGCCTGTCTGGAGGAGGCCAGCAAGACTCCCAAAAATTGACGACTGGTTGCCGCCACCCGTTCCGATTCCCAAAGATTGGGCACCCACCCCAGGGACTGAAGAATCTCCAACGTTTTGGAGACCAGTGTGCGCAGAACCACTGCCGAAGCAGCAACCACCAACATGTCGTTTAAATAGGGAAGGACACATATCCCCTGGGTCTGGATGAATGTGATCACTTCCACCATGAGTTTGGTAAACTCCGGGGCCCTACGAAACCCCGAAGAGCAGCACATTAAACCAATAATGGACCGTCCTGCCTGCCCTGGAGATCAAGAATCGCAGAAAGCGCTTGTGGGACGGGTGAAATGGGACATGATAATACGCGTTCTGGAGGTCCACAAACACCTGGAGTAACGCCCCTGGCCCTCCTCTCCAGGAGGAACCGGGGACCCCACACCCGAATCCAACATGTCTCGCAGACCCGACGAGAAAAAATGTGCGAGAGTCCCTCTGAAGAAGCGAGGGGACTCGAAGACACGGAAGGGCTGGCTCTCGAATCCCAAGTGCAGACCCTCCCAAATGGTCGAGAGGATCCAAGGGCATGAGGAGATTGCTTGCCACTGTGGCAGAAACCGCAGGAGCTGCCCCGAAATGGGGAAGGCGGCATTGTTTAGGGGGCGGCTGGTGAAGCCGCTGCTGGGGAAGCAAGACATTACGGGTCTTGGCCCCTTTCTGGAATGCCCAGCAACCAGACTTACCCTTCCCTTTAGGCTGGGAGGGTTGTCTGCGCTCAGGCCGAAAGGACTACCTCCGAAAGGGCTTCTGTTCCAGGAGACACATATTCCGGTCTGACACCTTTCCCAGAATGTCATCCAATGCCGGACCAAAGACAAAAAACCTTTGAAAGGGGAGGCCACACAGCTGGAGCTTAGACGTGACCTACTTATTCCACAAAGTAAGCCACACTGCCCTGTGAGCTGTGTTAGCCAACGCTGTGCACCTGGCACCAATGCGGATCGACTCAGCAGAGGCATTGGTCAGGAAGACTGTAGCACATCTCAGAAGTGGAATGGAGTCCAAAGCTCCTCCCTGGGAGTACCCTGCAGGAGGAATTCTTCCAGCTGGGTGATCCACTTAAAGAGAGACTTGGTTAAAAGCCTCGCCCCACGGCTAGTGGCCCACAGTCACCAGAGCACGGGGCCTGCCAGGGGGATAGCCTGCAGCCATCATGTGTCACCTATACATAATGCCTTGGATGATGTACAGTTTAGGATTGAACCCACAGCCACGGCTAGGTATGGGGCATGGTGCAGGTGATTAACTGCTACATGGTTGCTGCCAGAGCAGCCCCCACACATGTAGAGGAAATGTTCACCTTTAAAGACATAGCTGCAGCCTCCCAGGAGTTTTCGAGGACACTCTCCATCTTACGATCGAGGGGGTCCTTCAACTGGGAGGAATCTTCAAAAGGCAACGCGGTCTTATATGCTACCTTGGCCACCTGGATGTCCACCTTCGGGACCTCCCAGACAAAGTCATCACCCTCCAGACCACTCGGATGGGGTGAGCAGCCGATGTTTTGAAGACTCCCACTCCCGGCGGATGAGAACCCGGATGACCTCATGGACAGGGAAGCTCAACTGCCGCTTAGCCTTTAGGCACAGAAGAAGGGGGTTCCACCACCTCTACTCCCATGGTACTGTGGACAGTGTCCACCAATTCACCCATGGACTCCGTGGAAAAATAGCAGTGTCCAGATTCTCGTATCTGGACAGAGGCAATATTATCGCCGTCCTCTTGATGCTGAGCTCTGGCCAGCCTCCATGAGATCCACAGAGTCACAATCCTGGAGCTTCCTCTCTTACGGAGGGGAAGGCCTGGAAGCTGCAGCAAAAACCGGCAGTGCTGAGATAGAAGCCTGCACCTCTTCCCTAATGGATTGGAGCTCCTCAAGCAGGGATGGGGAGTCCATCCTGACAACACTGTCAGTCATGGCCGACACCTTTTTGTAGGAAGAGGGAAGTTTGTGCCGCAGCCAAAAATTCCTGGACGGGTTTTTGCTCCCTTTTCACAGGTGGCCCTTGTCTCCCTATGGTAAAAAAGGGAAGAGAAGGGGGTCCCAGTGGGAGTGCAGGGCCTAAATAACTCTACCCCTTGTGACCACCCCCAGAAACACTTACATGAGCTGGGGGAACGTTGGGCTCTGCAGAAGCAGAGGTGGAAGCCTATCACCCTCCATGTTTCAGGTATCAGCCTTACCTGGGTGTAGCTTCCGGCGGGTACTTGTCCAGAAGTACCGTGCCCCCAACGAGGAACACCTGTTCCCTCCCTCCTCCTGGTCACCGGCCGTGGGCAGTAGCGCGCGATAGGCCTGCTGGGTTCCCTGGAGCCGCGCCCAGTCTGTACAGGAGCCACCGCCCGAAACAGGAAGTGCCCCACCTGAAACAGGAAGTGCCATCCAGGAACCTCTGATGCATGCCCCAGGGACCGCAGCTGGAGGAGGGAGACGCCGGAGAGCTGAACAGGCCTCCGGCGCTGCAATACACGGCCTGCTTTGCCCCATAGGACGCAGGAAGGCCGGATGGTCCCACCACGGGAGCCCCGAGAAGGAGGAGGAGGCCACCCCCGACGTCCAACCCTGGCCCGGCTGTAAATACACACCAATGCTGCCTCTGCCGGCCTGACAGCACTGGAACCTCTCCATGCCCCAAGGGGGACAGGAAGACACTGGAGTGCGGAGGAAGGGGAGGGGCTTTTAACCTCTCTGTGTTCCTGTCCCCCAATAGGGCGTGGACGACATCCTCCAATGCTGTCGTGGAAGGCGAATGGAGAAATAATTATTTTAGAAAACATGGCGTGTGCTACACAATATTTTCTATTGCCAGCCAAAGTAACCCAGGCAGCTACTGCCTGCAAACGTGCCGCTACCTGGTGTTACATTCGCTGGCAATGAAAAATACAGAGAAGCCGTATATTTTTTTTAATTAAATTATTTTTTAAAAATAATTGTGTGGACTTCGCTGTATTTTCTATTGCCAGCCAAGGTAACCCAGGCAGTTGGGGGCTGCAATTCTCAGCCTAGTGAGGCTCAAGCATTCTGGGCCCTCCACACTAGAAATGGCAGCCAGCCAACCAAAACTGGGAGTAACCCCGCTCTTCCAGCTGCTGTGTAGCAGTGGCAGACTGGGTGATAAAAAGGTTGATGTTTTTTGGCAGCTGACATAAAGTCCTATTGTTAATGTCACCCGACAGCATGACACCTGGCCAAGGAAAAAAAAACACTATGCTGAGAGATACTTTATTCCAAACAAAATAGACAGACACCTCATTCTTCACTTTATTATCTCCCAATAATTACCCTCCGACGTAAGCCACAACTGTCCAGCGATGAGTGAAGTCTGGGCACCAACGGAACTGATCAGCTGACTCAATCACTTCGCTATTCACCTGTTATGAACGAGGAGAGCCGGCACACAAGTGAGAGCCACTAAATTATTTTTTTTAATGGCTCTCACTTTGCATAAAATTTCAGTGATCAGGCTTTTGTCTAATTAAGTGATAACTGTGATGTTAAATGTGTTCACCTGAGATGAACATTTATATAAAGCTGAGTGTATGTGGTATGTACAGGTGCATCTCAATATCAACAAAAAGTTAATTTATTTCAGTAATTTGGTAATTCTTAAACTGAACCACTAACAGAGTGATCTATTTCAAGTGTTTATTTATGTTAATGTTGATGATTATGGCTTACAGCCAATGAAAACGTAAAGGTCATTATCTCAGAAAATTAAAGTAGGGGGGATGAAGGGTTAAAAACCGTATTCCACGTGACATAGGGGGTGAATATAATATTGATTTATTAGTCAATGCGTTTCAGGGCTCCCTGAAAAACACTAAGACATGGCAATATGATATTGATTTGCCCTGAGGAAGGGGGCAGGGAGCCCTGAAACACGTTGACTAATAAATCAATATTATATTCATCCTTTGATGTCTCGTGGACTACGGCAGCATGGTTTTTAACCCTTCATCCTCCCTCCTCTATATGCACCATGCTGGGGACTGCAGCAGCCGGGATATGCTTTTATAGTGGTTATGACTCTCACAACCACACAAGGTGAAGCCTCTGATACCTATTTGGGTCATATTTTATCTCTCAGACCCTTCATCTTCCCTACTTTAATTTTCTGAGATAATGACCTGTGGGTTTTCATTGGCTGTAAGCCATAATCATCAACATTAACAGAAATAAACACTTGAAATAGATCACTCTGTGTAATGACTCTATATAATATGTGTTTCACTTTTTGTATGGAACTACTGAAATAAATTACCTTTTTGATGATATTTTGATTCGTTGAGATGCACCTGTATGTCCACTAAAGGAATTTACATCGTTGCATCTACAATTACCACATTTTGCACACACACCCCATTTGACTCGGGGAGTGTTTATCACTCTGTTTTGAGGGGAAAGTTTAACCCCGCGCCTTAGTCAGTTGCCAAATAAAAGGCTTTTACTATTATATAAAGGGCCCGTTACACTCTACGATATCGTTTGTACGTCACGGGTTTTGGGGCAGAGCAACGACATCGTAACGACGTCGTTGCGTGTGACATGTAGAATCAACCAATGATAAGTCGGCTGATCGTTGATCGGAGGTTTATGAACAGGACCATAAATCAGTCGTTCATTGTTCGCTCAACCTCTCATCCTCTCGCATCGTAAATCTGACGCATTTTTTCAAAAACGCCTATGTGAAAGGGGCCTTAGAGCACTGCTTCTGCGCCATAGTAAATTATTTAAGTTGGATATGGGCAAAAGAGCTGTTTACTCACAGTCACCCTCAAAACTATGGCCAAATCTTAAGCAGTTATCTCAGGGTTGTGTCCTGTAAGTCATAGAAATGTCTAAATCACAACTAACCACGTATGTGACTACATAGGAAGATTGGTTCGAGCAGGGGCCTATGAAATCAATCTAAGATCTCATAGGACCCTGTAATATTTCATCATAGATAAAGTGTACAAACTCATGAGAACTGTCCACGTGGCCACATTTTGGAGCACCAGGACCCCTGTTCTACTTATTTGAGCTTAGATCTCAATGGACCCCTATGGCTCTTTGGGCTATGGTGACAGTTGGTGTGGCGCCCTGCATTTTGGCTGCCACAAATTATTATTTATATAGCACCATTGTATTCCATGGCGCTTTACATGCTAAAAGGGCAGACTAGGACAAGTACAATAAATGTGGACAATTCAGTCGTACAGATACAAGAGGGGAGAAGATCCTGTCCGCGTGGGCTCACAGTCTACGATGGTATTATCCCCACATCAATATCATATGCCATGTCTCAGGGGACTTGAAGCTCCATATGCTTGGAACCCAATGTATGCACACACTGTCCAATCCCTGACTAAGAGGACGAGTGTGATATGGTGGGTCATATTTTTACAGAATTTTAGAAATGTTTTGTTTTGCTATACTGTGTATTCCCCCCCTTCTGTTTAGACATTACACTTCAGAGTGTCTGACTATTGAAGTCTTGTTGACAGCCCCTCTGCCTGCAAATGTTTGTTGTAATCACCCCCTGGAGTGTGTCAGTAGATCTGTCTGCTTGTCTCTGGTCTGGATATGGGAGGAGGGGGGAGCGACGGAGCAGTACGGTTCATTTTTTTGTGTGGGAGGCTAAAGCTGAGGCCAGCTCCCCAAAGAGACTGGAAAATCCTGTTTTTACTTAGATATACTGATATGTTTTATGGATTTTTATGTTTTTCAAGCAATAAACGTTCTTGGGTTGTTCACACATCCTCTCGCTCTGTTGATTGTGGGATACTTGAGAAGGACTCCGTGACAATAAGTACTGAGAGTCCTATCCGTCTTTTAGCTGGGGGAGGAGTTAGGTTCTCAGTGCTAAGCAGACAGTGAGAGAGAGAGAAAAAGGTAAGGTCTGGGGGTAAGGGAGCTGCAAGCAGCTTGCCCCAGAAGACCGTGCTGCAGCAGGGACCCAGCTTGCTGGGCTGCCCATGTATTCCAGATCCCACGGGAAAAGCTGGAGACCGGTGGGTTTCAGATCCACTAGTCACTCATGTGGACTCAAGAAGCACAGTGATCCAGAGAGCAAAAGATCTCTGGCTGTTTACAAAGTTCGCACCACCTGCTTGGCTGGAAGGGATACACATGGAGGGTGAGAGAAAAGCAAAGAGCACAGGACAGTTCACAGATACCTGAAACTCCATAAACCCAGAGAAGACAGCAGGAAGACAAATCTTCTCACCTAACAGAGTGGAATCCAGCTCCTCTCACACTGGCTGAACTACGTGCCTGATGCTGTATGTGAGGGTATCGTTACACTGCACGACATCGAAACGGTGTCTACTAAGATCTCGTGGGCATGCGGTCTTTTTTGCCATCATTTCAACATCGCTGGTGAGATGTCATACGTTTAGATATCATGGGCAACTCCCCAATGATGCTGTGAGGAGGTATCATTCGCACAACCCCGTGAACTATGCCTGCTCATTGGGGTTAATGGGCGAAGTTGTGAACGACATTGTTATCGCGGTGTCACACAGAAAGATGCTAGCAGATCACTTGAACGACATCGTCAAGTTTTTGAACATGTTCATAAACCTGTCAACTCCAACTTGACTAATTATCATAGTTGAATCGTTTGGTTACACGCAATGATGCAATAACGATGTAGTTTCTATATTGTTGAACACGTCACTTTTCAGCGATGTCGTGCCGTGTAACGGTTCCCTAACCTGGACTTGCTGCATCAACTACAATAAAGGTAAGGAACGGTAATAGACTGCTGTGCCTTGCTTTCTGCTGCATACTCACACTACTCCTACTACAACCACCATCATCAACCATCATTACTCAAGGGCATGCCCCACACTGAAGTGGGTACTCTACCTCACAGTCATACCACTTAACCCTTGAGGACACACATGCAGTGCTGGCCACCTAGTGGCCGAAATAGCTTAAGATGGCTACAGCACTGGGTACAGGTACCGTGAACTCTGACCACTGGCCCAGCTATTGCGTACCCCAGCCCTTAGCGTGTGACATTGGCATATATTGACAGCTATGAGCAGGGTTTTGAGCTGTGTCGAGATCATGATCTCCGCAGTCATATGCTCCATCATAGCGATCAGGAACACTGGAGCCTGGACTGAAGTGTTTCCCATAACTGTCTCTTTAATAAGTGCTGAATAGAACCAACTGCAAACTTGTGATCTGCTCCGGATGATTTATTCATCTCCTGGCACATTTACTAGGAATAGAAAGTGTACAGCTATTTATATGATTGGTGGAAATCCAAGCTTTATAATGTTGCAGTCATTATGACCTATATTTCACATCCAGCCTTCTGATTGGTGGAAATGTTTTTTTTGGCACATTTTTGCACTGTTTTCATTCTTCATAATGATGCTTCTCTCATATTGGTGGAAATGCAATTTAGCTATAACATTGTTTAAAATTAATATCAGTGGCTTGTCAATATATTTGATTCATACAGTCACTAGTGCTGCCCGATTGGTAAATCAGCAGCATGTGACAATCAATAAGGCAGGTGCTCTCTCCCGAATAGCCCGATGGTCAGTATGATAGCCACCACCATACTGTGCTCTCTGCAGATTCTCACGCGTTCATAACCTGATTGTAAAATAGCTTGGCGGGATTGGCCACTACTCGGGCAACCCCTCAAATATGGTTTTTCCCAGTGTAAAATAATAAAAAACATAACTCAGGCACTGCCAACAATTTAACACTTGGCGCTGGGTCTTACGACACTCGCATGCCATTGTTATGCCATGGGACTGCTTCCCTTGGACAAAACCGGGATGCACAAAGAAAGAGTGAGAACTTCAGCTCTCCTGTGTGCGCTGGGGGAGACCCTGCACAGACATTTTGGTAACAAAGCCAATGTGGGAGTTTTCTTTAACTGGGGAATATAAAATTTAAAAGTGTTTCTCCCAAAAAAATGTCATAAAATGGAGTCCCTGGTATAATTCAAGCTTCAGCTTGTCATGGTCATGTGTCATTACAGGCTACAGATTGAAGATATACCGCTCCCACAACCTGTGTGTTAACTCCCAAAAGCTGTATCACACATACCTCAGTCATATGTGAAGAAATAGCTCTTCTTCGCTGAGTACACCAGGGCTTGTTGCCAGGTTCATTCTCAACGGTTGTTTTCCAGTTGGGTGCTGTTTGTCTTTGTGCACAGGAGGAAGAGGATCAAGCTGGAAATTTCCTTGCCATGCACATGGGTTGAAATATTCCTTCACTTGTCACAACCAGCAGCTGACTGAGGTATGTGTGCTACACCTCTTGTCAGTTGAAAGACAGGTCTCAGGAGCTACTCTATACATCATCAGTCTGCAGCCTGTACGGACACGCGACAAGGTCGGGCTGCGGTTTGCATTATATCAGAGATGCCATTATACGTAATTCTCGCAGAGCCCCTTTAATTTTGGACAATGTCTCCAAGGAAACATGTTTTTGCATCAGCCCAATCGTCAACTATAAGTTGCTCTGTGCAGTGAGCACATGGTGGCGATGGTGCTTCACTGTTTAACCACTCTCATCGATGAAGGACTGTAGCGTTACAATGTTATATCATATACACTTCCGATCAAAATGATTCACACTCCCATCACAAATTAGGTTTATCATCAATCTTGGTAAACATTGCTATGTCCAATAAATAAACAAGAGCACTTCAATTGTCTGACAATATAAAATGCTATTTTTGAAGACTAAAGCTGTCGCTTAATGGCTTCTTTAGTAGTGAGGGTGCAAATTGATTGGCAGGACTCGGGTTCATTGACCAGCGTATGGGAACCCAGAGGAACACTGAACTACTGAATTTGATAAAAACACTTGTTATATTAGTCATGTTGAGCTATTTACATTGTTCTTGTTTCATTAGTTTATTGAAACCAGCAGAAATATTTGTAAATATTGCAAATAAACCTTCTTTGCAATGGGGGGGGTCAATAATTTAGAATTTAATTCTATATAACGATGGGTGTGTTTTATTATAAGATCAAATTAATTGACTGCAGAGGTAGTAAGCTTGTACCCTTGGACTTTTGTTCCTCTCTGGTGCCAGGATCAGTTGCTACCTCTGCACCTATTGATTGTGAGGATCCACCCTTGGGAATTATGAATCGAGCTTTTGCTGCATTTATATTAATAAACAGCCATAAAAAAGAAGTTAAGACTTAAAGTGTAAAAGCCATTTACATTTTTATTAAATAATAATGTATAGCAAGTGATTTTAATAAACTTTCTAATCTGATTGAAAACCATTCATAAACCTTCTACAAGATGTCCCCACTACACTGTGTGTGAAGCAGACATATGTTCATTCTCGTCAGATCCGTCTTCAGTGAATACGGATATAAAGGAAAAGGGTGCATGGCCTACACTCCTGACTGCAGCTCATGAGAAAACAATGTATCAGATTACCACAGGCTACAGCACAGTTGCTAAGCAACGTCAAAAGGTCAGGATCAGTGGAAACTCATCTGTCTCCACACATCTCACTCACATCTCTGTTAGCAGCAAAGGGGATATCACATTGCACTGCTCACTGTTATTAGCTGCTCTCAGGAGCTGTGGTAATACACACAGTGCTGTCAGAAGCTGGCCACACCTACACAGACCGAAAATGCTGTTTTTAAAAGACCACAGAAAAAGTGACAAAATAAGTCATATGGCACAAAAAAAGCATTACCTTAGCTGCTATGTGACGCATCATTAAGAACCAGTGCAGTATGGTATAGATTTTTTTCAATGAAATTACATTTACACTAACTCCTGAATGACCAGCCTTTTTACTGACTTGAAATAAGTGAATAGCTCCCCTCACAGGTGAGAATGTAGCAGCTGTCGGCTGAACATTATAGCTGACAATCTGCTTTATCAGTCATGATTGGTCTTGGTACTGGCCAAAGCCATTTAACCCCCCTAGATGCTGCAGTCAAGTGACAGCAGCATCTAAATCAGGGGTGGGGAACTCCAGGCTTCAAGGGCCACCAACAGGTCATGTTTTCAGGATTTCCTTGATAATATAATCACCTGCACTGGTGATGATTCCAACACCTGTGCAATGCTGAGGAGATCCTGAAAACCTGCAATTTTGGCAGCCCTCACGGACTAGAGTTCCCCACCCTATCTAAATGGTTAGAGGGAGTATAAGGGCCACGTCACACACACAGATATCTGTGCAGAGATTGTTCACAGATCTCTGGTTGCAATGGACACATTGTTACATTTTGTGTCTGTGTACAAATAGAACAATGTGTCCATGATTTCACTGCAACCAGAGATCTGTGAACAATCTCTGCACAATTATCTGTGTGTGAGACGTGGCCCTAAGGCCAACTAATGACCTTAGGGTTTGCCAGCTACAGTGGCCTGTAAAGATATTATCAGAATGTCAGTGGAAGAAATATAATTTTTAACTCCTGTCATGCCACTTTGTGTTAATCCCTGAAAGCACCGGAGGGGTTAATAAGCTACCTGATAGCAGTTTTAAATAATGTTTTTTTTTTAAATAGGATCACTTTTGGGGTTTTCCACTTTATAGGTCTTTTGTCCTCCAAAATCACTTAAAACCTGAATAGGTGCCCCCCACCAAAATAAATAATTTTTTTTACACTTCGCTAAGAGAAAAAAGGTTTAAAAACTGTGCAGCAATTTAACAGCCAGCAAAATAAAGGGACATTTGACAATGCAGTTAATGCAAATTGGACGTAAGATTAATGTTTATTAGATTTTTTTCTGACTATAAAACGCAATTCCCCCCACAGAGAGGAAAATGGGGGTGCGTATTATAGTCTGCAAGTAGCTTGGGTGGGGCGTGGTGGAGGTGGAGCAGGGTCACGGTTGGCATTGTAGCCGCTGCCGGTGATGGCAGGTGTGGGGCGATGCTTACAGGCCCTGGACTGGGAGGAGGGGGTGTACCAGCAATGCAATGCAGAAGCCATTGATCTCCCAACAGTTTGCTCCAGAGGAATGTGGGTGGTGTGTAGCAGGAGCCATTGATGTTTCAGGAAAAAGACACCGGATGTAGCGCATGTGCAGATTTTTATTAAAGCCCATTGCTGCCAGATCAATAACCCTGCCTCACATCACCCACATTTGAGCCCACTGCTAGGAGATCAATGGCTCCTGGCTCGCACCCCCTACACCAGTCCAGGGCTCGCAGCATCGCCCCACTCTTGCCTCCTGTCATCCTGCTCCACCTTCTTTACCCCTCAATAAGCTAAATTTGTGCTATAAGATAGACCCCCATTTTCACATGCAAAGATTTTTTTCCCTATATTCCTCCGTTTAATTTTGGGTGCCTTCATATAGTCTGCAAATGCAGTAATTATTTTGTGTTGTGACAATCTGGATTAGAGGTATAAAAATGCACAGTTTGAAACTTGCTAATTTCTTGAATTTTGTTAAACTTCTGATATTTTCATTAACTTACAAAAAACTAAAATCATCCTACATTTACCACCAAGGTAAAGTGTCACAAAAATAAAAACCTCTCAACATCACTGGGGTACGCGGAAACATTCCAGAACGTCAGAATTAAAAATACTGTTTATATAAAACTTGTGATTCGATATCCAAATCATGAAAAAAACACTTATGTAATGTAACAAGCAGAATTCTAGGTGGGTGGGGGGAGAGCTCAGTTTTATGCAAATAAAGCTTCATCAATGTATAACTTTATGGTTTACCAATTTAATTCCCAACCAAGTTTATGAAGTCATTTTGGCATCGAGGGTAAAGTCTGTGCTCACAATTGGATGCTGGCTATTGTATCAAGTGAAAGCAATCCTCAGTGAGCCAAATACAGTGACACAAGATGCATCAATGTAATTAAATATAGGGAAAGCTAAGAATCTGTCCTATAGGTAGGTTATTCTCATCTAGTACTGTCATGGCATACTGCTCGGGTCACCACCAGAAAAAAAAGAATGGGTTAAAACCTGCGCTGGTTGGGTGAAGGGAGCTGTAGAATGGATGAAGCCAAAGACATGTTGTCAACGCGTTTCAAAGTTTCACATTTCTTCCTCAGTTTAAACCACAGGGCCTTGATATAAGGTTGTGTGACAACCCTGACCAGGTGACCCAACTTTCCTCAATTCTTGGCACATATGCCAACATAAGACACTATTGTCTCCAGTATTCTCTTCACAGATCACCACCACGGCATAGAGATGGGAGCCGTACAATATTATCTGCGATAAGCTCCCGAGAGTTTAGCATGTAGTTGTATATACAAGAAGCCTCCTTGAAATATGTATCACTCACAGAATATGGTTCCTTTGTGATAAGCCAGAAACTTTGCTGACAATTTACAGCAACTGACCGGAGAGTAGGCGAGTCCTTCTGCTTGTCCCCCTATAAGTAACCCATTGTTTACGTATGTACATAAAGGAGTGTTCTGGAAGCCAAAGAAATTTTAAGATAAATCCTTAAATATTTAGTGCCGTAATCTAGACCACCAGTAATTTCTAATATACTTGCATTAAATATCCCCTATTTGCTCTGTTTTTATTGGCCTACTTACTGTGTTATGACACTTTGAGAATCCCAATGCATCATGGGATACTAAAACAAAAGCATCATCAGGGGGCAGGGGCTGCGGTAACAGAGGGGCTGCTGAATGGTGAGCTCCGGAGCAGAGATGACCACGGTATCATCCTCGTGAAGAATGCAAACATCAGTGGTCGTACATCCATGTGAGGCGGCCGTCACACGCTACGATCTCGCTAGCGATATTGTAAGCGATCACGTGCACGCGCGATCGCTTACAATATCGCTCACATCGCTGGTGAGATGTCACACAGACAGACTCACCAGCGATGTGGACCAGCGAGATCGCTGGTAACTATGGTACACATCGGGTTACTAGGCGCCGCGCATCGCTTCGTAACCCGACGTGTACCATAGTTACCATCTCCCAGCATAGGCTCTGCCGCTGGGAGATTGTTCATCGTGGTGTTATACACCACGATGAAGCTGTTTGTCAAATCGTTCATCGCAAGATGTGAGGTCCGGAGCTCAGATCTCGATCTTGCGATTTGAACACTTCTCGCTCGTCGGATCTTGCCGTCACACGCACAGACATCGTTCACGCGATGTTTAATCAGGCGCGTTCAAGCGATATCTTTCAAGATATCGTAGCGTGTGACGGCCACCTAATGTGTATGAACTGTACTGAAAAGTGTCCTGGTGCGGCTGTACCTACATCAGGTTCTGTATACTTTTACCTCTGCAATACTGTGTTACATGGATACCGTGTAGTCAGTAAAAGCTGCATAGAGTTTGCATGGTACAAGCTTCGGCACACTTGGCTTTGCCCTACACATCAAACCTTGATTGTGCAGGTCTCCTACTTTTTGCTGAACTTGTAGGACACATTTCTTGGGAAACGTCCCAAGCCTGTAGAGTGCCGATTCAGTTATGTGACCACTGAAGCCAATTGCCAACAATGGTCAGGTGACTGAAGAGCAGGATGTCTTTGCTATCGGACCTAGCGAAGATCACTGGAGTGACTGATTCTGTGTCTGAGATAGGCGAGTGCCTCACTTCATTGTTTTTAAAACATCCCTGTGGTCAGAAATGTTCTCTTCATTGAACAACGTCTTTTAGGATTATTACAAATCTACAACCCTATTGAGCTCTAATATGTCTACATAGAAATTTATTTGTACAGAAAAAAAAAAGGTTTCACATAAAAAAATTAAATTACAGCCCGATAATGTAAGAATGACTCCGTTGCACTGTGACTTGCTCAGGTTGATGCCCAGTAATGAGGATGGATGAGGTATTACTTCATACGCAGCATCTCCAGTGATGGACAGATCGGAGCTCAGCTCTTTCAGTCTTTAATCGCGTCTGTCTGATTCGCTGCTGCTGCCGCCAGTTGTTCCCTCCGCTGGAAGTACCGATATGCCCGGACACTGCACAGATAGCCGCCATATAGTGTCAGCAGCATCATGGTTCCAGAGAACACTTTATAACCAACATCAGCCAGGCGCCGGGAGGAAGCCATCCTTATCCTGAAAGGTAAAAGACAGAAAATGGAGTATGATACAAGAATACAACAAGGACATAACAGCAGTGAGATTTACAGGGTTTGTACAATAACAATTTATCTAATATGTGGGTAGTTGATCAATGTCTCATTGTTGAGGGTCTCACCCTTGGGACCATCTCTGATAAGGGTCCAATTTCTCTGTCAGTTTTGAACACAATGAATGCGTGGCCGCCACCATATTACAATAGACAAGACACTTATCACAGTTGTAATTATCAGACAACCACTTTTAAATAAAGGAAAAGTATCGTGTATAAACAACTGGGATCCGGCCAAAAAATTAGTGAAAAATTACAGTCAATTTATTTAGGTTTCCATTACAGACAAGTGCATACAGTTACATTTAAAAACAATTAAAATTTGTGCAACCACAAAATTTGCAGACCAACCGTAGCCAAATTACAATTAGGATAGTGAACCATCACATATCAATTCAATTCATGTGCAGTGTGGACAATGGAGCTGTTTATAAGGGTATTGGGGTAACCCAATTCTGGGAGAGATAAACAATTGCAGCAAATTTCAGAAATGAAATAGAAATAGGCTGGCTGGTACCCCTAACCCCGTAAAGCTCACAATGTGTATGATTTAATTCACGGAATAGATCGCCAATATAAGGTGTATATAGCAATTACTTGAATAATGGATGGCTAGCCAGACCCTGCTTTTGTGCCTGAATGGTCACTCAAATCTCCCCAAAAAGAAGGAATGGAGCAGATTAGTTGAAAGATTCCCTGGAGGGAGGGAACCAAATGTAAACAGGCAAGGCAGGGGAATCTGACCTGTAAGATAGAGAAAGATAAGGTGAATACAACCTGAATTTTGGCAGATCCGATCAGATGCCGTGAAAGTGTGTCCACCTGCTGAGGCTACGGGATGTGAGGTGACACGGGCCTCACATCCCGTAGCCTCAGCAGGTGGACACACTTTCACGGCATCTGATCGGATCTGCCAAAATTCAGGTTGTATTCACCTTATCTTTCTCTATCTTACAGGTCAGATTCCCCTGCCTTGCCTGTTTACATTTGGTTCCCTCCCTCCAGGGAATCTTTCAACTAATCTGCTCCATTCCTTCTTTTTGGGGAAATTTGAGTGACCATTCAGGCACAAAAGCAGGGTCTGGCTAGCCATCCATTATTCAAGTAATTGCTATATACACCTTATATTGGCGATCTATTCCGTGAATTAAATCATACACATTGTGAGCTTTACGGGGTTAGGGGTACCAGCCAGCCTATTTCTATTTCATTTCTGAAATTTGCTGCAATTGTTTATCTCTCCCAGAATTGGGTTACCCCAATACCCTTATAAACAGCTCCATTGTCCACACTGCACATGAATTGAATTGATATGTGATGGTTCACTATCCTAATTGTAATTTGGCTACGGTTGGTCTGCAAATTTTGTGGTTGCACAAATTTTAATTGTTTTTAAATGTAACTGTATGCACTTGTCTGTAATGGAAACCTAAATAAATTGACTGTAATTTTTCACTAATTTTTTGGCCGGATCCCAGTTGTTTATACACGATACTTTTCCTTTGTTTACATATTTAATATATCTGTGTAACTGGTGATCCCACCATGGTGACACCCATACTTTAAAATTTCTAAAAGACAACCACTTTTAGGCTAGGTTCACATTGGCGTTCCCCTCCGCAGCGTTCTGCGGAGGGGAAGCGCCATGTGTGCGCAGCCAGCAGAAGCCCCTATCTTTATAATGAGCGCGCACGGTGCTGCGCTTGACTGCTCATGACCGTGCGCTCCCATATGTGATTTGTACGCAGGCGGATGCCTGCGTACAAATCACACACTCTCGTCTGCACCAGGGACGCGACATGTTGCATTCCTGGTGCGGAGGAGAGTGTGTGATTTGTGCGCAGGCATCCGCCTGCGTACAAATCACATATGGGAGTGAATGGGTGCGCACGGTCATGTCCAGTCAAGCGCAGCACCGTGCGCTCTCATTATAAAGATAGGGGCTTCTGCTGGCTGCGCACACATGGCGCTTCCCCTCCGCAGAACGCCAATGTGAACCCAGCCTAAGGGGGATGTCTGGAGCTGCTTACTTGCATATGAGATGGTGAGCGTCCCCACACTTGCTGGGATTTCCATTTTCTCATTCGGAAGTGAGTAGTGCTACATAACACTTTAAAAGGTGGCCATACATGTCAGATTGATGATGGACAAACCCCTAGACTTTGGCAGAACTGGACAACTATTTAACTGGGATAGAGATACATGCACTGTATACATAAATGTATTAATATATATATATTAATGTAATATATTTTTATATAACCCATATACAGCACTATCACCCATTTATTACAGATACTGTGTTCCATTGAGATCACTGACCTTGCCCTCTCCTGGATCTCTTCCTACCTTTCCAACCGCACATTTAGTGTCTCCCACTCCCACACGCGACCTCCTCGCCCCATCCCCTCTCTGTTGGGGTCCCTCAAGGCTCTATCCTGGGGCCCTCCTTCTTCCAATCTATACCCTCGGTCAGGGACAACTCATAAAAGTCCCATGGCTTCCAGTATCACCTGTACGATGATGACACTCAGATCTATCTCTCTGGCCCAGACGCCACCTCTCCTGTCCAGAATCCCAGAGTGTCTATCAGCCATAGGCCAGGGTCACACCAGCGTTTTGCCAGCTTTTAGCAGACCTCCACTAAATACTGAGTTTTTCGCTCAGCAGCGGAGAGCCGTCATCCCCGACGCTTCCTGGCGACGCGGACCCTGGTTACCCGATGTTTATCGTGGTAACTAGCTACACATAAGGCTACCTAGTGTCCGCTTTCCCAGAGTGGACACTAGGCAGCCTTATTTGTAACTGGTTACCACGATAAACATCGGGTAACCAGGGTCCGCGTCACCAGGAAGCGTCGGGGATGACGGCTCTCCACTGCTGAGAGAAAAACTCAGTATTTAGCGGAGGTCCGCTAAAAGCTGGCAAAACGCTGGTGTGACCCTGGCCTAATCCTCCTCCTCCTCTCGTTTCCTAAAACTCATTGTAGACAAAACTGAACTCATTATCTTTCCTCCAACTCACACACCTTCCTTACCTGATCTATCTATCACAATAAATGACATCACACTTTGTCCTGTACCTTATGTCCGCTGCCTCGGAGTAACCCTTGACTCTGCCTTATCCTTCAGACCACACATTCAAGCCCTCGCCACCTCCTGACGCCTCCAACTCAAGAATATCTTCAGAATCCGTCCCTTCCTCAACCCTCAATCTACTAAACTACTAGTGCATGTCCTCAATCTCCCATCTCAACTACTGCAACCTCCTCCTCTGTGGCCTCCCTGCTAACACTCTTGCACCTCTCCAATCTGTCCTTAACTCTGCTGCCCAACTAATCCACTTCTCCCTTCTGCAAATTCCTCCACTGTCTCCAAATTCCCCAGCGGATCCAATTCAAACTACTAACACTGACATACAAAGCCATCTACAATCTGTCCCCCTCATATATCTCCCAATATCATCCAACTCGTAATCTTCGATCCTCCCAAGACCTCCTTCTTTCCTCCACACTTGTACGTTCCTCATCTAACCGCCTGCAAGACTTCACCCGTGCATCCCCCTTTCTCTGGAATTCTGCACCCCAAAACGTCCGACTGTCCCCCAGACTCAGAACCTTTAAGTGGAACCCGAAAACCCATCTCTTCAGAACAGCCTACAGCCTGCAATGACCACAGTGCCACCTTACCACCACTGGACCCGATGCTCCACCAGTATTGGACCTAGCGCTCCACTACCACCAGAGCAGACCCAACCTACTGTCTCTCTCCCCACCGCCCTGTAGAATGTAAGCCCGCAAGGGCAGGGTCCTCTCTCTCCCCTCTGTATCGGTCTGTCACTGTTAGTTTGTTCATTGTATTTTTAACTTGTCTGTATGTATCCCTTTCTCATGTACAGCACCATGGAATCAATGGTGCTCTATAAATAAATATGTTAATGTATGTATATGTATCATAGCCCTGCCCCCTCCCAGTAGCTTCGCCCCTACACATAGCCATGCCCCTTTCACAGCACTACTCCCATGTATAACCCCAGCTCCTTCATACATCCACCCCTCCTCATAGTCCCAGGGGTGAGGCTATGTAGAGGAGGCAGGGCTCTGTAGAGATGCAGGATGTGTAGTGTGCGTGGCTATGCAGAGTGGGCACGGCTTGCCATATACACACACATACACTCAGCTTTATACATTAGATAAGCGATATATGGATCTTAGAACTACAGTGTCCAGCTCTGTTTCATCATGAAGGAGGGCATGACTGTACAAACATTTTTTATCTCCCCGGAGTTCCCCTTTAAGCAAGTGCAGACACAATGTTTATAAACAATAATAAAAGTATCCCCCATCCCGCCCCCCTCCACTCTGCTGGGGTATTCCCTGACATATACTTAAACAGAGGTATCTAATGAGTGGGGTAGTTTTTATCTCTTCAAGTTGCTAAAGACGTGAGGACTACCACTTCAGGATTAGTATTAAAATAATTATTTTATTAATTCTCTTTAAAAATGACTGGTCTAGTCAATAAAGTATACAAACGTGAAAAAAGTGTATATTTACAAGTTCACTGGAGGAGAACGGCACTTCACAATATGAGTATCCCTTTTCTGCCCCTATATCTGTAGAGCTGCCTAACAATGGAGGTAATATCACCTTAATGTTCCGGGTGCCCCCACTCCACGACGGCTTGCCCTATGATAGCCCTATATAAAGGTTATCAATATGATAGCAGTATAGTTTATACAGAGGGATGTCATAATTTGAGGATAACGGCAGGACAACAACTGGATCAGGATTAACTTAACTCGTATAGAGTATCAGAATCTTTTGATTCAACAGAAGTCCAATGTGCAGTCATCTTCTTCCTCCAGTTGTGACATTAAAAACAATGGGAAATCTCCATCGATTTTCGTCTTACGCGTTTCGCCTTAACGAGTACCGTAAGGCTCATCAGAGACCTTATAGGAGTATTCACACAATTGCCTGTCACTTTTTTCCGGGAGACACGATGATACCAAAATGGTAGTCCCTCATTCAGAAAACGTTCCACAATAAAGATCACTAGGGTGTATTCACAAAGCCCCAGGAGACAGGGTATACGCAATGGTTAATAATAATGTCATGAAGTTTGCAGAATCCCCTTATAGTTTGAAACACCAGAGAAGCCTGGACACTTCACCCTGGAACCAGATCACATGGAGTCTTTTTAAACTCTGAAGCAATCCCTGATGCTTCTCTGGTGTTTCAAACTATAGGGGATTCTGCAAACTTCATGACATTATGATCCTGCTGCTTGTTTCCCAGTGGAAGACTCAAAGACAATAACATCCAAAGATGGAATAGCCCCAACGTGAGGAAGAGGTGGAAAGCCAGATCACATAGGTGAAGAGTGTGCACAGAGCCACGACCGGAGCACATGTGTAAGGACAGAAAGGACAGCTGCCCCCACAGATTTATTGATTAAAATTCCACACCAGGATATGGAAGACAGAAAAACAGGGATGGGGAGGGGGGGGGGTTGGTTTATAACAGTCATGCACCCATAAGGCCATGTGCACACATTGAGTATTTGGTGAGTTTTTCCCTCAGTATTTGTAAGACAAAACCAGTAGGGGAACAATCAGAGGTAAAGTATAATAGAAAGACGTGACCACTTCTGTATTTATCACCCACTCCTGGTTTTGGCTACAAATTCTGTGGTAAAAAACTCACCAAATACTGATGGTGTGAACGTGGCCTTAGTGACATCCAGGATTTGACAAAGAACGGAGGACTGTGTTTGAAACGCGTTGTTTATTGCCCATTTTTCTTTGTTGCAGATCTTGGAATGGAATTGTAATCATCCAAGAAAACCGAACACTTTATCCCAAAGCAGGAGCCCTAATGTGCCATCAGGTACAGAGGGTCAGGAACATGGGCTGACTGCAAGGAGGATGGTGAATGACCAGGGACAGGACAGGGGCTGGGGCAGGGGTGGACAGGGGGCTGGGGCGGACAGGGACAGGGGGCTGGGGCGGACAGGGACAGGGGGCTGGGGCGGACAGGGACAGGGGGCTGGGGCGGACAGGGACAGGGGGCTGGGCAGGGGCGGACAGGGACAGGGGGCTGGGGCTGGGGCAGGGGTGGACAGGGGGCTGGGGCAGGGGTGGACAGGGGGCTGGGGCAGGGGTGGACAGGGGGCTGGGGCAGGGGTGGACAGGGGGCTGGGGCAGGGGTGGACAGGGGGCTGGGGCAGGGGTGGACAGGGGGCTGGGGCAGGGGTGGACAGGGGGCTGGGGCAGGGGTGGACAGGGGGCTGGGGCAGGGGTGGACAGGGGGCTGGGGCAGGGGTGGACAGGGGCAGGGTGGACAGGGACAGGGACAGGGACAGGGACAGGGACAGGGACAGGGGGCTGGGGCAGGGGTGGACAGGGATAGGGCAGGACTCCATGCAGAGCCTTGCTCCTTGCTGCCCCACACTGAGCCCGCTGTGCTCTATATCCCCACAATACACGACTTTACCTGTGACTTTCAGCCTCTCTCTGACGTCATTTCCAACAGGAACCACGTGACTCTTCCGACAAACCATAGAGAGGATTGAGCAATAGAGCAACCACAGAGCTCGTCTATCAGAAGAAATGATCTATGGTAAGAGGGGAGTGACGTGTAGAGCACGTGGCTAGAACTCACCAATCAGCGTGAAGTGTGTGGACGGAGATTGTCGCGGGGCGCTGTTGATCGTGCGATATTGCGCAGTGGTGTTGTGATATCGGGACTCGGGCGGAGAGTAGTTCTGAGCAATGTACAGGGTGCACAGGAGAGCTCCTGGCCTGTATAAGCGGGTGTACACTATATCCCTTGTTAGGTGAGGAGTGAACATAGACTGAGAGTGTAGAGGACTCTACTATATTCAATAGAAGCAGACACATTTGGATTCTTCGCTCTGTGATTGAGGCTGCCGCCATCTTTGTACACCCAGTCATGCACAGTAATGGACCGTGTGTAGCGGGGCCATATTGCCACCACCACAGGTCATTACTTTAGGAAGAGCCCTGACGTCGAAGTTTCTTAGAATTGCAGCAGGGGTCTGGGAGACAGATCTACAGGCGGGGGAGGTGCAGGGAGGACCAAGACCCCCCATGGATACGCTACACCGCTATGGTCCCACCTAACACGGTCATGGCCACCTCAGAGCAGTGCACACCACCATACATTGAGTAGGTGTGACCACCTTCATTGGTGGCCATGAATGGCTTCTTTGGTGGATGTGGAGACATTTCATGAAAGAGCGGCCTTCAACCTCCCCTCATCCATCCACACTCCTATCACATCAGCTCTGGAGGAGCATGTACAGTGTATCCTCTACCATCAGATCACAGCTAACACGCCCATCATATTACCACACCCGCTGATACGACGTGGCGCTCGGGGTGTAACAGCCATCATATTACCACACCCGCTGATATGACATAGTGCTCAGGGTGTAACAGCCGTCATATTAGTACACCCGCTGATACGACGTAGCGCTCAGGGTGTAACAGCCGTCATATTAGTACACCCACTGATACGATGTAGCGCTCAGGGTGTAACAGCCGTCATATTAGTACACCCGCTGATACGACGTAGCGCTCAGGGTGTAACAGCCGTCATATTGCCACACCCGCTGATACGACGTAGCGCTCAGGGTGTAACAGCCGTCATATTAGTACACCCGCTGATACGACGTAGCGCTCAGGGTGTAACAGTCGTCATATTAGTACACCCGCTGATACGACGTAGCGCTCAGGGTGTAACAGCCATCATATTGCCACACCCGCTGATACGACGTAGCGCTCAGGGTGTAACAGCCGTCATGTTAGTACACCTGCTGATACGACGTAGCGCTCAGGGTGTAACAGTCGTCATATTAGTACACCCGCTGATACGACGTAGCGCTCGGTGTAACAGCCATCATATTACCACACCCACTGATACGACGTAGCGCTCAGGGTGTAACAGCCGTCATATTAGTACAACAAAACATCCCCAATATCACTCTGCTTGCCAGAAATAACTAGCACCATCGGGATACCGTTTTCAATCAATACCTGCATTCATTATATTTTCAATACATACACCTACTTTGTTATTTGCATTTTAGACAATTCAGCTGCTATTGCGCTATTTTACATGCACCTATTTTTTTTTGCATTTAGTAACCTAAAACCTAAACATAGTTTAATATCTTAAAGTACCGTCACACGCGGCAATATTGCTAGGCAATTTCACTGGCAATTTGCTGGTTGCAGTGAAATCATGGACACATTGTTCCATTTGTACACAGCAACAAGACAGAACAATGTGTCCATGATTTCACTGCAACCAGCAAATTGCCAGTGAAATTGCAAGCAATATTGCCGTGTGTGACAGTACCTTTACACGTTCTAATATCTCCCAATGCAATAGAATCAGACCCCGTCTAGTGTCTTATATTCACCTTCTGGTGACTTGATCATTTTTCATCGTTGTGAACTCAGGTGACCCTGCTGGACCGCTGTTCTGCCATGTCCCACAATCTGGCAGCAGGGTCACCTGAGTCCAGTGCTGTGGGGGGCCCTCAGTGACTCGGCTAGTGACGTCACCGCTCCCGGGCCATCAGTGTGATCCAAGACACTGCAGCGAGAAGACGCTTGTTCCGTCGCTGCAGTCTCTGGATGTAACAGAGTCAGGATCGCCTGCTTCGTGGGACATCGTTGTGGATTACTGTTAGAGGGTTTAGGGTTAATGCAAAAATGAGGGCTGACTGTGTTTTATTTCAAATCAATAATTTTTTTCTGCATGTATTTTTTTCACTATTTACGCACATGATTTATAATGGGCCTGTCTCACAGAGGCCTGACATTATCAATCTAGGCTTAATGACAAGCTGTCAATACTCAGCTGTCATTAACCCCTTCTATCATCCCAATATCATCGCACCAGGGCATCAGGAAGAGCAGGGTAGAGTGCTAGGAATTTGCACTTCTAATGAATGCGCCAATTTCCGGGACAACTGTGGGCTGCTATTCTGTAGCCGGGGGGGCCCAATAACTATGGCCTCACCACGCTGAGAATACCAGCCCCCAGCTGTCTTGTTTTTACCATGGCTGACAATCAAAAATAGGATAGCAGTGTTGAAAAAGGTCTAATTAAAACGTAACCATTACTATTACCTTTAAAAGGGGAACATGTAGACTGTCCACTCAAAAGAGATTAAAAACTGTCATCAAACACAAATCAAAAAGTGCTCAGTGAAACGGATACTGTGTTATACCCTCTTTGCCCTTGGCTGACACCTTGTACATACAAAAGGACCAGATGATTGGACTCAAAACTGCCAAAAGATGTCCAAAAAATATCGATTTTGAGTAGTCCAATCTTTCTTATGATCGGTCTTGATAATAAAAATAGAGCATTCCTTTTCTGTCAAGATCACAGACAACATCTTTTTATATAATCGGCAGTTTGGGAGTCAGGCGTTGTAGCCAAATCCCATAATGCTTTGCGGCATCGCGAGCCGCCGATTCTGCCCGCAAACGCCGGACAACACATACCCCCACCAATGCCCGCTACACACACCGGCCGCCCCCCCCCTCTCCCCCACCGTCCATTCCACAGTGCGAGCACGCAGCAGCCAAGGGGAGCGGCTTTAGAGAACGTCCCACCGCAACCATCAGCGGCCGCCTTCATGAGAGACGGTGCCCGCCGCAGCTTCCCCCAGGTAAGATGGCAGCGGCGGCACACTGTCATTGCAGCCTGCAAGCCCGGCGGACCTGCAGTCTGCTACAACCCCACGCTCCTCAACTAAGCTTACAGAAGCGCCGGGGTAAGATTACGCCGCACTCATTGCAGCCTACCCCCCCCCCCCGGTCCTCAACTAAGCTTACAGGGGCGGCGGAGCCCCACCTCCCACACTGCCCCTGCTTACCCTCCACTCACCCACACTGCCCCTGCTCACTCCCCTTCCCCCCCTTATGCCCTCACTCCCCACACTGCCCCTGCTCACTCCTCTTACCCCCCCTATGCCCTCACTCCCTACACTGCCCCTGCTTGTGCCCTACTCACCCACACTGCCCCTGCTTACCCTCCACTCACCCCACACTGCCCCTGCTCACTCCTCTTACCCCCCCTATGCCCTCACTCCCCACACTGCCCCTGCTCACTCCTATTACTCCCCCCCATGTCCTCACTCACTCCCCACACTGCCCCTGCTTAACCCCCCACTCACCCACACTGCCCCTGCTTACTCCTCTTACCCCCCTATGCCCTCACTCACTCCCCACACTGCCCCTGCATAGCCCCCCCACTCACACACACCCGCCCCTGCTTACCCCCCACTCACCCACACTGTCCCTGCTCACTCCTCTTACCCCCCCATGTCCTCACTCACTCCCCACACTACCCCTGCTTACCCCCCCAATCACCCACACTGCGCCTGCTTACCCCCCACTCACCCACACTGCCCCTGCTTACTCCTCTTAAACCCGTATGTCCTCACTCACTCCCCACACTGCCCCTCCTTACCCCCTACTCCCCACCCCCTACTCACTATAAAATGTTGGTAGTAATTCCTCACTTGGAAAACAAAAAAACTCCTGGCTTTGCTCGGACTACTGCATTGGTTGCTAAGGGCAAAAAAATCCTGTTTTGATAAATCATATGCCGAGTGGGCAGAGTATGACAGAAGCAGACAATGAATGCCTAAAAGGTAATGCTAGTGTCAAGCTCCACCCCCTAGGATCCTGCATAACAGGGTTTTATTGGAGGATGTTCCTTAGTGATTTTAGACAAAGTAACATAATCACCAACATGACTACCATTGTAAGTACTGAGTTCAATTCTAGCCTACCCAAAATCTCCCAAGTTAGCAGCTGAGTTGAAAGGGGGGAGCAATGTGTTTATTAGTAGCCATATTGGTTATCCCTCAGCTCCAATCTGTCTAAACAAATCTTTTCCTCCTAGTTTGCTCTGTGCCAGTCATTGCACTGGCTGCACATATATTATAGGATCCTATTCAAATTGTGTGTTCTCACCCACAAAACTCTTCACAGTGCTACATGTCCTCCTTCATCTCAAGCTATCACCCCAACCATTCTCTACATTCTGCAGTCAAGCTATGAGTAACATCTGCCCTAATCCGAACCTCCCACTCTCGGCTCTAAGACTTCTCCCAAGCTGCACCAGTTCTCTGGAATGCTTTACCCCAAGAAATTAGGACTATTCACAATTTACACAGTTTTAGGTGCTCCCTAAAAACATATCTTTGTACAGTGTTAGCCAGTAGATAGAAACATTTTAGATTTTAATATTTCCCTAAAAACACAACTTTCTAGGGCAGCCTATGATGCTCCCTAATCCAGAGTCCTTTATATATAGCCCATTCACTATTTCTCTAAACATAAGTCTCCATCAAACATCACCAAACCCAAAAGGACTACAGATATTGGCTGATGACAGCTCATACAGTTTTTATGTATCATTTCTTCAAGATGGCTGGACTATTGTTGGAAATAAACACCTGTACTTTGTGTCACCCCCATCTCATTGTAGACTGTAAGCTTTTTCGGGCAGGGTCATCATTATTTTTGCTTTTCTTAAGTATTATCTATAACTGTTACTTATGACTGTTTGTATATAAACCTCGGATTTGTAAAGCTCTGCGGAATATAGGACTATATTGGCGTTATATAAATAATGATTACTATTATGACTTTATTCAGCTTAGGGCCCTTTCACATCAGCGTTTTTCGTAATTCGCGGCAGATGCGGTGAAAAAACCGCATCTGCCGCGTTTGCCGCATAACCGTTCCACTTGCGGCGCGGTTGCGGTTTTTCCCATACAAAGTATAGGGGGACTTGCGGCAGATGCGGCAAGTGCGGTTTTGCACTTGCGGCAGGTGCGGCAGCGAAAAAAACCGCGGTCAGCCGCGGTTTTTTTCGCTGCCGCACCTGCCGCAAGTGCAAAACCGCACTTGCCGCATCTGCCGCAAGTCCCCCTATACTTTGTATGGGAAAAACCGCAACCGCGCCGCAAGTGGAACGGTTATGCGGCAAACGCGGCAGATGCGGTTTTTTCACCGCATCTGCCGCGAATTACGAAAAACGCTGATGTGAAAGGGCCCTTAGGGTGCTTTCACATCTGCGTTTTTCGTAATTCGCGGCAGATGCGGTGAAAAAACCGCATCTGCCGCGTTTACCGCATAACCGTTCCACTTGCGGCGCGGTTGCGGTTTTTTCTATGCAAAGTATAGGCATACTTGCGGCAGGTGCGGCAAGTGCGGTTTTGCACTTGCGGCAGGTGCGGCCGCGAAAAAAACCGCGGCTTACTGCGGTTTTTTTCGCGGCCGCACCTGCCGCAAGTGCAAAACCGCACTTGCCGCACCTGCCGCAAGTATGCCTATACTTTGCATAGAAAAAAACGCAACCGCGCCGCAAGTGGAACGGTTATGCGGTAAACGCGGCAGATGCGGTTTTTTCACCGCATCTGCCGCGAATTACGAAAAACGCAGATGTGAAAGGGCCCTTAGACACTGCTAGTGTCTGTCTCCCTCTAGTGGAAGTTATAGAGCACTGCACAACAAGGCTTATAAGAAAATAGTCTTCCTAGCTGAACAAAATATTTGCATAAGAAAATTCAGTGATTTAGTTTATAAATAGGTTTAGGGAGGCAAGAGCTGAAAGTCCATTCACTTAGTCCTTGATCGGTCTTGGGATATTTACGTGGTCCTGTTATAGAAACTTCAGCCACAAATAGGTGATACATGTAAGTATAACAAACGTATGTTCATAACCATACTCATAAGATGTTGTTAATCCAACCAACGGACATAGAACTTCATATATTTTCTTACATTAGTATTGGTATACTATAACCCACATCATTATTTACAAAAATCATGGGACATATTTACATAACCCCCCTGAGTATCAGGTATATTTGGGGTCCCCTCTTCATTATTTTAATATTATTATTATTTATTTATATAGCGCCATTAGGTTCCATGGCGCTTTACATCATATAATCATCAATACCAACTCTTACAATGCATAGATAAGGAGGAACAAGGACATACCCTTTTGTATTCCATCACATAAACTTACAACATCATCCCCATTTTCTCATCCATGGGAAATCATCAAGGGGTCAGTCTGGGATCAAATTTAAAAACAATGTTAAAAACAGTACAACAAGAAGAATTTGCAAAAAAACATCCTAGATGTTAAGGATACACTGGATTATTTAAGCAAGCAGCCTCGCTGATCAATTCTACAGTTGTGACCAAAAGTATTGACACCCCTGCAATTCTGTCAGATAATACTCGGTTTCTTCCTGAAAATGATTGCAATCACAAACTCTTTGGTATTATTATCTTCATTTAATTTGTCTTCATTGAGAAAACACAAAAAGAATTGTCCTTAAGCCAAATTGGAAATAATTCCACACCAAACATAAAAAAGGGGGTGGACAAAAGTATTGGCACTGTTAGAAAAATCATGTGATGCTTCTCTAATTTGTGTAATTATACAGCACCTGCAACTTACCTGTGGCACCTAACAGGTGTTGGCAATAACTAAATCACACTTGCAGTCAGTTGACATGGATTAACGTTGACTCAACCTCTGTCCTGTGTCCTTGTGTGTACCACATTGAGCATGGAGAAAAGAAAGAAGACCAAAGAACTGTCTGAGGACTTGAGAAACCAAATTGTGAGGAAGCATGAGCAATCTCAAGGCTACAAGTCCATCTCCAAAGACCTGAATGTTCCTGTGTCTACCATGCGCAGTGTCATCAAGAAGTTTAAAGCCCATGGCACTGTGGCTAACCTCCCTAGATGTGGACGGAAAAAAAAAATTGAGGAGAGATTTCAACGCAAGATTGTGCGGATGGTGGATAAAGAACCTCAACTAACATCCAAACAAGTTCAAGCTGCCCTGCAGTCCGAGGGTACAACAGTGTCAACTCGTACTATCCGTCGGCGTCTGAATGAAAAGGGACTGTATTGTAGGATACCCAGGAAGACCCCACTTCTTACCCCGAGACATAAAAAAGCCAGGCTGCCAAAACGTACCTGAGAAAGCCTAAAACGTTTTGGAAGAATGTTCTCTGGTCAGATGAGACAAAAGTAGAGCTTTTTGGGTAAAGGCATCAACATAGAGTTTACAGGAGAAAAAAAGAGGCATTCAAAGAAAAGAACACGGTCCCTACAGTCAAACATGGCGGAGGTTCCCTGATGTTTCACACCCCCGAGCACTTTGCTCTGTTCAAGCAATCCATCACTGACTTCAAGACGGCACTAGCTACTGCCAAGGAAGTGTTCTTTTCATCCCTTATAACCTCTCTGTCCCGCAACCCCAAACAGCTCTTCAAAACTTTCAACTCCTTACTTCGCCCACTTGCTCCTCCCCCTTCTCCCCTCATCTCTGCTGAAGACTTTGCGACCTTCTTCAAGGAGAAGATCGACAAGATGAGAAGCAGCTTCGGTCCACTATCCCCACACCTCCCCTTCCCACCTACACTGCCCTCCTCCTCCATCAGCCACTTCCCCCCCATAACTGAAGACCAACTCTCCTCCCTCCTGTCAAAATCACACCTCACCACCAGCGCCCACGACCCGCTCCCATCCCACCTCATTCCGAACCACACCTCCATTTTCATCCCAGCCCTCACCCACCTCTTTAACCTTTCACTTAGCACTGGTACCTTCCCCTCGGCCTTCAAACACGCCCTAATCACGCCCATCCTAAAAAAAACCTCACTTGACCCTACCTCAGTCTCTAACTATCGCCCCATATCTCTTCTCCCATTCGCCTCTAAGCTACTTGAACAACACGTCCACTCCGAACTGTCCTCTCACCTCTCCTCGTGCTCCCACTTCGACCGCCTACAGTCCGGCTTCCGACCCCTCCATTCCACCGAAACAGCCCTGACCAAAGTCACCAACGACCTACTGACCGCCAAGAACAAACACCACTACTCCATCCTGCTACTCCTTGACCTGTCTGCCGCCTTCGACACGGTTGACCACTCCCTTCTTCTCGGATCCTGGAATCCCTTGGCATCACCCACCTTGCCCTCTCCTGGATCTCCTCATACCTAGCGGACCGGACCTTCAGCGTCTCCCACTCCCACACCTCCTCCTCACCCTACCCCCTTTCTGTCGGAGTCCCCCAAGGTTCGGTCCTGGGACCCCTACTTTTCTCCATTTACACTCTCGGCCTAGGGCAACTCATCGAGTCCCATGGCCTCCAGTACCATCTCTACGCCGACAACACCCAAATCTACCTGTCCGGCCCTGACATCACCTCCTTACTCTCGAAAATCCCTCAATGCCTTTCCGCCATCTCATCCTTCTTCTCTGCTCGCTTCCTTAAACTCAACATGGACAAAACTGAATTCATAGTCTTCCCCCAAGAAATTCCACCCCACCTCCCAACCTATCCATCCGCATCAACGACTGCGCCCTCTCCACAGTCCCCCAAGCCAAGTGCCTCGGGGTAATCCTTGACTCCTCCCTATCCTTCAAACCCCACATCGAGGCCCTCACCACATCCCTCCGGCTCCAGCTCAAGAACATCACACGGATCCGCTCCTTCCTCACCCACGACACCGCTAAAACACTCATCCATGCTCTTATCATCTCCCGCCTTGACTACTGCAACCTCCTTCTCAATGGCCTCCCGGCTAACTCCCTCACACCTCTCCAGTCTATCCTCAACTCCGCTGCCCGACTCATCTATATGTCCTCCCGCTACTCCCCTGTCTCCCCCCTCTGCCAAGCCCTTCATTGGCTCCCCGTCTCCAAGAGATCCCAATTCAAAACACTAACCATGGCGTACAAAGCCATACACAACCTGGCCCCACCATACATCTCCGACCTGGTCTCCCGATACCTACCCTCACGCAACCTCCGCTCCTCCCAAGAACTCCCCCTCTGCTCCACCCTCATCACCTCTTCGCACAACCGAGTCCAGGACTTCTCCCGGGCATCTGCCTTACTCTGGAACTCCCTGCCCGAACACGTCAGACACTCTCCTACCCTGAGTAGCTTCAAGTGTCACCTGAAGACTCACTTGTTCCGTCAAGCCTACAACCTGCCATGAGACCCAGGCGAACGCCCCATACCTGACATTCCCCCATCCTACTGTATCCTAACCCACCCCTCATAGACTGTGAGCCCTCATGGACAGGGTCCCTGCCCCTTCTGTACCTGTACGTCCTGATCGCCTAGATTTAGTGTACTTGTTCTTGTCTCCCTCATCCTCATGTAAAGCGCCATGGAACCTAATGGCGCTTTTATAAATAAATAATAATAATAATAATAATAATGTTTTGGGGTTGCTTTGCTGCCTCTGGCACTGGACTGCTTGACCTGTGCATGGCAATATGAAGTCTGAAGACTACCAACAAATTTTGCAGCATAATGTAGGGCCCAGTGTGAGAAAGCTGGGTCTCCCTCAGAGGTCATGGGTCTTCCAGCAGGACAATGACCCAAAACACACTTCAAAAAGCACTAGAAAATGGATTGAGAGAAAGCACTGGAGACTTCTAAGGTGGCCAGCAATGAGTCCAGACCTGAATCCCATAGAACACCTGTGGAGAGATCTAAAAATGGCAGTTTGGAGAAGGCACCCTTCAAATATCAGGGACCTGGAGCAGTTTGCCAAAGAAGAATGGTCTAAAATTCCAGCAGAGCTTTGTAAGAAACTCATTGATGGTTACCGGAAGCGGTTGATCACAGCTATTTTGGCTAAAGGTTGTGCAACCAAGTATTAGGCTGAGGGTGCCAATACTTTTGTCTGGCCCATTTTTGGAGTTTTGTGTGAAATGATCAATGTTTTACTTTTTGCTTCATTCTCTTTTGTGTTTTTTCATTTAAAACAAATTACCGTATATACTCGTGTATAAGCCGAGTTTTTCAGCTCAAAAATTGGGCTGAAAAGTCTCCCCCTCGGCTTATACACGGGTCAATACGGTGGTCGGGGCTGGGGAGGCTGGAGGAGGCGGGGGGGAGGCTGCTGTATGAGCGGGCCTGTCACGTGGGGCCGCTCATTATATATGCACTGCTTCCCCCTGTCAATCAGCGGCAGGGGGAAGCAGTGCATATCTGGCCCCCAAATGCTGGCACTTGCCCCCCCTCTGTGTAAGGGCCCCCCCCCGCTGCTTATCTTACCATCCCAGTCTTCTGCACAGCGCCGGTCCTCGGTGCTCCGTTCTCAATGCTCCCGTCCGGCTACATCCGGGATCCCCGGCCGTCGCAGGCATATGACGTCATCGTGCGACGGCCGGGGATCCCGGATGCAGCGAGGACGGGAGCATGGAGGACGGAGCAAAGAAGACCGGCGCTGAGCAGAAGACCAGGGATGGAAAGTTAAGCAGCAGGGGGGGCGAGTGCCAGCATTTGGGGACTGCTATATTACCCCTGGGGGCTGCTGTATTACCCCTGGGGGGTGCTGTATACCCCTGGGGGCTGCTGTATAACCCCTGGGGGCTGCTGTATAACCCCTGGGGGCTGCTGTATACCCCTGGGGGCTGCTGTATTACCCCTGGGGGCTGCTGTATTACCCCTGGGGGGTGCTGTATACCCCTGGGGGCTGCTGTATAACCCCTGGGGGCTGCTATATAACCCCTGGGGGCTGCTATATAACCCCTAGGGGCTGCTGTATACCCCCAGGGCTGCTGTATATACTGCTGGGGCCTGTATACCACTGGGGCTGCTGTATATACTGCTGGGGCCTATATACCACTGGGGCTGCTGTATATACTGGTGGGGTCTGTATATACCACTGGGGCTGCTGTATATACTGGTGGGGTCTGTATATACCACTGGGGCTGCTGTATATACTGGTGGGGTCTGTATATACCACTGGGTCTGCTGTATATACTGGTGGGGTCTGTATATACCACTGGGGAGGCTGCTGTATACCACTGGGGCTGCTGTATATACTGCTGGGGCCTGTATATGCCACTGGGAGGCTGCTGTATACTACCTCCGGAGGGGCCTGTATACCACACTGCTAGGGGCTGTATACCTGTGCTGGGGTCCACCCTCAGCTTATACATGAGTCAATAGGTTTTCCCAGGTTTTGGGGGCAAAAGTAGGGGGGTCGGCTTATACACGGGTCGGCTTATACACGAGTATATACGGTAAATGAAGATAATAATAGCAAAGAATTTGTGATCGCAATCATTTACAGGAAGAAACTGAGTATTATCTGACAGAATTGCAGGGGTGTCAATACTTTTGGCCACAACTGTAGGCGACCAAACGACCGCAAATATCGTTTGCTTGTCGCGGAGTCGTTGCTGCGTCGTTAAAGATATCTGTACGTGTGACTCCTCACTAGCGAGCAATGAACGACGTTCAAGCGATCCAGGCCAAGTTGGATCATTGATCGGATTGCTGGGACATTGAAGTGTGTAACAGGCCCTTTAGCAGCGATCATCCCCCACTGGGAGATCGCTGATCTTTATTGAATGGCCTGGACCCTTTTTCGATCGGCGATCTCCTGCTGGCCAGGCTGCATCGCTGTGTGTGACAGGCAGACTTACCTGCGATCCAGAGTCTGCGCCCAAGACCTTGAACGATCCCAACAACCGTGGATTGTCGGCGCACTGCTAGGTGATCGCTAGTGAGATCTGCCTGTCTGGCATCTCACCAGCGACCACGTAGCGACGCACCAGCGATCCCGGCCAGGTCGGATCATTGTCGGGATCGCTGGTGCTTCGCTACATGTCAACAAGCCTTAAGTTGTCCCCTATTCTATGGATCTTAGACAACTTTTTATCTTGGAACTAACAATTTCACTAAAACACCGGTGTGTAACACACTTGTTGCCACTAGAGGGAAGTAAAGTTCTGCATTACTGATATTAGAGTGGGATCACATCTATACGGTATAATATGAACACATTGAGTATTCTGTCACAATTATATATTATGGGCACTTTATATATGTCATACCGTAATTCGTGCACTTATATTTTGGTGTTGTTAAAACTATAACCCACCCTGGAAATAATTGTTTGTAATATTAAATCAGCGAAATGAGGTGGTTGAAAGGATAAACAAATGTTCAACAATATCCCTATAAGCTGTGAATATCTAATTTCTTTAACAGTGGGCACACTTGGTCACCCATGGCTGTCGGGTGATCACGGGTGCCTGATATTTAAAGTGAACCTGTCACCCCCTTTGGGCATTCTATACTGTGCCCACCAGCTGTAACATGATGTAATTGGGGTTCCTGTAAGCTCTCTATGTGCCCAGACATCCCCATGCATACCCTAGAAATACACTTTTATTCTCTACCGCGCTGTATGGTAATGACGCGTGAAAAGGTCTAGGGCAGGGGTCTCAAACACGCGGCCCGAGGGCCGCATGCGGCCCCTGGGGCTTCACTATGCGGCCCGCAGCTCCTTGGACAACTTAATGATGCATTGCCCCAGTGCAGGGGCCGCTGCAGTCCCTGCTGTGTGATGACTTCCGTCCGGAGCACTAACAAGCTCTGCCACTCAGCAAGATCAATGCAAGCTGCCAGCCAATGAGATGTCTGCAGCTGATGGTAGAATATGACGTCACCTGCTGGCCTCTGGCTGGCAGATTGCATTGATGTTGCTGAGCAACAGAGCTGGTCTGAGTGGCGGCTGGAGGAAGTCATAGCACAGCGGAGGCCTGAAGTCAGCATAGCGAGAGCCGAGGCAGCCCCCTGCACTGGAGCGATGCATCATTAAAGTGAGAAAAGTGTGAGTGTGTGAGAGGGTGTGTGTGAGGATGAGCGTGTGAGTATGTGAGTGAAGATATGTGTATAAGAAAATGTGTGTGAGGTGTGTGTGAGTTTCAGTGTGTGTATGAGAGTGTGTGAGTGTGTGTATGAGGATGTATCATAGTGTGTGTGTGCGAGAGAGAGTATGTGTGTGTGTGGGAGTGTGTGTGAGTGTGAATGAGTGTGTATGTGAGTCTGTAAAAAGAAGGTAAAACAGGATGGGGGCAGCACTATAAAAGTAGATCAGGGTGGGAACATACCTAATTAAGGGGATAAGGATGTGGGACATCAGTACAAAAGAGGACCAGGATGTGGGACCTCACTACAAAAGGGGTCCAGGATTGGGGACATCACTACTAAAGAGAATTGGGATGTTGGACATCTCTACTAAGGGGGATCGGGATGGTTGACATCACTACTAAAGGGCATCTGGATGAGGGACATTACTAGAAAAGGTGATCAGGATGCGGGATATCACTAGAAAAGGGGATCAGGATGGTGGACATCACTACAAAAGGGAACCAGGAAGAGGGACATCGCTACTAAAGGGGATCGGGATGGGGACATCACTAGAAAAGGAGATCAGGAAGGGGACATTACTACAAAAGAGGATCAAGATGGGGACATCACTACAACAGGAGATCAGTATGGTGACATCACTAGAAAAGGGGACCAGAATGGATGGAGGACATCACTAGAAAAGGGGATCAGGATGGGGAACATCACTAGAAAAGGGGATCAGGATGGGGGACATCCCTAGAAAAAGGGATCAGGATGGGGGACATCCCTAGAAAAGGGGATCAGGATGGGGGACATCACTAGAAAAGGGGATCAGGATGGGGGACATCAGTAGAAAAGGGGATCAGGATGGGGGACATCAGTAGAAAAGGGGATCAGGATGGCGGACATCAGTAGAAAAGGGGATCAGGATGGCGGACATCAGAAAAAAAGGGGATCAGGATGGGGGGTCATCACTAGGCAAAGGCATCAGGATGGGGGACATCACTAGAAAAAGGTATCAGGATGGGGAATATCAGAAGAAAAGGGGATCAGGATGAGGGTCATCACTAGAAAAGGGATCAGGATGGGAGACATCACTAGAAAAAGGGATCAGGATGGGGTACATCACTAGAAAAAGGGATCAGGATAGGGAACATCATTAGAAAAGGGGATCAGGATGGGGGACATTAGTAGAAAAGGACATTACTACAGAATGGGGACATTACTACAAGAAGGGGATCAGGATTTGTACTTTACTACATTGAGCAAAAATGTCTGGTATTACTAAAAATATCACTTAGTGCTACAAGGGTTGCGGCCCCCCGCTATAAATGTTTTTCTATGTGCGGCCCACCAACCCAGCCGAGTTTGAGACCCCTGGTCTAGGGGGTCTGCTCTATGTGGTCCTCGTTGCCCCCCTACCTGGTATACCCACTCCGCTCTTTTGAAACTGCTGCCCCTCCTGTGTATTATTATCATTATTTATTTATATAGCGCCATTAGGTTCCATGGCGCTTTACATGAGGATGAGGGAGACAAGAACAAGTACACTAAATCTAGGCGATCAGGACGTACAGGTACAGGAGGGGCAGGATGTGTATGGATGTTGATTGACAGGCACCGTGCTCCATTGAAGACGCACAGTGTCTAAAGTCTCACGAGATTCTTCTGCACAGGCGCAAGACTTCACAAATCTCGCGAGACTTCGGGCACTGCATCATTAATGGAGCACAGTTATCCGCACACTGTGAGAGTAGTGCCTGTCAATCAACATCAATATACAGAAGGGGCAGCAGTTTCAAAAGAGCGGGGCGTGTATTCGGCGAGCAGAGAGCAGACCCCCCCGGACCTTTTCAGGAGTCATTACCATACAGAGCGGGAGAGAATAAAAGTGTATTTCTGAGGTATTCCGGGGGACGTCTGGGCTCATAGATGGGTTACAGGAACCCCAATTACATCATGTTACATCATGTTACAGCTGTGGGCAAGGTTTAGAACACCCAAAGGGGGTGACAGCTTCCCTTTAAGAAATGTAATATGTACTGTTCCCCCCACCCATCATCTCGTTCACCTCATCTGGCTTCTTCAGAAAATGTGATCACCGGCAGGCGCTCCCACAGCCTACTCCCACCTCCTGTGACCCACTCCACTGCCGCTGCCAGGTACTGTTCACCTGGACTGGATGATCGCATGTGTCCAAATTTAATATGTGCTTCTCCCCCTGCCTATCAACCCGCCCACCTCTCAGCACTGGCATAGTAAATTTTCTTAAATAGCGGGCATATGTGATCACCGGCAGCCACTATTGCAGTCTGCTCCGTACTGCTGTGACCCGCTTCTTCCTATGGTGACCCGCTCCATTGCTGAAGCACACTACAGACACAGCCAGGTACTGCACATCCAGACTATAAGATGCACCCCCAATTTCCCCCAACATTTTGGGGGAAAAAATGCGTCTTATAGTCCGAAAAATAAGGTAATGTTTGGAACAGATGCATGTATAATTGTTTGAAGTAATAAAATTCAAAAATATTTATCCTATATGTTAAAGGGAATCTGTCAGCAGGTTTTAGCTAACTCATCTGAGAGCAACATGATGTAGGCAAAGTGAGCATGAATCCATCAATTTATCACTTAGATTGCTGGGTATAGCTGTTCTGACACAATAAGAACTGTTAAATTTAGCAATGTAGCAGAGGTCAGAGAGTTGCCCCTACCTACACCAGGCTCTCTATGTACAATGCCTATAAACAGTGAGCTACTAATCACAGCAGGTAGGGTGCCACACTAGCTGACCTCTAGCTGACCTATAATGGTAATGAGTATTTCCTGAAGCTAAAACAAACATTGCAGGTAAAAAACAGCACACAGTGTGGTAAGAGATGAATCACTGAAATTTGTCTGTTAACACGTACAGCATGCTGTCTTTAGATTACATAGCAAAAGCTTGCTGACAGACATTAAGCACAGACACGGAAATAAATTGAAGAATTTTTTATTTCTTCTATTCTCAAACTAATGTAATAAAGAGAGGTCAAAACAATATATGTACTCCAAAATCATATCAATAAAAACATCAATGGAAAAATAAAAAAATGTATGGCTCTCAAAAAATGGCCATTTTTCTTTGCAAAATCAAATTCAGATTTTTTAGGTACATGCATTAAAAATATCAAAATAAATTGAAAGGTTACAGACAGTCAACACTACAACTCACCCCCCCCCCCCCAAAATAAACAAGCCCTTATACGGCTTGAAAAATAATTAGAAATCGCTCGGTCCTGAAAGGGTTAAAGCAAATTGAAGTAAATAATTCTGCCACTGAATTAAATTTATAAAGAGCCAAAACTGGGAAGTCTAAATGCAAAATGAAAAGCAGCACATTTCTTCAATTCTCCTTCACATCACTTTTAGAAATGATGACAGAAACTAGATAGCAAAGAGAAAAACTACATTAACAATGTCATTCTGTTCTTAGCTGAGTCTGGGAATAAAATGGAAGATAAAGAAAGACATTGGTATTGCTGATGTAGCAAAGTCGGCGCACTTGACCCGTCTCGTGCTGTTGACCTCTGCCTGTGACCAGAGGCGCAATGTGATGGGTCCTGATGTGAAAGCTTCAACAGGGCCCCAATTAATGCAAATCTTTAATAGCATTAGTCTTTTTTTTATAGGCCAAAGGGACTTTTGGGGCCCCCTAGGCTCCAGGGACCTGGTATGATTGCACCCCCTGCACCTGTTGTAGTTACACCCCTGCCTGTGACCATGCTATTGTGGCGCCCCACTACGTAGGTGCCACAAAAGGGGTACTGCACCCAGAAAAGCGGTGTAGTATTCCACTGCAATTGGGACAATGGTCACAAGATGGAGCCCTAGAGCTGCACTCACACACTAGGGATAGTGGTGGGAGGAACCCAGGGAGGGTCTTAGCGACCTCTAGAGGGAACCGGAGAGCTCAGGCAGTCAGTCAGCGAGTAGTTAGTCAGTGAGTCGGAGAGTGAGAGGAGGAGGTGGAAGGAGCAGGCAGACAGCCTGCAGGAAACCAAGAGGGCCATCTCGGCTGAGGGGCCCTGAGAAGGAATAGATCCCAAACAAGAGAAAGGAAAGCAAGGAAGCTCAGAGTTGCAGAGTTAACTTGAGTGGGGAAGTGAGTAACGGATAGAGTTTGCCCCATAGGAAGAAACTCAGGTACCGGAGCCCGCACCTGTGAGTACTCCAAGTCTCACAGAAAATCCGCTAAACAGGGATATTACAAATACGACCCTGACTCCCAAAGATCCCACAAGAGGGAAGCCAGAAGCACAGTAGGCAGCTGTGGCATTCACTAGAAGGTTAACCCGACGGGTACAAAAGGGAGAGGAGACAGAACAAGTAACAGCAGGAGGCCAGATCATCTATAATGGGCCCATCAGACGGGGAGATATCGCCGGCGATGTTGCGGAGATCTCATGAACGCACACATCGCTGCAGCGTCGCTCGTGAGAGTCACACGTAGCAATCTTACCGTCAACCCAGGTCGAACAGGCGATTCAGGAATCACCTGAATCAACCTTGAAGCGATGTTGGCTTTTCAGATCGCCGTGTCACACAGCACCACCTCACCGTCAATGTGGCATACAGAATGGATCGCCTGAACACAGACATCGCCTGTGCCATTGCTATCGCCGCGTCACACGGCAGTAGCCATACAGATCGCTCAAGCTACATCGCCTGATTTCCCGACACTGTTGGGAAATCTCTGAACTCAGACACAGAGATTAATCGCCGTTCAGTTGCCTCGTTACACGCGGCGACGCACAGGCGATGTCGCTTCAACATCGCCTGAACAGAGATCTCGGCGACATCGCCGGCAATATCTCCCCGTGTGACGGGCCCCATTAGAGATTAGGCTTCACACTGGGAACAGAATAGAAGGAACAGAAAGGAACATAAAGGAGGGTTCCATCTCAAGCCAGAAATCCCAATTGCAGCCTGCAGCATTCGCCATTTACCACCTAATGAACTGTTGAACTGTAAGCTGAAAGAACTGTTCAAGTAAAGTTATCCGGTGAAGTGAAGCTTTGACTCTGCTGCATCCTTTCAATTACAAACTGTTTGCTTTTACAGCCTTGCTGCCCCGGTGGTCCAGTCCCGCCTGCGGGGACTATTTCATCCAAGCCACAATACCACCGACCACCGGAGGACTGTGGCGGCGCTGGTGAACATCACCAGACTCAGCAGGTGGCGTCATGAAGACAAATTGTAAATAGAATTTTAACCAAATATACTTTTCAGTTGACCCCCAGGGCCACGGCCTCGGGACGGCCACCCGTGACTTCCCAGACCGAGGAGAGCCCGAGAGCCGAGTACCCCACAGCCCTGGGTGAGAGCACGTCACTATAAGCTGGATTCTGATGGAACAGCTGGTGATTTCCTCATTGATTTATTACTTTTATATAATACTAGCTGTAGAGCCTGGCATTGCCCGGGCATAGTAACTAACTGTTTTTAGTTATAAGATGAGTACATGTCTGTGTGTCTGTATGTACAGTATGTCCACTATACACATCAAACCTGCCCCCCTACACCAACCCCCCTACATGCCCCACCCACCCCCACTCCACCCAAATCCACACTTCACCTCCCCGTCCCACCACAAAAGTTCCCCTACCCTCAAACCAGCCCCCACAGCCTCCCCAAACCTGCACCCCCCCCAAAATGCAGCCCCCTCACCATCCTTAACCTGCACCCCTCCAAACACGCCCCCCCAAAAACCCTGCCCCCAAACCCGCACTCCCCCTGGTCAAAAATGACAAACCCGCAGCCCCGCTCCCAAAAATGCCACCCAAACCTGCCCCCTCCCAAAAACAACACCCTCCCAAACCAGCACCACTCCACCCCCATTAACCTGCACCCCCATCCCCCCAAAAAAATCCCTCGCTGCAGCCATACACCCCAAACCTGCAACCCCATATTTGCACCCCCACAGATGTTGAGTCAAATGGGATGTGTGCAAAATTTTGTGATTATAGGTGTGACAATGCAAATTCCTTTAGTGGACATACACACATACATTGTGAAGCGCGGGGCCATAAAGATAGTGGAGCTATGAAAGGGTGGGGCTTTGCAGAGTGGGTGTAGCCATGTGGAGTGGGCATGGCCACATACACATACGCTCAGCTTTATATATTAGACAAATAAATCAGCATCACACAATATAAAGTAAATTCAGTGAAATAGCTGGATTTGTGTTGCAGGGATATATGTTGTTGGGAGCAGGTTACAGATAAATGTAATTGGTGGACGTGTTAGGGTCGGTTCGCACTATGCGTATTTAGCCGCATATTTGGTGCAGATCCGCACTAAGTTTGCAGCAGCGTGTTTCTCAACCAAGTCTATGGGATTTATAAAGTCCTGTCCACATGGTGCGTTTTTTCTGCAGCGAATCTGCTGCGTATTTTATTGTTGGAAAATCTGCATCATGTCAATTCTTGCTGTGGATTTTACAGCGTTTTTCACCCATAGACCTTCATGTTAACTCAAAATACACAGCAGTGTTCATACTCTTCGTATAGTGTGGCTTCTTTTGTGTCTATCTTGCATTACAATCCGCAGGTAGTGATAGTGTTGAGGGGGGAAGCAGGATTTCACTTTTTGTTTCTTTTTTTTGGCCAAAGGATCCAATTTGCATTTGTATTAAAATAATTTTCTCAGGAAAATGTCCCTTATCATTATATAATAGAAAAAACATAGGCATCACTCCAAAATTGCAGGTCACTTACAGACCTTTATTGGTCTCAGAGCAGGCAACGTTTCAATCTTTACAAGATCTTTATCAAGCTTATCACTATATAGCTAGCTTAATATGCATCTTGGGGGTGGTAGATTCTTATAGGTTGTGGTCTTACCATTTTTTGGAATGTAGGAATATGGAGGGGTGCAATACGGTATGTGGGCTGGTGGGGTCTCGGAGGGGGGTAATTAGAACTTCTGCTATGGGGCCCCTTGATTTCTATGTATGCCCCTGGTGCAGGATGTCCCTCTGCTCAGGACTGATTGGCCATAACTTACACAGACTGATGGCCATACACACCCACATCCAATGCCCCCTCAGTACATACAGGCATCCAGCTATGTTTCGAGCGGCAGTTGGTTTGTGGAGCTCGACCCCCTTCCCGCTCCCACATCCCTCACTCAATCCAATTGAAGACCAATGCTATTAGCTCCAAACAGCCCAGTGTGCATGTTTTGTGATTGGCTAAGTGTTTCGGGACATTTTTTCTACCGGTCCATAGGCGTGATTAAAGTCTCAATCACTGTCATGCTTATTGATTTGCTCTTTTTATTTATAGCCTAAGACTCAGCACTTATCATATGATCTCTTTACTTTGACCTTCTACCTTTGTTCTTGACAGGTTCACACACTGTGGACTTTTATATGTCTCTGTTAATACTCATCCCATTCAATACTAATCAGCCTCATACCTCCATCGCTCTACCAGTGGGTCCATATGGTTTTCCCTACACGTTGAACCTTTCAAGCACCACTCTATGGATATTCCTAGATCACGATTTATTCTTGGGACTCTACCTTGTACTTTGTAATCGGTTTTCAACCTTTGACCACACGGTAATTCTAGAATTACTACTGTGACATAACCTTACACTTCTGTCATCACATTGCGTATATTGAGTTCTGCAATTCGGTGATTATAGCAACCTTAATGGGATATACACTAACCGCCTGCTATATCGTCGTAGAGATTTCGCAATGCCTGCACTATCTCCGATCTTATTTACTTCTCTAATTTTGCTGTCTCTTATAGGGTCATTGTACCTTCTACTCACACAAATCCTCTGAGACCTCGTCCCCAGTATTTACACGGTAAATTCCTGAATAAAATACCATTTTGCACATTGAATAGAGTCAGTCCACCTTGCCCACCCCACGCTCCTTTCCCCCCATTGAACCCGTTAGATCACCTCACTCTACCCTCCCAGCCCCATGCTTCACATCCATGTCACACAACACACGCACGTGCCTCCACCGCCATCAGGACCGATTACTTTTATAGATATTCTGCACAAAAACACTGACACCCATACAATTCATTGTCTTTTCTTTAAAATTTAATACCTGTGTCATTATGTTTTGACAATCTTTGTATAATAGAACCTTGGGAAAGGCCGAGGACGGCCGAAACGGACCAGTGTAATACTACTGTGTAGCAATAAAGAGGACACTTTTTTTCACCTGCAGACTTGTAGTTACAATTTTTTCTGATTTGGTGTGCCCAGATACCCTTCTAGACTGTACTTTTTGCTGGAGCACCCAGCTATAAGTCACGTGAGCCTGTTTGGCTCCCCTGCGACCAGGGTGGCCACATAGGGAACTGCAGCCAGGCAGAAGGTAGACAGTTTATGCACCAAACACCCTCACAGCACACATACCCATAGGAGCACAGCACCCAACCCGGAGCCCGAGACTCTAGGCGGGAAAGGGGTGGTGGGTTTAGAGGAAAGTGGGTGGGACGGAATGAAGATCAGGTGACAGATAGTACAAAAAGAGGAAAAGAGGAGGAAGGAGTTAGTAGGCTGGAGTAGGCTGAGAAGTAAAGACCAAGCAGGCAGAGTGAGCCGAGAAGCCAAGACCAGAAAGACAGTGACACATCCCAGTGGGATTGGGCTCCCTGGAGATGCAGAATCCACAGAGACACCGTTCCATGGAGAGAAAGCTCGTCCATAGCCGGCATCCCAAGGGAGTGTGAGGAAAAAGACCAGACCGGTATCACCGGGTCCGAGGAACACCGTAGTATCGACCAACTACAGGCGGGAGAGATTCCCTGATTACATCTGGAAGTCACACGGGAGGGAAGGAGCCAGTGATCCCTTGTAAGACAGGGACATCTGAGCTAGGCTAACACTAGAGTGTCGGCTCTGAGGGGGACTGAAGTTGCACATCGGCTCCCCAGACAAACCGGCGGGTAACACAGATTCCAGATCCGTGTTCCCACTACTGGGTTGGAGGCTCAGCAGCATCCATGAGGACCCGGCTTACCGCCCATACACATAGGGGTAAGCTACACACAAGGGGCCGAGCTGCTGCCATACAATCCACTAGGAAGAACAGAGAAAGTGAGAACAAGCCTGAAAGGATGTAGAAAGAATGAGGGGTCTCAGAATGACAGCCTGGCTGCAGAGGGTTCAAATGTCCGGAGTTAATGGAGTTGTGAATTGAACAGTACCGTGAACTGTGTTGTAAACTGCTTGAACTGAAGAACTTGAAAGTAAACCCGGTGAACCCTGCTCCAGTTTCCTGTGTCTGATTCCAGGTATTCTGAACTGTGTATTACACCTTTTACCCTGCCAGGAGCCGCCCGACCTGCGGCGGGCTCATCCATCTAGCTGCAGCCCATCCATCCCTCCATCCTCCTGGCAGAGCTGCGCTGCAGCGGTGGTCCCCTTACTGGCCACAACCCGTTGGTGGCGTCACGACAACAATATCCCTGAAAATACCCCTTTTACTTGTGAGAACCCAGGACACGGTCCGGACCAAGACCGCGGTGATATCCCCAGCAGTACCCCGGTCCGGTACCGAGTACCCTGTCCCAGCGGGCTCCACAACTGTCTCTACTCTTTATACATTCGGACCAAAAAGGCATGGTCTGTTGGGGGAACGTAACATGTTGGGGGAACGCGCCATTTTACCACCTTAGTTTGAAACCTGATGCGCCCCCGGGCTGTTTGTTACTCGGGACAGCGCCCACTGGTCTCCTGCTGGCGGGGAAGTCACGGCGGTCGAGGCCCAGTCTTGTGGCCCTGGGGGTCGGGTTGGAAGGAGGTTTCTGGCCTAGTGATTTAGGGATGGTTGTCCTGACGCCACCCGTGGTATGCGACTATGAGTGGCTGCAGCTGCGGTGCAGGTCCTCTGGGGATGATGGGATGGCAACGGTGATGGTTTCGCTCTCCACGGGTGGAGTGGATCCCCAGGGCAACTGGGAAAGTATGGTGGTAGTAGGCCGTTGGGGGTGCAAGACTGAGGGCACGGAATGACCGTCAGACACAAGGGTTAAAGTCTCCGTTACCTTTACTGGTAGAAGTAACAGGTTCGTCCGGGGTACCATCCACAAGAGATGTTGGGAGTCTGGGTGGCCTGGAAGCAAGTTGGGGTTCTCCTCACCCAGTAAGCTCTGAGGCTTCCCTGTTGGGCACCTTTTGGCGGGTCCTGGCTGCCTGCAGCTAAGGTGCGGCCCTCTCTTTTCTGCATATGGTCTCTTACCCGTGTGACAGGCAGTTTGAGCCCCATCTGGGTTATACTCCTGTGGCTGCTCTCCCTAGGCTCTCTAGTGCTGTTGTGCCTCCTGGGCTTCGTTGTGGATGAGAGACTTGGAATCTTCCGCCCTCCGTTTTTGGTTGCTGGGCCTAGAGTCCCTCACAACCTCAGACTCCGGTGTCCGCTCCTGGCGCTCTGCACTGGGGTGAACCTGGTGACCGGATCCACTCCCCAGACCTGCTTCTCCACTTCCTCAGACCCTCTTCTATGGGTCCCTCAGGCTGGCTAGTCTCCATCCCGGGATGAGCCTTACGCTGTTCCAGTCCACGGGACCACTTCACAGTCCTCCTAGATACTGAACTGCCTAACCCCACCCCCAGGCCAGAATTTATAGGAGGAGACCTCCCCTTGGATTCGGGTTTCAGAGCTCCCCCTTCTGGTCTGGAGTCAGGAAGGTGTTGTGTGTGGTGGGCTTACCTGGTGTGGATACCTTCCCTTGCTTCCAAGTGTGGTGCCCTGCTCACGCAGGTAGCCACAAACTTCTCTAATGCACAGCTGGGTTTCCACAGCAGGTACCTACTACATACAACATCTTCCACCCCGGCACAGTATGGGGAGCCCCACTTGCTGCCCTTAGGCAAGATCCCCTATAAATACTGTTGCTGGGGGCGGAGTTAGTTAGAGTGTGCAGATGCTAGGAGAGCTGCGAAGACGTCCTGGTGGTCTGTGCTGCGATTAGGCCCGAACCAGTCACCCGGAGTGGCCCTTCTACGTCCTGTAAGCCTAAGTGGGACTGAAGGCAAGAGGCTTTGAACGAAAAGGGAGTGAGGAACTTGAGGAGTTCGTCCCAGGAGTTCATCCCATCGGAACCAAGGAACCTCTGGAAATCGTAGCCTTGGACCATGTAAAGCTAACTCCAAGTACCGTATATACTCGTGTATAAGCCGAGTTTTTCAGCCCAAAAATTGGGCTGAAAAGTCCCCACCTCGGCTTATACACGGGTCAATACGGTATGTGGTGTGTGGGGGCTGTGTCTGGGTGCTGGGGAGGCTGGAGGAGGCGGGGGAAGGCTGCTGACTGAGCGGCCCGTCACGTGGTGCCGCTCATTAGATATGCACGGCTTCACCTGCCCATCACAGCGGCAGGGGGAGCCGTGCATACAGCCCCCAGTGGTAGTATACAGGCAGCCCCACTCCTGCTGGCACTCGCCCCCCATACTGTGCAGACCCCACACACTGTGCAGAGCCCCCCCGCTGCATTATCTTACCCTCCATCGTCTTCATCACCGCGGGTCCTCCAGTCCTTGCTCGCTCGCTGTGTTCGGGTCTCACGTGACCCGGCGTGATGACGTCATCCCACTGCGACCGCCGGGTCACATGAGACCAGGAACACAGCGCGCGAGGATGGACGCGAGGGCCCACAGTGATGAAGACAGTGGATGGTAAGTTAATGCAGCAGGGGGGCTCTGCACAGTGTGGGGGGCTCTGCACAGTATGGGGGGCGAGTGCCAGCAGGAGGAGGGCTGCATCACATAGTGCACTGCATCCTGCGGCTGGGGGAGCAGTGCACTATCTGATATAGCCCCCTCCTGCCGGCACTCGCCTGCTGTATACTACTGGGGGCCTGCTGTATACTACTGGGGGCTGCTGTATACTACTGGGGGCCTGCTGTATACTACTGCAGGCCTGCTGTATACTACTGGGGGCCTGCTGTATACTACTGGGGGGCTGTTACCATGGCTCTGTATACTACTGGGGGCCTACTGTATACTACTGGGGGCCTGCTGTATACTACTGGGGGCTGCTGTATACTACTGGGGCCTGCTGTATACTACTGGGGGCCTGCTGTATACTACTGGGGGCCTGCTGTATACTACTGGGGGCTGCTGTATACCACTGGGGGCCTGCTGTATACCATACTGCTGGGGCCTGTATATCACTGGGGGGGCCTGTATACCTCACTGCTGGGGGCTGTATACCACTGGGGGGACCTGTATACCTTACTGCTGGGGGCTGTATACCTGTCCTGGTGGCTGTATACCATACTACTGGGGCCTATATACCACTGGGAGGGCCTGTATACCACACTGCTGGAGGCTGTATACCTCACTGCTGGGGGTTGTATACCTGTGTTGGGGTCCACCCTCGGCTTATACGCGAGTCAATAAGTTTTCCCAGTTTTTGGGGGCAAAGGTAGGGGGGTTGGCTTATACACGGATCGGCTTATACATGAGTATATACGGTTGATCCGGCTATACCTACGCTTTGACCATGGTAGACCATTACTCAAGATTCTTAATGGTTGCCCTTGTAAAAGACTTGACAGCTGCTAAAACCTTCCAAAATGTCTTCTGCAGACCATTGGGATATCCAGAACGTATCTTAACAGATCAAGGATTACCCTTTGAAGCAGAGATCTTCCAAGAGTTTTGTCAGATGTATGTGTGCAAAAAGATCTGAACAACCCCGTATCATCCCCAAACCAACAGACTCTGTGAGAAAATGAATCACATCATTATTGACATGTTGAAAATCCTACCGTTAGAAGAGAGAAACCAATGGCCGGAGAAACTACCTGATTTGGTTGACATGTACAACCACATTCCAATAAGTTCTACAAACTGTACACCAGCCTACCTGATGAGAGCCCATACAGGAAAGTTACCCGTAGACTTGCAACTCGGAGTAGTAGATCCTGAAGCAGATCATGCAATTTCAAATTGGAAAACCCATTGCCTAGAACAATACAAGAAGGTTCAAGCAAGTGTCAAAAATAACCTGGAGAAATCCTGTGAAAAACAGGAAAGGGACTATAACAAACATGCTCCAGCAGAACCAATGCCACCCGGAAGTATGATCCTAAAAAGAAGAAGAACTCGCCATAAATTAGATGATCGGTGGGAACGAGAACCCTACGTACTAATAGACTCTGGAAATAACATCGACAAAGTCTGCATCATCAGCAAAGACGGTGGAAGAACCAAACAGACTGTGTCCAGAGATCATATTAAACAGTGTCCCACAGATTGGGAAAATCAAGACCTCTCTAATCAACCCATTCATGAATATGAACAAGTACAGGAACTAAGTCCATATCCAGAACAAAAGAAGAAAGTAATCCCTACCGTCTTAGGAGACTTCCCAGAAGACTGGCCTCAACAAGATGGAGCCATCATTGTGCCAATACTAAACTTCTACCAGCCCACTGAAGAGATACCAAGAAATCAGGAAGAAATACCCGTTGCTAGAGAATCTGAAGATGCTGCAATCGGTACACCTGCTAGCCCTATAGTGAGATTAAGGCAACGCAGAAACTTACCTGACATGCCTACACCAAGCTCAACACTAGACACCTCACCTGAGACAGTAACACCTGTAGTGCGGAAATCACAAAGGAGCACACAAGGTCAACCCCCGTCTAGGTTTGGAGAGTGGGTATAGTAAAGGAATAAGGTAGAGCACACACTGAAAAATATGTAAATAGTAAACTGTACAATAGAAATGTAAATAGTAGTGTACAGAAGGGTGGAGGAACTGGGCTTAGTCCAAAGCACATTAAGTTAGGAACAGAAAGTGCCTGGGGCGGGGAGGTACCAGGTCTCCTAAGCCGAGACACCCATAGGGACCCATGTTTATTGTTAAGAATGTGGACTTTGAAAGGCTTTTCCCCTTTTATTACCTGGAGCGTACAGAAATGGACTGTAAAGACTCTTTGAACTTTTCCCTTTGAACTTTTAAAAAATTTTAACGGACTACAGTTACTGGACTAATGTAGCCACAAACCTTTCAAAAGCCTGCGGTGGATGGACTAGCACTGTATGGACTTACCTGTTTTTTTCAATTTTCAATATTTTTCATTGTCTTTTTGTCAATTTTTCTATTTTAAGACTTTTTAAATATGTTACCTGTTATTGTTGAAAATTGTTATCTCTTTTGTTCAAAACAAAAATGCTCAGTCCAGGAATACTGATGTTACTTAAGGGGGTATGTGGCGCCCTGCTCACGCAGCTAGCCACAGACTTCTCTAATGCACAGCTGGGTTTCCACAGCAGGTACCTACTACATACAAGATCTTCCACCCCAGCACAGTAGGGGGAGCCCCACTTGCTGCCCTTAGGCAAGATCCCCTATAAATACTGCTGCTGGGGGTGGAGTTAATGAGGTGTGCAGACGCTAGGAGAGTTGCAAAGACGTCCTGGTGGTCGGTGCTGCGATTAGGCCCGAACCAGTGACTCGGAGTGGCCCTTCTACGTCCTGTAAGCCTAAGTGGGACTGAAGGCAAGAGGCTTAGAATGAAAAGGGAGAGAGGAACTTGAGGGAGTTCGTCCCAGGAGAAACACCAGATATTGGGGATCCGCACCTGTGGGATACTATAGGACCACAGAACACCCCATTACACTGTGGAGGCTTCGGCTATCCAGTTTCCTATGTGGGTCAAGAGAGGGAGCCAGACACAGCAGGGCAACGCCGCAGTGTTCAGAGAAGGTAACCCGAAGACCACACAGGAGGAGAGACAGACACTGTAGTCAGGAAGAGAGAGGAGGTTAAGTCTGGCTGCAAGCAGGCTGCGCTTCAATCATACAAAGGAACAGAGGAGGCCTTATACCCATTTGCTCTGGGGATCCACTGTGCAACCTGTACACCCATCAGTGCCCTGGACCATTTTTACCTGCTCAACACCAGTAAAAGGTAAAAGAGACTTTGCTATGTGCGTGCATCTTTCTTCTCTGCTTCCAGTGCCCCTCATAGACTGTCCCAACGTTCCCCATACAATCCCAGCTCCACTCCAATCTGCCCCTTCTCATTACGCTGCCCCAGAGGTCCAGTCCTACCTGTGGAGGACTATACCATCCTAGCCGCGATACCATCTACCTCCGGCGGACTGTGGCGGCGCTGGTGCAAATCACCAGAAACTGCAGGTGGCGACACGACAACAAACTTGTATATAATCCCCTGTACATAAACCCCCTTTTAAAAAAGATAGGCCCAGGACATGGGATCAGGCGCGGCCGCCATTCACCGTGACACCGTTAACCCTTTTGCCACCTGATAGCCGAGTACCCCAAAGCCTGGGCGTGACACGAGCATGGCATGGCCCCCTGAGGGAGGCAATGCCATCGTGGCAAGCAGACTCTGGGGTGCCACAAGTGCATTGTTGATGCTCAGACATCAGGTCACTGCATGTGGTGTGCGGACAGTGCTGCATGGTGGACATGTCTCACTAGTTAGTGCCAGGCAACGGCCACATTGGAACTGCCCAGAGTATTGTAGGTGTGTGCCAGAGATAATAGGTTCAATCAGTGCTGCCTCCAGTGTGTATGCTATAAGGATACAGGACTGTGTGCCTGCAGGACCACCGCTCTGCCAGCCATCATTGTGTGTCTGTATGCTTGTGCCATTGCCATTAATGACCCTTGTTCTGGATTCTTCCGTATGGTTCTTGTATGTGCGTCTGATGGCGCTGACATCCTTGAGTTTAGACATAGTTTTTTCTATTTCTTTAAATTAAAATGCCCACTATTGTCTTCCTTTTTACAGTATAGATATAAATCTGTATGAACTTGATTTATTTCTATGGGGGACGCGGTTTTGTAGTTGCCTCAGGCAACTGAGAGGCTAGGTCCACCCCTGAATCCCTGATAGTAACTATATCCGTAAAAAAAATTAAAGGGAACGTCTGAATGCCAGGGTCACTTTCTTTCTATTAAATGTCCTAATTTAAACTATTTTCTAATATGCTTGTATCAAAAATTCCCTATCGTTCCCCAACTACATTATCTAACCACTATTGTATTTTTTTTATTACTTCCTCCCTCATGACACTTTGTTTGAGAATCCCAGTGCATGCTGGGACAGAGAAATGAAGCATCATCAGGGAGTAGAGGCAGCCGTGCCCACGCAAGTGACGTCACTGGTGTGTACCCACTGGGTATTCTGCCAACGTGTACTGACATTTGCACTAATTGTGTGGCGCCCTGCATCCACAGGTACCCACAGGCCTTCCTAGAACACAGATGAAAATCCACAGCAGGTACACCAGTACAACCAACACCTTCCACCCAGCACAGTAGGGGAAGCTCAACTTGCTGCCCTTAGGCAAGATCCCCTATAAATACTGATGCTGGGGAGGAGTCAGTCAGAGTGTGCAGATGCTAGGAGAGCTGCGAATACGTCCTGGTGATTGGTGCCGTGTTAAGCCCGAACCGGTGACCCTGAACAATGTGATACCCCAGGGTTCATGTGCCACAGTAACACCACAAAGGGTTAACTCCCCACACAAGCTACAACACTACACTAGCGCCTCCAGGCCAGAAGGGGGAGCTAAAGCTGCTTCCCTATTTATTCTGGTGTGGAGTGGAAATGGCAGTTAGTTCAGTGCAGGGTAGCACTGAGGAAGAAAGGCCTGGGTGTAAAGGAGCTGCATTAGGCTCAACCCACAGTCCACTGTCCAGTTCCAGGCCGGCCAAGGTCTGAGGAAAGGAGTAGGAGAAGCAGAGGAACACACTTGGGAGACCGAGTTCCCTGAGACTCGCCCCAGAGAAGCGCATAGACCGGATACCGGATCCGATGCTGTGACTGACACAAACAGCACAGTGAACACCGGATTAGTGAAGGTCCCACATTTTCACTGTACCACAGCGAAGCAACACGGCGGGGTCAGGAACACGGGACAAGACTCAAGTTGCCTAGCAGATTGGTACCCATGAGGGGAGAAAGGGCCGACAGCTTAGCTATAGCGGCAGCAGGGCCACACACACAGTGCAGAAACAGGGAGCCAAAGGACCCGGCCAGGGTGGGAGCAACCCGGCCCCTGTACAGACTCCGTGGACAGTACTCCGCTGAATTACCATCTGCTTCAGTAAAAGACTTGACAAAGAAGGTAATATTGTTGCGCCACTCTGTGATTGTCATCGGAAGCAGGTTATTTGGATGGGAACCTCACCTGTGCTTGTTGTGCTGTCTGCACAACAAGAATTAGTGCATTGATGTTTATCTCCCTGTGTCCTCGGTTAATGAGCGGCTGTGCATGATGAAGATTTTGCTGCGTCCTTAATCCCAGCACCTCACATGTGAGTCGTCACGTGGTGGGTCCGTGGACGTGTTCAGGACGTCATCCAAGGTCCTATTGCCCGGAGCTGCTCCATACTTCACTCCGCGTAGCGGAGGAACGAATGTATTTCAAAAGAGTAATAGGTATTTGTGTGAGCGCTGGGGAATCAACCGGCACCAAGGCTATTATGAATAGTTACCTCTCGGCTTTATTTGTACAATAAAAAGGCAGGGTCCTTTAGGCCACAACGCGTTTCTACGCTCTCCAAGCGTTTTCCTCAAGTGGAAAACTACAAAACAGTGAGTTTGTGTAATCCTTGCAAACCCTGTTCTCCCTCACAAACTATTTTCATCACTACTGCCCCAGGGACCAGCTCTGCCCGTGGAGAGCAGGCTACCATCCATCATCCCCGGAGGTTCTGCAGCAGCAGTGGTCACCCTGACCACTTTATCCCCTTTAAATAACCCCCAACCTTTACTTGTGGGCTCGGGACACGGTCCAAGACCGCTATGATAACCCCCCATGATACCCCTGTCCGGTACCGAGTACCCCGTCTCAGTTGGCTACACAACAGCCTCTGAGCAGTCCTGCCAGGCCCAGGAGTGGAGACGGAAGGCAAGGAGAGAAAAGAGGAAGGAAAGTGGGAACCGAGGAGCCAGAATTGGTTCGCCCAAACAACACACCAGACACCGGTGTCCGCGTCTGCAGGAGAGCTACACGCCCAGCAGAGAACCCCGGCAAACCGTGGAGACTCCAGTCACCCGGTCACCTGCTTAATCACCGTTCAGGGAGCCAGACACCGTGGAGAGGGAAACGGCGGTAGTCATCAGAGGTGTCCTGTTGACAGTGCAGGTGAAGAGAGAGAGAGTAGCGGAGGCCAGCCAAGTTCTACACAGGGCAGGGGCTTCAACATGGGGAAAAGAGGACACGGAGGCCTTACACCCACTTGCTGTGGAGATTCAACTGTGTTTCCTGGTCACCCGACAGTGTCCCGGACTTTTACCTGCTATACCACCAGTAAAGGTAAAGAGACATTCAAAAGCGTGTGTGTGCGTTCTTCACCCCCTGTCCCCACTACCCTCAGAGATTATCCCGTTTATCCACAACCTGGCCAAACCTCTACTCCATTCCTCACAATTATCACTGCCCCAGAGGTTTAGCTCTACCTGTAGGGAGCTGCTCCACCCTAGCTGCTGTACCATCACCCTGCAGAGGAACGAAGCAGCGCTGGTGTTATTTCACCAGAATCTGCAGGTGGCGTCACAATAAACTTTCTAAACTTTTATCTTCAATCCAACACCAACTACCCCCTTTTTTAAGTAAGACCCCAGGGCCACGGGTCTGGGCAGGCCACCATTGACATCCATACCGAAGCAGAGGGCCCAGATACCCGAGTCCCCATCCATACCCTGGGCGAGTCAATTGCACTGTCATTTTGCACATTGCATGATGCACAGCCTGCAGGAACTAGCCCAGCAAATGTCGAATTGGCTTGTGGCACAAACTTTAAAAAATGTTTTCTACTTTGCTTTCTGGTGATTGGCATTCATTATGTGTGTCAGTGGATACCTGACGATTGTGCAAACGTCCTGGCAGAGTCAGCACTGATTACATCCCTTTGCGGAAGTGAGCTTAATCAGACAACTCATTTAGTGCAGGTCTTCTGTATGGTAGCTTTAATGTAAAGTATAGTGTTTAAATACATATAACTGACAAACTGAATAAAGACAGACATACATGTGTGTAATTAAACAGAGGAAATGAGTGTTCAACCTGAAGTGTCCCTCAGCATTAAAGGTCAAGTCTATGAGCCAGCAGTCCGTCCTATTTTAGTAACCGCTATGACCGTTGATCCCAGTACTATTCTTGCAATGTACATTTGATACATGTTGGAGAGGGCACCCAGACCCTGGCTGCAGTATGGCAGTGAGATCTTTAATAATCCGTGGTAGCCACAATCAGGGATATATACGCCCTTATAGACAGATCTGTATCATCAGTGCTTCTTCAGCAATACAGTTGGCTATAAGAGGTTTCTTACGAATGAACAGATGAAGGCTTTGGACCTGCTTTGACTGTTTAGCATGTAAAAGGCTATCATCAGAGCATTGACATTTAGCACAGAAAACCTTCTCAGGCTCAGTACTCAGTCAGCAGATTAGGTTCCTTCTCCCTGTATGAGGGGGTGGGAGGCCGAGTCCTTGCAAAGGTCAGAGCCTGCATAGACAGGGTAGGCCCCACAGCTGTCAGGTCACAGGCCAGTCTCCACATGCACCTTGTTCAGCTCACCTACACGTCAGACAGCTGCTCAGAGATGTCCTACTACTCCCACACAGTGCATTGTAAGAATTATAATGTGCATATCATACAGAAGATAAAGGAGAGTAATGATATACATATCATATACAATTAAGGAAATAATTATTTGATCCCTTGCTCATTTTGTACATTTGCCCTCTGACAAAGACATGAACAGTCTATAATTTTAAGGGTAGGGTAATTTTAACAATGAGAGATAGAATATCAAAAATAACATTCAGAAAATCCCATTGTCTAAATTATATAAAGTATTTGATCCCTCTGGCAAACAAGACTTAATACTTGGTGGCAAAACCCTTGCTGGAAAGCACAGCAGTCAGACATTTCTTGTAGCTGATGATGAGGTTTGCGCACATGTCAGGAGGAATTTTGGTCCACTCCTCTTTGCAGATCATCTCTAAATTATTAAGATTTAGTGGCTGTCGCTTGGCAACTCGGAGCTTCAGCTCCCTCTATAAATTTTCTATGGGATTAAGGTCTGCAGACTGGCTAGGCCACTCCATGACCTTAATGTGATTGAGCCACTCCTTTGTTGCCTTGGCTGTATGTTTTGGATCATTGTGCTGGAATAGTGTAATCAGAGGCAGGGCCGGTTCCAGGTTTTCATGGGCTCTGGGTGAGAGTCGAAGTGGGCCTCTTTAACACATACCACGATTCCTGACACACTGACACGGCAACGATATATATGTATAGTACAATGTCAAAGATTTCACTTCTTACATAACATGAGTGATATCTATTGTAAATTCTACAATACCATACAGCAGAGGGGATTTATGCAATTCAACCCCTTATGTGCCAATTCTTGTTACCTACCCCCCAACAGTTTCAGTCAGCATATCTCCCCAGTCTGCCCCCTCATCCATTGCATATATCACACCCCAGTGATCTCAGTCTGTGCCCTCATACTTTACAATTATCACCCCCCAAAGGACCCAGTCTGCCCCCTCATCCTATATATCTAATATACAAAAGCTGAATGAGTGTATGTATGTATGTATGTCTGGGATTGGCATATACACCATCGCAACTACAGCCACAAAATTTTGCAGTCACATGTCTGGACCCTGAGAGTATCATAGGCTATGTTGTGAGGCGAAATTTTAACTCTGCGCGTTCCAATTCACCAAACAATTTTGGCCCTATCTACATAATGGAGAGAAAGTGACAGTTACCAGTTGACAGATGTGAATGAGAGGGGCTTAATGACAGCACCAAAGACTAACAGCACATACCAGCATATAATCACTAAGGTGGGGCCCTGACATGGAATATTCACCACGCACGGGTACATGTATACACACCACATGCAAACAAAGAGTTACAGCTAAGGTTGAGCCCCAACATTGGATACTCACCACGCACCCAAACACAAACACACACACCACAAAGAGACACACACAACACAGAGACACACACCCCACAGACACCCCCCCACAGGGACACACACACATACACACCCTATAGGGACACATGCACTCACCCCACAGGGACACACACCACAGGGACATACACACATACACACCCCACAGGGACACAGAGACACACACACACCCCACAGGAACACACAGACCCCATAGCGATGGACACACACCACAGAGACACCCCTCCCCCCACACGGACACACACCACAGGGACACCCCTCCCCCCCAAAAGAACACACACCACAGGGACCTCCCCACAGGGCCACACGCACACCACTAGGACACACACACACCCCATGGACACACACACCACACAGACAGACACAGATGTGCACAAATCGCCTCACACAACTCGCCTCATACGTGTGCTATCTTTATTTTCCAAAAATAAACATCTTATTAAAATCAGCCAATGTGCAACACGTGCCATATAGGGAAGTAAGGTAGATGTCAATCACATGAGCTGTCTTTTATGTGTATGTGTGAGGAAATATATACTGCCCGGCCAGGGGGAGGGTTTACTGTTGGCTGGAGATTTATTAGGCTGCCTATAGCAACCAATCATAGCTCAGCTTCTATTTTCCTACAAGTCATTTATATATATATACTGGATGGTGGCCCGATTGTAACGCATCGGGTATTCTAGAATATGTATACTGTGTTCCAAATTATTATGCATATTGGTTTTAAGTGTCATTGGGTTTTATTTTAATTTTTTTTCAATGAAACCCATTGATGGTATTGTGTCTCAGGGTTCTTTGGATCATTGAAATCAATCTCAGATATCTGTGATAATTAGTTTGGCAGGTGGTGCATAAACCTACTATTCGGCCACCCGGTCCAGATATACATGAAGACTAATTTTCAAACAGTCTTGTTTACTGACAAGTGCCGAGCAACCCTGGATGGTCCAGATGAATAGAGTAGTGGATGGTTGGTGGATGCCACCATGTCCCAACAAGGCTGCAACGTCAGCAAGGAGGTGGAGGAGTCATGTTTTGGGCTGGAATCATTGGGGAACAGCTGATAGGCCCCTTTAAGGTTCCTGAAGGTGTGAAAATGACCTCTGCAACGTATATAGAGTTTCCGAGAACTTTCTTCCATGGTACAAAAAGCAAAAATGTGCCTTTAGGAGAAAAATCATCTTCATGCATGTCAATGCACCATCTCATGCTACAAAGAATACCTCTGTCATTGGCTGCTATGGGCATAAAAGGAGATAAACTCATGGTGTGGCCACCATCTTCCCCTGACCTTCACTCTATAGAGAACCTTAGGAGTATAATCAAGCAAAAGATCTATGAGGGTGGGAGGCAGTTCACATCGAAGCAGCAGCTCTGGGAGGCTATTCTGACATCATGCAAAGAAATACAAGCAAACTCTCCAGAAACTCCCAATATCAATGGATGGTAGAATTGTGAAGGTGATATCAAAGAAGGGTTCCTATGTTAACATGTAACTTGGCCCACTAGGATGTTTTGGAGTTAAATAGCTTTTTATTTCAGTGAATGTGACCTGTTAATTCTGCAAATTCAACAAGTGAGCATTTTCAGTTCTTTCAAACATATCAAATGTTTACAAACTCTACTGTGTGTAATAATTTGGAACAGTGCTTTTAGAGTTTTTTTAATTTTGAAAATTATACTGTTATCATTGGGAGGTTTCTTCAATAAAATTCCATGTATACTCTAACGGGTGATGACTTTTATTACACTGACTGTCATCTGCACCGACCATTTAGGAAAATCAGAGAAAAAGAACATTTGCATAATAATTTGGAACACAGTGTATGTAGTTTATTTATGAAGATTTAATAATAAAGCAATGCGAAGCTGGGTTTAAATCCCGCACCAATTCGCGGCCGGATTGCACTTGTCGCTAATTGGTCGTGGGCAGCTGGTGCGACCAATTAGCAACGCAGGATTTCCATTAAAGACGAACAGACAGAATTAGACGATTATGTGGCGCCCCTGCGACAAAGGTGGCCACATAGGGAACTGCAGCCAGGTAGGAGGAAAAGACGACAGTTTATGTAATAAACACCCTCACAGACATCCCACACACCACTAGGAGGCAGCACCCAACCCTGAGCCCAGACCTCTAGGCGGGCAAGGGGTGGTGGGTTTAGAGGACAGTGGGTGGGAACGCATGTAGGTCAGGTGACAGAAGGTACAAGTAGAGGAAGAGGAGGAGGAAGGAGTTAGTAGGCCACAGTACGCTGAGAAGCAAAGACCAGAAGTAAGCCAGAGTGAGTCGAGCAGCACAGACAACAAGAACAGAAAGAAAGACACACATGTTCTGGAGGAGTGGGACTGATGGAGACACAGAATCCACAGAGTCACAGAAACCATGGAGAGAAAGCTCATCCATAGCCAGCACCCCAGGGGAGTGTAAGGAAAGATACGGACCAGCAGTACCGGGTGTGAGGGAAACGGCAGCACTGACTAACTAGGAGAGAAGTATTCCCTACTGAAGCTGGAATCACACGGGTCAGAGGGAGCCTGACAGTGCCTTGCGGGAGAGGGCTATTGCAGGCTAGGCACACAGCAGTAGTGTCTGCTCTGACGAGGAGCTGAAGATTTACCCGGGATCCCCAGATTCACCGACGGGGAGCTCCAATTATAAGTTGGAGTTCCCACCCTAAGGACAGAAAGCACAGTAGCAACCACGAGGACCCACAGGGGTCCGAGATGCCGCTATACTGTCCGGAGACACACCAAGAGAGAAACTACAGCCTGGAAAGGACACTAGAAAGAGTGAGGGGTCACAGCCTGACAACCTGGCTGCAGAGGGTTTAGTGAAAACCGGAGTAGAATGCCTGTAACTCATGTTAAGAAGTGAACTGTACTGAGAACTACTGTGAACTGTTTAAAGAGAACTGACAAGTAAACCCGGTGAACCCTGCGGCGGGCTCATCCATCTGGCTGCAGCCCATCCATCCTCCTGGCAGAAGAAGAGCTGCAGCGGTGATCCCATCATTGACCACACACCGTGGGTGGCGTCACGACAAACTGTATCCTTTGTATTTATCCCCTTTTACTTGTGAGAACCCGGGACACGGTCCGGACCAGGACCTCCGTGACATCCCCAGCAGCGACCCGATCCGGTACCGAGTACCCCGTCCCAGTGGGCTCCACAATTATATAGTAGACTAAATGGTGGTCCGATTTTAACGCATTGGGTATTCTAGAATATGTATACAGTTGTGGCCAAAAGTATTGACACCCCTGCAATTCTGTCAGATAATACTCAGTTTCTTCCTGAAAATGATTGCAATCACAAATTCTTTGGTATTTTATCTTCATTTAATCTGTCTTCAATGAAAAAACACAAAAAGAATTGTCCTAAAGCCAAATTGGATCTATTTCCACACCAAGCATAAAAAAAGGGGGTGGACAAAAGTATTGGCAATGTTAGAAAAATCATGTGATGCTTCTCTAATTTGTGTAATTAACAGCATCTGTAGCTTACCTGTGGCACCTAATAGGTGTTGGCAATAACTAAATCACACTTGCAGCCAGTTGACATGTATTAAAGTTGACTCAACCTCTGTTCTGTGTCCTTGTGTGTACCACATTGAGCATGGAGAAAAGAAAGAAGACCAAAGAACTGTCTGAGGACTTGAGAAACCAAATTGTGAGGAAGCATGAGCAATCTCAAGGCTACAAGTCCATCTCCAAAGACCTGAATGTTCCTGTGTCTACCGTGCGCAGTGTCATCAAGAAGTTTAAAGCCCATGGCACTGTGGCTAACCTCCCTAAATGTGGACGGAAAAGAAAAATTGACGAGAGATTTCAACGCAAGATTGTGCGGATGGTGGATAAAGAACATCGACTAACATCCAAATAAGTTCAAGCTGCCCTGCAGTCCAAGGGTACAACAGTGACAAAAGAAGAGGGGGGGGGGACAAGAGGCGCAATAGTGCCCTTATCACTAGACACTAGCTTGTGTTAAGGTGAGAAAAGTGAAACACTCACCTGTTCCAGTTGTGAGACCCACAACTGGTTTGTAGACCTGTTTGGATAAATATCCTGATGGCTGCTGCTGGATTTCCACCGGTCTCACAAACGTGAAGACGAAACCAGAAGCTTAGGGAAGAGAGGTGTACCACAGTCCGCGCTGCCAAGTTCACTCACATCAAAGAAAACGAGTGGACGTCGTCCACTCTTTTCTTTGATGTGAGTGAACTTGGCAGCGCGGACTGTGGTACACCTCTCTTCCCTAAGCTTAAGGGTACAACAGTGTCAACCCGTACTATCTGTCGGCGTCTGAATGAAAAAGGACTGTATGGTAGGAGACCCAGGAAGACCCCACTTCTTACCCCGAGACATAAAAAAGCCAGGCTGGAGTTTGCCAAAACTTACCTGAGAAAGCCTAAAACGTTTTGGAAGAATGTTCTCTGGTCAGATGAGACAAAAGTAGAGCTTTTTGGGCAAAGGCATCAGCATAGAGTTTACAGGAGAAAAAAAGGGGCATTTAAAGAAAAGAACACGGTCCCTACAGTCAAACATGGCGGAGGTTCCCTGATGTTTTGGGGTTGCTTTGCTGCCTCTGGCACTGGACTTCTTGACCGTGTGCATGGCATTATGAAGTCTGAAGACTACCAACAAATTTTGCAGCATAATGTAGGGCCCAGTGTGAGAAAGCTGGGTCTCCCTAAGCAGTGACTGGAAGTAGGCCGACCACTGGCCCTGGCCACTTCCTGCCAGCTGCGGCTCCGGCGAGGACTCCTTCTGAAGGCTGGAGCCGGCGTCAAAGACCCTGGACACTCACTCCGCCCCCAGAGGGTCCCAGGAGGAGGCTCCAAAGTTACATCCTCCTACCCTGCCAGCGCCTGCTGTCACCACTCTAGTGCTTGTATCACTGCTTCCACACTGGAGGGATGGAGGGATCAAGCACCAGTGGGACAGCACAGGCAGCCTGGATATGTGTGCACTGCCTGTGCTCCCATGATCCAGGAAGAGGGAGTACCATCTCCTTTATACTCCTCCATACTCTTGCCCACTTTTTCCCCTCACCAATCTGAATGCCTGCAGGTCTCCTCCAGGGACCTGCATATGACCCCCATTTCTCCAGCATCATTAACCCTTTCCACTTCCCGCTCCTATGTTTTGTCATGCTGCCTGTCTGCCTTATGGGCTCCATGGCATTTCTTAAACAAGGTTGCAAAAAGCTGATGGGGCTAGAGTCTACTATACACTTGCATGTTATGGGACTGCACAGCAACCAGTCCGTGAACCTCCTGTAAGCGACAGCCCCCAGGCCTTCCCAGTGCTGAATTTAACCCCACCGTCCCCAGTGATGGCATATGCCCCCAAGCCTCCCCAGTGAAGGTATATGCACCAAGCCTCCCCAGTAATGGCTATACCCCAGGCCTCCCCAGTGCTGTATATAGCCCCAGCCTTCCTCAGTGCTGAATATTCCCCCATCCTCCCCAGTGATGGTATATGCCCCCAGCCCTCCTCAGTAATATATCTGTATGATGACCTCCACAGTATCCCGCACAAAGTATGAAAGCTCTCAAAGTTTATGATGGCCCCACAGTAGACCCCACACTTTATGAGGGCTTCTTTAGTCACCCTGACTCCTCAGTATGAGGGCTCTGTTAGTAGCTCCCACTTTGTATGATAGTGCCTTTAGTAGCTCCCGTGTGTATCAAAGCCCCTTTAGTAGTCCCTACTCTGTATAAGGGCCATCTTGGTACTTGGTACTCTGTATGATGGCCCTCACACAATATTCAAAAAATAAACATCATGTACTCACCTAACCTTGGCTAGTCTACTGGCAGACAGTGGCAAGGTATTGGAAGACCAATGTGGTGATATCAATATGCTGGGGCACTCATAGGATTTAGGAGTATCAGTGTCCAGGGCCTGCTATTCTGCAGACCGCAGGCCTAAAGCAACCTGCGACCTACATAACAGAGAGTAGTAGTGCAGGGAGACTTTGTTTTCCTGCTATACTGCAGAGATTTAATGGTATACACATGCTGTGAAGGTTGTTGCTTTGGGTGGGCCTCTCTAAGTTAGGGGCCTGAGGCAACTGCCCCCTATGCCCCTCCAGTAGCTGCGCCACTGAATTTAGTTCTATATACTGCATAATGCAATACCACAGTATATTAAAAATAATGATCTCCGAGCTGTCAGGGTAAAATATTGGTACCCTGCAATTCCATTGCTCAACCATTCACATGCTGCTATCAGCTGAGCTGTATAAAACAGGCAGCAACTGTCAGTTCCTGAATATACGTCACACACTTGTGCCTGATGAATGGTGTAAAATATACGCCATCATGTGGATATGGGGTAAGTTGGCAGAAATGTCCCTTTGTTACTTAAAGAGAACATTCAGGTCCTCTGTGCACTTAAAACCACCAGCAATTCTGTGCATACACCTGTAATCCCTGCCTAACAGTCCCTTTATATAGTTGCACACAAGCAGGATTTTAGAGAAAGTATTTCTAAATTCTGTTTATGATGTGCACAATAGGGCTTTGACTAGTCGAGGGAGCGTTAGTTTCCTGACTAGTCAACCCATTTAACATGTTATCACGTCCCTGTGGGCATTATAACCTGCTTTAGAACAGCTGGTGTATGTGGTAGCGACTATAGAAAGCCACGCGTGCGTACCACTCAGCATTCAGCTACTCTGAAGCCAGGTGTATGCGTCCTAGCTTCAGAGAGACAAAGTGCACATGACCGGAAGTGTGGACAACGTCCGATCATGAGGTCCGATCATGAGCAGTGAGCCTCTCTGAAGCTGGAGTGCTTACACCCGGTGTCAGAGAAGTTCAATGCTAAGTGGTACAAAGCTGCACACATGCGTGGCTTGGTATAGCTTTGCAGATAACCCTGGCTGTTGTAAAACTTTTTTTAGGAGATTAATTCCTTTTTACTTTTGCTGTAAAGTTCAGAAGACCAGAATATGTGCCTGAACGTATGATAAGGACCCTACAAAATTAGGTAACTGGTGGGGATTTTTGTACAAGAACTTTAACCTAAGGTCTACTGGGCAAAGATGAGAATTTAAGCCATAAATCTAGACCTAATCAGCAGTGTACAAATGATTAGTAATAATAAGAGCCAAGGTCTTGTGTACTGCAGCTATCTGGAAATGTGAGCTCGCTATCTGAAATGTGTGCACACAGGTCATCAGTCTGACAGTATCCCACAGCCATACTCAGAGATCTCATAGCTGTGAGCGTGGATCCATGGTAAAAAAATAGAGGAAATATGTGGAATCCAACTGCGCTGCTGTACAATCGGCCATATACCAAGAAAATCGGTCAATGCAAGTGGCTTTATTCAACACGTTTCAAGGTGTATTACTCACCCCTTCATCAGGACACCCACCAAAGTATGGAACCATGAGAAGTCCTAAGCTCTTTCATGTAGCCTCCTGCTTCTGATGGGGTTAAATGTAATTTGTTTCTACAATACCCATAATGTTATACTGTTAGTAATTAGGATACAGACAAGATGTAGTCTGGGCAGATTGGCACTGATCTTATATTGATGAACTTTGCTTTACTAAATAATTCAGCATCTAGGGAAAAATGATTATATCGTTCTTCTTAAATGGCATTCTCAGATTGTGAAAGTGTCTGAAAAGACAGAACTAGAATAGAGAATGTCATTTATTAACCCCTTCACATTTTGGCTAATTTTCTGTTTAAGGCCCTGTGCACATGTTGAGTATTTGGTAAGTTTTTAGCTCAGAATTTGCAAATCAAAATCAGGAGTGGAACGATCAGAGGAAAAGTATAATAGAAACACGTCACTCACCACTTCTGTATTTCATTATCCACTCCTGGTTTTGGCTACAAATCCTGAGGTAAAAAACTCACCAAATACTCAATCAAAAGGCCTCGATTTTAGATTCAAGGCCACGGTCACACATTGAGTATTATTTGGTGAGTTTTTTACCTCAGTATTTGTAGCTTAAGCCAGGAGTGGGTGATAAATACAGAAGTGGTGACGTGTTTCTATTAGACTTTCCCTCTGATTGTTCCACTCCTGGTTTTGGCTACAAATCCTGAGGTAAAAAACTCACCAAATACTCAATATGTGAACGTGGCCTTAAACTTTACTCCACCTTGTTTATTCCTTAGCTAGACTTTTTGGTGCTGTCCTTAAAATCATAGAGGTCATACAAAGTACTTGATTTAGTAGTTTTTGATGTAGGATGAATTCAGTTTTGCATTAACGAAATTGAGTAAAGCAGAAGATTTTGTAATGAAAGTTATATTATTAGTCTTCCTTTTATGTTGTTGATTAAAAAGAATCTCAGTCTTGTCATAATTTTGGAAATTATTCATGTGTTAAGTGAGATATTGATTAACATATTTGTTTTCAACAGGGGTGCACTCACTTATGCTGAGCAATGTAATAGATGGACGTGGACACGCCATTTGGGCTAATGTAGTCCACATTTTCTTTCTTTTTTGTGTGCTGTGTTTTCATTTTTTTCATATATACTATATATATACTAGATGGCGGCGGGCGGTGACATGATGATGGGGCGGGCTCTGTGCCACTGGGGGTGGAAGCCGTCTCTCTTCCCCCTTGCTCTCTCCTACTCAGTGTAAATAAATGTATTTTTACTTAAAAACCTGTTTTTGTGTTTTTTTTTTCATTGATAAAGAGTTTAAATTACTGGTTAAAATGTGTAGGGCTTTGGTGTACTTTCTATTGCTACTGCTACCTAACAGCTACTGGCTGCCAACCCCCGCTGCCTGGTGTTAGCTTTGCTGGCAATGAAAAATACAGGGGAGCCCTATTATTTTTTTTAGTTATTTAAATAAAAAAAATTGGCGTGGGCTTCACTGTATTGTTGTTTGCCAGCCAAGGTGACCCAGGCAGCTGAGGGCTGGAATTCTCAGCGTAGCGAGGTCCAAGGGTTCTGTGCCCCCAATGCTGAAAATTGCCGCCAGCAGTCACCCCAGAATTGGCACTCTGTTAGACATGTCAAAACTGGCAGTTACCCCGCTCCTCCAGCTGCCATGTAGCAGTGGCAGACTGGGTAACAATGGGGTTGGTGTCAGCTTTTTTTTGCAGCTGACGTCAAGCACTATTGCTAATGTCAGCCATCAGTACAGCCAGCCATTAGCAATATTTTCAGTAAAGAGGAAAAAAAACGAAACACAGAGAGAAATCCTTTATAGCATACAAAATAGACAGAGACACCTCGCTATCCACTTTATTAGCTCCAAGTTCCCCTCCGATGTAATCCTGTAATTACTGTAATCTTGCTAAGGAAGCGATGGGGCCGTGTGATGTGTCACACAGCCGCCATCTTTGTATATCAAAGTGTGCAAAGATGGTGGGCATGTGAGTAAGTGCGCATGTGCTCTCTTTGCCCCCCTACCCTCGTGATCACTCTCTGGCCGCCCCTTGCCGTCTCTCTGCTTCCCTGTGGTCACTCTCAGGCCCCTCTTATGGTGTCTCAATGCCCCCCTTTTGTTGTCTCTCTGCCCCCACCTGTGCTTGCTCTCAGGCCCCTCCTTTGGTGTCTCTCTGCCCCACCTCCTTTTGTTGCCTGCAGTGTTTTCCTTGACTGGTCTCCCTGAGATCAGTGAATGATGTTGGTCTACCAGGCATTGCTCCCACCTAGCCAGAATCCTACTCCACACTGATGAGGGGCAATACCCCGAACAGCTGTGTGTGGATGGATACCTGGCCCTGTTAATTCCCTTGTCATATCCTTAACTCGTAACTCAGTGGGATATTGACTAAAAGGGCCACTTAATATGGTGGTTATGGTGGTCTCCGCAAGGATTCCACCCCAGGGCTAGGTCCTTCCCAGAGAGATATCTGGCTAGTCCCGTGTTTGAGACTCTTACTCGAGGCTCCACGGACCATTTGCATATTCAAATTCCCAGGGGGCAATGCATCATGGATTTCTTTGTGTTTGAGCGCTTTAACCGGCTGCCCGCAGTGTTTTCCTTGACTGGTCTCCCTGAGATCAGTGAATGCTTTTTGATGTTCCTCTGTATTGTCTTTCTGCCACCTCCTGAGATTGCTCTTTGGCCCACCCCGTGGTGGATCTACCCCCCCTGTGCTCTCATACTGCAGGGTCATATGATCTGGCTCGTCCCATGGCCGTTACATTTTTACAGGTCCTGTAACATCTCCATAGGTCCTGTAGGTTGTTTGTGGTGGGCGAAGGTGGCTGGCAGGCGTCGGGCAGTGGCGATGGGTTAGTGGGGGAACATTATCGTGTTGCATCGGTGTGGTTCCACACCACCAGCAGGCGCCATATTTGTACATCTATCACTTAGGTGTTCACATATGGTGCCCAGAACTTGTGCTGGCCAATCAGAGGATAGGAAGACATGATGACGGTGGAAGTTGATGACAGACACCATAAGGTAAGTATTATATATAGGACTTCCTGTCTGAGCTGGGATGAGATAACACCTACTTAGCAGTAGCTCTCACACCACAAGAATAATACTGTAAAATCTGTGGACATCCACCACCCCAACACAAGAAAAAGACCACCAGCTCCCACTCCACACCACCTATAAAGGTCAGTCACTTATATCCTGGATCATTTCTGAGACCTGGAGGGCCTTGAGGCCTGCTGCCCACATGTAACCCAAGGCCTGCACTGGCTGCTATTGACTTGGCAAAAACTCAACTAAAGGTATAATCCTACAAGCCGCACATAGAACACCCATTCCAACCACGTGAAACACTGGAGAGATCTACTTATGAGAGGTCATGGCAGATTCTAAAGGGCTGCTCCTGGTTCCCAGTGACACTGTAAAGAGGCCTGTAAAGGGGCCCTTAAAAGAGGGGCTGCGATCGACTAAGTGTGGCGCTCCGCTATGCAGGCATCACAGAGGGGTACTGCACCCATAAAAGCGGTGCAGATACTCCAGCTGCAAGCAGATTCTAGGATGGTGGGAGGAACCATAGACCAGCACCCCACACTTGATCACACAGTGGGAGGTATCCGGAGGGAATAAAACCACTTCCAGGGAGAAAGGACAGTTGTTTGTCTTCTCCCTGCTCAGGCACGGTGTTGACAGGATCAGTATCTTGCAGTCCCAGGGTTTGGCGGTCACTGACCTGGACTGGCTGTGCTGGCCAATGAACTCCACGCAAGGGCCCTGGCGTTGGCGACAATCTTTGTTCATATGTCCAAGACATCCACACGTATAACAGCCCCGTGGATTGGGCAAGTCATGTATCCTGTCTGTATACCTTTGTCCTGGTGGGGCTTCTAATGGGTAGCAGGTTAATCCTACTCGAGCAGCTGGTGATAGCAGTTGGTGAGCTGGAATTCCCAAAACATGTCCCAGAACCCAAGCCCTCTCTTCTCTTGAGGCTTTGGGCCCCAATGCAGCCAACCACTCCTTGATTTGAACTGCTTTGGACCTGGTGGTTTCCCGATATTCATTGGCTTCATGATATGGTACACAATTTACATCCTCTGGTACAACGTCGGCGGGGTCCTCATCATCCTCACCATATACTGGGTATCCCAATGGACCAATTTCTGAATCAAAGCCGACCGAGTGTCAGCGTTCCTGTATTCAATATTTTGCCTCTGGCACAGATCCTGTAGCATCCATTTACTGCTGTGGCCGTATCTCCTCTCCGGCCCTTGTCCTATGGCTGAGCTGGTGGGGTTGGACATGGCAACGTCCGAAACCTGAATGCCTCACCTATGGCCTGCTAGGTATGTGCATTCCTGGTTGTTGAGCCCTTGGACGGTGTCCACGAACACCAGTCCCCTGCAGCTCCCCTGGATAAACCAGGCTGACCACTGCTGCCACCAATTGTGGAGACCCAGGGAAAGTGGGTGCTCTCGTCCGCTAGCCCAGCCGCATTTAGCAAGGCAACGTGGACCAGGGCTCATCCCCAAACTTAACGCCCGAGCTCCTTAACTGTGGGCGGAAAACTACTCAGACAACATAGGGTGAGGGAACCACAATATTAAGGCTTTATTGGATCTCCAAACAGTTTACAGCATATAACACATAACCAGCAAAACACAACAATGTAACAGGCAACAGAGTCTCACCCTTCTGCTGGCTCACCAGGGATTAGCATATAGCACAGCAAAATCTGTAGCCAGGTGACTGGATAGTCCCAACCTGGGTTGCTTCCTTATGCAGTCTTTGTCATCACAGCCGAATCCGATAATTCGATGCTGACGTCCTTGTGGTTTTATAACACAGGTTCTGATCCCCTCAGTCGGCACTGAAATGCCTAGGCCTGGGGTTATGGCTTGCCAATTGGACACGAAGATCCTAGATTAGCTGCCTTTATCAAGTCCAGTGCAACTCTAGCCGGGACCGAAATCCCTAGACTGAGGGCACTTGACAACATCTAACTCCCTCTGGTTAATGAACAGGTCTCCTTATATACCTTCAGCCCTCATTGTAGGATATTGGGGACTTCACGATTGGCGAAATAAGACTGTATTTTTATTGGCTCGCTTTCAATCCTCTTATAACACATTTCTAGTAGTATTGCAGTCCTGTCAAGGTAGAGCCACATACTTATTGACATAGCCATACAATGGAATGTTAGTAGGATTAAGTCTTGTCAAGGGAGAGCCACATACAGATGATTCACCTAGCAGGATACATTTACATAGTCAACAATCCACATCGTAATTACAATGGCATTCTAACAGGATTAAGTCCCTCTGACCTTCTAGAGGAGAGATAATTGAATTACATACGTCAACATCATCAAACATCTTCAAGACTCTAGGAAGAATGGGTATACAAAATACAAAATACTGTCTGGCTACAATTTAAGAACTTAACCCATGAAAGTTTGCAACAAAATACCATATTGTCTGGGTTACATAAGAAATCATTATATGTTCTACATTGAAGGAGTCCATTTCGTTACAAGCGTGACCGAGTGTCATGCACCTGTGAGCCGATCCTGCCATCGGATCACAGATGAGGAAGAGGAGAAGAAGAGAATTTCTCTGTATTCTCCGTTGTCTATATATATATAGAACTGCATTCGGATTACATCTGAGTGCAATCTGATGATTCACATGCACCCATATACTTGTATGGGTGCCAGTGATCTGATTTGCAGGGGCATGATAAAACATTTTTAGACCTGCTCTGCCCCATTGGGTAACATTGCTCTGAGTATAATGTGAGATTTTCTCCTGTTGCCCTCTAAATGTCATGTGAGTGAGGCCTAAGGGTTTATTCTAAAGCTAATGGTTTTTGTAACCTTTTCCCTACATTCACTTTCTCTACAGGTAATTGTTTAACCTAAAGCCTATAAGGAGCATGAGATCTGCTATGCCCTTGTTGTTAACATGACACTATGACTTCTTATCAGTCTAATTCTGACTTAGAAGGCTGCACTTTGTAAATATCTGGCACTGAACACACTTGTTATCAGTAGTAATATAGTATCGGTATGAAGACCACTTGTGCTGCTAGTTCACCCAATCTGCTTTTCAACGCAGCAAATGTTATTACAAATAGTCTGTAAATTGTGCGTTTCACAAGTAAATATTGTTATTTATGGTTTGTTGTTTTTATGCTGGTAAAACAATTTCATAATATTTTATTAGTAACGCATGCTCATGCCTTTTAAGGGCTCTGTTTGCTGTTATACAGGAGGAACATTGATATATATTATTAATAGCCTAAGCTCGATCTCGAGCCATGGCAACTCGATGGATGAACGCTCTACAGAAGATTAATCTTGAGCAGCCTGAATAGGTCCACCAGGGTCTTCTCCACTGCTATCTTGACATTACCAAGCCATTGGGTTTCTGGTCTTCCTCTTTGCCTTGTTCCTTCTATTCTTCCTACCATGATGTCCTTCGCCAATGATTTTTCTCTTCGTAAGATGTGTCCCAAGTAGGCAAGTCGTGGCTTTGTGAAACTTGACTCCAGTGACGTGTCTGGCTTGATTTGCCCCAGAATTGATTTGTTTGTTCTTCTTGCCATCCATGGTATAGGTAACAACCTTCTCCAGGAATACGTTTCGAAGGTGTTGATTCTTCTGTCTTGTTTCTTTATCATCCATGTTTTATTTCTTTATGTTACCAGACTATGTATGAACTGTGACTTTGTTGCCAGTGAAATGTTCCTTGATTTGAAGACCTTATCTAGTGACTTCATTGTTGATTTGGCCATAGCTATTTTCATATTGACTTCCGGGGTTGTCGTTGCATTGTGAGTGATCATTGATCCGAGTAGGTTGAAGTCTGTTACAACTTCCATTTTGTCGCCATCCATCTCAAATGTCTCCCTGTTGTACATGAAAGTAGTCAATATCTTTGTCTTCTTTGTATTGAGTATGCGTGCCATGTTAAAGCTTTTCATCTTGACACTCGATAATAAGTCCTTCATTACATCAACGCTTTATTTATCATTTCCATATTTTAGATTATTGATGATTCGTCCACCAATTTTGATCCACTCTTCTTTTCGGCACGTTAAGCCTTCCAGCCTTCTGCATGTAAATTGAAGGAAAATGGTGACAGGATGCAGCCTTGTCACTCTACTTTGAACCATGCTGTGTCACCGTATTCTGTTTGGACTGGTGCTTCTTGGTCGGTGCCTAATAAGGCTGATCAGATGGTTTGGCATACCTATATTCTTCATGGTAATCCAAAATTTTTTGGGATTAACACAGTAGAAGGCTTTGCTGTAGTTGATGAAGCAAAAATAGATAGAGCTCCTTGTTGTATGCTTTGGCCTTTCCATTATCCATCTAATGTTAGTTAATTACATCTCTAGTTCCTCTGCCTTTTTCTACTTATTCCCCTCGCAGCTCTTTGGTAAAGTAAGTATGCGTCTTGGTAGGATCTTCAGCATTATTTTCCTGGCATGAGGTATGAGCGCAATGGTCCGATATTTTCCACAGTCTGTAGCATCTTTCTTCTTAGGAATAGGAATAAACACTAATCTTTTCCAGTCCTTGGGCCATTTACCAGTTGTCAATATCTGTTGACACAGGCTTGTCATACCTTCTACTGCTGTTTCAGAAGACTTTATTATCTGTATTGGAACATTGTCACATCTAGGTGCTCTATTTTTTGACATACGCTTTATTGCAGCAAAGACTTTGCCTTTAAATATGTTTGGTTAGTCATAATGTCCAATCTCAGTTTTATCCCTTACCACTAACTCGTTCTTGTAGAGGTGATCCATGTATTCTTGCCATCTTTCTTTGATCCGTTCTAGTTTAGTTAGTTTGTTCCCATTGGTGTCGTTCAACATTCTCACTCTAAGTTGAAACATTTGTTGTATCTATTTGATCTTTTGGTGTACCCTTCCTGGTCTTGCCCTTCAGATGTTCATTTCTATCTTTGTACATATCTTTTGGTAATAAAGTTCTTTGTCTGCTTGAATGGCTCTCTTCCTTCTTTTACTTTTTACTAATGTAGTATGTGTCCTGCTTGTTACCTTTAACTTTTGCCATTCTTCTTTCTTCGATGATCTTTCGGGTCTCTTCGGCCTCTTGTTTCTGCCTTCCTCAGTAATGATAGTTCTTATATTTGTTGATAATTCTTCAAGCTTCCTTGCATCCGTGTCCATTGATTTAAATCAGTTGTAGAGAGTTCTTAAAATCTTTAGGTATGTTAGTCAAATCAAAGTTGGAAACGACCTGTTGTTTAGTCCAGTTGTACAACGTGACTTTAATGTTTGCTGCTAATTTGATATGACACAGTAGAACTTATGTACCTCTATCCAAATAAAGCACTTTAGGTGATATGGATATCTGTAGTTGTGAAACTGGGTGCTGTAGACAAGTCCCCAGGACAGAATCTCAAATGTAGCAGTAATCTTCCCTAAGACTAATAAGACTATCTATGGAATGCATAAAAGAACTATTAGGCCTAGTTCACATCTAAGGCTGGTCTGCGTTTGCCTGTGTTTGTGTTTGCATGCGTTTTTACCGCTAAAAATGCATCCAAGCACATCCAAAAATGCACCCATAGGGTGCAATGCAAAACAAATTGCAAACGCATGCAAAAATGCATGTGCGTTTGCAAAAACACAAACTGCATATGTTTTTGCAAATGCAGCACCAGATGCAGCAGCCCACATGTTTGGATGCGTTTTTTCAAACGCACATGCATACATACATTGTTTATGCTTTATTCAGAGAGCAGAGCTAGAATCTGGCGCTGACGTCAGCAAATGCTTTGCAGCCACTCTGAACAAGCTGTGTGTGGCAGGTTGAGTGACAGAGAGCAGGAAAGGAGGAGGGCAGAGACAGCAGAACAGTAGGCGGCGCAGAGTCATAGAAAAGAGCGGAATAAACAAGGAGGAGTCTGGAGGACTGTGCCAGCAGTGAAGACCTCTCAATAAGATCCCACCCTTTAGACTACTTAACTGTTAGTTTTCTAATGTGTTTTTTAAAGCTTACAGGGGGCTAGAAACTTTGGGAGCCCTTCCATGAATGCAGCAAACATTCTGCATTCAGTGCTGCATTTAGTTTGCTAAGCAGCAGGGGCATGACAGGTCCTCTTTATAATAGTCTCTGTTAAGCAGGGATTACCTTAGACCTCATTACCTTGTTCAGTGGCCTTCACAGGCTGTCACCACAGGAATAATTCAGTCTCACACCGTTCTACAATTCTGTTTCCAATTTTACTCACAGCAAGCTCCAAGTACAACAGGTCATCGATGTTACACACTGTTGAATAATCTCAGGCCTGTGCAGTCTTTAGTAGAATGGGGATGGCAATTATGAGATCCTCAGTGGTGTGCCTGTCCTTCTGCGTCTCACTGGTCCTGTCTCTCTCTCAGCACTATTGTAAGTGCCTCTGCGTGCAGAGCCCTGACCCTGCACCACGGGTATGAGTGGGCGACTGGTACATTGTCTTGGGACACTTGTCCGGATTCTACCTCGGGGTATATGACAAGTGTGTGAGCTACAGTTCTTATAAAGCTCGTAGCCTCAGGTTCAGCGGTCGGTGATAGACTCCCGTGCCGCGTTCAGGTCTCGGTCCCTGTTTCTGACCACAACCCCTCCATCTGTTAGTATTAGTCCCATATTCGAGTGCATGAGACAATTCAGCCCGCAGGTGCCCCTAGGGTTCTTAGGCTTTCTGGACTCGACGTCTCCCAGCTCTGCACACTAGCTGTTCTCTGCACTGGTCTCGTGTGCTGTTCTGCTCCACACACTTACTATGACTCTCCTCTCTAAACTGAAACTAAACTCTTTTTGTTGTTCCCCTGGGCCCTCCCCAAGGGGTTTTTGTGCCCAGGCTCCCCTGTGGGTGTCGTGTTTATGCGGTGTTGAGGATTCACCCTTACCATCCCCCACCTTGTGACTACAGGAGGACCACACACTGTCTTGAGTGCAGTACCTCTTTGTGGCGTCCTGACCAGTGGGTCGCTACATTTACCTTGGTTAAATTCACTCATTCCCGAGCGACCTGACCGGGTAACAGAATCAACATTTTTATATGCATGCATCAGCAATAACATAACATGAGTGCTTCTTCGTCCCTTGCGGGAGGTATGGTTCTTTAACGCTACATAACAAAAACATTCCTATAAATATAAAAATATAAAAGTAGCAAAAAGGGGTTTCAGTTCCATGTAAAACAGCATTAGGGCCGCACCGTCCATTGGACAGTGTGAGCCCTGAGTCTCAAGCGGCAGTGGAGAAGGGGGTGGTGCCTGCATCACTCACACATCGGATTCCTGTGTGTTGGTCTCCGCCGGCAGCATCATTGGTAAGGTGCACCCTCTCCCCCCACTGGTAGCACCCCCCCACCCACCAGCACTGCGTCCCACCCATCCGCCCCCCTTCCCCCTCCTCACTGTGAGGCTCAGGCGGCAGGGGTGCTTGATACACCCCTGAACAGCGTCTATTACTTCTTTTAAGCAAATGTTCAGCAAGGCACTTTACACTGGACTGCAAAGCAAGTGCAATTATTCAATACTGTCCATGATTGTCCTTTTTCAAATCTGCGGTAATTACTATAAACTTTCTAGCAAAATAACAGGTACCTAACTACACACAAGGTACATCTAACTACGCATTATTAGGTCTACATCAAAACTATGTACATTCTGCTCACTTTCTGCAGTTTTCTAGTCAAGTTATTCAAGTTCAGGTGCAAGATGAGGAGATTGCGACTCGTATACCCTCAAGGCATACCATCCCCTATGTTCCAAGTCCACAGAAAGAGATTATCTGGTATATAGACGAGCGCTGCCAGTTCCAGAAAGACACAATCCAAATTCTTCTTATTTTCCAAAGAAGTAATTTATTCCATTAGTAATGTAGTGGAGAACATACAACGCGTTTCGGCTTTACAGTAAGGATAAGAGTTCCTCAGGTATATACCTGAGGAAGGCTTATCCTTACTGTAAAGACGAAACGCGTTGTATGTTCTCCACTACATTACTAATGGAATAAATTACTTCTTTGGAAAATAAGAAGAATTTGGATTGTGTCTTTCTGGAACTGGGAGCGCTCGTCTATATACCAGATAATCTCTTTCTGTGGACACATCCAGCAGACTCCGGGATGGGAGCTCTGTCATTTCTGGGACGTAGCTGCAAACCAGGAGGCAAGCACACTAAAGAGTGGATCAACCAAGTGACCACACAAAGAATTGTTACATGAGAAAATAAAGACATCAAAAGGGTGAGCAAAAAACCTATTATCTATCACCATACTTTATAATCTACACATAGATTTGCGCCCTCTCTTTCTATCTCCCCCACCACCCAGACCCCAGTGCCCAGAGGTCGGACTTCCTATGTTCCAAGTGGCGTGTGTAGCTCACCTTTTCACTTGGATAAAGGTCTCTTCCCGGGTGTCCCTTTGGCAAATAACTTTCCACATCACGCCTGCTCACGAAGATCTCCTCTTCGAAGCCTTGTTCTTTCACAAACCCCCACCCATCAACCAGGTGAAAGTTAACCCTCTCTCCTCAGTGGTGTTGCTTCGGATTTTTAACGGGAGCTTTCTGGGCGCACTATTTTACCTGTAGGTGAACCTCCTTCTCGGACCACCATCTCTCCTGGCACCGTCGGCACTCCTGCTCTTCTTCACGCTGTCTCTGCTGCCAGTAGTCTTCTCTTGGGTCAGTCTCAGGTCTTTCCCACACCTCAGCTTCCTTCATCCGTGCTGCAACCTCGAGTTCGGCTAGTTCCTCCTGTCACTGCACCCAGTGGATTGGCCGATCCACGGTCTTTTCCGGTTCCGCTGTAGCAACCCCGGGTTCTTCCTCGTCTAGGCCGCTCACCATGACTCCTGACCCAGATGGTAGGTCAAGAGCCTTCAGAGGCGGGCTGGGCACCATCTCAGTGTCTGCTTCCACCTGCGTAGCAGCATCTCGGGTGGTCGGCTGCAGTTTTACTGGTGCAGGCGCAGGCAATTTAAACTTTTTCAGGGCTACGGATCTCGCTGACACCTATGTCTGCACGTTTTCTTTCCAGGCCTTGACTGCACGGCCTTGAGCTCAGTTGAGTTGTAGAACTAAATCCTTCAATGCAGCACCCCAAAAGTCTGGGTCTTCTGGTAAAAGCTGATCCATGCTCCCCTCCTCATCTATGGGAACACCTCTGCCTTCCACGGTATCCTCTTTCACCAGGTTTTCATGACCTGTTGCTGCCATTTTACCTCTGCTGCTCACGACACAACCACTTTGCTCCTTTGTCGTCTGGCTTTTGTCCTCTTTCTTCACCCCCCTTCCAACTATCAATCATTTCTCTGGGTGGAGTCGACATGGCGCTAGGCAGGCCCCGTTGATTTTTGGCTGCCACTCCAGGCGGTCTGCTCTTTTGCGCCTTTGGCTGGCCTATCCCACAACTGGAGGCCAAGGCACGCACTCGGGCCAGCACATGGCGTCAAACCTTTATGGCCGCCATTTGCAATGTCAATTTTACACAACAGTTCGAAAAGTCTTTAAGGCACACAAGGCCCATTTCCACTGGGCTGTTCTTATCCTGTTCATCACGCCAAAAACAGTTATGCACCAGAGCTGTGGGGTATTCAGAATCGGGCTGTTCAGCACGTCTGGGGAGTCACAGGGGTCAAGACCCAGCTTCCACGACCCTGGGTTTAATTGTAAAAGGCAGTTCTTGGCTAGTGTAGGGAAAGGGAATTATTTGTGACGCCACCTGTGGTTTGCGGCTATGAGGAGCTGCCGCTGCTGCAGAACCTCTGGGGACAATGGATAGGCAGCTGAGATGTAGTAGCTCCCCACAGGTGAAGTGGGTCCCCAGGGCAGCGGGTGTAGTGATTAATAGTCTCTTGGTAGGCAAGGATTACCTTAGGCCATCTGTTCCCAATTTTACTCACAGCAAGCTCCAAGTACAACAGGTCATCGATGTTACACACTCTTGGATAAGCTCTGGCCTGTGCAGTCTTTAGTAGAACAGGGATGGCAGGTATGAGATCCTCGGTGGTGTGCCTGTCCTTCAGCATCTCACTGGTCCTGTCTCTCTCTCAGCACTATTATAAGCACCTCTGCATACAGAGCCCTGATCCTGCAGCCATGCGTATGAGTGGTCAACTGGTCCTCGGACCCTTGTCCGGCTGCTATCTCAAGGTATACGCCAGGTGTGTGAGTTACAGCTCCAATAAAGCTCGTAGCCTCCAGTTCATTGTTTCGGTTATAGCTTCCCATGCTGCGTTCAGGTCCGGTCCCTGTTTCTGACCACAACCCCTCCGTCTGGTAGTATTAGTCCCGAATTAGGGCGCACAGGCCAATTCAGCTCCTCAGGAGCTGAAAGGGACTGAAAGAGACCCCACAGCTGAGAAGGTGGGAGGACAAAGGCCCGGCAGCCGCACACATTTTAGCTGACCGGAGAAACCCTGAGTTGGAACAGTGACTGACAGAAGGAGCCTGGTGTGCCCAAATATCTGAACCTGAGACACTGGAGGCTAGGCCACGACCAGAGAACCGGCTCTGAAGAGGTGACTTTATGACCTGCAGCCTAACTTTCCACCACGGACTAAGAACACAGTCGTCATACTTGGACTGGTGACCCTGACTGTGAGGGAAACATTCACCCATGAGTCTGCGACGACCAGACTGAACCCCTGGGTGAGGTACTACGTTGAGACTGAGAGGCCTGAACAACCAGAAGCGCCACCTGAGCTGCACAGTTTGAGTTCCCCGGAGCTGTGTCAATTGTGTGAACTGTAAGGAAAGGACTGAGAACTGTTGTAACCTGCTGTGAAAGACCTAGTAAAGTACCCAGTAAGCTCATCCCCGCCTGAGACTGTTCCTTTCTAGCACTGCAACCAGCACGAGGACCACCAGCACTGTGGAGAGCTGCAGCTTTGAAGTAAGTGAACTGCACTGCAAACAATCCCTCACCAGGCCCATCCATCACAACTACTTCTGCCCTGGGGACCCTCAGCCCTACCTGAGAAGGGCTTACCATCCACGCTGCCCCAAGTCACCATCCCCAGCAGGAATACGGCAGCGGTGGTTCTATTGACCACATACCCCGGGTGGCGTCACAACAAATCCCTTGTAAATAACCCCATTTTGGACTGATCCCAGGCCACGGGACCGGGCCACGACTACCTTGATACCCCAGAGAGACAGCGCTGGCCCGGTTCCCGAGTACCCCCCTAGCCTAGGGGCACATTATTAGCTCCCGGGGCTGGAGCACAGTCACACTCACCTAGGGACGGAACGACCGGGGGGTGTGGAGGAAGAACAAAGACCTTGGGGTAAAGAACGAGACGTAGACCCCCATACGCCTGTATCTGGTGAGAAAACAGAGGGGCTGGTGGACAACACAGGGAACCGGCCCTGAACATGACGCGGATGCTGTAAGCCCGAACTGTTGAAACCGGAGGCCCCGAATTCCTAACTTGGAGAAGGCGGTCGAACTAGGGAGCAGTATCAGGAAGTGGTACAACTGAGCACCCAAGGCTGTCTGTACCTGAAGCTCTGTGTGCGGAGGCGCTGAGAGGAGTAGAGAGACTATCTTATAGTGCTGAGGGACCACCAGAGAAAGACACCCAGTGAGAGAGAGAGGAACACCAAAAGAGGCTCGACTGCACTGTCCTGTTTCTGGAGACAATACTGAACCGGAGCTTGGCAAGGGGAGGCACCCAGCGGTCATGTTGAAGCAACTAAGTAAAAGCAGTGGTATGTGAGACTTTCTTTGCGGCGACTTCAGGCCGTGGAGGCCACATGAAACACAGAGGTGCTGATCACCTAATTAATAACTGCCAAGGAACGAACTGACTTCTCCTACCCGTTGCCCTAGGGACACCGCTGCGCCTGCAGGGAGCAAAACCATCCAAGCTGATGGTCCACGTCCCCAGAGGCTCTGAAGCAGCGGCAGCCGATGGCCGCGCACCGTAGGTGGCGTCACAAATTCCCCTTTTCCTTGATTTCCCCTGTCATTTGAACTTTTAATTGACACCGCCAGGGTCACGGAGCCGGGTGGCTACCTTGACATCACCCTGAAAAGAACCGTAATGAGTATCCCGGTGTAACAGGCCAGATTAACCCCCCGACCAGAATATACCCGGGGTTAAAGTGGCCTAGCCCAGATTATACCCCGGGTATATTCTGGCCTAGCCCAGTTTATACCCCGGGGTATAGTTTGGGCTAGGCCAGAATATACCCCCCTGGGCCAGAATATACCCCGGGTATATTCTGGCCTAGCCCAAACTATACCCCGGGGTATGAACTGGGCTAGGCCAGATTATACCCCTCCAAATACCACAGCAGCTGTAGATCAGGGGCCCAAGCCGTGCACAGGGCCCCAAGCAATGCATGGGGGCCCGAGGCTGCACAAAGGGGCCTCAGGCAGTGCTAGGGCCCCAGGCAGTGTTAGGGGCCCTAGGCAGTGCATGGGGGCCCGAGGCAGCATACAGGGGCCCCAGGCTACACACAGGATCCCAGGCTACACACAGGGGCCCGAGCCAGCATACAAGGGCCCCAGGCAGTGCACGGGGCCCCAGGTGGTGCACAAGGCCCCAGGCAGCACAAAGTGGCCCCAGGCTACACACAGGATCCCAGGCTACACACAGGGGCCCCATGCAGCATACAAGGGCCCCAAGTAGCACAAAGGAGCCCCAGGCAACATACAGGGGCCCCAGGCAGTACTAGGGGCCCCAGGCTACACACAGGATCCCAGGCTACACACAAGCGCCAAATGCAGCATACAGGGGCCCCAGGCAGCACAATGTGGTCCCAGGCAGCACAATGTGGCCCCAGGCAACATACAGGGGCCCCAGGCAGTACTAGGGGCCCCAGGCTACACACAGGATCCCAGGCTACACACAGGGGCCCCAGGCAACATACAGGGGCCCCAGGCAGTACTAGGGGCCCCAGTCTACTCACAGGATCCCAGGCTACACACAAGGGCCACATGCAGCATACAGGGGCCCCAGGCAGCACAAAGTGGCCCCAGGCAGCACAATGTGGCCCCAGGCAACTTACAGGGGCCCCAGGCAGTATTAGGGGCCCCAGGCTACACACAGGATCCCAGGCTACACACAGGGGCCCCATGCAGCATACAAGAGCCCCAGGCAGCACAAAGGGGCCCCAGGCAACATACAGGGGCCCCAGGCAGTACTAGGGGCCCCAGGCTACACACAGGATCCCAGGCTACACACAGGGGCCCCAGACAGCACAATGTGGCCCCAGGCAGCACAATGTGGCCCCAGACAACATACAGGGGCCCCAGGCAGTATTAGGGGCCCCAGGCTACACACAGGATCCCAGGCTACACACAGGGGCCCCATGCAGCATACAAGAGCCCCAGGCAGCACAAAGGGGCCCCAGGCAACATACAGGGGCCCCAGGCAGTACTAGGGGCCCCAGGCTACACACAGGATCCCAGGCTACACACAGGGGCCCCAGACAGCACAATGTGGCCCCATGCAGCACAATGTGGCCCCAGACAACATACAGGGGCCCCAGGCAGTATTAGGGGCCCCAGGCTACACACAGGATCCCAGGCTACACACAGGGGCCCCATGCAGCATACAAGAGCCCCAGGCAGCACAAAGGGGCCCCAGGCAACATACAGGGGCCCCAGGCAGTACTAGGGGCCCCAGTCTACACACAGGATCCCAGGCTACACACAAGGGCCACATGCAGCATACAGGGGCCCCAGGCAGAACAAAGTGGCCCCAGGCAGCACAATGTGGCCCCAGGCAACTTACAGGGGCCCCAGGCAGTATTAGGGGCCCCAGGCTACACACAGGATCCCAGGCTACACACAGGGGCCCCATGCAGCATACAAGAGCCCCTGGCAGCACAAAGGGGCCCCAGGCAACATACAGGGGCCCCAGGCAGTACTAGGGGCCCCAGGCTACACACAGGATCCCAGGCTACACACAGGGGCCCCATGCAGCATACAAGAGCCCCAGGCAGCACAAAGGGGCCTCAGGCAACATACAGGGGCCCCAGGCAGTACTAGGGGCCCCAGGCTACACACAGGATCCCAGGCTACACACAGGGGCCCCAGACAGCACAATGTGGCCCCAGGCAGCACAATGTGGCCCCAGACAACATACAGGGGCCCCAGGCAGTATTAGGGACCCCAGGCTACACACAGGATCCCAGGCTACACACAGGGGCCCCATGCAGCATACAAGAGCCCCAGGCAGCACAAAGGGGCCCCAGGCAACATACAGGGGCCCCAGGCAGTACTAGGGGCCCCAGGCTACACACAGGATCCTAGGCTACACACAGGGGCCCCATGCAGCATACAAGAGCCCCAGGCAGCACAAAGGGGCCCCAGGCAACATACAGGGGCCCCAGGCAGTACTAGGGGCCCCAGGGTACACACAGGATCCCAGGCTACACACAGGGGCCCCAGACAGCACAATGTGGCCCCAGGCAGCACAATGTGGCCCCAGACAACATACAGGGGCCCCAGGCAGTACTAGGGGCCCCAGGCTACACAAAGGATCCCAGGCTACACACAGGGGCCCCAGCCAGCATACAAGGGCCCCAGGCAGTGCACGGGGCCCCAGGCGGTGCACAAGGCCCCAGGCAGCACAAAGTGGCCCCAGGCAACATACAGGGGACCCAGGCAGTACTAGGGGCCCCAGGCTACACACCAATCCCAGGCTACACACAGGGGCCTAATGCAGCATCCAAGGGCCCCAAGTAACACAAAGGAGCCCCAGGCAACATACAGGGGCCCCTGGCAGTACTAGGGGCCCCAGGCTACACACAGGATCCCAGGCTACACACAGGGGCCACATGCAGCATACAGGGGCCCCAGGCTACACACAGGATCCCAGGCTACACAGAGGGGCCACATGCACCATACAAGAGCCTCAGGCAGCACAAAGGGGCCCCAGGCAGTACTAGGGGCCCCAGGCTACACACAGGATCCCAGGCTACACAAGGGCCCCATGCAGCATACAAGAGCCCCTGGCAGCACAAAGGGGCCCCAGGCAGCACAATGTGGCCCCAGGCAACATACAGGGGCCCTAGGCAGTACTAGGGGCCCCAGGCTACACACAGGATTCCAGGCTACACACAGGGGCCCCAGCCAGCATACAAGGGCCCCAGGCAGTGCACGGGGCCCCAGGTGGTGCACAAGGCCCCAGGCAGCACAAGGTGGCCCCAGGCAACATACAGGGGCCCCAGGCAGTACTAGGGGCCCCAGGCTACACACAGGATCCCAGGCTACACACAGGGTCCACATGCAGCATGCAGGGGCCCCATGCAGCACAAAGTGGCCCCAGGCTACACACAGGGGCCCCATGCAGCATACAAGAGCCCCAGGCAACACAAAGGGGCCCCAGGCAGCACAATGTGGCCCCAGACAACATACAGGGGCCCCAGACAGTACTAGGGGCCCTAGGCTACACACAGGATCCCAGGCTACACACAGGGGCCCAGCCAGCATGCAAGGGCCCCAGGCAGCACAAAGTGGCCCCAGGCAACATACAGGGGCCCAGGCAGTGCTAGGGGCCCAACGTTACACACAAGATCCCAGGCTACACACAGGGGCCCCATGCTGCATACAAGGGCCCCAGGTAGCACAAAGTGGCCCCAGGCAACATACAGGGGCCCCATGCAGTAGTAGGGGCCTCAGGCTACACACAGGATCCCAGGCTACACACAGGGGCCCCATGCAGCATACAAGGGCCCCAGGCAGCACAAAGGGGCCCCAGGCAGCACAAAGTGGACCCAGGCAACATACAGGGGCCCCAGGCAGTACTAGGGGCCCCAGGCTACAAACAGGATCCCAGGCTACACAGAGGGGCCCAGCCAGCATATAAGGGCCCCAAGCAGTGCACGGGGCCCCAGGCAGCACAAAGTGACTCCACGCAGTACAAAAGGGCTCCATGCAACATACAGGGGCCCCAGGCAGTACTAGGGGCCCCAGGCTACACACAGGATCCCAGGCTACACAGAGGGGCCCCAGCCAGCATATAAGGGCCCCAGGCAGTGCACGGGGCCCCAGGCAGCACAAAGTGACTCCACGCAGTACAAAAGGGCTCCAGGCCACATACAGAGTCCCCAGCCAGTATACAATGACCCCAGGCAGTGTTAGGGGCCCCAGGCAGCACAAATTGGCCTCAGGCAGCACAAAGGTGCCCCTGGCAGCAACAGGGGCCCCAAGCTACGCACAGGATCACAGGCAGCACAAAGGGGCCCTGAACGCTGTCTCTTGCCCCCTTGCGCGCTGTCTCTCCCCCACCCTTGTGCTGCCTCTGACCCCGTGTGCTTCCTGGGTCCCCTGTGTGCTGCCTGGGGCCACTTTCTGCTGACTGGGGCCACTTTCTGTTGCCTGGGGACACTCTGTGTTGTCTGGGGCCACTTTGTACTGCCTAGGGCCCTGTGCACTGCCTGGGCCCCTTGTATGCTGCCTGGGGCCCCTGTGTGTAGCCTGGGATCCTGTGTGTAGCCTGGGATCCTGTGTGTAACCTGGGATCCTGTGTGTAGCCTGGGGCCCCTGTGTGCTGCCTGGGGTCCCTGTGTGCTGCCTGGGGCCACTTTGTGCTGCCTGTGGCCCCTGTATGCTGCATGTGGCCCCTGTGTGTAGCCTGGGATCCTGTGTGTAGCCTGGGGCCAAGAGTACTACCTGGGGCCCCTGTATGTTGCCTGGGGCCACTTTGTGCTGCCTGGGGCCCTTGTATGCTGGCTGGGGCCCCTGTGTGTAGCCTGGGATCCTGTGTGTAGCCTGGGGCCCCTAGTACTGTCTGGGACCCCTGTATGTTGCCTGGGGCCACATTGTGCTGCCTGTGGCCCCTTTGTGCTGCCTGGGGCTCTTGTATGCTGCATGGGGCCCCTGTGTGTAGCCTGGGGCCCCTAGTACTGCCTGGGGCCCCTGTATGTTGCCTGGGGCCACATTGTGCTGCCTGGGGCCACTTTGTGCTGCCTGGGGCCACTTTGTGCTGCCTGTGGCCCCTGTATGCTGCATGTGGCCCCTGTGTGTAGCCTGGGATCCTGTGTGTAGCCTGGGGCCAAGAGTACTACCTGGGGCCCCTGTATGTTGCCTGGGGCCACTTTGTGCTGCCTGGGGCCCTTGTATGCTGGCTGGGGCCCCTGTGTGTAGCCTGGGATCCTGTGTGTAGCCTGGGGCCCCTAGTACTGTCTGGGACCCTGTATGTTGCCTGGGGCCACATTGTGCTGCCTGTGGCCCCTTTGTGCTGCCTGGGGCTCTTGTATGCTGCATGGGGCCCCTGTGTGTAGCCTGGGGCCCTAGTACTGCCTGGGGCCCCTGTATGTTGCCTGGGGCCACATTGTGCTGCCTGGGGCCACTTTGTGCTGCCTGGGGCCACTTTGTGCTGCCTGGGGCCCCTGTATGCTGCATGTGGACCCTGTGTGTAGCCTGGGATCCTGTGTGTAGCCTGGGGCCCCTAGTTCTGCCTGGGGCCCCTGTATGTTGCCTGGGGCTCCTTTGTGCTACTTGGAGCCCTTGGATGCTGCATGGGGCCCTTGTGTGTAGCCTGGGATCCGGTGTGTAGCCTGGGGCCCCTAGTACTGCCTGGGTCCCCTGTATGTTGCCTGGGGCCCCTAGTGCTGCCTGGGGCCACTTTGTGCTGCCTGGGGCCTTGTGCACCGCCTGGGGCCCCGTGCACTGCTTGTATGCTGGCTGGGGTCCCTGTGTGTAGCCTGGGATCCTGTGTGTAGCCTGGAGCCCCTAGTACTGCCTGGGGCCCCTGTATGTTGCCTGGGGCCCCTTTGTGCTGCCTGGGGCTCTTGTATGCTGCATGGGGCCCCTGTGTGTAGCCTGGGATCCTGTGTGTAGCCTGGGGCCCCTAGTACTGCCTGGGGCCCCTGTATGTTGCCTGGGGCCCCTTTGTGCTGCCTGGGGCTCTTGTATGCTGCATGGGGCCCCTGTGTGTAGCCTGGGATCCTGTGTGTAGCCTGGGGCCCCTAATACTGCCTGGGGCCCCTATAAGTTGCCTGGGGCCACATTGTGCTGCCTGGGGCCACTTTGTGCTGCCTGGGGCCCCTGTATGCTGCATGTGGCCCTTGTGTGTAGCCTGGGATCCTGTGTGTAGCCTGGGGCCCCTAGTACTGCCTGGGGCCCCTGTATGTTGCCTGGGGCCCCTGTGTGTAGCCTGGGATCCTGTGTGTAGCCTGGGGCGCCTAGTACTGCCTGGGGCCCCTGTATGTTGCCTGGGGCTCCTTTGTGCTACTTGGGGCCCTTGTATGCTGCATGGGGCCCTGTGTGTAGCCTGGGATCCTGTGTGTAGCCTGGGGCCCCTAGTACTGCCTGGTGCCCCTGTATGTTGCCTGGGGCCACTTTGTGCTGCCTGGGGCCTTGTGCACTGCCTGGGGCCCTTGTATGCTGGCTCGGGCCCCTGTGTGTAGCCTGGGATCCTGTGTGTAGCCTGGGGCCCCTGTATGCTGCCTCGGGCCCCCATGCACTGCCTAGGGCCCCTAACACTGCCTGGGGCCCTAGCACTGCCTGAGGCCCCTTTGTGCAGCCTCGGGCCCCCATGCATTGCTTGGGGCCCTGTGCACGGCTTGGGCCCCTGATCTACAGCTGCTGTGGTATATGGAGGGGTATAATCTGGCCTAGCCCAGTTTATACCCGGGGTATAGTTTGGGCTAGGCCAGAATATACCCGGGGTATATTCTGGCCCAGGGGGGTATATTCTGGCCTAGCCCAAACTATACCCCGGGTATAAACTGGGCTAGGCCAGAATATACCCGGGGTATAATCTGGGCTAGGCCACTTTAACCCCGGGTATATTCTGGTCGGGGGGTTAATCTGGCCTGTTACACCGGGCCTGGAGTGGGTGTGTCCTCTGCACTGTTCCCAGCACTGGTCTCGTGTGCTGTTCTGCTCCACACACTCCTCTCTAAACTGAAACTAAACACCTCTTTTTTATGTTCCCTTGGGCCCTCCCCCCGGGGTTTTTGTGCCCAGTGTCCCCTGGGTCCTAAGTGGGTGTCGTGTTTGTGTGGTGTTGAGGACTCACCCTTACTATCCCCCACCTTGTGACTACAGGAGGACCACACCCTGACTTGAGTGCAGTACCTCTTTGTGGTGTCCTGACCGGTGGGGCGTCACAGTATGATCAGACCATATCCCTGTACAGTCAGACACATCCATTATACCGCACATAGCAGGGACACAAATATAAGATTTTGTCAGCACAGGAGATGTGGCATGATCAGACCATGTACCTGTACAGTCAGACACAACCATTACACAGTACACAGCAGGTACATATCCAGGTGCATTTCACTGAATTAGAATATCCAACAAAACTTAATTTATTTCAGTAATTCAATACATAAAGTGAAACACAAATATTATATGGAGTCATTACAAACAGAGTGATCTATTTCAAGTGTTTATTTCTATAAATGTTGATGATTATGGCTTATAGCCAATAAAAACCCAAATGTTATTATGTCAGAGAACTAAAGAGGGGAGGACGAAGGGCTAAAAATTACACTGTTGTATTCCACGAGACATCAAAATAAGTATCAGAGGCTTTGCCTTGCGTGGTTATGAGAGTCACAACCACTATAAAAACATATTACGGCTGCTGCAGTTCCCAGCGTGGTGCATATAGAGCAGATGAAGGGTTAAAAACTATGCTGCCATTTCCACGAGACATCAAAAGGAGAATATAATATTGATTTATTAGTTAACGTGTTATTAGTTTCCCTGGCCCCTTCCGCAGGACAAAATCAATATCATATTGCCATGTTTCAGGGAGCCCTGAAATGTTTTGACTAATAAATCAATATTATATTCACCCTTTGATGTCTCGTAGAATACGGCAGCGCGGTTTTTAACCCTTCATCCTCCCTACTTTAATAGTCTGAGATCATTTGGGTTTTCATTGGCTATAAACCATAATCATCAACATTAACATAAATAAACACTTGAAATAGATGAATCTTTTTGTAATGACTCTATAGTGCAGAGGTCCACAACTCCAGGCCTGGAAGGCCGCCAACAGTGCAGGATTTCAGGATTTCCTTAGTATTGCACAGGTGTTATTGTGATCAAATGCACAGGTAATGATTCCAAGCCCTGTGCAATACTAAGGAGATCCTGAAAACCTGCACTGTTGGCGGCCCTCGAGGCCTGGAGTTGGGGACCCCTGCTATAGTGTATAATATACACTGTGTGCAGAATTATTAGGCAAGCTGTATTGTATAGGATTATTTTTATTATTGATCAACAACTACCGTATGTTCTCAATCAACACAAACTCAAATATCAAAACTTAATATTTTTGGAAATTGGAGTGGGGTTTATTTAGATTTGGCTTTTAGGAGGATATCTGTTTGTGCAGGTAACTATTACTGTGCAGAATTATTAGGCAACTTAATAAAAACCAAATATATTCCCATCTCACTTGTTTATTTTCACTCGGTAAACTAATATAACTGCACAAAATTTAGAAATAAACATTTCTGACATGCAAAAACAAAACCCCAAAAAATTAGTGACCAATATAGCCTCCTTTCTTTATGATGACACTCAACAGCCTTCCATCCACAGATTCTGTCAGGTGCTTGACAGTGGCGTAACTTCAGGCCCAGGGGCCCCAATGCGAAAGCTCCAACGGGGCCCCCAATTATTGCAAATCTTTAATAGTTTTGGTCTTTTTCTATAGGCCAGAGGGACTTTTGGGGCCCCCCTAAGCTGCAGGGCCCGGGTGCAATCACAACCCCTGCACCTATTGTAGTTACGCCCCTGGTGCTTGATCTGTTTACGATCAAACATTGTGTGCAGCAGCCACCACAGCCCCCAGACACTGTTCCCAGAGGTGTACTGTTTTCCCTCCCTGTAGATCTCACATTTTAGAAGGGACCACAGGTTCTCTATGGGGTTCAGATCAGGTGAACAAGGGGGCCATGTCATTATTTTGTCTTCTTTTAGACCTTTACTGGACAGCCACACTTGTGGAGTAGTTGGATGCATGTGATGGAGCATTGTCCTGCATGAAAATCATGTTTTTATTGAACGATACCGACTTCTTCTTGTACCACTGCTTGAACAAGTTGTCTTCCAGAAACTGGCAGTAGGTCCGGGAGTTGAGCTTCACTCCATCCTCAACCCGAAAAGGTCCCACAATTCATCTTTGATGATACCAGCCCATACCAGTACCCCACCTCCACCTTGCTGGCATTTGAGTTGGAGTGGAGCTCTCTGTCCCTTTACTGATCCAGCCTTTGGGACCATCCATCTGGCCCATCAAGAGTCACTCTCATTTCATCAGTCATAAAACCTTTGAAAAATCAGTCTTAAGATATTTCTTGTTTCTTGGCCCAGTCTTGATGTTTTATCTTATGTTTCTTGTTCAAAGGTGGTCGTTTTTCAGCCTTCTTACCTTGGCCATGTCCCTGAGTATAGCACACTTGCGGTTTTTGATACTCCTGTAACGTTGCAGCTCTGAAATATTGCAAAACTGGTGGCAAATGGCATCTTGGCAGCTTCACGCTTGATTTTCCTCAATTCATGGGCAGTTATTTTGCACCTTTTTTGCCCAACATGCTTCTTGCGACCCTGTTGGCTATTTGCCAAGAAACGCTTGATTGTTCGGTGATCATGCTTCAAAAGTTTGGCAATTTCAAGACATCTCACAATTTTGAACTTTTCAGAGCCCGTCAAATCTCTCTTCTGACCCATTTTCGTAAGGAAAGGCATTTACCTCATAATTAAGCACACCTTATATAGGGTGTTTGATGTCATTACACCACACCCTCTTCATTACAGAGTGCACATCACCTAATTTACTTACTTGGTAGTTGGCTCTCAAGCCTATACAGCTTGGAGTAGGACAACATGTATAAAAAGTATCATGTGATCAAAATACTCATTTGGCTAATAATTCTGCACACAGTGTATGTGTTTTACTTTATGTATTGAATTACTGAAAAAAATGAACTTTTTAATGGTATTCTAATTCATTGAGATGCACCTACATAAGATTATCTCAACACAGGAAAACTTTTTTTAAACACATCCGATTGTGGAACTTATTATTATTCCAAGATCTATTGATTAACTCCATTACGTCCAATGACGAAGTTTAGCCGTCATGAAAAGATGTCAGCTCCCACATCAGACAGCTAAACTCGTCATGGCTTTGAACTGTCACTGTTTGTAAACAAACAGTGACAGCTCAAATCTAACAGCTGTCAGTGACAGCTAAAGGGTCAGGGGCAGAGGTGTGGGGACCCTTTTTAGTGGTCCCCACACTCAGAACAATTTGATCAGTCAATCAATCTGAATGACCGATCACATCATAATCGCACAGGGAAATGCTGAATGTCAGCACTTCACTGCATGATCTTTGCAGGAGCCGGGCTGTCGGCTGTGACCAGGCTCCTGCAATCATCCCCGCTGCCTGTCCACTGCTGTGCCCGCTCTCCTGCCTCCAATCCTCTGCTCTCCGGTCTCCTGCCTCCGCTCCCCTCACTCCTCTCCCCGCTTCCTCCTCTCCTGCCTCCCCTCCCAGTCTCCTGCCTCCACTCCCAGTCTCCTCCATACTCTCCCCGCTCTCCTCCCTCCTCTCCCCGCTTCTCTTCCTCTCCCCTTCCTCCTCCCTTTCCTTTCTCGCTCCCCAGTGCCCTGTGCCCCGCTCACCTCCTCTGTCGGCTTTCCGTTCTCCTCCTATATCCGCTCCCCGCTCTCCTCCTCCATCCTGTGCTGCCCGGCCGCTCACCGACTCTGCCCCGCTCCACTCAACCTCATCCCTGCATGGGGGAGATGAGGCTGAGAGGAGCAATCTGACAGCCAGGGGCAGTGATCACTATGTGGTCGCTGTCCCTGTGTGCCCCCTAAGTGCTATTTAGGGTCTGGGGAGAGGGAGTGCAGGGTTACTGCCCTCTCCCCATGGGGATCGGCCCATCATAATGTAATTGTGATGGGCTGATCACCATGGTAACCAGAGGTTGCCATGGCAACCTCAGTTTGCTATAGACAACCTGCGGTTGCTATGGTGACATCTGGTAACCCAAGCCTCAGAGATCATGTGATCTCTGGGAACCTAACATCCTAACAACCTGAGGGAGCTCCAAGTTAAGACACACAGGGGCTCTCCATACGCGACATGATGTCCGCTAACAATTCGAGCTAATTTTCCGCTCAAATTGTTAGCGGACACCATGTCGCCTATGGAGAGCCCCTGTGTGTCTTAACATTGGAGCTCCCCCACAAATGACACAATTTTGGAAACTAGACCCCCCAAGGAACTTATGTAGATGCATAGTGAGCACTTTGAACCCCCAGGTGCATAAGAAATTGATACGTAAAAATGAATAAGCACTTTTTTTCACAAAAATTTTGTTTTGGCCTCAATTTTTTAATTTTTACATGAGCAACAGGATAAAATGCATGCTAAAATTTGTTGGGCAATTTCTCCTGAGTACACCGATACCTCCTATGTGGTCATAAACCACTGTTTGGGCGCACGGTAGGGCTCGGAAGGGAAGGAGCGCAATTTGACTTTTTGAATATAAAGTTAGCTCCAAACGTCAAATTGCGCTCCTTTCCTTCTGAGCCCTGCCGTGCGCCCAAACAGTGGTTTATGACCACATATGAGGTATCAGTGTACTCAGGAGAAATTGCCCAACAAATATTAGGATGCATTCTATCCTGTTGCCCATTTGAAAATGAAAGAATTGAGGCTAAAAGAACATTTTTGTTGGAAAAATTAAAATGTCTTTTTTCATTCCAATTTGCGTACCTGTGAAGCACCTGGAGGGTTAATATTCTTTTTGAATGTAGTTCTGAGTAGTTTGAGGGGTGCAGTTTTTGGAATGGTGTCACTTTTGGGTGTTTTCTGTCGTGTACACCCCTCAAAGGGACTTCAAATGTGATGTGGTCACTAAAAAAATGGTTTTGTAAATTTTGCTGGAAAAATGAGAAATTGCTGATGAACTTTGAACCCTTATAACTTCCTAACCCAAAAATGTTATTTAGACAAAATTGTGCTGATGTAAAGTAGACATGTGGGAAATGTTATTTATTAACTATTTTGTGTCACATAACTCTCTGGTTTAACAATAAAAATGTAAAATTTGAACATGGCGAAATATTCAAAATTGTCATCAAATTTTTGATTTTTTTCACAAATAAGCACAAAAATGATCGACCTAAATTTACCACTAACATGAAGCCCAATATGTCATGAAAAAAACAATCTCAGAATCGCTAGGATCCGTTGAAGCGTTCCAGAGATATTACCTCATAAAGGGACACTGGTCAGAATTGCAAAAAACGGTCTGGTCATTAAGCTGCAAAGTGACTTGGTCCTTAAGGGGTTAAAATAAACCTTGTTTGTGGGAATACCCCCTTTAGCATTGCTGTTTTATTTGTCCTTTTCAGTATGGATAACCACAAACCATACAGGACTCAGTAATAAGACTGCCGAGCAGATACGAGTATGCTAATTAGATTCAAGTGGCCATTGTCCAATCCACTGCTTGGTGGCATCCTGGATACCCTTGGACTCTTTATTCAGCTCCTCAACATCATAACATCATAGCGTGAAGCAGTTCATGGCGATTGAAGGATCAATGAGCACAAGAGGCGCCAGGAGTCCAAGCTGCAGAAAGTAAGACCGTCTACCATGAAGGACCAGACGGGACACTGGGCAAGGGCAGTCCGAATCAAATTGCTCTTTAATTCCAAACAAAATCCCTTTTCCTGAGTTTTTATTTGCAGATGATGGACAGTAATAGGTTTTGCGGTTCTAGTTGTTACTATATCAGTCTTGTATGATGTGATGATGAGAATATCACAGACTGGGCACAGTGACAGCAGCTCAGTGTACAGTATATAAAAGAAGAATGAATGCGTAAGACTAATAACTAATGTCCGGCATACACGTATTCCCGGATGCATTATACAATGTAGAAATCAGTCATTCCCAGCTACCTTGCTGCCATTTTTAGCCTTTTAAATGATCTCTCTGGCAGGGATTATTTGATAGGAGCATTCCCCCTGCAGAGTTTTATTGAAGCACAGGTCTACAGAAGCTAGAAAATCCCAAGAATCACCCAGGTCCTCTACAATGATATAAACTACACAATCACAGGCTTTACAGCAGACGCCTACACGCTAAAATGTGCGCTGCTGGACTAATGAGGGTCCATGGCCATTTATTACCAACCCTAGAAATAAAATAGCCAAAGCTGCAATTTCTAGCAGTGAGGACATACGGTTTCACATAACCTGTTCCAAATATGATGACGGTTTATGGTTTCAAATGATTAAGGGGTATGGTGACCTTAACGTACCAATTCACAAAAAGCTGCCTCCTCTCAGAGCATGGTGTGCTTATCTTCATCTACTGGATCCCAGTTCAATTTTGGGACATGGCAATCAGTGCTACAGGACACAATGTGAGGGGGTACACTGTATTGACAAATGGAACTATGGTGCCTGCAGACTGGTCGCCACAGTGATGCTGCACCTACGCCACAGGTGTAGTATCATCGCTTTCAGGTGAGAGGGCTCGTAAACCCGAGACACATATCTTGCACCCAACACTATCCCAGCTCTAAGCCAGGGGATGCTGGGCGGAAGAGACCCCATGATGGGCAGACCCCATCTGCTGGCCGGAGGAAGGAATAGGTAGAGGGGGTGGGACACAAAAAGAGTTAGTGAGTAAGAGAGAGGAGTCTGGAAAGGACGGAGGAGGAAGGACATAGAGAGATGGAGTTCAAGTGTACACCGGAGTGGAGGATCCACCCAAGGGCCCCGAATCTAGACCCAACCTGAGTCAGGTGGAGGGACTGGTTGTGAGAGGGGACCTGTCTCGATCTGGTGAGAATGCTTTAGGGTTCAGCCAGGAAACTGGAGGCCTCTGCATCTGTATGAGCAGTGGCTACTTGCCGTGGACAATCCACAGGACGGCGGCTAGACCTAGGGTCAGAGGATGTTTCGCCCGTCGCTCAACAAAGCCCACAGCTATCAGCCTGGGATACTATAGCACAAAGGCGCAGGGCAGGAGAGGAGAGTAATCCAGCGCAGGGGAAAAAGCAACCTGGGAAAGCTTACGAAGAGTGTCTCGGTGAAGCGATCCTGATTGCTTGAGAGCTGACCTGGCCGCATGCAGGAAAAGCACAGCACCCTGCTGGGTTGCCCTTGCCTGATCAGCGAGTAAAGAGGTAAAAGAATTTCATGAACTGTGTCTGTCTGCTCCTTCGGTGCCTTGCTGCCTTCTGCACTGCTGCGGCCCCCATATTTTCTATATACTCTAACACTATCCCTGGGGCCCCACTCTACCTGTGGGGAGCGATACCATCCCAACTGCCACACCATCCGCAACAGAGACCCAATTGAGCAGCGTAAGACATCCCTAGCCGAATTCCACAGGTGGCGTCACTTAAAAGACTTTTAAAACCCCTGTAAATAACCCCCACAATTGCGCAGCCCGGGCCTCGAAGCCGGGTCATAGCCACCGTGACATCCCCAAACTTTTGCCGGCCTGACTACCAAGTAACCCCCGGTCTTTGCGGCCGATGCAGAGCGATAATGCCCAACTCTGAATTTATCAACATGTTTCCTGTTCCCTGTCCCCTATACGTATGACTGACTTCTGCCGCAGGACCAGTTTACAATTTTTTTTTCCTATTTTTTGCCGCTATTTAGACTTTTACAGAGCACAGTTGGTACAGTATACGTTACACTAGATACATCCTGCTACAACTTGGTGATGGAATAGGCAAGTAACAAATTAATTCTCTAGCTCACTGGAGCAGGGCCGTCCTGGTTTACATATGTATAATGTACAGAGTCTGTGATGGAAAGCAATTTATTCAGGAGCTCATTCAAAAAGATCAATATAGTTCCGGTACTACGGACTGACAAGATTTAGAATGATGTCTACTGTGACATTACTTGTGCGAGCATTGAAACCAAAAGCATCAGCTCAGGTAAATTACATATAGATAGAAAGGAAGAAATTACCAAATGCAATTATTTGCAACTCTACTAAACATGATGACATTTGACTTTTTATGAACTGAGACAGATCATTTTACGTAGACATGGAGCTTGGCGAATAATTTTTCCGCTCAAATTAGGTCCAACAGTCTCTGCTGATTAATATTGGATTATGTTCTTATAGCGGTCAGGGATCAGATTCTGATCTAGAGCTCAAAACAATCTATATGAACAACTAAATGGTTTGTCTGGCGTGAAAAATAAATCTTTTGATGTGTTTGAAGATAAAAACAGTGTACAGTCCCTGACAGAAGTTATGTCGCATATCCATGTTATGTAAATAAAAGCTTATAACCTGACGTTAAATTCATCCATTGGTTTTATAAATTACTCTTTTGAAAGCTGAAACCCTCCAAAATATGGTTTAGGTTAAGAAAATAAATTGGCATCAATGCTGAAATATTGATCATTTAATGAGCACAGAATGGTCAGATTTTGGCAAGACAAAAGTTTTATCGCCTGATCATATAATGCACCCAATCCTAGTTTACATCCTCACCTGTGCTTAGTAAATGATCGGTTAATTAGTGGGTGTACATAAAAAGAAAGCCAGCACCCCAGACCTTCACTTGAACTGAAACTTGAGCTCTGACAACATGCCAAAAATCCACCCTGCGACCAAAGCCTTGATTATCAAGAGGCTGAAGACCAGATCCACTGCAGAGGTGGCTGGCACCTTTAAAGTGTCTCAGAGTCAAGTGCAAATAATTAAAAAAATATTTGAAGAGACTGGAGATGTGTTTGACAAGCCCAGATCCGGCAGACCCCGCAAGACAACTGCTCAGGAGGAACGTTTGTTGGTTAGAAAATCCAAAGCAAGCCCCTCTTCCACTGCAGCAGGGCTCCAACAAGCCTGGTCACCTCAAGTCCCTGTGTCAACTAGAGGAGCTTGTAGGATTCTCGAAATGGCCTCCATGGTCTAATCAGTGCCCAGAAGCCAGCACTAAACCAAAGGCAAATAAAAAACCGTGTGGCATTTGCAAAGTCCCACAGCCTGCTAAACACTGGCCTGTATGGATCCAAATTACACCCAGAAAACAGTTAATTTTTGGTGGTGGAAAGATCATGGTCTGGAGTTACATTCAGTATGGGGGTGTGCGAAACATTTGCAAGTTTATTCAGGAAACAGAAAGAAGCCGCACAGGACTTATCAATTCAGATCAGCGGTTTTATTGTGCCCAAGTGCACATAGCAGGGTGTGGATAGCAGGTGGGAGGACGGGGGGTGGAGGTACAATGGCGTTTCGCGTCGTTAATGGCCCTTCAGCTGAAGCGCCATTAGCGGCGCGAAACGTCGTTGTACCACCACCCCCCGTCCTCCCACCCGCTACCCACACCCTGCTATGTGCACTTGGGCACAATAAAACTGCTGATCTGAATTGATAAGCCCTGTGTGCGGCTTCTTTGCGTTTCCTGAATATTCATGTGTCTAATGAGCGGCACTGGGAGTGAGCACCGGGACGGTCGGCCACGTAGTAGCAGGGAGAACACACTCACCACCCCGTTCGGCCGTACGACCCGTGGACTGCTGCGGCTGCGGCGAAAGACCTCCGGAGGAGGAGGAGGTGTCACACTGGGAAGGAATGCTGGCCCCAAATATCTTCAAAACCATGAGTGAAACATTTGCAAGGTGGAAGGCAATATCAATAGCCTAAAATATCAAGAAGTATTGGCTACCTCTTACATTCCAAATCATAAAAGGGGTCACATTCTGCAGCAGGATGGTGCTCCATCTTATACATCCATCTCTACAACAAAGTTCTTCCAGGCAAAAAAGATCAAGGTGCTGAAGGACTGGCCAGCCCAATCACCAGACATGAACATCATTGAGCATGTTTGGGGTAGAATGTAAGAGGAAGCTTGGAAGACAAAACCAAAGAATCTAGATGAACTGTGGGAGGCATGTAAGACTGCATTCTTTGCTATTCCTGATGACATCATTAATAAATTGTATGAATCATTGTTGAACCGCATGTATTCAGTCCTTCAAGCTCATGGAAGTCACACAAAATATTAAATATTACTCTAATAGCACTACAACTTCATTCACCAATGTTCTGTAAGATATATTTGTATTTTAAGTTGATTATTTGTGTGAATATCACATTACTTTCTGTGGGCGACAAAACTTTTGTCTTGCCAAAATCTGACCATTCTGTGTTCATTCAATGATCAGTATTTCAGCATTGATGCCAATTTATTTTCTTAACCTAAACCACATTTTGGAGGGTTTCAACTTTCAAAAGAGTAATTTATACAACCAATGGATGAATTCAACGTCAGGTTATAAGCTTTTATTTACATAACATGGATAAGCGCCATAACGTCTGTCAGGGACTGTATATAATATGTCTGGGAGGAGACACAGAATAGATATTAGAAAAACCTTTTTGAAAGTGAGGGTGATCAACGAGTGGAACTGGCTGCTACAAGAGGCGATGAGTTCTCCTTCAATGAAAGTCTTCGCATAGGCTGGACAGACATCTGTCTGGGATGATTTACTGAATCCTGCTTTGAGCAGGGGGGGTTGGACCAGACGACCCAGGAGGTCCCTTCCTACTCTACCTTTCTATGATTCTATATAATATATACAACCCCTGGCAAAATTTTTGGAATCACCTGGCTCGGAGGATGTTCATTCCGTTGTTTATTGTTGTAGAAAAAAAGCAGATCACGGACATGGCACAAAACTAAAGTCATTTCAAATGGCAACTTTATGGTTTTAAGAAACACTAAAAGAAATCAAGATAAAAAATGTGCTAGTCAGTAAGGGTAATTTTTTTCAGACCAAGCAGAAGGAAAAAAATTATGGAATCACTCAATTCTGAGGAAAGAATTATGGAATAATGAAAAACAAACACACAAAAGAACACTCCAATACATCACTAGTATTTTGATGCACCACCTCTGGCTTTAATAACAGCTTGCAGTCTCTGAGGCATGGACTTAATGAGTGACAAACAGTACTCATCATCAATCTGGCTCCAACTTTCTCCGATTGCTGTTGCCAGATCAGCTTTGCAGGTTGGAGCCTTGTCATGGACCATTTTATTCAACTTCCACCAAAGATTTTCAATTGGATTGAGATCTGGACTATTTGCAGGACATGATATAAACCTTATGTGTCTTCTTTCAAGGAATGCTTTCCAAGTTTTTGCTCTATGGCAGGATGCATTATCACCTTAAAAAATTATTTCATCATCGCTAAACATGCTTTCAATTGATGGGATAAGAAAAGTGTCCAAAATATCAATGTAAACTTGGGCATTTATTGAAGCTGTAATGACAGCCATCTCCCCAGTGCCTTTACCTGACATGCAGTCCGATATCATCAATGACTGTGAAAATTTGCATGTTCTCTTCATGCAGTCATCTTTATAAATCTCATTGGAATGGCACCAAACAAAAGTTCCAGCATCATCACCTTGCCCAATGCAGATTCGCGGCTCATCACTGAATATGACTTTCATCCAGTCTTCCACAGTCCACGGTTGCTTTTCCTTAGCCCATTGTAAGGCATTGTTCACACACAATTTGCGTTTTTTTTAGCACTCCTAAAAGCACTTGCGTTTTTTTAAGAGTGCCAAAAAATGTGCCTTGTGTGTGTGAAAGCTTTCAAAACGTTTTTGCACTTAGTCATTTTTTCACCAGACTCACAAATAACAAAAAACGCATGCCATAAAAATTAGTTTTTTAGCTGAAGGAATTTTTTTTTTGTATTTTCTTTATTATATAGGGGGGGAGGGGTGCTATTGAAAAAAAAATATTCTTTTTTGATGACTCCTTTACAAAAACGCTACCCTTGACGCAGGTGCCATGCGTTTCCGTTTGCGTTTGCCTGCGTTTCCCATAGGGGCCCATGTTAAAAAACGCATGCGTTTTTGGGGAAACACAACTGCGTTTTTTGGGTTATGGGAAAAAACGCAAGTGGTCCTGAAAAACGCATGTACACTCAAATGTACCCTGCGTTAACACACCTGCGTTTTTTTTTCACACCCCAAAAACGCAGGGATGGGCAAAAAAACGCATGTGTGTGAACATGGCCTAACCTTGTTTTATTCTGTTAAGGTGTTAATTATAGCTTTTGTTTAGCCTTTCTGTATGTACATCCCATTTCCTTTAGCTGGTTTCTAAAGGTGCCGTCACACAGCACAACAAGGCCAGCGATGTCGGAAGCGATGCGCGGGTGCCCGCTCGGTTCCGACATCGCTGGCCAGCTGTCACACAGCACGGCTGCGGCCGTCGATGCCGCAGCGATGCGGGCGGTGACATCGCTCGCTGGGCTGGGCTCAGCCCAGCGAGCGATCCGCAGCAACGCTGCGGTATAGGCTGGATCGCCGCTGACATCGCTCTGGCGATGTCACACGGCGCGATCCAGCCTAATCGCAGGTCGCCGGTTGTCAGGTTTACAGTTCTTCCCGTAAACCTGACAACCTGCAACTAGCGATAAAACACGGTCGCGTCGCGCTGTCACACAGCGCGACGTCGCTAGCGACATCGCTGGTACGTCACTTTTCCGGCGATGTTGCTAGCAACGTCGCCTGGTGTGACAGCACCATTACAGTTTGGTCACAGACATTGACTCCAGTTTCCTCCCATTCGTTCCTCATTTGTTTTGTTGTGCATTTCCTGTTTTGGAGACTGTTAGAGAATGGTCAGCCATGATGGTTTGTGTCGGCCATGTTGTATCATCTGTAATATATTCTTGTGATTTTCTGAGACTATAGAGGACAGCAGAAGCTGTCAGGTCTCATGCTAAGGAATAGTAAAACAATGATCTCAGAGTGATTAGCTAGCAGAGAGAAGCTAATTAGATCTGTTCTATGCACTCAGAGAAGCTCATAATAAGTATATTTAAGTATATGGTGTATTTTTTGTTATTTTTCATGGTGAGATGTAGGGAGATCGGCAAAATCGTAATCCAGGTAATTTGAAACAGACCTTATTATCTGTCATTGTTTGAGTTGAGTGCATTTTCTAAAAGCTGTAATGAGAGTAATATGTATAGATAAGCTTAAGTACAGAACTATAGCTTGTAATGTAATTAGTAGTGATGTTCTCATACTGAACTTTTGCTTTCTCTTTGTTCTTATATACACACGCCTCTATGAAGTCATCTTTGACGCCTGTTTTTCAAAAGGTAGCCTCCTAGTTTTACCTATGTATAAAAAAGGCCTCATGCTATAGTTAGGGGCCAGACTGCAATGCCAGAATCGTGATACCATCTTGAGTCTGGACACCTGCGTGTGTCATCATGCTTTGTATCTTGTATCCTATCTGCTTTGTCGCATTCTCTATAATAAACCCAGTCCCTTGCTTTAGAAGAATTGCCTCCAGAGTTTTCTCGGACTTTGGTAACTAACAGACAAGGACTTTCTTTCAGAGACATATTGCTTTAAGTTTCTGGTCTTGACGCTTTGATGTCTTCTTTAGTCTACAAGTATGTTTCCCTTTAACAACCTTTCCATGTTGTTTGTATTTGGTCCAGATTTTAGACACAGCTGACTGTGAACAACCAACATCTTTTGTAACATTGCATGTTTATTTACCCTCTTTTAAGAGTTTGATAATCCTCTCCTTTGTTTCAATTGACATCTCTGGTGTTGGAGCCATGATTTATGTCAGTCCACTTGGTGCAAAAGCTCTCCAAGGCATGGTCACTCCTTTTTAGATGCAGACTAAAGAGCAAGTCTAATTTGATGCAGGTGTTAGTTTTGGGAATGAAAATTTACAGGGTGATTCCATAATTTTTTCCTCAGAATTGAGTGATTCCATAATTTTTTCCCTCTGCTTGGTCTGAAAAAAATGACCCTTACTGACTACCACATTTTTAATCTTGATTTCTTTTAGTGTTTCTTCAAGCCAGAGAGTTGCCATTTGAAATGGCTTTAGTTTTGTGCCATGTCTGTGATCTGCTTTTTTTCTACAACATCAAACAACTACCGTATATACTCGTGTATAAGCCGACCCGTGTATAAGCCGACCCCCCTACTTTTGCCCCAAAAATCTGGAAAAACCTATTGACTCGTGTATAAGCCGAGGGTGGACCCCAGCACAGGTATACAGCCCCCAGCAGTGTGGTATACAGGCCCCCCCCAGTGGTATACAGGCCTCCCCAGTGGTAGTATACAGCAGCCCCAGTGGTAGTATACAGCAGCCCCAGTGGTAGTATATAGCAGCCCCAGCATCCCCAGTGGTAGTATATAGCAGCCCCAGTGGTAGTATACAGCATCCCCAGCAGCCCCAGTGGTAGTGTATAGCAGCCCCAGCAGCCCCCGTGGTAGTATACAGCAGCCCCGGCAGCCCCAGTGGTAGTATACAGCATCCCCAGCAGCCCCAGCGGTAGTATACAGCAGCCCCAGTAATCCAGGGCCCCCCCAGCCTTGTTCCGGTCACCTGTAAAGCAAAATATACTTATCACTGTCCCGCTGCCGTCCGCGCCTGCCGCTGCCGACATCCCCGATACTCCATCTTCATGCGTCTTCTTCCGACTTCCTGTGTTCGGCGCCGGCAATGACGTCATTGCCTGCGACGAACACAGGAAACCGGAAGAAGACGCATGAAGATGGAGGATCGGGGATGTCGGCAGCAGCGGGCGCGGACGGCAGCGGGACAGTGATAAGTATATTTTGCTTTACAGGTGACCGGAACAAGGCTGGGGGGGCACTGGATTACTGGGGCTGCTGTATACTACCGCTGGGGCTGCCGGGGCTGCTGTATACCGAGTGACTCGCGTATAAGCCGAGGGGGGTACTTTTCAGCCCAATTTTTGGGCTGAAAAACTCGGCTTATACGCGAGTATATACGGTAAATGAGCATCCTCCGAGCATGGTGATTCCATAATTTTTGCCAAGGGTTGTACTATATAACAAAAAATACAGATTAAAGGTTTTTAATAAGGGCTACACCAGCTTTAAATAACAGCCTCTGTCCTCTGGTTTTATCATATGCGGGACTGCATTATTGAGTCGCTAGGGGCCTTGCACCATCCATCCTTGTTTTCCAGTCCTGCTTCTCTTGATTTTCACCAAAATGTGCCCCATTATCATAGTTAGTTCAGGGTCCAGGAAGCAGGCAACCCAAGAATTGTTCTCCTGTGTCAAACACAGAAGTGCAGCAATAGGATTAGGGACCGACCCAGATATAAGGAGATCATGACACTTTATTAGGTTAAGGTATGGATTTATTCAGCCTCAAAGTACTTGAGTCTAAATGTCATTAGTTTGACATATAGGAAAAAGTGAATCCGCATTTTTGAAAATATTTCAGTATATTTATTCATAGGACCACTCTAGATATGACACTTTGATACAATATAGAGTAGTGAATATACAGCTTGTAAAACAGTGTAAATTTGCAGTGCCCTCTAAATAACTTAACACAAAGCAATTAATGTCTAAATCACTGACAATAAAAGTGAGTACACCACTAAGTGAAAAAGGCCATATTGTGCCCAATGTCAACATTTTGTGTGGCCACCATTATTGTCAAGCACTGCCTTAACTCTATTGGGTATGGAGGTCACTAAGCTTCACAGAAGCCGCTGGATCCTCTTCCTTCCTCCATGACGACATCACGCAGCTGGTGGATGTTCGAGATCTTGTTCGAGGATGCCCTACAGATGGTCAATAGGGTTTAGGTCTGGAGACATGCTTGGCCAGTCTAGAATCTTTACTCTTAGTTTCTTTAGTAAGATAGTGATCGTTTTGAATAGTGGTGTACAATCAATGGCAGCAGACAACATGGCTGCTATTATGGGGCCCGTGAGTCGAGGGAGGGGCATGTGCATAGAGCACTTCACATTCGGTGACACACTGTCAGTTGTATTGGTATTGCGAATGAGAATATATGTGAAAGCAATGATGAAAGAGGAAGTGCTCCGCTCATCAACATCATTATCCTGCTGTGTCTGTGATGACATCACTATTGAACACCCACTGTGCAGAGATGTGCAGCGCTGCAGACCTCTCACCAAGGAGACTGGGGCAGAAGGGAAAAAGGAGAGGCGAGTATTTTTTTGAGCAGTATAGTATTATGACCATTGGCCACCAATGTACTCAATGATTTAATAAAATAAATAAAGGGAACACTAAAATATCACACCCTAGATCTCAATGCATGAAATATTCCACTGGCAAACCTTTATTCTTTATATAGTGGAATGCATTGAGAACAATAAAACTTAAAAATGATCAATGCAAATCAAAGTCAATATCCCATGGAGGTCTGGATTTGGAATGATACACAAAATCAAAGTGGGAAATCAAATTACAGGCTGATCTAATGTAGCGCCCCGCTAGTCAGCGAGCTACAAAATGGTACTGCACCACTAACAGATGGGGCAGTATGCTTTGTTCTGGTAAGGAGTAGTAGAAGCCTGAAGCTCCACAACCACACACACACCTAGTGATAGGGGGACCAATCAGACGCCCGTTACCAGGGTAACCGTCCTGGTGGGAGGAGAGCTAGGTTATATAGGGAGTGGGGAAAGTAGGAACCGTCAGTGAAGAGCAGCAGAAGTACAGAACAGTGAAGAGTAAAGAATAACAGAAGAACAGGGAACAGGAGAAGTAACGGGGAGGGCAACTCAACTGGTGACCCAAAAGAGAAAGGGGCAGATAGAGAGTAACTGAATCACCCTGGCCCAGTCCGAACCGGTACCGGCTCCGACGTGGATCAGAGGTCCGTCGCTGAACCGCAAATTACCGACGTGGTCGATAGCTTTTAGGAGCACGATCGAACCACCTTTACACCAAGCACGGTCTCCACCAGAAGCACTAAACTGGTTGGGTTCACCTTTGGAGACAGGCCTGGTTCAAGAAGTGAGATTGTGCACCACAGAAAAGGACAGAGAAAGTGATAGAGAAGGAACACCAGTGGAGCTTAAGAGTGACACTGCTCACTACCAGAACCACTGGTCCACTACCTTAGCTGAAAGAACTGCATTACCCTGTAAACTGCAGATTACTGGAGTAAAGTACCCGTTCAGAGGGAGCAACGTGTCTGTGTTTCCTTTCTAATGAACTTGTGTTTACACTGCCATATACTTCGCCAGCGGAGGCCAACGTGCCCTATTCCACCATTGCTACTTCCCAACACCTGGAGACTCAGCCCTACCTGTAGAGGGCTACAACATCTCGCTGCCGCCCCATCACCCCGGAGGTTCCAGCAGCTCCGTCACCTGACCTACAGGTGGCGTCACGACTGACAATAAACTTTAATCCCTGTAAAATATACCCCTTTTAATTGTCTGCTCAGGGCACGGACTCGGGCACCGACCACCTGTGACATCCCCGTACCAGTACGCCCGAGCTTCGAGTACCCCAAGCCCATTGGCCCCAAACACTAACGTCAGTGGAAATGCCGTAATACAACAAATGAGGCTCAGTAGCATATTGGCCTTCACGTGCCTATATGAACCTCACTACAATGCCTGGGCATACTCTTGCTGAGGCGGAGGATGTTCTTTGAGGATTTTTTCACAGAAATTCATTAAATCATCAGTCAAACTCTTGGCCAGTCTGTGGTGTGGCGCCACGCAACGAGTGCGTCACAATAGGGTATTGCAGCCAAAACATGCAGCAGCAATATTCTCTGACTCAGCAATCACACAGTTAATCAGAGATCCATACCCTACATGCATCACCTAGCATAGAGGGCCAATCAGGTCTGGTGGGCGGAGGTAGTGGTAGTGTGTAGTGGAAGTTTAGTCCAGCTAGAAGAGTCTAGTCGGAGATTGTAACAGCAACGTAGAAGACCTTCTGCAGCAGATCCCAGCTCTGGCAACCTAGGGAGGAGGGGTTGCACAGTTCCGTGCGGCCCCCTGGCCACCTTCTACGGCCATCTCCCTACCGATCAACGGTTGAGCACCATTAATCCCAACCGAACTACGGGCGTCAACATGCGGGTCCAAAATCATCCGTGCCCACTTACGGCTGGTTTGCTGGTACGAAGCTAGCAGCAGTTCAGCTCTGCTATGCGAACCAGAGGAGTGGAGGGATCGCTTTACAGGAGCACCCCACCATCGCCAAATCAGTCGTCTTAACCAGCGGCTGTACCACCAAGGGACCCAAGCTCCCCAAAGCATCCGGAACGTATACCCCGGATAGGGCATTCAAGCGCTCCCTGTACCCAATCTGGTTCCTGGGCGACAACGGCACAGTACTTAGTTAGAAGGAGAAACACCGCGGATCTCTGAGAACACATGGTCATTGCTGAGTCCACCCGGTCCATTACCCGTCACTGTATGCCATGTACTGCCTGCTGGTTACAGTAAAGAACCCGTTACAGAGACTTACAGTGTCCGTGCCTTCTTATGAACTGCTTATCCGCGCATTAAGGTAACCGAATCTGCCTCACAATATCTTGCGCAGCTCCTGGCTCCGGGGATCACCGCTCAGCCTGTGGGCAGCGCTCCATCTTGCTGCATTCCATCCCCCGGAGGCCCCGCAGCGTTGGTACAATTACCGAATCTCTTATAGGTGGCGTCACGAAACAATTAACCCCTTAATCTGTTCCTACAAGACGTCTCATCAGTTTTGATCTGCACCACCGGGCCCCACTACCGGCAGGCGCGGCACCCCGTGACAAGGAGGAAGAAGCAAACACCTGTCTAAAACCGGAGTCCCGGCCACGGTGAGTCAGAATTTTGGCGTCATGAACAGGATACGAGCAGGCCCGTTCCTTAACGGGTATATTGTGCTTAAAAAGACTTTATTTCAACCAATTGGACTTTGTTCGTCCCTAAAAGAACTTTTCCCGCCTTTTCACCGTTGGGCCAAGATGGCGCCCAAGATGGCGATGCCCGCCAAGAGGATCCGCCACGTGCAAGCCCAGGGGTGAGCCAGCGCCCCTCTTCGTGGGAGGGCTAAAGGCAAAGGCACCAAAATCATTGTCCGCCCTGATTGCTCGAATCAACCATGGGGGCGGACCAAAGACTTTTTCCCACAATTGGACTACAAAAGCCCCCAAGGAAGTGGGAGTGTCAAGAACCATTCTTCACCAGCTCTTCACCAGAACGTTTATCGGGTAGAGACGGGTGTGGTTCCTCCAAGAAAGATGATCAGCACAAGACTCCATGACCTGATGCGAGAAGTGGAAGTCGAGGCCAGAGCAGCAATAGGCCATCCGGGTCCGGTCCTGTCCTCAACATAGACGGCAGCCCCGACTTTTGGCAAGAAGCTCTACAAGACCTCCGGGTGAGGCTAATGGAAACCGTAGAGTGGACGATCCGCAGTTGGAGCGAGAGCTTGGGCAGCAGACTGCATCGTGCCATGCAGCAGAGCCGCTTGGGTGCAACCACTCCAGGACCGGACGACATCTCTAGTTTTAGCCCACGCTGACCACCTGTCCTACCTCGTGTCCAGAGCCGATAGACTGTGTCATCCTGGTAGAAGCCACTGTTTACCCCGCTCCAGAGCCTGAAGCCGAAACCGTGTTAGAGCCGGAGCTTGCAACCAGCTCCCCTGAAGAAGCTGACATTTACCTGGTTCCCCCTGAGGAACCCTCGACTAGTCTCACCACTACCGAGACTGTCGCCTGTTTCTCCCCCAAACCGGAGGCCTCCTCTGCTACTACCGAGGCCTACCTGCTTACTGGGATTGAGACACCACTACCAGCTGCAACAGAAGAAGAGGCAGGCAGCCTGGAAGCCCTGCAGGACGACCCCGAGGAGAACTTTGCAGCACAGCCGCCCATCGACCCGGAGGACCCCATCCCAACATCTCCGTATGCTGAGCAGCTCGATGTGATCGTTGAGGGAGAGGAGGATGACGACGAGGAAACCCACAGCACCGCTAAGGATCTCTACACCGGGTTCGCCTGGGGAGATACCGTGGATACTTCGGCCGAGCAGTCCGCTCGGGTACGCTGGTCGAGAGTGCCACTGCAACACCTTCCCCGGTGCCGTTTAACCGGGTCCCGATCCAGACTGCCCACCAAACTCAAGCCGTTCAACAGCCAACGCGTCGCAGTGACCTTATCCCCACTCTGCACCGCTCCGACGAAGATATACGTCGCATCCGAAGGGAGGAGTGGCGGGCTCATATGCGCGCCAACATGTAGGCCCGCGCCGAGGCTCGCCGCCAACCCCCACTACCTGACGAACTCCGCAAGAAAGGATGGGCGAGCACTTTCAACCTATCCACCGGGTGGGGTTTTGCCAGGGAGGAGGGCGTGTATGAGGAAGTGTTTGTGGGGCACCGTGATGTGGAGTCGCATTTGCTGCGAGGACACCCTGATCGTGATCTGTATGGAGGGGACATTATAACCTACGAGCGATATGCATGCTGCGATGGGTGGTTCGCTATAACGGGTTCCGGAACACTGCCCTCCATAAGTGACTTTGCTGTTTGAACTTTACAAGAGACTTCTTCCTGTTTGGTAGATAGCGCTGCAACCTGGTGGCTACAGCCTGGACTCAAACTAAGGACAGCCGACCGACCGCCGGGTTCGCAAAAGTGTTAACCTGTTATATACCAGTTATAGTGAATACCTGTTATTAATAAAAGTGTAACTTTTATGCCTGTTATAAAATATAAAATCTCTCTGTAATGTTGGGTAGCGTGACACTTGGGGACAAGTGTATTTCACCGCTCAGCCTGTGGGGAGCATTCCATCTTGCTGCATTCCATCCCCCGGAGGCCCCGCAGCGTCAGTACAGTTACCAAATCTCTCATAGGTGGCGTCACGAAACAATTAACCCCTCAATCTGTTCCCACAAGACGTCTCATCAGTTTTGATCTGCACCACCGGGCCCCACTACCGGCAGGCACGGCACCCCGTGACAAGGAGGAAAAAAAAACCGCCTGTCTAAACCGGAGTCCCGGCCACGGTGAATCAGTGGTACAACATGGCGTTGGTGAATGGAATGAGACTTGATATCTCTGCACTAATAAAACATCCATAGAATGAAGAAGAAGTAGGGGCACTCACAGGGATGTACAATCCTTTATTCCACATGAGAGACAAACTGGTTACATGTTACTGGTTGAAGTGCGGAGGGGTGGGGAGGGTTGCTGGAGACAGGAAAACAGCACTGTTTCACACCTGTCTGGTGCTTCTTCGGGTCACGGAACTGTTGTCTGCCTCCAGCACCACCTCCCCGCCCCTCCGCACTTCAATTCCAGTAACATATAACCTGTTTGTCTCACATGTGGAATTAGGGATCATAACATACCGGTGAGTGCCCCTCTACTTCTTCATTCTATGGATGTTGGCTATGTCTAATATGAGAGTGTGCACCGTGGGTCCCCTGCCTGACCTCGGCACAATCACTGCCACCTTTACGTGGGCTTTTACTTGGTCCCCTCATCGTTGATGCCCGGAACCTTTCTTCATTAACCTTATAAATTAAATATATTCTTCTTCTTACGGGAGGAGGAATTCCCATGGTGGTATTACACATTGTTTCTGGGGAACTTTTTTTGGCATTCATACGGTAACAATGGTCTCGATCACTTTGGTGAATTGTGACAGGTTTGGGACCGGGTCATTTCTGCATTGAGATTTCATATTAAATGTTTTATTTCCTTTGGCAGTGTTGAGTTAATGTCAGTTTCTGTTGCTAACAAGCTCCTTAGTTGTCTTTCCAGGTGTAGCTACTTTGTGATCACTCCCATCTCCTTTATATGGTCACATGATCCAGCATTCCTTGCTGGCGATTGAACTCATTCCTGACCTGTCTACCTAGGGGTACTTTCAGATCTGCCTTTGTTTTCAGTTCAGGCAGAACAGGCAAACCTGAAGTTTGAACTTCAGATGTTTTTTTTTGTTTCACATAAAGTGTTTTTTCAAATCTTGCAGAATGCAGCTTTTTTTTTGCAAAAACTGGATGGGGCACACTTGAAGCAAGAATGCGTTCTGGCTAATCATTTGCGAGTGCAAACATGTATGCCACTTGCTTTTTCACTGGTTCTGGCAAATCTGGCACCAGCACGACAAGTGCACAAGGAAGTACCGGATTTGCCGAATCCGGATGAAAATGGAAGTGTCTGCACAAGTCCAGAACTCCTATACAAATGCATTAGAGCAAACGTGATCTTGTCACACGTGTGCGCATCCAGTTTTTGCAAAAAAGGCGGCATTCCGCAGGGTTTTCCAAAACGCAGATGTGAAAGAATATTAGGTGAAAGGAGCTACTCTGGAGAAGTTGACCATTGCCAAGCCGTCTGCCGCTAGGAGTGTGGCAGCAGGCATGAAGTTGCCTTGTTGTTTCCCCTGTCTGTGTTTCCTTCCCCTTGGGACTTGTGCTCCTGCCGTTCCACCTCCCTATTGAGGGTTAATATTAGGGGCAGCGAAGGACTAGTTATCCTGCGCGGCGACGGGGTGAAAGTACCGTATAGAGGATGGAAGGTGATCGGCACAGTTGCAGGTGTGTGTAGGAGGTCTCCTTTCCCCCGTTCCCTACAAGCAGGGCCCCTCATTGTATTTGTTCCCCCATGTTTCCTTCTCTGTTGTGTGTAGTGTGTTGGACACCACATACTGTGACAGTGAGCACAGCACAATGAATATCCCTAGTACACGGCGTGATACATGATGAAGAAAATTACTTTGTAAGGAGTCCATGATTTCTATGTGCACCATTGGTCTTGTAGAGTGTTTGGGGGGGGTATATCGTGATTGGAATATGCCCTTTGGCCCAGTTTCCGGAATTATGGGATCATGTTCTGCTTTCAGTATGTCACAGTGCGTGTTGACCTTTATAGCTCCTTCAATGAACTGTAGCTCGCCCCAGCCAGAAGCACCCATGCAGCCCCAAATCATGACACTCCCACCACCACCAGCATGATTGTAGGAGTCACACTTGTCTTTGCACTCCTCACCTGATTGCCACCATACATGGTCGACAGCCATCTGAATCAAATTACGCTTTGGTTTGGGTCTCATCAAACCATAGATAATAGTTCCAATAATCCATTGTTTATTCTGCTTGTTTTCAGCAAACTGTCTCCAGTTTTCTTGTGCACCATCTTTAGAAGAGGCTTCCTTCTGGGACAACAAACATGCAGACCAATTTGATGCACTGTGCGGCGCATGGTCTGCTACACAGTAACTTGTGCAGCAATGCTGGGATCACTCACCTCTATATTGAATATACAACCTCTTGGATAGGATTCTGAGCACGCCCACTCAACTCCTTTGGTCGACATGGGGCAAGGCCTGTTAAGTTGAAAGCAAGGATGCACATATTTAAGTGGGTTGTAACGTTACAGGCCAACCATGAAAGTGTGTTTTTGAGGGGTAACAAGGACTATGACATGGGGTATTTGATGTTATTTGGTCTATGTAATGCCTCCATGTGCTCATATTTGTATTTTATGATTCACATTGACAGAGTGTTGCAGACAGACATTTGACGTCACATCATGCAGCGATGGCAGTAGTGGCTGTGGCCATGGTGGAGATGCCTTGGTGACAGATGAGAGAAATGAGAGACTGCGGAGGCGTAGCAACGGCGTATGTGGTCTCGGATTGGCTCCTGCAAAGGCGCCACCTGAGTCACATGGGCCTGGTCCGTCACTGGAAGACAGGAACCCAGGACTTCAGAAATTATCTCCCGATGTCCGAGGAGTCTTCCAATTGCTATTTGACTTTGTTACGCCACATATTGCCCGTGAGGACACTGTGATGCGTGAAGCTGTGCGACCAAAGGATGCGGCTAGGCTGTGACTCTACGTTTCCTGGCAACGGGCGCTCGAAGGACTGACCTGCAGTATTCTGCTGCAGTATCGCGCCCACTGCTGAGCCGCCTAATCCCTGAGACGTGTGAGTCCATTATGAGGTGTCTCTTGCCAACCTACAGTGCCTACAAGTAGTATTCAACCCCCTGCAGATTTAGCTGGTTGACACATGCGGTATTAACTTCAATTCACTCATCTTTCCTGCCTGGCTCTCTTCACATGAGGGGTATATGAATCTATCACTTCAATCAACAATATACTTGTCTTTTAATAATGTAATATACTGAAATCCTCTTACTGTGTGTGATGTGGGATGTTCAGAGGTCATCTTTGGTTTAAAAGTGTTTATGACCCAGGATGGCCAGAAACTCTTGTTTATTTGTCTTGCATTTATTACCTTCTGCTGTGCCGAGTTTCTTTGATTGATTAACAAGTGTAATAGACCCAGATCTAAGGCCGGCTTCAGACTGCGTGTCTGATCCGATCCGTAGCTGTCCGCTTGAAGCAGACAGCCGCGGACCGGATCAGCACACAGGATCGGGGGCTATTATGCCCTCCGATCCTGTGTGCAGCCGCACGCAGCTGAACCAGCTGACAGGTCAGGACCGCGGCGCCCGCGGTCCTCACCTATTAGCAGCGGGAACTGCGTGCGGCTGCACACAGGATCGGAGGGCATAATAGCCCCCCGTCCTGTGTGCTGATCCGGTCCGCGGCTGTCTGCCTCAAGCGGACAGCTACGGATCGGATCAGACACGCAGTCTGAAGCCAGCCTAAGTAGAAACTCACTATATATGTAGAGCCACCTTAAGGGGTGCAATCATGCGGGGTCTTGCAATCATGCCAACTGCATAAGTGCCAACTGTAGAAGTGCAGTTAAACGGGGCAGGAAACGGTAAGTCATACAAGACAAACAAACAGATATGCAATTTGTTCACTTGTACTACAATTAAGTATTCACTATGTAAACCCCAGACTACTCATCACTACTGACCTCTCACCCACCACTACAGCTCTCCTTCCCGCTGCATCTGACCCATGCTACTCCCATCCCCTGCTCACCATCCACAATGTATCCCCTCCTTTGCACTCTCACTCCCATCCTTCTCCACTTCCTGCTACCCCCGCTCATCCATCCACCCAGCAACAAAGTACTTCTCTCACCCTCCATCCTACCTAACCACCTCACCCACTCCTCTGAGCTATTCATGCACTTTCAATCCTTCATGTCCAATCAGGCACGGCCACCACGTAAACTCTCATGCTCCCACCTGCTAACCCTCTCCCTGCTCCTCCTACTCGCTGGCAACATTTCCCCTAATCCCGGCCCCCCCCCGCCACATCCCCACAGTCACCTACACCCCACCCCCACGTCCCATCACCAACTCTCATAACCCCACCATCACCCACCCTCGCAACCTGACTAACCTTAGACCCATCCCCCCAGCCCCTGCTCCCCTAATCTCCCTGCCAGGCGCACTCTGGAATGCCCGCTCAGTCTGTAATAAGCTCACAGACATCCATGAACTCTATTTCTAATAAACTCTTATTCCTTGCCATCACAGAGACCTGGCTCACCCCCTCCGACACGGCCTTCCCTGCTGCACTATCCTACGGCGGATTCAATCTTTCCCACACACCCCGCCCCTCTGACAAACATGGCGGAGGTGTCGGCATACTCCTATCCGACACCTGCTCTTTCGCCCCTATTCCATTACCCCCCTCTGTTACTCTCCCTTCTTTCGAAGCCCACTCTGTCCGCATCTTCTCCCCCTGTAACCTCCAGCTAGCCGTCATCTACCGCCCCCCTGGATCCATCCCCACCTTCCTTGACCACTTTACCACCTGGCTACTTCATTTCCTCTCTACTGACATCCCCACCATCATTATGGGCGACTTCAATATCCCCATTGACACTGCCCACCAAACCGCCTCTCAACTTCTTTCCCTGACCTCCTCCTTCGGGTTCTCCCAATGGTCCTCCTCTGCCACCCACAAAGATGGCCACACGCTGGATCTCATCTTTACCAGTCTTTGCTCCCTTACTAATCTCACAAACTCAACCCTCACCCTGTCTGACCACAATCTGATGACCTTCTCCGCCCTCTCCTCCCCTACTACATCACCTCCTCTACGCAAACTTGATCATCCCGCAGAAACCTAAAACACATTGATCTACACTCACTCTCAGAATCCCTTCTCCCTCTCGCCAACAGAACATCTATACGTGACACAGACACTGCCACCACCCTCTACAACACCACATTAACCAAGGCACTCGACCTAGCAGCCCCCCCTCACACACCACACTCCACGCACTAATAGGCAACCCTGGCACACCACCCTCACTAAAGACCTGAGACAGGCATCCAGGGTCGCCGAGAGGCGATGGAAAAAAAATCACCTTCCACTGAGCATTTTGCACTGTTCAAACAGTCCCTCATCGCCTTCAAGACTGCACTTGCCACCGCCAAACAAACCTTCTTCTTATCCCTAATTACCTCCCTGTCCCACAATCCCAAGCAACTTTTCAAAACCTTCAATTCCTTACTCCGCCCACCTGCTCCCCTCCCTCTCCCCTTATCTCTGCAGAAGACTTTGTCTCCTTCTTCAAAGAAAAGATTGACAGAATCAGAGACAGCTTTGATCCACTGTCCCCACAGCCTTCCCTTTCACCTATACTGCCCTCTACTTCCATCAACTGCTTCCCCCCTATAACTGAAGACCAGCTCTCCTTCCTCCTGTCAAAATCACACCTCACCACCAGTGCCCACGACCCGCTCCCATCCCACCTCATTCCCAACCTCACCTCCGTTATCATCCCAGCCCTAACTCATCTTTTCAACCTATCACTTACCACTGGCACCTTCCCCTCAGCCTTCAAACATGCCTTGATCACACCCATCCTTAAAAAACCCTCCCTCGATCCCACAACTGTCTCCAACTACCGCCCTATATCTCTCCTCCCTTTCGCCTCTAAACTACTTGAACAGCATGTCCATTCTGAGCTTTCCTCTCACCTCTCCTCCTGCTCCCTCTTTGACCGCCTGCAATCTGGCTTCCGACCCCTCCACTCCACTGAAACAGTTCTGACCAAAAGTCACAAATGACCTACTGACTGCCAAAAGCAAGCGCCACTACTCTGTTCTCCTCCTCCTCGACCTGTCAGCCGCCTTCGACACTGTTGACCACTCCCTTCTACTACAGATCCTGGAATCTCTTGGCATCACAGACCTTGCCCTCTCTTGGATCTCCTCATACTTAACGGACCGCACCTTCAGCGTCACCCACTCCCACACATCCTCCTCGCCCTACCCCCTATCTGTCGGGGTCCCTCAGGACTCGGTTCTTGGACCATTACTGTTCTCAATCTACACTCTTGGTCTAGGGCAACTCATTGAGTCCCATGGCCTCCAATATCACCTCTACGCCGACAACACCCAAAATCTACCTGTCTGGTCCTGACATCACCTCCCTTCGATCCAAAATTCCACACTGCCTGTCCGCCATCTCATCCTTCTTCTCTGCTCGCTTCCTTAAGCTGAACATGGACAAAACCGAGTTCATAGTCTTCCCCCCCCCCAAGACGCTCTCCCTCACTACCTGACCTATCCATCGTCGTCAACGACTGCTCTCTCTCTCCAGTCCCCCATGCCAAGTGCCTCGGGGTTATCCTTGACTCTTCCCTCTCCTCCAAGCCCCACATCCAGGCCCTCGCCACCTCCTGCCGACTCCAGCTCAAAAACATCTATAGGATTCGCACTTTCCTTGACCATGACACTGCTAAAACTCTTATTCACGCTCTCATCATCTCCCGCCTCGATTACTGCAACCTCCTGCTCACCGGCCTCCCTAATACCTCCCTTGCACCTCTCCAATCTATCTTGAACTCCGCTGCCCGCCTAATCCATCTGTCTCCCCGCTACTCCCCTGTCTCCCCCCTCTGCCAAGCCCTTCATTGGCTCCCTGCTTCCCAGAGATCCCGGTTTAAAATATTAACCATGACATACAAAGCCATTCACAACCTGTCCCCTCCATACATCTCTGACATGGTCTCCCGTTACCTACCCTCACGCAACCTGCGATCCTCCCAAGAGCTTCTCCTCTACTCCCCCCTCATCTCCTCTTCGCACAACCGCATACAGGATTTCTCCCGCGCTTCACCCAGACTCTGGAACTCACTGCCCCAACACATCAGACATTCTCCTACCCTGGGAACCTTCAAAAGAAGCCTGAAGACCCACCTGTTCCGCCAAGCCTACCACCTGCAATAAGACCCGGTCCACCACACCGCCTTATGACTGGAATTTCCCCCTCCTACTGTATCCCCACCCGCCCCTTGTAGACTGTGAGCCTTTGTGGACAGGATTTCTCCCCTCTTGTTTCTGTACAACTGAATTGTCAACATTTATTGTTACTTGTATTGCTACTATGTTACTTGTCCTAGTCTGCCCTTTTTAACATGTAAAGCTCCATGGAATATAATGGCGCTATATAAATTAATAATAATAATAATAACTTGGCATTGTGACATTTGGACTGTAGATCAGCCTGGAAGTGGGAAATGCAGTGCCACAAAAATCTTTTTTTTTTTGTGTTTTTTTTTTTTAAAGCGTTTAAAAGTTAATTCAGAGGGTCATTTATTATTCAACCCCTCAAACCACCAGAATTCTGTTTGGTCCCCCTAAAGTATTAAGAAGTAGTTCAGGCACAAATAACAATGAGCTTCACATGTGTGGATTAATTATCTCTTTTGCCAGCCTTTTCTGACTATTTAAGACCCTCCCCAAACTTGTGAACAGCACTCATACATGGTCAACATGGGAAAGACAAAGGAGCATTCCAAGGCCATCAGAGACAAGATCGTGGAGGGTCACAAGGCTGGCAAGGGGTACAAAACCCTTTCCAAGGAGTTGGGCCTACCTGTCTCCACTGTTGGGAGCATCATCCGGAAGTGGAAGGCTTATGAAACTACTGTTAGCCTTCCACGGCCTGGACAGCCTTTGAATGTTTCCTCCCGTGCCGAGGCCAGGCTTGTCCGAAGAGTCAAGGCTAACCCAAGGACAACAAGGAAGGAGCTCCGGGAAGACGAGCCTGTAAGGTACCTTTCCTTTCAAAAGCGTCATGTCAAGGCTCGTCTACAGTTTGCTCATGATCATTTGGAGGACTCTGAGACAGACTGGTTCAAGGTTCTATGGTCTGATGAGACCAAGATCGAGATCTTTGGTGCCAACCACACACGTGACGTTTGGAGACTGGATGGCACTGCATACGACCCCAAGAATACCATCCCTACAGTCAAGCATGGTGGTGGCAGCATCATGCTGTGGGGCCGTTTCTCAGCCAAGGGGCCTGGCCATCTGGTCCGCATCCATGGGAAGATGGATAGCACGGCTTACCTGGAGATTTTGGCCAAGAACCTCCACTCCTCCATCAAGGATCTTAAGATGGGTCGTAATTTCATCTTCCAACAAGACAACGACCCAAAGCACACAGCCAAGAAAACAAAGGCCTGGTTTAAGAGGGAAAAAAATCAAGGTGATGGAGTGGCCTAGTCAGTCTCCTGACCTTAACCCAATTGAAAACTTGTGGAAGGAGCTCAAGATTAAAGTCCACATGAGACACCCAAAGAACCTAGATAACTTGGAGAAGATAAGCATGGAGGAGTGGGCCAAGACAACTCCAGAGACCTGTGCCGGCCTGATCAGGTCTTGTAAAAGACGATTATTAGCTGTAATTGCAAACAAGGGTTATTCCACAAAATATTAAACCTAGGGGTTGAATAATTGACCCACACTTATGTTGCTCAGTTGAATTTTAATACATTTTAAACATAACTTTTTGGTCTGTAAGATTTATGCTTCTGTTAATAAATCCTACTCTCGTTTGCAGTTTGAAGGCTCTAACTTACTTATTTGCATCTTATCAAACCACCTTAATCTGCGGGGGGTGGAATACTACTTGTAGGCACTGTATATGCATTTTCCAAACACCCCTGCTGAATGGTTGTAAGTTGGCACTGGCTTTCAGGAAAGGTGGCAATTCCCAAACTGCGGGGGGGGGAGGGGGGGGGGGCATTGGATAGCAAGCATGCGAGGATCACACAACCCCCCCCAACAGCGGGTTGTATTATTATAATTATAAAGGGTACTTCATTGTGGTCCTCATGGCCCTTGTCAATGCCAACTACGAGTTCCTCCTCGTGAATGCGGCGATGAACGGGCGTGTGTCTGATTGGGAAGGGGGGGGTTTGTGCACGGACGTCCTTTGGCCAAGACGTTAGGAGCGGCCGCCTGAACTTAACCACAAATTATGTCACCATTTAACATCTTAACTTTACCTTTGTGGGGGATGAAGCCTTTCCACTTCACGCCAACCTACTACGGCCATATCCCCAGAGGCCTATCACCCCTGAGCAACGTATTTTCAATTACCAGTGGTGATGGCGTGTTGTGTGCTGCATAACTTTCTGCGGCGTAGGGATGCTCAATCATACATGCCAGCAAGTTTTGTGTATTCAGCGGACCCTGCAACTGGGGAAATCATGCCAGGTGAGTGGTGCGTAAACGACCCTGGCATAGCACCACTCCAGCTGTTGGGCCAGGGCCGACATCAGCAGGATGCCAGTAGCAGCAGAGACAGCTGCTGCTCCTATTTCAATGGCCCTGGGGTGGTGGCCTGGCAGGACCACCAGATGTAGGGTGTGGGTCAAGGGTCAACACAGTAGACTGTGTTTATTTGTGTTTTCACCCTATGTTTATGTGTATGGGTTTGTTTTTAATGTTAAGTTTTTTAGTTAATTTTTAAATTTCTTATGTGACTTATTTTGTAGTTATTTATTTAGTGTCAATTGTGCCCTCTTACTTGTGTGATGTAAACACTTGTATTTTTGTTGTGTGTTTGTTCTTGTTATTTTCATTTGTGTGGCCAACTCATAATATAAGTTTTCAGATCAGACAAACGTGTGTGAGTATTTGGTTGGCACCTGAGGGCAGTAGCACATGGCATTAGAGTGTGCTGTGAGGTATGAGAGTACAATGGTATTTGTGGGTCCGTGCACCATTGTGTGCACATGTACAGTACACAGATGTAGATGTACGCACACTGTATGCTGTGTGTGCCTTTCCCAGTCCAGATTGCTGCATGTAGACACGAGTATGTGTACACACATATCTACATGTGTGTAAATCCTACACAATGCAAGTGCCCATATCTGTCTGCACATACATACATGTATGCACACACAGTTAACACATGCAACGTTAATGTGCATACTTCTTGTGTGTAGGTTACCTACTGCAACAGTACATGTACACAATGTCCACACATATTTGCAGTAAACACTGCACTATACTAGTGTTCCTGTCTGCCAGTTTGGCGCCGCTGCCGTGTCTTGCAGGAGCTGCAATAAATGACAAATGACATGAGCAGCGAGACAATAAAAAGGGCAATTGCATCCATGTCGCCACCATGTTGTGCAAGACGGCTGACCAATGGTAACACACTTTCGCCATCCAATCGGATTGGTCTGGGTGCGGTTACACCAACTCAGGTACATCTATCTCCTAGGCTGTGTCAAACAGTACGCCCACAATGCTAATGTGATTATGTACTGCAACTACAATCGTCAACATTGACTCTACAATTTGCCGGGCGATTTCCGGGACGCATGTGCGATTGCTACATGTAACATCTCCTAAGCGATGTTGGCAAAAGTGCCAAAACCGTGCACACTCTCGTGAAATTGCTGGCGATATCGAACAGATATTGCGTCGTGTAACGGTACCTTTATGGCTGTGTGTTGAGTTTAGAGGGCACACCAAAATGTACTGTTACAATGTAGTCAGGGGTGCATCAAGCCTTAGTTGAGGACCGGGGGGATGGTAGCAGACTCCAGCCCCGCCGCCCCTGCAGCCTACACTGACAGAGCGCCGCCATCCTCTTAACGGGGGACCTCTCTCATGAAGCCGGCCGCTGATGCTAGCGCCGCCCCCTTCTCTAATGCAGCTCCCCCTGGCAGCTGCCGCTTGGGACTCAGGGCTCACACTGTCCAATGGATGGTGCGGCCCTGAACGTAGTCATTGTACGACCTGTATGTCAAAGTGTCATATCTTCAGTGTTGTTTCGTGAAAGACATAATAAAATATTTACAATGATATGGAAGGATGTACTCAATTTTGTGATATACTGTATATGTTATAACTGAAGAAAGATATAGCCCTTATTAATGGTCTCATGGTGCTGTATACATTTAAATAATTCCTATAGTTACCTGTTTCCTGGCATGTTAACACAGACAACAGTACATGGAGAAAGGGTCAGCGAGATTTATCAGACTTTATTTCAATCAATATACAATGTTTATTCATAGATTAAATCCTGGGAAAGAAAAAAGTATTTGGACAGTTAAAACAATGGATAGTTGGTAAAACATTCCATGTTGTGATATCTCTTGCTAGAAAATGAGCTTGTTAAAAGGGAATTTGTCCCCAAGGGTTATATTATGTAATCTGAAAACAGCATGATGTAGGGACTGAGATCCTGATTCCAATGGTGTGTCACTTATCACTTCAGGTGGTCATCTTGATAAAGTGACTGTGTTCTGTGCTACAGATATAGCACAGCTCCGAATTCCAAGTCCTGTATAACCCCAGCCACACCACTGATTGACAGCGTACAGTATACAATCAATGGTGGGAGCGGGGTTAAGCACAGCAGTTAACTATGAGACACAAGACACCTAGTTCTGTAGTGATAATCACCTGCTTATAAAAGCATTGACTTTATTGAAACAGCAGCACACAACCCAATAAGGGACCCATCACTGAAATCAGGCTCTCAGCCTCCAAATCATGCTGATCTAAGATTATATAGCAGAGACCTGCTGACAGATTCCTTTAACTTGTAGTTACAAACAAAGGATTACACCTTCTTTCAAGTTAGACAGGACATTTAGCATCAGACAATAATCGAGCCGATGCCCCACTCTGCCCACCTGAGTGATCTACTTGTGCGGCCATGGTGGGAGAGCTAGGGGCGTTCAGCCTACATGCTCTTACATTTAGAATAAGTTCACATGAGGCTAAATTTCTGCATCAGACATTCTTTTCCATACATTCAAATGGGGCTATGTCTGAGACAAGTGCGTAGACTTCTGCAAACCCTCATTAGGTGAATGGGACCACAGTAGAGAATTCTGCAGAAAAGTTGCCACATCTGAAAATATTTTTAGGTATGTTCAGGCCAAATGATGAACATCCCCTTTGTTAAGCTGGTCTTCAAAAAGTTTTACTTTTAGTTCCTCAGTTATGGGTTTGCCCATGAACCGATAATGACTTCAACTCATTATTCCATATAAATAGCCTTGAATTAAAAAGGTATCTATCTAGATTATATAGTGAGATTTGTTTTCCTATTTTATAAAAAAATTCCCTTTGGGAACATACCTTAAAATTCTCAAAGCAAACATGTCTAATGGGTGAACGAGTCCAACCTGGCAATGTCTGCATTAACAAATGCTTCTGGGTCAAAGCACCAAATGTAATTACTCTCTAAAATTCCAGGTAACGGGGTTAACACAATCAAGTAGTCAGTTAATGATATGTCTATGTACAGTGTAGATATACATCAAACATATATAGAATACGTGGATTTTTATTTATTACGAAACGACCCATGATGTGGAGCGCTTGTAGGGCTTGCAGTGCGGAGTTCACCGGTTGGGTTACATGTGCTCGGGATGGTTCTGGAGGCAGGTTATGAACTCGGTCACCGGTTTTCCCTCATAACAGATCTGATACACAGCAGTGAAGAGCGGGAATCTGGAAGGCAAAACAGAATCATTTCAGAGGTCTGGGTAAGAAGACCTTGTGTTTTGTCATGCCTGGCTGCCCAAGATAATGAGAAAGTGAATGAAGATGCATGTCTAAAAAGTGTATTTTTCCATTATTATTTTTTTTAAGTGATGTAGTGTTGGGCAACTTTTTTTTTTTTTTTTTTTTTTTTTTTTTTAAGAAAAAAAAAAAAAAAAAAAAATAGCAGTTTAAGATTTTAAATTGTCATTTCGCTAGCCTGTTTTTGGAATTCTGGATAAAGTAGAGGTCATCAGTAACGAAAAGATTTGGTCAACAGCTCCAAGTGCGACGAAGCGACAGAATTTCCAACAGTGTAAAAACAAGAGGAGAAAAAGGAAATATTAGAGATGAGCAATTTGATTCAGTCTTGCCGTGTTCACCCCAGATCCAGGGCACTTTCTGATGGATACACTAGGTCTTGAGAAGTCATGATGTGGGGCATAGTAAGAACAATAAGTGCACAGGTGCAGGGCAGAAGTGAAGAATTACTGACGTATAAAGGTGGGTTTACATGCTTCAATCTCGTTCCAATATCGCAGTTCAATGGCGCGGGAGCGCTCATTTAGTGCACGTTTCTCCCGCATCGCATTGGATGTTTACATGCTGCGATATCGGAATACAACGTCCGTGCGATGTCTACGCCCCCCAACCCAGGATCGCACACTTAACATGGGAGTGAATGGGTGACGTTTCAAATCGCATCGTAGTTGTGCGTTTACACAGCACGATCCGACTCCAATCTCCCTTCAATATCGGGCCATTGAATAGCACGCTCATTCAATCCCCGATATCGCATTGACATCGTTCCTGCATCGTATTGGACGTTCACACCATACAACGCAGGAACGATTTCGGCTCCGACGATTGAACCACGTGACTTTTGATTGAAATCGTACTACGATATCGCGACGTGTAAACCCGCCATAAGACCTTCTGAAATGCCACACCAAGGCAGCAAAAAACAGCTCATCTCAAGATGACATCAGCGGCTTAGAATACCTGAAAATCACAAACTGACTAGCTAGGCTTCCTTCCCATATTGAAATAATCTTATTTTTTAATAGTCAATCTACAGAGAAGGACATTCTTAATTATACTCATTGTTCACATATTTCATAACAATGAGATACCTACAGTAAAAAGCATCTTTCTCCTATGTTGCCATTGCCAAATTTGCTAACGAGGGTATTTTGCCCCATTGGCACTTCTTGTATCTGAAGGTAATCTTTATTGATAAAACAGGAAATAGCTGTGCGTCATCAAATAATGACCTCCAAATGATCAGTCGACTTTACATTGTACAGATTAATGTGAAATTCCAGATCTTTCCCAGCAACTATAGAAAGGAAACACAGGCGCAATATAGGGTCTAATCCCAATAACACAGAGGTCACTGCTCACCTGGGTCAGTTGTGTGACACACAAGTAGTTTGAAGTATATAAGACGGCTGCCACAGGATCCACAATGGGAGAAATATGTGAATGATCTGCGCTGCCGTACAGTGAAAGGACTACAAGGATCTGTCAAACAATGATGGCTTTATTTTGAAGCGCTCTCCCCGCTCCATCATCAGGAAACACTCCATAAATTTAGGGTGCGTTTCCTGATGAAGCAGAGCTCCGAAACGCCTCAAAATAAAGCCACCATTGTTTGACAGATCCTTGTAGTCTTTTCACCACGTGACAGCGAGGATCATACACATATTTGTCCCATTGAGTTCTTTCCCAGCGACACATGGCATGGTTGTATAATAAGAGGGAAAGCTTTTGCTTCAATGCCCATCTCATTGTCTGCTTCCCTTTACCCTACAGAATGTAAGCCCGCGAGGGCAGGGTCTTCTCTCCCCTCTGTATTGATCTGTCACTGTTAGTTTTTTTTGTTGTATTTTTAACATGTTTTGTATGTAACCCTTTCTTATGTACCATGGAATAAATAGTGCTCTATAAATAAATAAGAATATTAATAATAATAAATAATAAAAAGCAAGGATGCGCTTGAGATTTCAGAGAGCTCAGACAATTGGCTCGGAAAATTCTGCATTTACGCAGTAAGGAGGCAAAAAAAAAAGTAAAAAATACAAAGCAATGAACAGAAAATAAATAAAATAAATTGAAAAATACTGATTTATATAAAATCTAGCATCTTTGAATAACATTTTATTAATAACTATAGGGTATTTTTAAAAATAGTAGTTAAAAACTCCAGAAATGAAAGGAAGAAATGAGAGAAAATTAAAGAATGGAAAAGATTCAGTTCTTTAGATCACAAAGCATCAGATCTTGGGAGCAAGAACAGCTTGGAAGCTCCCGAATAAGGACTCCTATGCCACACAATCGCAAGACGCCCCACAATGAGGAGCGTTTGTCGGCTGGGCGCTGGATACACAACTAGATGACTCATTAAATGAAATTTTTGATAATAAGGGCGCGCAGAGCAATGACAGGAACAGTTAGAATTGCACGGCGACCACAGATTTAGAGGCAGCCATATTAATACATTCACAGCATCAAATTAACACCCAGCACAGATCAAACAATAGATTATAGAAGATATCAATTTTGATCCCTGCTGTGAACAAATTTAGAACCAGTCATCAGAGATCTCTGTGCCCCCAAGAGGAGAACAGAGCGTGCTGTGCCCGATACTGATAACACGTGGGAGCGACAGCAGCTGATTTACTCTTCACTGTCTGGTAATGAGCTGTAATAAAACTATTCAGATGGCAAATATGCAACAATATGGTTATTGCATTCTGTAAATTATGTGTGAATGTGACTGGCTATGTACTGAAAATGACAAAAATTACCAAGACAGACATGATAACAGTAGAATAGGTGAAAATCATGGATTAAGGGGTACACATGTGAAAGACCTGGCCACCAAGTGTCTATGGTAGTTTTAAATGGTGCTTAAAATATAATCATCTACATCAGGGGTGGGGAACTCCAGTCCTCGAAGGCCGCAAACAGTTCAGGTTTTCACGATTTCCTTAGTATTGCGCAGGGATTGGAATTATCACCAGTGCAAGTGATTATGTTATCACCTGTGCAATACTGAGGAAATCCTGAAAACCTGCACTGATTGCGGCCCTCGAGGACTGGAGTTCCCCACCCCTGATCTACACGCTCAGGAAAATAGGAGTTATGATGCTCAGCTGTACACTGCATCAGTATCTATGTTTACACATGACAGACACAACATGGGACACCTCCTAATCATTCAGTTAGAATTCTTGGTTTTCATTCAGTTCCATTGTACAAAATCCAGCCCCCCGCCATGCAGTCTATCTTCAAGGGAATCTGTCACCAGGATTTTGCCATCATATCTGAGAGCAGCATAATGTAGAGACAGAGACCCTGATTCCAGCAATGTGTCACTTACTGGGCTGCTCAGTGTAGTTTTGATAAAATCACTGTTTAAAATCAGCTGGAGATCATCATTACAGGACTAATCAAGTAGTCCAGCACATTCATGAGCTACCAAATCTGCAGCAGAGAAAACAGTAATTTTATTAAAATGACAGCAAGCAGCTCAGTAAGGCTGGTTTCACACTGCGGTCCGGTCAGGTTTTGTGTTTCAAAACCAGGAGTGTCTCCAAAACTCAGAACAGGTGTCAATCTTTCAATTATAGTTTGTCTCTGCAAGTTCCTCTCCTGGTTTTGGCACACAAACCTGATGGAACCTGATCAGTGAAAAACCGCAGTGTGAAACCAGCCTAAGTGACACATTGCTGGAATCAGGCTCTGTCTCTACATTATTACTGCTCTCAGATGGGATGTCAAAAACCTGGTGACAGGTTCCCTTTAAATATTTGTGATGAATGGGACATTCTATAGAGCTCACACTGATACCAGGGCGACTCATAATATGACATCATCGATGTAACGTCAATTTGTGAAATTCTTTGCCCTCTTTTATCAATTTCACTCACAGGTAATCAGATTATTTTGAAGTATTTTGCTACCACAAAATGGAGGCCATATAAAGTGACCGGTACATAGTGGGAGGAACCAGAATAAAGATTGTGAGCCTGGTCCACTCATCCTATATCAAGGGTGTTTGTTGAGGATGAAGCCAGGGCTTGGAGCAGAACAGTCACGTTCTTCTACACCAATATCCCCAAATATGCCTTTATGAAATTTGCATTGTGCACAATCATGGGGATCAAAAAAGTGATGACCACAAAGTGTTCACAAAGTTGTCCAAAATGTTTTGGTATGCTTAAGCTTTAAAATTCCCTCTCATTTGGAGAGGGGAACCTGGGCTAACCCCTGAAATAAGCCTCCTTAAAAATAATAGAACAAAAAAGGACACCCAAAGCTGCATAGCAAGCACTAACCCATACCCACACTATCCATCCACCCAAACTCTGTACAAGTCTATAGCCAATAATCAAACTCGCCCCTTAGATCTTGGAGAAAGCAGACGGATATGAATTGTGACAAATAACCCTATGTTGTAACCTAACCCTTGATATCTGGTGGATTTCGGCAGCGCGGTCGTTAACACCTCATCTGTCTTTCTCCTGGATATGCACAAGAGTAGTGGTCCCAGCTGCAAAGAGGTCACCGATATGGTGACAGGGTATTTTCCCCCAAATATAACTTTTTGCTCTTATTATATTCTCGCTGCTCCCCTGAATACATTTTTTTTTTATGTTATTGACATACGTCAATGTTTCAGGAACTCATGCTTTTTTATTTAGTGCTAATTATTATGGTCCAATTGCGGGGTGCTCACATACTTTCTGGCGACGTGTCTTCCGGCTGTTCTGCATTACTAACTCTGTGAGAAAACACCCCTTACTAAAGATCATGCAAAGTAGCCCCAAATTAAAAGCTCCCTCATCTCTGGAACCATATAAAAGATTTGGATAAAATATGAAAAATTATACAGGAGCAGGGGGAACAAAGGAAGAAAATCCCCACTTTTGACCTAGTGACAGGTTCTCTTTATAGTCTCCAGCTATAGAATAGAATATTAAAAAGGTACCTGTAGATGTACAACTTCTTTAAACTTTTGTCCATATATAGTGTACCAAGGCAAGGCTGCATAATTAACCCATAGACCGAACTGGTTTTCTATGAAAACTACATCAAGCAGTCCAATAAGTGATATTTTGCCTTTGTTGCCCTATGCTCTACTGCTCTCAAATTACATAGCAAAAACTGCTGACCCTTTAAATGTGGGATACATAATGCAGTAAATTAAATTATATAGCCAGTTTTTAGTGATGAGCGAATAGTAAGATCCTTGGTTTGGATAGCTCTATCCAAATATACTGAAGTGTTTCAGTATTTGAATCCAAGTGAGTTCCCCAAGACCTGCATTAAATTTGTTACGCGTACAAAGTATTCGGTTAGAGCTGTTGGAACTAGAGTATCTAATGACTCACTCATCACTACCGTGTTTTCCCGAAAGTAAGACCCTGTCTTACATTTTTTTGGGGGCCAAAAGTGGCCCCCTGTCTTACTTTCGGGGGGGTAGTCTTATATTGGAAGCCCCCAGCAGGCATACAACCCCCAGCCAGTGTGGCATACAGGCCCCCTCCTGCTGGCACACTACCCCCCAGCCGGTGTTCTGAGGCCCCCTCCTGCTGGCACACTACCCCCCAGCCGGTGTTCTGAGGCCCCCCCTGCTGCTGCTCACATCTTACCCTCCAGGGTCTTCTTGCAGCAGCCAGCGTGTCGGTCCTCCGATCCCGTACTCAGCTGTCTCCCGGATCATGTGACACGTCGCAGCGCATGACGTCATCGCTATTGTGACCGGCCGGTCACATGATCCGGGAGACAGCTGAGAACGGGATCGGAGGACCGACGCGCTGGCTGCTGCAAGAAGATGCTAGAGGGTAAGATGTGAGCAGCAGCAGGGGGGGCCTCAGAACACCGGCTGGGGGGTAGTGTGCCAGCAGGAGGGGTCCCATATACATAATGCACTGCTCCCCCTGCCGCTGATTGACAGGGGGATGCAGTGCATATCTAATGAGCGGGCGCACGTGACGTGTGACCCGCGCCCGTCTCTCCCCCTTCCCCCCCGCCAGGGGCCTTACATTAGCCCCCCCGGTTGTAAGGCCTTATATTCGGGGGAGGCCTTACATTAGCAGGCCCCCCCTTTACCCCTAGGCGGCCTTACAATCGGGGGGGGGCTTACTTTCGGGAAAACACGGTAGTAGTTGCTGCAATGATTTGCAATTCAACTTCCTCTAATGCAGTGTATTACTGACAGATGTACACTAGGAAGCTAACACATGACAAATCTGGCGGCTTTTCATTAGGTTCCTGGATACAAAGGCAAACTATTGCAACCCCATGATAGCACTGAGTGGTAACAGATGAGCCGCCTTACACAGGGTGAGCCATTTATATGGATGCATCTAAATTAAATGTGAATGGTTGGCGATATCAACTTCCTGTTTATGGCACATTAATATATGGGAGGGGGAAAACTTTTCCAGATGGGTGGGGACCATTACGGCCATTTTGAAGTCAGCCATTTTGGATCCAACTTTATTTTTTTCAATGAGAAGAGGGTCATGTGACACATTAAACTCATTGAGAATTTCCTAAGAAAAACAATGATGTGCTTGGTTCTAACATAACTTTATTCTTTCATGAGTTATTTACAAGTTTATGACCACTTATAAAATGTGTTCAAAGTGCTGCCCATTGTGTTGGATTGTCAATGCAACCCTCTTCTCCCACTCTTGACACACTGATAACAACACCGCAGAAGAAATGCTAGCACAGGCTTCCAGTATCCCTGGATTCAGATGCTGCACATCTCATATCTTCACAGCATAGACAATTGCCTTCAGATGAGGGATGAGGGAAACTTTTTTGTGAATGGTGAAGTTAAACAAAACCACCGCCATTGGTCTGACACTAACCCACAGTGGATCCCTCCAAGACTGTTGGGACACAAAAATTCATGTTATGGTGTGGTATATGGGGTACAAAGATAGTGGAGCCATTCTTCATCAATGGAAACTTCAATGCCACTGGATATCTGAAATTGCTACATGATTCAGATATGCAGTGGCATTGAGGAAGAATGGCCCCACTATCAAAGAATTAATTTTGCCCTTTTTCATATTTCTCTTGTTCTGAAGTTTTGTCTTTTACTATATTGTTTATTTTTACTTCTGAGCACCCCCTGATTTTCAGTGGTTGGGCAGACCTTACATTTCATACCTAGGAATTTGGGTATCACTTAGAGCAAAGGCACTCAACCTGTGTCTTATGAGCCACTTGTGGCTTGCGGGCCCGTGATGTGTGGCTCACAGGTGTCTTCCAGCATGGTAGATCATAGCTGTTTGCTAGGCCTGGTTCTGAAGAGTAGATCTCCAGATGGTGACTTTTGAGAGTAGCCCCACATAGAAAAGTAGATTTGAGTGTGGGTATACCTTCGGTATACTGCATCAGTGTAATTTCTGTGGACAATCTTGGCTACCGGTAACGGGGGCCTGGGTGTCACTGCTGTGAGGGGTGGGAGCTGGTGCGACTCAACAGTCTCTCAGAGCGAATACGGCTGTCAAGGTCAGAAGGGTTGGGGGATCTCTGACTTAGAGATTGAAAGAACAGTCATACAATCAACCTTTTATGGCAGATCACAAAAGAATACTATAGGAAAACTTTAAGTGAATGAATTGTATCTTAGAAACCCACTTATTCATCAAAATCATCCAAAGGTCTGCCAAGTAGCCTCTGATTAATTTGCCATAAAGACACCTTTTCCCTGACACAGAAAGACGTCCCAGAGGCAACTCCTAGTATAATAAATGCACACAGATGAGGGTTGTGTAGGGCCCAGTGACAATACAGTAACAGATACAAAACCACAGTACAACAGATATGAGGCTGCTTGTTTAAAAAGTAACTTCAAATTTCAGAGAGAAGAATTTGGAATACAAATTGATAACCTTTGACACATTCAAAGCAGGAATTAATGTTTCACATGGATTCATGTCTTTTTACATCAATTGAAAGGGAACTTGGGGGAATCATATCTTTGAACAGACCCCAGTTAGAGAACAATAAAATGTTGACACTTCTTACATGAACTGTTATAACCATTTCACCCCATCTCATTCCTGTTCTTGGACCAACCACTACTCAAAAGGACAATAAAAGGTCTAACCTTTTATCCCGAACTCTGATTTTACTGCCCCAGCTGCTCCTTCCCCCCTTCCAACTGATCACTATATGCTTCACATCACCTATGTTATGTATTGCATTATCCTACCCGGCATTTGTATACAATGTGGGTTGTTTCTCCAGAAGTTGTATCATTAAGCCTGATGAAGAGGCCACAGCGTCTCGAAAGCTTACTTTGCTTTTTCTTACCTTTTTAATGGCGAACTGAAAAGATGGTATCAACCAGTGAGGACTCTCAGATTCTAATATTTTTAATATTAGGCAGCCTTCCCTCCATTAATGATCGGTGTGTGAGCGGTTGTTTCATCAGCATTTTGCACCTGGGCTGTCTGATTTGATCATGCAGGCTGGCTGCATCCTGTGTGTTGGTATATGTTAAAAGATTTTTTTTTTTTTTTATTAATCCTAAAAAGTTAAATGCATATATCCCCTTTAAGTTTTCCTACCCAATAGAGATGGTCTGTCTAGGAACTGTTGCAGTGACGTTCTTCCTAGACATGTCACAACCCATTGAGTAATAACATGGTCTAGTCTTCCATATACTTACTTCTCTACCATGTTCTTGCTCTTGAGGATGTGGTTGAGCTCGGCTGAGGTCTGTGGTCCCTGCAGTTTTTGTCCATTCAACATTTCTATCTCCAGCTGCTCTATAGACTGGAATAGAAAAAAAGTCGTCAATTAGGTCTTTTCTTGCCGGGGCCAACATAATATTAATGGAAGATCATAAACCGGAGATGGATTGTCAGTTGAAATAAAAGAAACTAAGAAAATAAAATGAATAAAAGGATTGGCAGAGATGAAGAGGTTCTTTTTAAAGCCAAAGTATATGTCAAAATAAACCAATAACTGTGCCACCATACTGCCAGCCACATTACTCCATGGTGGCTATGCCACAGGATACTCACTTGTTCCTGCAATGTTGAGTTAATGAGGTCAGGAAATAACATGTAAGCTGCCGGCTAAAACATGCAACCCAAGTTGCATTTCTTCCTGTATGATTGGTAATTGTAATAATCATATTACTGCCAATGATAAGGTGGAGAAGGACTGAGCATTTCTTTATATAAACCAATTGGTAGTGCCCGATGGTCTTCTGGGAACAACTATAGTTGAGCACTTTCTGAAACTCCTGCCTTGATTACCAGAAAAACCATGCAAATACTCCATCTGACCAAGCACCAGTACTAACCCTAATTGTAACAGGTAAGAATTCCTTGTATGCCCAGACAATCTATTTACACAAACTACTTTGACCTGGCTACTCATCACAAGGCACCCCCTTCCCCTGGCTTTCAATCTGTGACTAAAAGGGGACCCATCACCAAGTCAAAAGTCAGTTTTTTGTGCTCATCTTATTCCCATTGCTCCCCTTAATCTTCCGGGTCTTTTGCATTTTGACAAAGTCTGCCATACAGTTCCAGAGATATGGGCTTTTAAAGTCTTGCCAATTGTTGGTCCTTACCAAAGGAGGCGTTGCTCACAGACTAACCATACAGAGCCGCCTAAAGGACCTACTCCTATAAAAATCTTGTGAACCACACCACCTTGGTAGAGACACAAATTAGCACTATATAAAAGCCCCACATCTCTGGAGCCATATGGTGAAACTTCAAGAAACGGAACAATCATAGGAGAGGCAGGAATAATAAGAGAAGACACTGCTCACAACTGACTGACAGGTTCTCTGTAAATTATGTAGAGCTGTGGTGACCCAGTTCATAGGAGGCAAGAAGGTGGAAGCCATGGGATTTACTGGAGTATTGTCTTAAGTAGAGGATGCATGGTTATCTGTGGATGCTGATTGACAAGTGACTACGCTCAACATGTGCAGGTACAGACAAGCATTGGGAGGGATGTGGAGTTGGAGTCAGTCAGATCAGCCAAATTGACAATTTTGAGCTTTCTGACTTCACAGTATGTTGTGGAGTCGGAGTTGTGGAATCAGTGTCCATTTTGGTGGAGTCAGAGTTGGAGTTGGATTAAGGGAAATTGAAGAGTCAGAGTCTATGTTTGGAGTACCGACTCCGTAGCTCGAGAACTGGGTGTGGTAAGTTACCATTCTGCCAATGCACATACACAGTGTTCATCTACATGGAAGAGAAGGTGTCCAGGACGGCCAAAATAATATTTCCTCTGCTATCTCCATTACCCTGGGGCATAATTCATCTGGACCTGGAGACTTGAATTCATTTATGTTAGCCAAGTATTCCCTCACTATTGCTGGTTTATAGATAGCCTGGATTCCTCTATTCTTTCAATAGCACAGTGAAGATCTGTTGATGTTACATTTACTTTCTGAGCGAAAACAGATGCAAAATAGGAATTTTAAAGCCTCCTCAACATCATTTTTTTAGCACTTCACCATTTTCACCCTGTAAAAATCCTTTATCATCTATAACTTTTACTTTTGACAAACCCAAACAGCTGATGGAGAACAAAATTTCTCCATTTGTAAGTCATCCGAGTGCAGTCCGATGTTTCTCTCACTAATAGACTTGAATGGGCGAGTGGCATCGAGTTGCCAGTCAAGTCACAGTACACTGCAACTTTTTTCTCATTCCAATTTGGTATGCGAAAAAAAAAAAAAAAGAAACATTGATCAGCACTGCACCATTATATATCACTGGTCCATGTAACACCATAGAATAGTACTGAGAGGGTTTATGTTATTATTCAAGACCCTCTTGATATTAATATCACTGGTCCATGTGCCATTTGATGGAAAAATAAAAAAAAAATATATATCAGATTGTCTTGTCCCATTACTACGGTGGTGTGACGAGCCCTGATGTTTCACCACCAAGGATAATCTTGCTAAATATGTCAGGAGCGGTGGGTCACTGGGTGCATGTCACAGTTACTATACTAGTCTAATATTACTTTTCTGGTTTGTACTTGCACAGTAGCGAGGGTGGACTGTGTGCTGTCATCTAAAAGCAATTCAAGAATGCGCACATAGGGTAATACCTTCTTTTATAGGGCTGAAATATGTGTAAAGAGGGAGCTGCTCACCTGATGCAGTTGTGAAAACCCACAACTGGTAATGATCGCTCATCTGTGAGTGGTTTGCTGCAGGACCGCACTTCCACAGATCACCGTGGTTCAATCAGCTTGTAGGACAAAGTACCGTGGGTCCGCGCTGCCACTTCAATTAATGGAGATAAAAACAAAGCCACATAGGGAATATTTGGAAATTTAAAAAGGATTCTGTCTTTAAACCCAACAATGTCTATCTGGAGTTATTGCTGCAGACTACTTCCTCAGAAGAGTCGGAATACTTCGAAACATAGTTGGCTATTAATAATGGATCGTTAATCCAGACATTCCCGTGTGGCTGGTTTTTATCTCCATTAATTGGTGTGCTGTCATGGAAGCCATATTGTTCAGAGCTTTGTTTCCAGTACCCATTAAATCACATGGATATAATTTGTTTCTTGGGCCATTTCCTGGAATGTGTGTGTTCTTTGACTTGTTGACCCAAGATCATACAAACCAATGGCCAAATACAGGCAAATAGGTATATCAATCTACAGATTTTGGAATTTTAAAGAGGACCTGTCACCTTCCCCACCTCCCCCCGCTGCATAATAAACTAAATGCAGCACTGAATGCAGATGTCTGCTGCATTCAGGGAAGGAGCTCCCCCATGGCACTAGCCCCCCTGTAAGCTTTAAAAAAGACATTAGAAAACTTACAGGTAAGTAGTGCAAAGGTGGGATCTTATTAAGAGGTTTTCACTACTGGCACAATCCTCCAGCCTTCTCCTTGTGTATTCCACCCCTTTCTATGTCTCTGCGCCGCCTTCTGTTTTGCTGCTCTGCCCTCCTCTTCTCCTGCTCTCTGTCACTCAACCTGCCGCACAGAGCTTGTTCAGAGTGGCTGCAAAGCATTTGTCCTACGTCAGTGCCAGATTCCCACCCTGTTTATGATTTATTCAGAGAGCAGGGCGGGAATCTGGTGCTGATTAGGCCAAATGCTTTGCTGCCGCTCTGAACAAGCTCTGTGAGGCAGGTTGAGTGACAGAGAGCAGGAGAAGAGGAGGGCAGAGCCAGCAGAACAGTAGGCGGCGCAGAGACATAGAAGGGGGCGGAATACACAAGGTGGAGGCTGGAGGACTGTGCCAGCAGTGAAGACCTCTTAATTAGATCCCACCCATTAGACTAGTTATCTGTAAGTAGTTTTCTAATGTCTTTTTTAAGCTTACAGGGGGGCAGAGCCATAGAGGACCCCTTCCCTAAATGCGCAGACATGCTGCATTCAGTTTGCCATGCATCGGGAGGGGGGGGGGGGGGGTGACAGGTCCTCTTTAAATTTCCTACTGCACTTATTTTTTACATAGTCAACTGCAGCACTAATTTATAAGCAGAACTTCCTTTCTGTTTTTTTTGACAAACAAAAACCCTCAACAACACACACTGCATGGCCCACTGCAACAACCAAGGTTTATTAAAGGAGATTTGTTAGAAAGTTCATGAATCAGACACTGGATGATGCTCCATTATGCATCTTGATGAGTGGCCTGAGCCACCCATTCCCCCTAGAGCAGGGATGGGGGGGATACCAGTCCTCAAGGGCCACAAACAGTGCAGGTTTTCAGGACTTCCTTGGCATTGTGTAATGCTAAAGAGAATCCTGAAAACCTGAGTTCCTCACCCTACCCTAGAGTATAGGCTGACAGGTTTTTCCCTAAAAAACATACACACAAACAGATACCATTCAATCTTGGGAATCAAAGTGAGGAGACTCCACCTGGGACATACCCCAGACTGATCATCTAAGGCACATGGTCAACAGTCGGCTTTTCAAAGTACAGTATGTTTTTTCTCTGAAATGCCTTATTGTTTCGGAGTAAAACACTCATAGCAGCAAGAAGACAGCCATTGTTTGACAGGTTATGTAGTGCAAATGTCATTTAGAACAAATGTAGTACCTGTCCAGTGGTAAAGCAATCACATCCGGCCAATGCCAGTGCCAGCAACAGCTGATCAGTGGGGGTCTTAAAATTCCCATCTCCACTGATCTGGTATTGATGACCTATCTAATAGTTCATCAATATAAAAGTAGTGGACAACCTCTTTACATTTATCCAAATACAGAATGTAGATAAATACATGTTATTACAGTAATTCAATCATTTCTTTACCTTACCCTAGTTACATTTATCTACTAATACATTCAAGTATGACCATAAAATGCCTTAACAGAACAAGATAGGTTGAGGCACTTTTGTTTAAAATATAGATGGGATCTCACCTATCTAACAAGTAGTCCACAAGTTCTTACCTTTCCAGTGCGGGCAAATGCTTCACCAACTTTCCTATTCCTGCCGCCATAACACGTGGTGATGAGATCGGCCACCCCGCAGCTCTCCAGGAACGTGGCAGATGTAACTGGTCCAGCACAAAATAGTTTGGAAAAGGCAATCATCTCCATCAACCCTAGGCGGATAACAGCGGCTTTTGTGTTATCTCCAAATCCAAGTCCATCACAGAAGCCGGCACCAACAGCGACAATGTTCTGAAAGAAAGTACAATTGTGAGTCATGATAGGGTCATATGGGAAAAAAAAAAACAAAAAAAAAAAAAAAAAAAAAAATCACTGAGCACATGGGGTCTTAAGCTTACATCTAAAGACATAGAACTTCCCAGGGGTGTAGATGCAGCGATTGGTGCCATGGGCTTTGCCCATAATGGATTGTATAGGGATGGAGGTGACAATGAGAAGCTGGCAGAGCCTAGGAGGACAAGCCAGAACATGGCACAGTACAATAAAGTACAAAATGGATAAAAAAAAAGATAAATTCAACCATCAATGGTGACACATAGCAGTAACAGAAGATTACATGCAAAAGAATAGATGTTGAAAAAACACAATGTTAAAGTTTGGAATTGGTTTCTCAGCCTTAGTTTACTGAATGCCGGCCATTACAATACCATTTAATTAAATTTGTCCGGATACGTATACAGCTGTTCACGGTCCTAACCAATACATTGCTCAGTAGAGCAGAATGTTCTTTCATTATTGTAATAAGCTTGATTAGAGCAGATGGTAATGCACTAAAACTAAAAACTATAGTACGACGATTTCTGCTAATGAAATTGCATTAAATAAAGTACAAATTGTACAGTAATGAAATTGGTTCACACTTATTGAGCATTTACAAAACTTCTTATCAGTCCTTTTATTTCACGTAGAATTAAATCAGGAATGCTTGACTGCATCTGTACATAGACATTTAATGCTGCAGTGCTTCCTAGGTCTATAGTCTATACCCCGATAATAAGATCAGCCTGGTACATAGAAGTGTAAAGTGGAAATGAAAAGTTTGCACACCCAAGTTAAAATGCTGGATTTTTGTATGTTAAAAAATATTAATATATTAAGAAAAGTAATTTTAGCGTTTTTTCCCCACACATTTGGTTTAATAAATCCATTAAGAAACAAACTTATTTTGATGGGTAAATAACAATAATAAAAACTTAAATAAATGTAGTTGCACAAGTGTGAACACCCTCTTATAATTGGGGATGCAGTTGTGTTCAGAATAAGCCAAGTTATATTTAATTTCTACGGAAGAAAAGGATAAATCCCGGCAGAAAATCCCTTGTGGCAGGTTTATTAAAATTCCATTATCATCTTCATTAAAGATCAGAATAGAAAGCCCATGTTAATACAAAGTAGGCACAGGCACAAGTGAGAACATAGTTCCGCTCGCTTTTGGCTTTTTAGCCTTCCCTGTGTTCTCGAGACCGAGGAGGCTGCAAAAGTCGAAACGCGTAGTTACCTTTAGAAACTATGTTCTCTCTTGTACCTGTGCCTACTGTGTATTAACACGGGCTTTCTATTCTGATCTTTTAAACTAATGAAGATAAAAATGGAATTTTCTGCTGGAATCTATCCTTTCTGCCGTGGTCATTGTGTGAGGGTGTGCCTCCACTTGTTCTGTTCGGATTCCTGGCAGCTAGCAGGATGCCATGAAGACGACATTTTTTAAAAAAATTTCAAATAATTCATTTCTATAATTTAGAAATTTGAAAATTCATAAAGACCTCTCCAGATAGAGACATCCACCCCTACATTGAACATGGGATTAATTATAACTGGGAATGAGAGAGGGAGAGTTGACACCAAGCTTCATTGAAGTGGGATCTCCTGGTGTGGACAGGTAATTACAGCAAAGAAATGCTTTGGGAAAAAGACAGCAAGACAGATTTGTGTATGAAGAGGCAGACAATTATTCATCCCAGGCCAAAGCGTCTTCTGATTAAAACAAGATAATAGGCTTTTGGGCACTTCAGTTCCTGGGACTCCAAACTTCAAGCCTGAACAGATGGTCCCTTGTGGCCAGGCTTGACATTTTCTATTCACCATAGGAAGGGGTTGTTTGGAAGAAACAGGTAATTTATTATAAACGGTGCTCACCCCCATATAAGCCCACGGACCAGTCACAGACCGGAGGAATATTAAATGTAGTCCCTCCTACAAACATCAGCCCATGGTCCAGTATATACAAAGATGGGTGGAACAAAAGAAGAAAAAAAAAAATCTTCACATGTGGGGGCTGCCTATACAGGATGCAAACTTGTACTATAGCTTCTCTCATTATATGCTTCTGCATCTGGTTAACAGCTTTAAATAGGACAACTAATGGGATAGCACAGCCAATACATGAGCATATTACCAGTGTAAGCCACTTGTACATACAATTATTAACAATAATTCGGCTCTTCTCAAGAAGAGGAGAAGACAATGGATTTGCTCTCATACATGCTAAGCGAATGTGAGATTGTAACTTGCTGACAAGATGGATGCCAACACCCTTATAAACATTTGTAGTAGTGGGCTATGTTCAGTGTGTTTTTGATCCATTTTTTTGTGCGGTGATTTTGTTGAGTTTTCAGCAGCAAAACTGGATTCGTTGTTGGACCAAAAATCATCGCATTTGATCTGTTTTTTTTTCGTATTACAGAGGAGTCAATGGAGAAAACGTAGGAGCAAAAAAACATCACAAATTGACATTCATTCTTTTTCTGCCTCAAAAATGAATGAGTAAAAAAAAAAAAAAACAGTATCGGAACAGCATTTCTGAAAACCCATTGACTTTGCTGAGCATCACAGAAAGTTATCAGTTTTCCAATCACAAAAAAAAAAACCGGACCAAAAAACACTGTTAAAACACACCCTTAAAAATGAAGGTGGTGTATGGTGATCTCTGCACTGCTATACGCTTCTGCTGAATATACATCAAGCTTACATCAAGCTAAAGTAGCTGCTGGGGATCGGCGGACCCCCTATGATGATCACGACCGGGCCACAATCATATGCTCCTGGCCAGGGCCGCTGTTTCTGACAGTGAGTATATTACACGTTGTTAGGAGTGGGCTAAAATGCGTTTGCATTCCCTTGCGCTTTTTAAAAATACCCTTCAAATGCAAAATGTTGCATTTTTGTGCGTCTGAGGATGCTTGGTATATACACAAGCGTCCTGAAGAGCACAAATAATGCAACCAGCTCAATGGAGCCACAATGCCATATTGGTGGCACCGCATCTTAGCGGAGTGTCTGGCCGTTCGGATCTCTCTTCTCCTCACCTTTCTTCTTGCCGCTCCAGTCTCCTCCGGTCACTCTGCACATATCAGCACAGTGATTACAACATCGTGCCCCTCCATGCTGAGCGGCAGAAGAGACTCTGGAGAAGAATGCTGCTGGCAAAGGTGGCTGGGACTATAGGAGCGGAATCCGCGGGGGGCTACCACTGGTACACACACCTCGTACGCACGCGGCTCCGCTCCATACACACCTCGTACGCACGCGGCTCCGCTCCATACACACCTCGTACGCACGCGGCTCCGCTCCATACACACCTCGTACGCACGCGGCTCCGCTCCATACACACCTCGTACGCACGCGGCTCCGCTCCATACACACCTCGTACGCACGCGGCTCCGCTCCATACACACCTCGTACGCACGCGGCTCCGCTCCATACACACCTCGTACGCACGCGGCTCCGCTCCATACACACCTCGTACGCACGCGGCTCCGCTACATTCACACTGTAAATCCCTCCTGACCCCACACATAAACTTCACCTAATTGAGTCTCATGATTGGCAGCACAGCAGAGTCCTGCATACACTGAGGAGCTGATCATGTGATCCCTGACTCCTCCCCTCCATGTTTAAAGTCTAAAAAAGACAGCGTCACAGACCTTCGATGGTGAAAATTCAAGGCATCCTTTATTCCATGGTCAACAGAAGCGACGTTTCGACCACTGCTGTGGTCTTTATCAAGCTCAGTATGTTTTACAATTGACCTCTTTAAATAAAGCTCCACCACACCCATAAACCAGTGTAAACCAATCAATTAATACAAAACACATAACATACACAACAGTACATAATAAAATTCCATATAAGGTGTTATATATGGTTACCCCATCTTTTTACAAGATAAATTATATACTTTGACAGGCATAATAGCAATAATCCAAAGTTTAACAAGAACATACTAGCACATGAACGGTTAACACCAGTATCCAATCAGCATATATCTTTCAGTTACCATACCAACATCCATACAATTAAGTATGGATGTTGATAAATTTAGATGCTACATCCAGTGAGGCAATCGGTGGAATATACAATGCACCATAAAGAAACATGCACTAACCACATCTATAGATGTTTAAATCACATGTGTAGAAACCAATCATACCTCCTCATTCAATAAGGAACTTATCATCAGCGGACCATTACCTTAGCAGCCGATCTAAGCACCCGATCTAGAGTGACTATGCCTGACTATCCCACGGGTCCATATCTACAGTCACAAATCGGCATGTCACTCATCATCTCCTGTGCACCGGCTACACGCACCAGCCATGTACAACAAGCTGGGGACAAGTGCGCATGCTCAATGCATTCCCGTTCCACAACCTCCGGTGCTGCAGGAGGCTGAAAATGACACCCCAGCTGCCCCCTGGATATGGCCCTGGCTGTGGGGGCAGTGCTCAGGGGCCCCTGAGGCTAGGGTCACACTTGCATTGTGACCCTAGCCTGATGCAAGTATTTTCAGCTGCAGAGTATAGCGTTTAATGCTATGTGCTGGAGCCCATAGAAACCCGATGTTTACCTTGACAACCACTGGTTGGCAATGTAAACATCGGGTTTCTATGGGCTCCGTTGCTGGCAGCGCATAACATTAAACGCGCATGTTATTAAAGCGCATAACATTAATACTTAGTAACATAGTAACATAGTAACATAGTTTTTAAGGTTGAAGGAAGACTTTAAGTCCATCTAGTTCAACCCATAGCCTAACATGTTGATCCAGAGGAAGGCAAAAAAAAACCCCATGTGGCAACACTAATCTCCACATTGGGGAAAAAATTCCTTCCCGACTCCAGATACGGCAATCAGACTAATTCCCTGGATCAACGCCTTATCAAAGAATCTAGTATATATAACTGGTATTATTATAGTTTTCAAGAAAGGCATCCAGGCCCTTCTTAAATGTTAGTAGTGACTCACTCATTACAACATCATGTGGCAGAGAGTTCCATAGTCTCACTGCTCTTACAGTAAAGAATCCGCGTCTGTGATTATGATTAAACCTTCTTCCCTCCAGACGTAGAGGATGCCCCCTTGTCCCAGTCTCAGGCCTAAGAGTAAAGAGATCATTAGAAAGGTCTCTGTACTGCCCCCTCATATATTTATACATTATTATAAGATCACCCCTAAGCCTTCGTTTTTCCAAGCTAAATAACCCCAAGTTTAATAACCTGTCTTGGTATTGCAGACCCCTTAGTCCTCTAATAACTTTTGTCGCTCTTCTCTGGACCCGCTCTAGTTCAGCTATGTCTTTCTTATACACCGGAGACCAGAATTGTACACAGTATTCTAAGTGTGGTCGCACTAGTGACTTGTATAGAGGTAAAATTATGTTCTCCTCATGAGCATCTATGCCTCTTTTAATACATCCCATTATTTTATTTGCCTTTGCAGCAGCTGCCTGACACTGGCCACTAAATGCGAGTTTGTCATCTACCCATACACCCAGGTCTTTTTCAGTGACAGTTTTGCCCAGTGTTTTACAATTAAGCACATAATTATACCTTTTGTTTCCTCTGCCCAAGTGCATGACTTTACATTTATCCCCATTAAAGCGCATTTGCCATTTAGCAGCCCAAGCTTCTAGTTTACATAAATCCTCCTGTAATATAAAATTGTCCTCCTCTGTATTGATTACCCTGCAGAGTTTAGTGTCATCTGCAAATATTGAGATTCTACTCTGTATGCCCCCTACAAGGTCATTAATAAATATATTAAATAGAAGCGGGCCCAACACTGACCCCTGTGGTACCCCACTGTTAACTGTGACCCATTCTGAGTGTGTTCCATTAATAACCACCCTTTGTTTCCTATCACTAAGCCAGTTCTTAACCCACTTACACATATTTTCCCCTATCCCCATTGCCCTCATTTTATGTATCAACCTTTTGTGTGGCACCGTATCAAAAGCTTTTGAAAAGTCCATATACACCACATCCACTGCATTTCCTTGGTCCAGTCCAGAACTTACTTCTTCATAGAAGCTTATTAGATTAGTTTGACTTGCATCAGGCTAGGGTCACAATGCAAGTGTGACCCTAGCCCTCAGGGGCTCGGTGGGCCCCCTCCAAGCAGTCGGGCCCCAGCACTTGCCCGGGTGCGCCGGGTGCGGACGCCGGGCCTGCTCCTGGCTGTGTGTGATTATGATGAATACATCTGCAGGTTCCGCTCAGAACTTCAGAGCTGTAAGAGTGGTGGCAAATAAGTTTGTAAGAGGACAAAGTTCAGTTCTACTCTTCCGTGTTGGATATAGGTGTCACACGGATAACACCACTGATTATTAAAAATAATAAAAGGATATATCTGGAGTAAGACATCAGATCATAAATATCAAGCTATCCTTCTATTCAGCTTCCCATGACCTTCATGCCCATATTGACAGCTTAGGAGGGATGATCCTACTGAAATATTCAATTTAAAGTGTAACCAAACATTTTTTTGTTATACTTTTATCCAACATTAAAAAAAAAAAAAAAAAAAAAAAAAAAGGTATAAAACTCTCCAATTCACTTCAAAATCGGGGGATTTGTCTTTTTTTACAAGAATAAACACAACACAGACAGGTAGGTGGCTTCCAAACAACTGCTTTCCCCCAGTTCAAATTATGAACTGGGGGAAAGCATCAAATTAGAATGCTTTCCTCCAGTTCATAATTTAATATCAATGCAGCTGTATGATAGCAATTCCCCATTTGGAGTTCCGATGCTGCCAGTGAGAGAGTCAGCCCGTGTCCTCCTCCGAGGGTTGCACTTAGCAGAACAATGTCTTGCATCATCTTATACCCAGAGTTGGTGAGACATGTGCTGACCCCTTCTCGGTCATCATCTCCAAATGTGTATGTTCCGATATCAAAGCAGCTAAAAGGCAGATAAATAGACTGGGGAACAGCAGGGGTTTGGACATCATTCGTTCCCAGATAATTTCTTTCCCCCAGTAATGAGAACAAATCCCATATTTATATATTTATAGAAATGGCCTATGAGACTCCGAAGTGTTCATCTACGCTATATTCACACATTTGCAGTATAATTTTTTGTCTTTGTGCTGTAGAAGTTATTATTCCATTTTTTACACCATTATAATCCTCTTATAGTTGAGGCGCTATACCTCCTCATTGCCAAGTAACCAACAATCAAACAAAACATTGCAAATTAAAAAGTGTTTTCAACAAATGTCCGTCCTCACAGAGGATAAAACTCAAGCAAGAAAAAAAGTCTGATTAACTATTTGTTTAAAGATTAACTAAATAAAGAGCTATTGAAAGTCAGAGCCTGGGAGGAGGAAGGCAAGCAGCAAGCGCCAAGCCAAAGTCAATAGTTCTCATTGGCATAATAGTAAGCAAACATCCTCGTTTGTGACCAGAATCATTATCACTAAAAAGGCCAGGTCTGCCAACAGTCAGGCATTAACTTGGGCAATCTGGCATTATTCCGGTCAGGATCTGTTCATGTTTGGGACACACTGTCGGAAAGGAGTACGTAGCTCTGTGAAAGGACATCTGCCCAACTAATAAATATTAATTATGGACAAAGAGGTGATCATTAATGTGTTGGGGTAGAAGCAGACATTGTGTAAGCCACATTTTTAATTGGTAGCCCTACACTGGGTATGATTAACCAGCAATGAGGAGGGGCAGTCTACACACTCTGCAATGGTATTTTGAACCAATAGAGGGATGGTCAGAACACCACCATAAAGCATCCATCCACATTAGATGCTGTATTTTGATATATATATGGGGTCCTATAATTCGATATTTCCATTAATTGCACATAAAAAAAAAAATTAATAAAATATTCTGTCTGCTCTTCTGCCCTGTCAGTTTTGGAAATCTATTTATTGCTCAGGAAATACCAATTCTAGACAATAATTTCTTAGAATGTCGCTTTGTGCTGTCCCTCTGTTATTGGTCTTGGAAATACAAGTACATCTCATAATTAGAATATCAAAAAGTTAATTTTTTTCAGTAATTCAATACATAAAGTGAAATGCATATATTATATAGAGTCATTACAGATGATCACTCTGTATTTTTGTAAATGATGAGATTATGGCTTACAGCCAAAGAAAACAATTCGTTTCTCAGAAAATTAGAATACTTAGCACAAAACACCCGCAGAGGCTTACTAAACATTTAAAATGGCACTTAGTCTGGTTCAGTAGCTTACACAATCATGGGGAAGACTGCTGACTTTACAGGTGTCCAGTAGGCAGTCATTGACACACTCCACAAGGAGGGTAAGCCACAAAAGGTCATTGCTAAAGAAGCTGGCTGTTCCCGAGTGCTGTATCCAAGCATATTAATGGAAGGTTGAGTGGAAGGAAAATGTGTGGTAGAAAAAGGTGAACAAGCAACGGGATACCCGCAGCCCTGAAAGGATTGTTAAGAAAAGGCCATTCAAAATTTTGGGGGAGATTCACAAAGGAGTGGACGCTGCCGGAGTCCGTGCTTGAAGAGCCACCACACACACGACATATCCTGGACATGGGATACACTGTCACATTACATGTGTCAAGCCACTCATGACCAATAGACAACACAAAAGTGTCTTACCTTGGCAAAAGAGAAAAAGAACTGGACTGTTGCTCAGTGGTCCAAAGTGTTTTCAGATGAAAGTAAATTTTGCATTTAAATTTGGAAATCGCGGTCAGAGTCTGGAGGAAGAGTGAAGAGATCACAATCCAAGAATCCAGTGGCGGACGTTCAGCCTGGCGGGCCCTGGTGCAGCTTTAGGTGAGGACCGGGAGGTGGGGGAAGGCTAGGAGGTGGGAATGGCGTCTGGCTCTCACATGTGCCGAGCCGCGCATTGTGGATCTGGGAGCCGGGGCTGGAGAGGAGAGATGGGGCGGGGTGGGAACAGCCAAGGGAAGCAGGAAGCTTCCCTCAGTTAACTCCTCTCCTCTGACATAGGGTTAACGGGGGGCCCCCCCTACAGGTGCTTGAGGGGCCCCCTACCTGGTCGGGGCCTGGTGCTGAACCAGCTGCACCACGGTAGTCCGCCCCTGCAAGAATCAGGAGGAAGAGTGGAGAGACACAATCCAAGCTGCTTTCGGTCTTGTGTGAAGTTTCCATCAATCAGTGCTGGTTTGGGGAGCCATGTCATCTGCTGGTGTAGGTCCACTGTGTTTTATCAAGACCAAAGTCAGTGCTACCGTATACCAGGAAATTTTAGAGTATTTCATGCTTCTCTCTGCCGATAAGCTTTTTGGAGATGGAGATTTCAGTTTCCAGCAGGACCTTGGCCCCTGTCCACACTGACAAAAGTACCAATACCTGGTTTAATATGAATCTATGGGGTATTGTCAAGAGGAAGATGAGAGGGGCCTCTATCAAAGCAACCTGGGCTTCCATAACACCTCAGCAGTGCCACAGGCTGATCGCCTCCATGTCGCGCTGCATTGATGCAGTAATTCATGCATAAGGAGCCCAAACCAAGTATTGATGCATTTACTGTACAGACTTTTCATTAAGCCAATATTTATAAATTAAAAATCAATTTTTTCAGTTGGGCTTATATAATATACTAATTTTCTGAGTTAATGACCTTTGGGTTTTAATTGGCTGTAAGCCATAATCATCACATTTACAGAAATAAATACTTGAAATAGATCAGTCTGTATGTAATGACTAATACATGTGTTTCACTATGTACAAAATTAATCAATCAAATAAATTAACTTTTTGATGATTCTAATTTATTGAGATGCACCTGTATATGCATTAGTTGGATCCCTTGCATGGCCTGCCCATTCAGCTCTGACAATGTCCTGGATATTATTTGCATTGTCAATTAGGAGCATGGGCGTAACTACAATAGGTGCAGGGGTTGCAATCACATCCGGGCCCTGGAGCCCTAGGGGGCCCTAAATGTTTACCAGGGCTGTATGAAATAACAATTACTATTAAAGACTTGCAATAATTGGGGGCCCTGTTGGAGATTTTGCATCGGGGCCCATGCTGCTATTTAGGTCTAATTTCAGCAAAATACTTATTCCTACCTTCAGTGCTCCCATATTTCTACTGTATCTGCTTCTTCCACTACTGTGATAGCGGAAATTTGGTGTCTGGAACAGCTCCTTCAGGATCTTTCCTTGCTCCTTATTTTTAGAACCTGCAGGTAAAAAAAAAAAAAAAAAAAAACACACAAAAATATTAATATTATAATGTTGCAAAATTATTCTGGTGGAAAAGCTACATAAAAATGGAACAATGTACAGATATTAGATTGTGGAGGTCAGGGCCAAATTCTGAATGTCTTCCTATCACACACACAGCGATTACCTACAGTGGCCCGTAGGATACAATTCTATCAGTGTCCATTTTCTTTCTTAAATACTATTGTAATTGTATAAATCCACATGCAGTGAGCTCACCATAGTGGTGGCTGCAGGAAGACAAAGTGTTAATTTTTATTTGTGAATGTAGGAAGGGTGTGTACAATGCATTTGGACGGGGAGAAGCACAGCTCTAACCCTTAGTAAGATACATTCTAACAATTATAATGGATGCCAATTACTATACAATATCACCACGAGGAGAGAAGGGAAGGGGTATAATACTGCACTGCCATATCCAAAGACTAGAAGTAGTAATGGACAGCGATTGTACGCAACATGTTTTGAAGTCTGCGCTCCTTTAGGAAAAATCACAGATATGCGATACATATGTGTATGAAAGACATACTGACAGGATGTTTAGATTGGGAGCCCCAATGGGGACCGTGTTGCAAATGTATATAAAAGTGCTATGGAATTAATAGCGCTATATAAATGAATAAATACTATTATATGTGTAGATATTTAAACTGTGTAGACTGTGAGCCTTCGAGGACAGGGTCCCACTCCCTCCCGTTCTGGTTTGTATGGACTACTTGAATACATTGTACTTGTCCTCGTTACCCTCCTACCATGTAAAGCACCATGGAACGAATGGCGCCATATAAATAATAATAATATCTAAATGTTCCATGATTTCTAGTCCGAATCCAGAGTCACTCTTTCATTCATGCCTTCAGTTAAGTCTTTTCTTTTCAAAAGCTATATAACACATTACTTTCCTCCAGTCTCATCACTGACCACTTTACCTTTCACCTCCAGGCTTGATCTTTGGCTTCTTTTTCTATTTTCCTATCTTTTTTAAATTTTCTTTTTTACCTCTTCTTCTACATTTTAATTCTCTTGTTCCTACTCTTGAACAGACAAACATTCAAGGTTTATACTATGCCATTTATCCAGGTAAAATATCCGTTGCACCTAGCAGAAGGCTGCCAGCTCCACTGGTGGGCAACACAAGTGTAAGAACACGGTGCTCAATCCCCTGCATTGGGGATTGAGCACCGGTGTTCTTACACTTGTGTTGCCTACCAGTGGAGCTGGCAGCCCTCTGCTAGGTGCAACGGATATTTTACCTGGATAAATTTCAGTGAGTTTTTTTTCTTTATAGTATTAAGTCCTACTTCGGTGATTTTTATACTATGCCATATATAATATCAAGCAAGTAGAGATGGACCAGGTGACCCACCCGTTACCTGCGCGACTTTTTCCAGTTGTATATCCGATATATATCCCCACTGTACTGCATATGCCCTGTGATTTAGATCTGTGATTTTATTTCTGAAAAAAGGAGCGCAGACTCCGAAATGTGTAGAAATAAAACCACTATTCATTATTCGCTTCCAAGTCTTTCTCTGGATACAGCAGAGCGGTGTTTTAACCCTATTCTTCTCTCATCATATCAATATTCGCCTAGGGGAACTGAAGCAGCTGTTAACACCATATACCGTCTATAGTAGTGGTGACTGTTTACAACGGCTCAGTTGAGCAATTCCTGTATTAGTTCTCATCTGATCCCACTTGTATAAGACCCTATTTGTGCCGCTTTGTCTCTATCAGCTATTACAAAAAAAAAAACAAAAAAAAAAACAAACTATTGTGGATTTTCAATAAAAAGGTGGGACTACTGAATTTTGCTATAGGGGTCCTATGATTTCTATGGTAGCCCTTGAAATAGGGAAATATCTTACCAATTGTAGTCTCACAAAATTTCCCATCAGCAACTTCATTGGCGATGTTTGCACCCATGAGCACACTCATTTGGATGCCTAACCTCTCACGAATGATGTCAGATATTAACCGAAGGCCTTCGGGTCCCTCGTCTACACCCTGAAAAGAATTCAAAGGCAATAAATAATCCAATCTTGACCATTTTATGCAAAATAAATAGAGACGTACTATTTTATATTAAGCTGTAAAATATTCTAAGCACAGGGTAAACCTACTGAATCACGTTAGCTCAGTTCACAAAGTACAGGTAGTGCTGCCTAAAAAGTTCATTTTAGGAGAACCAAACCCTATTGAGTAGAAGCTCCATGTCACTGTACTTACTAGCTGTTAGATCCCAGTCCCCAATTATCAAAAGTTTTATCATAAGACCCAGCGATCATGAGAGTGGGGGTTCCAAAGCCCGTGTGTGACCGTAGCAGTAGTGAGCATGTGCGGCATTGCTGTATTTACCCTCTATATGAATGGTGGTTGCACGTGCTCACCACTACTCCATTCACACGGGAGACATGATCTCAGGAAGGGTAGTGGTCTCAGTAGCCATACCACCAGAGATCATACATTTATCCCCTATTCTGTGAAAGGGTGATAAATGTTTATGGGACAACATAAGAATCCAAAGAGTAGGAAACACTCCTCTGTGGTATCCACAGTCTTGTTTGTCCTCTGGAAGAAGGGTCTACAAACAATTCATGAGCCATTAGGGTCATTTTACTGAACTGAGTAGATCGAGATACACACACTATATTATACATTTTTCTTTTTACTTGACACTACAATTACTACTATATTATGAAATTGTATTCTCCATTGTGCTTTCAAATCCATATGATGGGAAACGCACAGTAGATCTTTTTTTCCCTAAAAAAGTGAGCACCGTGAACGTGACTCTATAGAAAGTCATCTAGCCCTTAATGGAGTCTGAGTAAATTATAATAAGAGGAGAATGATAATCACTCACACCTTTATGAGCGACAATCCAAATGCTTCTTTCTTTACTTGAGTTTTCAGTTGTTCGCATAATTTACCAATAAATTGATGAGGAACAACAAAGACTAATATATCTGCCCCTTTTGCAGCCTCCAGCAGATCCGGCACCGCCACCTAGTGAATGAAAAACATGACAATAAATTATCTACATAAGCACAAATATTATAAGAGTTATCCCATCATATCTCTTATATAAATAATGCCTAGAGGTTTTCCAATGTAAGCAAGTAGTAGTAAGCAAGTAGATCACAACTCTTGCAGGACCCCCACACATCTTGGAATCAGGTCTTATGCACATTGTGGCTCTGGAGCGGTTGCTGGGCCGGTTCTGCAGTACACCGCAAAGTGCCACCGTATCTTCATTTACATGATCAATGGATTTTTGAGTTCATCATTATGTCACCACATCCATAGGAATAAAAAATCAAGAAAAAAAAAAGTGAGAAGCAGATACACTATTACCTATCCTGTGGAGAGTGTAATTAATAGGGGGCCCCCCATCAACAACAAGAACAGAAGTCCCCTGTTCTCAACATTTTATTAAGAGCAGAAATCAAACATGCCGACACTACTGATAGACTGAATAAGATTTACAGAAACAACCATGAGAAATCTATAGTATTTTTACACAGTTGAAACCAGAAGTTTACATACACTATATAAAAAGACACATCTGCATGTTTTTCTCACTGACTGACATGAAATCAGAATAAACCTTTCCCGTTTTAGGTAAATTAGGATCACCATAATTATTAATAATTTGCCAAATGCCAGAATAATGAGACAGGCCACTCCGTAAGCTTCATGAATATTCACAACACTGAACTGCAACGAACAATCACAGATGCCCACTTTCTGTGAGAGTGTCTTTGATTGGCTGCTGCACTCAGACTGTGCCTCCACAATGTGTAACAGTATCTGAGCTTTGTTGACATTTACAATAGTATATATGACAACCAACCTGTCGAATGTGTGTAAAATAAAGGGGGAAAAAAAAAAAAAAAAAAAAAAAAAATGCGTAGGGGCACATTTAGCTCTGCTGCATCGGAGATCACGGTGAAGGAGGAAGCATCCCATCAGCCCGAGATCCGAGAACACACCGACAGCACTGAGCTTCAGCCGGGTCTGCGGTCACATGACATGTTACCATGGTGACCTCACACTGCAACATGATACAGCTGAAGTTTCTTTACTGTCAGTTTGTCTTGTGAGCTCACGCTGATAATATGCCTCCTCCTTTGGTGTGATCTGTGGTGCAGCAGAACAGAGTGTGCTTCTTGGGACCTTGTGATTTATCGCCGGAGGGTATGTGTGGTGTTAATAATTGGGAATATGAGGGTTGTCAGTGTGTGCGTTATATTTTATAATAAAGAAATGGAGGAAATTCCTTTTAACTATTCACTTACCGGATTGGTAATGGGCAGGTATCAGATGCCTGACCATTACCAATTTGGGCTTAAAGAAAGGCAGTCATTAACCCTTCCATCACCCCGATGCCACTTTTCCAGGGCATCAAGAAGAGCTGGGTAAAGGACCAGGAATTGACGCTTCTAATGAATGCACAAATGTGGGCTGACTGTGGGCTGCTGTTCTATAGCGTGGGGTGGGGAGGGAATGCAACAGCCATGGGCAGCCTCACCATGCTGAAAATACCAGCTCCTAACTGCCATTGTTATTGTGGCTGGCAGTCACTAAGAATTATTTTCTAATAATAATAATAATAATAATAATAATAATAATAATAATAAAAAAAAAGGGCTCCCCTGTATTTTTGATTGCCAGCCAAGGTAAAACTAGGCAGCTGGGGGCTGCATTCTGCAGCTGTACGCTTTTTCTGTGCGGAGAATGAAAATTACGGGGAACCATAATGCCTTTTTTCCCCCTTTATTTATTTTACTGACTATGACGGCAGGTTGGATGCCATACACTAATGTATTGTCACAAGTTGACTACTTTGCAATCTGTATATTGAATATTGTTAATTTTCTTTGAGACATGAAGGGTTAATATCAGTCTTTATCTTGGTGCTACTGAAATCTTTCATCAGGTGATGCGGTTGATTATCCTCCTCCACCCTTTAATCACATGACCCATCACCAATATCATTGCTAGAGTTCATTCTCTGCTAGACCACCCTGTTGTGTGGTAGTAGTTCTCTGTTGCTAAAGCTTTCCTGGAGATCCCCTTTCTCTGCCTTGGAGTGCTGCTGCCTATTCCCAAGTATCCATATTGTAATTTTCCCTGTGTCTTAACCTATCCCTATGTTTAAATATCTATAGTGGCAAGGCTAGTACCCTCGTCGGCCAGTGCACTAGCCAGAGTTACCTTTGGCGACAGACAGGAACTAGGCACATAACAGCAGCAGGGGGAAGGACCTGTCTAGTGTAGAAAGGGACATACACAGGCTAGTGTCAGGAGCTGTCCCCTTCCCCTGCTTCCTACTGTTAAGATCTTCCTTACCTTTTTACCATCCCGCTGTCCATTTGCGTTGCCCCATGTGACGGACATTTTACCTGTCCGTACGTTACATGTATATGGCAACTACGCACAGACCACAGTACAGATTATGGGTGCACAGTCCGAGTGCAAAAGCCAATCACAGACACTCACAAAGTGCGAGCGTCTGTGATTGGCCGTTGCAGTTCAGTGCAGTGAATATTCATTAGGTTTAATAAACGGCCCCGAAAGCCAGAAGCGGGAGACTATAAATTGTCTATCATCTTTTGGAGGATGCTCAAAAGGATCTGGAAGAGAAAAAAAACACACACACACACACACACACACACACACACACACACACACACACACACACACACACACACACACACACAGCAACTCGGATCTGGCTAACGAATCGTAATAATACCGATGCGGCGATCTCCGGCTGCATCCAGTTTTACAATAAGAAACAGATGCAGTCAAATGCAGTCTTTGACAAATCTCCGTTCTATTCCAAAAACCATGTGTGAAAGCGCCTATACACCATGTTCCAAATTATTATGCAAATTGGTTTCAAATGTCATAGGGGTTTTTTTTTTTTGTCAATGAAACCCATTGATGGTATTGTGTCTTTGATTTCAGTGATCCAAAGAACCCCATCTCAGATACTTGTGATAATTAGTTTGGCAGGTGAGCCCAATAAAAGGAAAACAGTGTTCCACAATATTGAGCAGGCCACAGTTTTCAAGTAACATGGGGAAGAAAAAGGATCTCTCTGCTGCCGAAAAGCAACAAATAGTGCAATGCCTTGGACAAGGGATGAAAACATTAGATATTGCACAAAAACTTAAGGGTGATCATCGTACTGTGAAGACATTTGTGGCCGATTCGGAGCACAGACGTGTTCGTGCAGATAAAGGCAGAATGAGGAAGGTTTCTGCCAGGCAAGTTCATCAGATTAAGAGAACAGCTGCTAAAAAGGCCTTACAAACCAGCAAACAGATATTTGAAGCCGCAGGTGCCTCTGGAGTCCCTCGAACCTCAAGGTTTAGGATCCTTCAAAGGCTTGCTGTGGTGCATAAACCTACTATTTGGCCACCCCTGAACAGTGCTCACAAGCAGAAACAGTTGCAGTGGGCCAAGACACACATGAAGACTAATTTTCAAACAGTCTTGTTTACTGACGAGTGCCGAGCAACCCTGGATGGTCCAGATGAATAGAGTAGTGGATAGTTGGTGGATGGCCAACATGTCTCCACAAAGCTGTTAAGTCAGCAATGAGGTGGAGGAGTCATGTTTTGGGCTGGAATCATTGGGAAACAGCTGGTAGGCCCCTTTAAGGTTCTTGAAGGTGTGAAAATGACCTCTGCAAAGTATATATAGGAGTTTCTGACTAAGAACTTTCTTCCATGGTACAAAAAGCAAAAATGTGCCTTCAGGAGCAAAATCATCTTCATGCATGACAGGCATAAAAGGATGAAACTAATGGTGTGGCCACCATCTTTCCCTGTCCTCAACCCTATAGAGAACTTTTGGAGTATAATCAAGCAAAAGATCTATGAGGGTGGGAGGCAGTTCACATCAAAATAGCAGCTCTGGGAGGCTATTCTGACATCATGCAAAGAAATACAAGCAGAAACTCTCCAGAAACTCACAAGTTCAATGGATGCTAGAATTGTGAAGGTGATATCAAAGTAGGGTTCCTATGTTACCATGTAACTTGGCCTGTTAGGATGTTTTGGAGTTAAATAGCTTTTTATTTCAGTGAATGTGACCTGTTAATGCTGCAAATAATCTGTCTAATAATTTGGAACAGTGCATTTAGAGTGTTTTTTTAATTTTGAAGATTATACTGTTATCATTGGGACTTTTATTCAATAAAATTCGATGTATACTCTAACAGGTGAGGACTTATTATACTGACTGATTTTCCTAAATAGTCGGTGCAAATGACAGAAAAAGAACTTTTGCATAATAATTTGGAACATGGTGTATATTCACTTTGATGTATCAAGTTTATATCTGAATTGCAACCATATTTGTATTACATTCAAATTCTAATTATAAAGCACCATTCCAAGGCTTCACCTCTAAAGGTACCTTTACACGCCGCGACGGCAGGCTGGATACATCCCGCTACTTCACGTGCACGAGCACGCTCAAACGGCTACAAACGGTCAACGCATCTCCTTTACACGCCGCGACAAGGTGCGCTACGCCACGCTACATCTATAGCTAGCTACATCGCCGGGTGTGTCAAGTAGCCAGCTGTAGCTTAGCGTACCACGTTTACACAGCGCTACAATAAGCTAATATGGGCGGACCTGGTACAGCAGGGACAGCACATAGGCGTGCCACAATCTTGGATTACGAGCCGTCCGTACGATGATAGGACAGCGCAATATCATCACGATTGGCCAGGCATCGCAGGAGGCTGAGACATCCAGCACGCTCGAGCGATTGTGTAGTGTGACTGGTCAGCTCCTTAAATATGCCGCCCTAGGCAGCGACTACCAATCGTCATGCAGGAGCTTCCTCCAATGATCGGTGATGGGGCGCGGTATCCCGGAGCCTGGGTCACGCCTTAGCTACATTGCAACTACAGCCCCGGGTGTCCAGAGTTCCCTTCCGTTGCCTCTTTACACGCCGATACAGCTCGCTACCATCGGCGTTGTAGCCATCAGTTTTCGAGCAGACCTAGGAAACAGATGTATCTGTTGCCGGCTGCAGCGTCACGTCTTCAGACGCCGCTACGACGGGCTACATTGGCGCTACAAGCTACATTTGTAGCCTGTAGCGGGATGTATCCAGCCTGCCGTCGCGGCGTGTAAAGGGCCCCTTAATGTTGCCACAGTGGTCCTGCGGTGCCATCTTGTGACTGCAACATCTCACTGGCCAGAAGTCAGAGGTTACATCACAAACTCTCAATGTATCTCTATGGGAGCCAGAACGAGGCTTTCAGACATGTATTGAAAAGTGATCATTGGCGCACTCCAGGAAACTGGAGCATCTGGCTGGTAAAAACTGCAGAAGACAGACCGGAGCGGTGCGGATGGAATATGAAAATGGTGGCAGGTGAGAATATGAGTAGGATCAGACAGCTTAGATTTGAAGCACCACTCCAGTGTTAAAATCAAATAAAAAGCTGGAGTGAGGCTTTAAAACCCCAGGGGTTTCCAGAAACTAATGTTAAGCAGATATATTTAGCTGGGACTACAAGTGCCTTTTTATACTGCATGTCCTTCAGATATGCAAAATTGAGAACAGAACTAGAATTAAAGCATTCCGTAACAGCCTGTGGTTCCAGATCTGTGAGATCGGGGTCATTAATTTAAGCTTTTGGCACTTTACAAAGCTCAGCATGAATATTATATAACTCAGGGTTGAAAAAGGATTTTTCACATAAACATTGAAATCCTAGTAACGTTCAAGTGACTTACTATCTACAAATACGCAGAAAATGCTTAAACTCCCTACAGTATTGACATTGTATAGACAAACCTCAGTTACAGTTTTGATGAGTTTTAAGCTTTTATTTAATTAAAATTCATCGATTGCCAGCAAGGAGAGTGTCCATATACAGCGTGATCAGGCGGACATATGTCTGACAGGATATAGATACGGCAATTAGATGATGGCAAGTGTCGAGAAGGAAAAAATTACTACCGTAACTATTTCACTCTCCTCATACTGCAACAGAACACATGAAAAATAATAAACTTTGTACGGTAATATATCGAATTAGAGAAGTCTTTTTTCCACCAGGATTGATCATTCGGTCTCAAAATTCTCATTTCATTGGTAAAAATCTGTTGTCAGCGACTACAGACTCTCCCATTGTCAAGATAGGAGATGACAGTGGGGGCTCATACAGATAACTGTCTCAGGAGAACTTGCAGCAGAATGTGTCTGACTCCAGCTCCTCCCTCCATAGAATCTTAAAAAGCACCAACAGACACTCCTATCTCAGCAATGGGAAAGTCCGTATTCACTGAATGCAGATTTTACCTCAGAATTGAGCATGAAGGATCAGTCCAGGAGCAGAAGAAGCAGATTTCCTTCATAAACTTTGTAGTACATCCTATTTGCATGTGTACTTTCGAATAATTGTTACTTTTAAAGGCTCCCAATACACTAAGGTCAGCCAAACCCCATGATATTGTTGGGACCGGTTGAAGGCCAACTCTAGTCATTGATGTCAAAGAAGATATGGAACCAGCATGTCAGATTTCCCACTGACGATCCATTTGTTCTTAGCCAAGTAAGGAGCTGGCAGAGTCTCTCATGGAGCGCACAGAAGAGCTCGGCAGAGCAAACACTCCTGTATATGGAGGAGTCAGGAGAGATGGCCAACAGGAGAACGATGGTTCGGCAGAGTATTTGTCTGGAAGCCATCATCTATTGTGTATTGAGCACCATAGGCTGGAAACACATGATCCGAGTGACATGCGGGTTACTCGCGTGAGTTTTGGAAGATTCACCCGGGACAGTGTCTGCCTCTCTGGATGGGATGGCATCAGCTGTATGTGTTTCTATATGACATAGTCCCGTTCAGAAAGCCTGCAGCCATGCAAGACTTGTGTGAGTAACTAGCATGTCACTCGGATCATACGTTTCCAGCCTTAGTTTGGGAACTGGAAGATCAGTATAGAACACGCTGCACAACTATGGTTAAATAAATGACCCATTCATATTGATTCAATGACCACAAAAAAATAAATGTCCTGTGGATCAGAAGTTACTGCCTTATAAAACGTTTGCACTTAATTTGGATTTCCAATTCATATACCAAAATCAGTCATTAGTTCATCATTATTCAGTCAAATTCTGTACATTTCTGAGGCTGTTTAACAGTCTGAAAGGGTATGTCATGAAAGGATGTTGTAAGAAGAGGAAAAAAAAAAAAAAAACATCTACGGAAATGCCCAGGAACTCCATGTGTGCTCATGCTCTACATGGGTGGCTTCCATTGCTGCAGGGAAGATATAGTCATATGAAAAAGTTTGGGCACCGCTCTTAAATCTTACTCATTTTTTTTTTTTTTGTTTAAAATTGTTTTTTTTGCAACAGCTATTTCAGTGTGATATATGTAATAACTGATGGACACAGTAATATTTCAGGATTGAAATGAGGTTTATTGTACTAACCAAAAATGTGAAATATGCATTATTTCAAAATTTGACAGGTGCAAAAGTATGGGCACCTCAACAGAAAAGTGACATTAATATTTAGTAGATCCACCTTTTGCAAAAAATAACAGCCTCTAGTCGCTTCCTGTAGCTGCTAATGAGTTCCTGGATCCTGGATGAAGGTATTTTTGACCATTCCTCTTTACAAAACAATGGTCGCCGAGCATGGACAACCCGCTTCAAAACATCCCACAGATGTTCAATGATATTTTCAAAAAAATGAGTAAGATTTTTTCATATGACTGTATATAATGAAAACAGTTTTGCAGAGATCAGAGTGTAGCATGTACACAGGAGAAAGCTTCCACGTATACACTGGGTCCATGGTGCTCCATATATTGGACTGACCTGCTTTATACCTAAAAAAAAAAAAAAAAAAATAATTATATATATAATTATATATATATATATATATATATATATATATATATATATATATATATATATATATATATATATATATATATATATATATATATATATATATATATATATATATATATATATATATATATATATATATAAAGAATTTTATGGAATAGCAAAGTCAACTACAATATTCCATACAATGGTATCCATTAATACAACGCTTTCCATAAAATATAGTATTTTCTTCAACATCAGAGTCTATGGGTGATTGTTACCACTGTAAGGCATCTATCGGAGACCCAGATTGGGGGTGTATGTCATTTGCTACAGCTCAAAAAGCAGCAGCTAGATATGTGAAGGGCCTAATCTACAATGTACAATCTGCCTTTTACGTATAGATTTCTATACAGCCCCTCAATTTTTCTGTGTACTATTACTTTATAGAGAAGAATAAAGATCTTGTTTTAATTTTCTGGTGAATAAACAAAGCAAAAAAAAAAACCTGCGCATGACATTGACATATACAGGGGCACAATATATATATGCAACATTCCAAGCTTGGGTGCTCAACTTGATACCAGAGTATAATGGAAGTAAATGGGAAACTCGAATATTTTTCCCGAAGTTCATCAGGAAAAAATGCTCGAATTCCCCATTGCCTTCCATTACACTCGGTAATAGAGTTGTGCCTATCTGAGCATTTGACTGCTTGTTGTTACAAGTACCAAGCACAGTAGGATTCGCAGTAGTCCATACCAATCACTAGGAAAACCGCTCTGTCTCCTCTTCCCTCACACAACTAGCTTCAGGATTTTTTTATATTATATTTATATACACATACCATCAGGGAGGTTTTAAAGGGAATCTACAGTAGTTGGGTGGAGGGACCAGATCGCAGTGGGGACCGCCAACCGGAGAGACTGCGAGACTCAACTAGCAAACCCGAGGCTGCGGTATCTTCACGTGCACACAATCGCTAAAAAGGCAGCCACATAGGGTCAAGGGGAGAGTAAGACGTCGCCCGACAGGACCTGAAGCTGCTGGCTTGGGACACTGTGTGAGACCAGGGCAGGAGGGTGAGGGCCAGCACAGTAAGACGACACGGAAAAGGTACACCAGAAGGGGCTACGGGAAAAGTGCACCCAAACTACCCAAAAGTTGGCTGGATCCCTGACCTGGAGGACAGCACCCAGCTGGCTGTTAACCTGGAGAACTGAGTAAAATGTGAAGACTGCACCCTGCTGTGTTCTCAGATTTATTTACTGCGTCACCTGCTCTGTGCTATATCAGTAACCATCATCAAATAGACTTTATAACTGCCCTGGGCCCTCGCCCTACCCAGGGAGAGCTATAACATTTCTGCTGCGTCACCAACCCCAGTAGATCTGAACCGCAGCATCCGCCATCCAATTGCCGAATACCACGGGTGGCATCACAAATTAATTCTCCATATAAACTTCCCCCATTTTTATGACACGGCTAGGGCCATGGAGCCAGGTCACACCACAGTGACATCCCCACAAAGAACTGTTCAGAGTACCCCACGATCCTGGTGGTGGGCGTGTTAAATCTTACAGACAGCACAGGCTGCAGCAGAAAACACCTCCCCCTCCCAGCACAGAGTGGGTGTGGATATTTAAAGAACACTTATACAGCAGCCAGACTACTCGGCTGGTAAAATAATGGAGAGAACTAATGCAGCAGCTCCCTGAAGGGTCTGAAAATGCTCATAAAACAAGGAAACTACAAAGGGATTCTAAAGTTTGTCCAGGCACTATTCAAAGGGTAATATTAGGATCATCCTAAAATATGACCCGACAGGGTCCCTTAATAATACAAATAATAAAAATACAGCAAATACAACATTAAGCTGTGTTCATAAAATGCGTTTTCTGTGCGTTTTTTTTTTTTTTTTTGCTTCAACTTTCAGAAAATATCTTAAGATCAAATGTTTAACAAAAACAAAACATTACACCTCCTGTAATTTCATAATAAAGAGTCACAATGACTAGTTATACTTGTACAACCAGTATGCACTTGCAGGGGTGGATTGAGACTGGCCAGGGCCCAGGGTAGTTTAGAAGGCAGCCCCAGTGTATCATGTGACTTATCTTTGATAGGTCACCTGATTAACACCGATGCACATTTGCAAACTCAAAATGAGAGACAGCAGTGCGCTCAATGTTTTTTCCTTCTGTACAGCGCTAGACATAATAAAGCAGGGGTGGGTGATTCATTTTCTCAATGGGCCACATGGGAGACAGGTTTGTCCCTCCACAAAAATAGGTTAAAAATTAAATTCTGCTCAATATCAACATATTATAATTATGGTTTTATCTATAAGTTGATATACCTGAGCAGAAGTAGGTTGACATTCCACTATCTATCATATATCTTATATAATTGCCTAGAATTCTACTTCCTGTCAAAAGCCAATTTCCGTGGCTATGTCCGGAGATAAATGTCCGGAGATAAGCGACGTCACAGCGTCTACTACACCCGCTCAGGGTGGACCAAGATGGCGGCCCTAAGCGGAGCAGACCTCAGAAAGGTCCGCTGCGCTTAGGGCCGACCACCGGCGGACATTTATATCGATGCGCCCGCGAGGTAGCCGGGAGCCGAGCTCGGCTCCCGGCTACCTTGCGGGCGCTCCGCCGGCGCGTGGATCAGTGAGCCGACCGGAGGTCGGCTCGGGATCCACGCGGTGGGCGGAGCGCCGCAGGTAGCCGGGAGCGAGCTAGGCTCCGGTCTCGCGCCGCCGAGCGAGCCGCAGATCTCGTCCCGGCCAGATCCACGGCTCTGCTTCGGGGAGCCGCGAGCCAGCCGGGATTTGCCCGGTACCGCCGCCGCAATTCTGATTGGTCGCTCGCGAGCGACCAATCAGATTCAAGCCACAGCAAAACGCCATCTTTAAAAATCTAAGAAGTGAAAAAAAAAAATTTTAAAAGATGGCGCCGTCTTTCCCGCGCTCTTCTCATTGGTCGCCGTTCAGGGGCAAGCGACCAATGAGAAGGTGGGGCAGGGCACGGCGCCATTTTTGAAATCCAAAGTTCCCGCTGGATTTCAAATATGGTGCCGTGCCCCGCCCCACTCTGCTCATTAGTCGCTCGCGCCTAGCGCCAACCAATTAGAAGAGCGCCGCCATCTTTGACATTTTTTTTAACATTCTTATTTTGAAACATGGCACCTTGCCGCGGCTTCAATCTGATTGGTTGGTCGCTTGCGAGCGACCAATTAGAATTGCGGCGGCGCCACCGGGCAAATCCCGGCTGGCTCTCGGCTCCCCGGAGCTGAGCCGCGGATATGGGCGGCACGGAGATCCCTGGCTCGCTCCGGCGGCGCAAGGTAGCAGAGCTCGCCTCCCGGCTACCTCGCCCGCTCCGCCGGCGCGTGGATCCGCTCGGGGATCCACGCGGCGGACGGAGCGGCCGCAAAGTAGCCGGGAGCCGACCTCGGCTCCTGGCTACCTCGCGCCGCCGGAGCGAGCCAGGGATCTCCGTGCCGCCCATATCCGCGGCTCAGCTCCGGGGAGCCGCGAGGCAGCTGGGATTTGCCGACCTCGCCTCCCGGCAACCTCGCGCCGGCATCTCCGTGCCGGGCATATCCGCACCTCAGCTCTGGGGAGCCGCGAGCCAGGCGGGATTTGCCCGGTACTGCCGCCGCTATTCGGATTGGTCGGCGCCCTCAGTGTGCCGCCCAATCAGAATAGCGGCGCGCCTCTATACTGCCTTCCTTCAAATATGGCGGCATAGCGCCCGCCGCTATTCTGATTGGTCGGCGCGCTGAAGGCGCCGACCAATCAAAATAGTAGCGGGCGCAATGCCGCCATATTTAAAATACACTGTAGTCAGTGTATTTGAAGTATGGCGCCATAAGGCGCGCCTACTCTGATTGGTCGGCGCCGACCTATCAGAATACCGGCGGTCGCTATGCCGCCTTATTTCAAATACACTACGTGCCTCTGCCCGCCGCACTCAGTGCTAACCACTGAGCCACCTGTATACACACACAATTAATTTCACCGCACTCCCCTATTAGTAAATAAACTATATAGCGATTCTAGACTACCCGATTCTTTAGAATCGGGCCGCCATCTAGTATATCATATAAGCCCACACACAGCCGGCTACATAAAGCATTATATTACCTAGATTTATTAGGGCGATAGGCAAAAATATGTTGTGCAAATTTTCTACTTGAAGCTCAATCACAAAACTAACCCTTATTTATTTACAGTAAATATCTTGCAAAGAAGATGTACAATTTTACAGTAGTTTTTTTTTTTTTTTAACGAAACAGGCTTTATTTGGTCCGGGATGGTCATGGGGATCCTTCTTCACACACTGAAGAATAACCTGTTTCTGGTCTTCTTGAGTGCTCCGTAATGAATTCAATGTATACACGAGGGCAATGGAGCATTCGGCGGCATTATTCATAACTTTATATACAGCAACGTGCATAAGTGTGCCACAGACAGGGATCTTGATGAAAAAAAAAAAATCTTGCTATATTTACAGTGCAAAAAAACAAAAAAAAAAAAACAACTGTTGGACGACATATTAAGCTACGAAGCCTCTTGTGTGACTAGGTCTTAATCAAGCTGCACATGAGTTGCGCAGACATTGTGGCCTTTCTTCTGCATAGCCAGTACCATTGACCCGCCCCAGGGCCAGGGGTACTCTAATCTTGAGCGTTTTAGTTCTGGGCGATGTCAACGGTAGCCTGTGCCTGGGGCCCCGGTGGTCACTTAAAAAGGGGGTTTAGAAAAGAAGTCAATTTGTGACGCCACCTACAGTGTTCGGTGATGGCACCGGCGCTGCTGCAAACCTCCGGGGATGATGGATGGGCAACCAGGTAGTGATGCTCGCCGTAGGTGGAGCGGAATCCCTGGGGCAGTGTAGTAGGGATATGCATTGACACAGGGAGGTGGCTCTGCAGGCTAAGGTGATGGAGTAGTCTCTGCACAATGGAGGCTCAGGGTGGTAATGATTGACACACACGCTGGGAGTAGTTCTCGTACCTTTTACTGATGACAACCAGACACTGTCCAGGGTTCACTTCCAGGTGGTCGGGAAGCACTTCAGGATTTCCACATCGTGAGTTATAAGGCCTCCTTGTCTTGCTCCTTCTCTGCTGAAGCACTGAACTTTTTAGAATCTGGCCTGGCCTCCTCTGTGTCGCTCACCCGTGTTAACTGCACCGAGAACCCTCTGTTGGTTGCAGCTAGTGTCCTGCTGTTCCTGGCTCTCATGTTGACGGTGCTGCTAGTGCCCGGGAGACTGGAGTCTCCTCGGTATACCGGTGTTTTCTGCCGGGCTAAACTCACCCTGGCAGACTCGGACTCCAGTGTCTGGGTTGCTTCTTTTTGGGGTGAGTTGCTATGGCCCCTCTGTCCCCGTTACTCTGTTCCTCGCCTTGCCTTCGTCCCTCACGCACGGGTACCTCACACTGGCTAAGGCTTCTTTCTGGTTCGGGACTAGTGTGGCTCCGCTACCAGAGTGTCTTCCTCAGTGCTGCTCTGCACTGAACCGACTAACTCTTCACAGTCCTCTCTGGAACTGCACTGCCTAACTCAGTCCCCCGCACCTGTATTTATAGGGAATCTTGCCTAAGGGCAGCAAGTGGAGCTCCCCCTACAGGCCTGGGATGGAAGGTGTTGTATGTGTGAAGTGTACCAGATGTGGAAATCCCTCCATGCTCTAGTCTAGGTGTTCCTGTGGCTTCCTGTAGTGCAGGGTGCCACATCATCTCAATCTTTTCTGCGGTTGGAACCGCATAGTCAAACAAAAGCCAGATTCACCATATGCTCACTGAAGTACCACAGGTTTCTATTGAAAGTTTTTATTGCTTTCCCAGCCACAGGCAAATTGATTCCTTTGTTTGCTACAAGTTCTTGCAATAATGTCAAGTCATTCCACAGCAACGTGCCTGGGACTTGACCAGTGCTGTGGTGTTAAAGTCGTGGAGTCAGAGACCATTTTTGGTGGAGCCGGAGTTGGACTAAGGGAAAATTGTGGGAGTCGGATGTGTGGGTTACTAACTTCACATCCATGGTTGTGGAGTCAGAGTCAATGTCCATTTTGATGAAGTTGGATGTTTCTGAACAAGCCTTCAAGTGTTAGCCAGTAAAATGCAAAATTGATGGAGATTGTTTTTTCATTCTGTCTCAATTAAACAGAATTGGTGATGAAACATTAAGATCTTCGGAGCATACAGTCATATGAAAAAGTTTGGGCACCCCTCTTAATCTGACTTTTTTTTTTTGTTTAAAATTTTGGCAACAGCTATTTCAGTGTGATATATGTAATAACTGATGGACACAGTAATATTTCAGGATTGAAATGAGGTCTATTGTACTAACCGAAAATGTGAAATATGCATTATTTCAAAATTTGACAGGTGCAAAAGTATGGGCACCTCAACAGAAAAGTGACATTAATATTTAGTAGATCCACCTTTTGCAAAAAATAACAGCCTCTAGTGGCTTCCTGTAGCTGCTAATGAGTTCCTGGATCCTGGATGAAGGTATTTTTGACCATTCCTCTTTACAAAACAATGGTCGCCGAGCATGGACAACCCGCTTCAAAACATCCCACAGATGTTCAATGCTATTCAGGTCTGGGGACTGGGATGGTCATTCCAGAACATTGTAATTGTTCCTCTGCATGAATGCCTGAGTAGATTTGGAGCGGTGTTTTGGATCATTGTCTTGCTGAAAGATCCATCCCCGCGTAAACTTCAACTTTGACATTGATTTTTGAACATTATTCTCAAGAATCTGCTCCTACTGAGTGGAATCCATGCGACCCTCAACTTTAACAAGATTCCCGGTGCTGTCATTGGCCACACAGCTCCAAAGCATGATGCACGTCCCAAATTTTGACAGTGGGCAGCCTTGTTGTATGGCCAAACGCCTTGTTGTATGGCCAAACTCAATCTTTGTTTCATCAGTCCACAGGACCTTCTTCCAAAATGAAACTGGATTGTCCAAATGTGCTTTTGCATACCTCAGGCGACTCGGTTTGTGGCGTGCATGCAGAAACGGCTTCTTTCTCATCACTCTCCCATACAGCTTCTCCTTGTGCAATGTGCGCTGTATTGTTGACCGATGCACAGTGACACCACCTGCAGCAAGATGATGCAGGTCTTTGGAGGTGGTCTGTGGATTGTTCTTGACTGTTCTCACCATTCTTCTCTGCCTTTCTGATATTTTTGTTGGCCTGCCACTTCTGGCCTTTACAAGAACTGTCCCTGTGGTCTTCCATTTCCTTACTATGTTCCTCACAGTGAAATTGAAAGGTTAAATCTCTGAGACAACTTTTTGTATCCTTCCCCTGAACAACCATGTTGAACAATCTTTTTTTTTTTCCAGATCATTTGAGAGCCGTTTTGAGGAGCCCATGATGCCACTCCTCAGAGAAGATGCAACTAGGAGAACAACTTGCAAGTGGACACCTGAAATAGCTTTTCTCATGATTGGATACACCGGGCTATGAAGTACAAAGCTCAAAGAGGTTACCAAACCGATTTAGTGCTTCAGTAAGTCAGTAAAAAGTAGTTAGGAGTATTCAAATAATGAAAATCAGAAGAGTGCCCATACTTTGGCACCAGTCATGTTTTGAAATAATGCACATTTCACATTTTTGGTTAGTACAATAAACCTCATTTCAATCCTGAAATATTACTGTGTCCATCAGTTATTACATATATCACACTGAAATAGCTGTTGCAAAAAAACGAGTAAGATTAAGAAGGGTGCCCAAACTTTTTCATATGACTGTATATCAGTTTGGCCATCCATTGGAACCCAATGGTAGACGCCTGGAGTTTTGATGTGTACGGTTGGAACTAAGGAACAGGAGTGACAGTGTGAATAATTCTTTGTAATCACCTCTTGGATGGCATTGTACAAGCCGATTGGTACAAAATTCAACTAGGGACTCCTAAAGTGGACCTAGCTCAGTTGAAACTAGGTCATCTTCCATTCCAGACAAAAACTTGGATTTATCCAGTTACCGTATATACTCGTGTATAAGCCGACCCGTGTATAAGCCGACCCCCTACTTTTGCCCCCAAAACCTGGAAAACCCATTGACTCGTGTATAAGCCGAGGGTGGACCCCAGCACAGGTATACAGCCCCCAGCAGTGTGGTATACAGGCCCCCAGTGGTAGTTTACAGGCCCCAGCAGTATATACAGCAGCCCCAGTGGTATACAGCAGCCTCCCCATTAGTGGTATATACAGGCCCATCATCAGAGGTTACAGCCCCCCAGTGCTATGTACAGGCCCCAGCAGTATATACAGCAGCCCCAGTGGTATACAGCAGCCTCCCAGTGGTATATACAGGCCCCAACAGTATATACAGCAGCCCCAGAGGTATACAGCAGCCTCCCCATTAGTGGTATATACAGGCCCCCATCAGAGGTTACAGTACCCCCAGTGATATATACAGGCCCCAGCAGTATATACAGCAGCCCCAGTGGTATACAGCAGCCTCCCCAGTGGTATATACAGGCCCCAACAGTATATACAGCAGCCCCAGAGGTATACAGCAGCCTCCCCATTAGTGGTATATACAGGCCCCCATCAGAGGTTACAGTCCCCCCAGTGATATATACAGGCCCCAGCAGTATATACAGCAGCCCCAGTGGTATACAGCAGCCTCCCCAGTGGTATATACAGGCCCCAACAGTATATACAGCAGCCCAGAGGTATACAGCAGCCTCCCCATTAGTGGTATATACAGGCCCCCATCAGAGGTTACAGTCCCCCCAGTGATATATACAGGCCCCAGCAGTATATACAGCAGCCCCAGAGGTATACAGCAGCCTCCCCATTAGTGGTATATACAGGCCCCCATCAGAGGTTACAGTCCCCCCAGTGATATATACAGGCCCCAGCAGTATATACAGCAGCCCCAGAGGTATACAGCAGCCTCCCCATTAGTGGTATATACAGGCCCCCATCAGAGGTTACAGCCCCCCCAGTGCTATGTACAGGCCCCAGCAGTATATACAGCAGCCCCAGTGGTATACAGCAGCCTCCCCGGTGGTATATACAGGCCCCAGCAGTATATACAGCAGCCCCAGAGGTATACAGCAGCCTCCCCATTAGTGGTATATAGAGGCCCCCATCAGAGGTTACAGCCCCCAGTGATATATACAAGCCCCCCCGCAGTATCTACAGGCCCCCCCCGTTCCCCCCCCCCCCCCCCAGTGGTACACAGGTCCCCGGTTGCAGCCGCACACCTGTAAAAGAATCGCTTTCATACTTACCCTCCTCGCTGTGATCGCGCGTCCTCGTCTCCTTCCCGCTTCTACCCGGCATCATGTGACCGCACACAATGACGTCATTGTGGATGCGCCGGCCGCCCGGTAGAAGCGGGAAGGGGACCGGAGGAGCGCGGGTAACAGCGAGGAGGGTAAGTATGAAAGCGATTCTTTTACAGGTGTGCGGCAGCAACCGGGGGCCTGTGCACCACTGGGGGGGGAAAACGGGGGGCCTGTATATAGTGCGGGGGGGCCTGTAGATACTGCGGGGGGCCTGTATATACTACGGGGAGGGAGTGGGGGGCCTGTATATACTACTGGGGGAGGGCAATGTAATATGCACAGCTCCCCCTGCCGCTGATGGACAAGGGGACGCAGTGCATATTGCATTGCACTAATGAGCGGCCCCACGTGACCGGGCGCTCATATTACAGCCTCCCCCTCCCTGATACAGCCCCCGGACAATGCGCTCCCCACACTCAGCCGTATAGTGACTCGTGTATAAGCCGAGGGGGGGGGGGGGGGGGGGGGGGGACTTTTCAGCACAATTTTTGTGCTGAAAAACTCGGCTTATACACGAGTATATACGGTAATTCCAGGTAGCCAAAAAATCTCTTGAACAACTTTTATAATTGATAAATTGTGGCCGACGTCAACATGTCCAAACAGGCTTGCAATAATTAGTGGGTCAGCCGGTGAGGAAAGGCGGGATGGACTGACCTACAATTGGACTAGAAACAGGTAATTATAATAAAAGGGCGGGAAGTTTTTAAAACTTATTTATTCGGCATACAGGGGCAGTCAGGGCATTATAGCAATCTTCTTAAAATACAACATAGGCGCTGCTGAAGATGGTGCTTCTAATTTCATACACCCAAATCTGGTGACAGGTTCACTTTATAATACTGTACATATTTTACTTTTTAAACATGGTTAATCCAGCTGTTAAAATGAGGTGTGTGCACACACACACACACACACACACACACACACCAGATTTAAGAGACCAATTTTTTTATACATTTCTGGCCAAAATTAACCTATGCTTAAATATATTGCAATGCGTTTTGTTCTTTTATTTTAAAACACACTTTTCAGAAAGTGTATTGGGCTTCATCAGCAGGTATGAGGCGTGAAGACTCTTCCATGTGCTGGGGTGCGAAATCATTGTTTATTTAGACCAGGGGTGGGCAACTGCAGGCCTCAAGGGTGTTGCCCACCCCTTATCTAAACTGACTTATGTAGCGCCCCGCTAAGAGCGCGCTACAAAAACGGTACTGCACCCCTGACTGAAGGTGCAGTATGCTTTGTTTTGGTAATGAGTAGGCTAAGCCTGAAGCTCCAGTACCACATGCAAACATCTAGTGAAAGAGGACCAATTAGATACCAGTTACTAGGGTAACCGGTCCTGGTGGGAGGATAGGCTAGGTGATAAAGCAAGTGGGGAAAGCAGCAAGGAGTTGGTCAGACGCTAGTGAAGTGAGAAGAGAAGCAGATCAGCAGAAGGGAAGCTAACAGGGGGGGCACCTCAACCTGGTGACCCAGAAGAGAAAGGGGCCAAGAAAGAGAAGGGCAACCAAATACCCTAGCCCAGTCCAAACCGGAGTACCGGCTCCGAGGTGGCTCAGCCAGCTGAATCCCTGAACCACAAACCCGGAGTGGTCGATGACTTAGGAGCACAAGCCAACTGCCCTACACCATGCACGGTCCCCACCAGAAGCGCTAAACTGAGTTGGGTTCTCCTTGGAGAGATAAGGGGATCCCATATATCTTGACGGGCCTGGTTTACCAAGCAGGATCCGTGCAGGGTAGCAGAGCAAGGGACAGAGAGAGTGATAGAGAAGGAACACCAGTGGAGCTTCAAAGGGACACTGCCCATTGCCAGAACCACCCGGTCCACTACTCTGCAAAGAGAACTTTATAGCCCTTTAACCCTGCAGACTACCGGAGTAAAGTACCCGTTCAGAGTGAGCAGAGTGTCGGTGATTTCTTCCTTTGAACTGTGAGTTACCTGCCTTGCTCCACAGTGACTGTGCTGCCGTACTCCACCATTCCTATTTCCAACACCCCAGGAACATCACCCTACCTGTAGAGGGCTACTACATCTGGCTGCCGTTCATCACCACCAGTGCCATCACCGGGACCTACAGGTGGCGTCACAAACAAATCAATCACTTATTATTTTTCTTTTTCCCCTTTTTCATGGACTATCAGGGCCACAGACTCTGGCACCGCCACCAGTGACCTCTAGCTTGCGCCTGAGATCTGAGTCCCATGGCTTGGGTGAGTGACTTATACAATACCAAAGCTGATGAATGAAGGAGCTACCTTTTTCTGTAATCAATACAATAACTAGGAGACAAATAAGTTCTAGCAGTTTAAAAATTTGTTTTGATGCCAACCAGATATTGTGTAACGTGCTGTGATTTTCCACTCTGCTTTGCACAAATGTGGGTAGGGACGCCCCTGAATGTTTCAATGATTCAGGCTGTCAGCAAATCACAGTGAACAGGACATAGTTCTGGCTGAGTCAAAACAGTGCAAAAATAGCATTCCACCCTGACAAGCCCATACACAGGACTACAAATGGGCTATCTATTATATAATTGCAAATGGGTTTTTTGCCCCTTCTGAGTCCACTCGCGCTGCGAGTCAGCGTGGTCATGTGGATACGCCCGAAGCATTGGCCGCGCAGCGGCCATTGCGAGCAGTTCTAAGGCGACTCGCTATGCCCGCGCAGCAGGCATGGCGAGTCGCCTTAGCAGCGCGAAGCATTGGCCGCGAAGCAGCCATTGCGAGTCAGACTCGCTCTTCTAGAATCCCGATGCATGTGCATCGGGCACCCAGCTAGTACAATTATATTAAAATGGAGAAAAAAGAGAATTTTGTTTACGTACCGTAAATTCTTTTTTCTTTAATCATCAATGGGAGACCCAGACAATGGGGTTTAGGGCTCCGCCCTCCGGAGGTCACACTAGGTACTACAAGTTTGTAGACACCGCCTCCTCCGCTTATAAACCCCCACCGTAGGAAACATCCTCAGTTTAGTCCATAAGCTGCGAGGAGAAAAATGAACCACACCCGAAACATCGGGAAGAATACCGTGCACAGACGGTTTGAACAACCCGGGAAAAACACTGTCTCAACAGAGAACAGATCAAATGCAAACATGCAACGGAACAACTGGGTGGGTGCTGGGTCTCCCATTGATGATTAAAGAAAAAAGAATTTACGGTACGTAAACAAAATTCTCTTTTTTCTGGTCATCATAATGGGAGACCCAGACAATGGGGATGTCCTAAAGCAATACCCCAGGGCGGGAAGAGTTCCTCAACAAGACGGATAATACACGGTCCCCCTTAAAGGTGGGCAACCGCCGCCTGGAGGACCCGCCTGCCCAAACTTGCGTCCGCAGAGGCATGGGCATGCACCATATAGTGCTTTGAGAAAGTGTGCAGGCTGGACCAGGTGGCCGCCTGACACACCTGTAGAGCAGATGCTCGATGTCGCAAGGCCCATGAGGCACCTACAGCTCTAGTAGAGTGTGCCTTCAAACCCACCGGGAGAGGCAAACCAGAAGACCGGTATGCCTCCTGAATGGGAGCCTTGATCAATCTGGCCAAGGTCGACTTCGAAGCCGCGGACCCCTTACAGCGACCCATCGTGAGGACAAATAAAGAATCCGAACTCCTAAAGGAGGCGGTCCTGGACATATAAATGCGTACAGCTCTCACGAGATCCAAAGTATGGAGGTCGCGCTCAACCTGATGAACGGGAGCGGGGCAAAATGATGGGAGAACAATCTCCTGGTTTAAGTGGAAAGTTGAAACCACCTTCGGCAAGAATTCAGGCCGCGGGCGCAACACCACCTTGTCTTGGTGAACCACCAGAAAGGGTGACTTGCACGAAAGTGCAGCCAATTCTGAGACCCTTCTCAGAGACGTAATTGCCACCAGAAAAACCACCTTCTGGGACAGACGAGAGAGAGAGATGTCTCTCAGTGGCTCAAACGGCGGTTTCTGCAGTGCCGCCAGGACCATGTTGAGGTCCCAAGGGTCCAGAGGTCGTCTGTAAGGCGGAACCACCCGAGACACCCCCTGCAGAAATTGACGAACCTTCGGTAGGAGCGCCAAGCGCCTGTCAAACAGCACTGAAAGTGCTGATACTTGACCTTTCAGAGAGCCAAGGGATAATCCCAACTCCAAACCCGACTGTAGGAAGGCCAACAATGTCGGGGTGGACAGGGGCCACGGTGAGCGTCCACCAGAGGCACACCAGGAGAAAAAGATTTTCCACGTTCTGTGGTATATCTTCCTGGAGACAGGTTTCCTTGCCCGATTCATCGTGGCAACCACCGTAGGAGAGAAGCCCCTGGATGTCAGCAGCCAGGCCTCAAGAGCCATGCAGTCAATCTGAGGGCCCTGGAATTGAGGTGGAAGAATGGCCCTTGCGCGAGTAGATCTGCGCGTTCTGGAAGAGCCCACCGGTGTCCGCCTGACAGTTGCCAGAGGTCCGGGTACCAGGACCTCCGGGGCCAATCTGGAGCCACTAGAATGGCTACTCTGCATTCTGTCCTGATTTTCCACAGAACCCTGGGAATCAGAGCGAGAGGCGGGAACACATATGGCAGCTGGAAGCTGGACCAACTCAGGATCAGGGCATGCGCCCCCAGAGACTGAGGATCCCACGATCGTGCCATGTATTGGGGTACCTGATGATTCAGCCGTGAGGCCATCAGATCCACGTCCGGAGTGCCCCATTTGCTGCAGATGTCCCGGAAGACGTCTGGATGCAGGGACCACTCTCCGGCGTCCATCCCCTGTCGGCTCAGGTAGTCGGCCTCCCAGTTCTCGACCCCTGGGATGTGAACTGCGGAGATCAGGCAGCCGTTTTCCTCCACCCAGGCTAGAATGCGGTGGACTTCGGCGAGGGCCTGAGCACTTCTGGTCCCTCCCTGATGATTTATGTAGGCGACGGCCGTCGCGTTGTCGGACTGAACCCGAATGGGTTGTCCTGACAGAAATTTCTGAAACGCCAGGAGCGCCAGATAGACCGCCTTGATCTCCAGCACGTTGATCTGTAATGCCGACTCCGCCTGGGTCCAGAGGCCTTGAGCCCTGTGGTGTAAGAACACCGCGCCCCAGCCCTTCAGACTGGCGTCAGTGGTCACCACTAACCATGACGGTTTTAGAAAGGACCGGCCCCGTGACAGATGATGTGGCTGGAGCCACCACTGTAGGGAGACCCTGGTCGATTGTGACAGCGTCACCAGCCGATTCAGAGAAATCGTCCTTTTGTCCCATCGGCGAAGAATCTCCAACTGGAGAGGACGGAGGCGAAACTGTGCGAAAGGCACCGCCTCTATCGCCGCTACCATGCGTCCCACCAGCTTCATCAACACCCGTAGGGATGATTGTGGTGACAGGAGAACATTCTGCACTCCTGATTGGATCGCAAGCTGTTTGGCTTGAGGTAGGGACACCAGGGCTGAGTCCGTGTGGAAGTCCATGCCCAGATATGTCAAAGACTGGGTCGGAACCAGGGTCGACTTTGGAATGTTGAGAAGCCACCCGAACTGTTCCAGAGACTTCATGGTCACCTCCAGGCTCACCCGACAAAGGTCTTCCGATGGCGCCCTGACCAGCAGGTCGTCCAAATAGGGAATGACGGCGTGTCCCTGCACATGCAGGAGAGCCATCATTGAGGCCATCACCTTTGTGAACACTCGCGGTGCCGAGGCTAGCCCGAATGGCAGTGCCACAAATTGGAAGTGTTCTTCCCCCACTGCGAATCTCAACCAGCGCTGATGAGCTGGCGCAATGGGCACGTGAAGGTAAGCGTCTCGGATATCTATGGACGCCAGGAAGTCTCCCTGTGACACAGCCGCGATCACGGAGCGCAGGGATTCCATACGAAACTTCCGAACCAACACGTGGCGGTTGAACAACTTGAGGTCCAGAACCGGACGAAAGGAGCCGTCCTTCTTTGGGACAATAAAGAGGTTGGAGTAAAAACCCCTGAACCTCTCTCCCGTGGGTACTGGGACCACCACTCCGTCTCTGCGGAGTCCCTCCAACACCAGATGAAAAGCCTGAGCTTTGTCTAGGGAGGGAACAGACCGATGGAATCGGTGTGCTGGCTGTGACGTCAGCTCTATCCTGTAGCCTTTGGAGACTACGTCTCGGACCCACTGGTCTTGGACGTGGAGAAGCCATCTGTCCTGGAAAAGAGACAGGCGGCCCCCCACCTGTGGGGAGACAGGATGAAGGAGCGAGTCATGCCGAAGCGGGTTTAGGGGTGGCAGCTGCAGCCCCTGCCGGCTTCTTTTGGCGACTTTTGTTGCGCCACTGAGTGGAGGGCCTGCCCCCACGGTCCGTGCGAGCGGACGTCGCTGATGACTGCGAGCTGGGGCGAAAGGACCACTGTTTTGGGTTCCTTTTCACGGTATACCGTGGCTTAGGCTTATTCTGCGGGATCTTAGACTCAGCAGAATCCTTTATCAGCTTGTCCAGCTCGGTGCCGAAGAGCCTGTCACCAGAGAACGGAAGATTTTGCAAAATCTTCTTAGACGTGGCATCTGAGTCCCAAAGACGCAGCCACAACAACCTGCGGATCGCTATAGCATTGGCCGAAGCCACAGCCGAGCGAGTGGCAGTTTCCAAAGTTGCCGTCCTGGCGTAATCCGCATAAGCCCTTGCCCTGTCGGAGAGTGCCAGGACTCTGGGCTGGCCCTAGCTAGATCAGAGATACCATCCAAGCAGGAGGTAATCGCTTGTAGGGTCCAGACCGCGGCAAAATTAGGGGCAAATGAAGACCCACAGCCTCATAGGAAGACTTGGCGAGTTGCTCGACCTGTCTATCAGTAGCATCCTTCAATGAGGAGCTATCAGAGGCAGAAAACAAGGAGCGTGCAGCAATCCTAGTCATGGAAGCGTCCACCTTAGGGGACTGTGACCATTCCAGAAGCACCTCCTGAGGAAAGGGAAAGCGAAGGTCCTTAGGTTTACGGACATAACGCCGCCCAGGATGTAACCTGGGTGCTCTAATCACCCTTCCAAAATTAGTGTGGTCCATAAAGGATCCACTTGGTCTCGCCTCCGGCCGCAGCCATTGATAGACCTCCTTGGGGTGAACAGTCACCTCCTCAGGAGGAGTGACCAGACGTAATGTCTCATTGATGGAGGACACCAGATCCTCCACCCCATCTGGAGGTTCAGAGACAGACCCGAGAGTAGAACCCCCATCATCTTCCTCACCATCAGAGGAACGCTCCTCCTCAGAGGGAGCTTGGAGCTCTGGAGAGGCCTCACGAGCTCGCTTAGGGGGTCTCACAGAAAAAGTAAGAGCCACCCGGGGGTAACTGGGAGGAGTAGCTGGGTTTTCCAGCCTCCTATGAAGTGCCTCCAGGGATTGCGACATGGAGGACATCTGGGACAGCAGAGATTCATTTATCTTATTCTGCGCTTCCCATGTCCCTGGGATCACCCGAACCTCAGGGTACAGACCCGCAGATTCTGATCCAACAGTAACTGTCCGGGTCTCTGGGCGTCCGCAATTATTGCAGGACCCCTCCACCAGTGAACCGTTGCATGTAGCGCAGGTAATGGTGCCATCTGCCGTCTTAGCAGCATGCTTCCTTACTGAGGACATCGCCACAGTAGGGGGAAATAAGCCAAGTTGTAACAAACAAACAAACCGGAGATCCCGGTGGCTTACCGACCGCAATAAGCGGTAGGAGGAAGTGGTGTTCGTGCGTGAACTCCGCGAGTTCCGGTCTCCCCTGGAAAGTGCAGACACACGCTGCAGCCAGATCCCAGCCGGGAAGAGAGGGAGAAGATGGCCGCCGACAGTAAAGTCATAGGCGTGGCCAGGAACACGCGGGAGAACACAAAACACGCCCATCGGTGATGTCACCGTAAGAGCTGCTTCCTCCTCCTCCAGGCAGCCTCAGTAATGGAGGTGCCAGAGCCCGCAGCGCGGGAAAAGAGTGTGCAAAAATACACATACACACACAGACTGCATGCACAAAACAAACATCAGCAGTCTACAGCCTCAGCCCCTGTGACACACAGGGCGGTCAGCCAGAGTGACCCCAGCACAGGGTACACCGACAGAACCGCGGACCCGAGGGTAACCGCGCGGTCTGAGTGTCATGACACCAAGTGACAGACACTACCCCCAGGCACACAGGAGACACACCAGGTGCCTCAGTGCCGGTCCGGTCTGTAAGCACCTTTAGGGAGGCCTCGGACGGGGGTACAGCACCAGTCCGGAGTGTAAGCACCATTTAGGGAGGCCTCGGACTGGGCTGGCTCCGTCCGGTCTGTAAGCACCATTTAGGGAGGCCTCGGACGGAGCGGAGCTGTGCAAGGCTCCAGGCTCCCCTCTCCAGAGCCTCCATGGAGGGATGGAAAGGAAGGAGCTCGACAGCGTACCGGGAGAACAGCGAGTGTCCAGGCTAAAAAGCCCTCCGGTACCTCCACCAGCGTGTTCCACAAAGGGTGAGCGGGGAGACTGCCGAGGGTCCCAACCGGGACCATTTACCTTGTCTTCATACGCCATCACGTAAGCTGTGAGAATGCAGTGAAGTGCAAGCAAAGCGTGATCCTCCGAGCACACTAAGTTTAAAACTGAGGATGTTTCCTACGGTGGGGGTTTATAAGCGGAGGAGGCGGTGTCTACAAACTTGTAGTACCTAGTGTGACCTCCGGAGGGCGGAGCCCTAAACCCCATTTTCTGGGTCTCCCATTATGATGACCAGAAAAGTACGGTATATAGAGCACATTCCTACTTGGTAAGAATGGGACCTGATAATTACTTGATTATCAAATAAACTTAGAGGTTTTCCATTACTAAAGTGATCCTCCCTTCTTCTAAATTTAAGTCTTCCTAATACTTTCCCAATATACTTCTGCTACCTACCCTGCTCCTGTCGTGTGCTTAAATGGGTGCTTTGTGCATGTTTTTTTGTTTTTCTACAGAGACACATGTAGAGCAAAAAAAAAAAAAAAAAAACAGGAATTATGCTATAAGTGCAGCATTCTGTGTTTTTATGACACCATAGAGCCACATAACAAGGTGCAAAAATACTAAGAAAAAAGTGCATATGTAGTTGTGGAGTGCTAAGAACTGGGTCATGGTGGCTGTGCCCAGTGTTGTGGCCCTGGCTCACATTAGAAAGGGGAGAAAAAAAAAAATAATAATTGGAGAATAGTAAAAGAAAAATAAGTTTGTGACGCCAGTTGGGATTTCCAGCCAGTAGGTGGCCAGCACTGCAGGTAATCCCTGGGAAATAGGTGATATGGCAGTGAAGATGTTTAACCCTTCCCAACCAGAGCTGATGATGATGGGAGGTAGTAGTGAGAATGATGGGTGCAGAGATAAAAGGAGGCACAAAAGTCAGTCTCTTTGCACTTTACCTTTTATTGAAGATGTTGCATCAAATCCAAGGTTACAAACACCACCAGGCTTGTGGTCCAGCCAGTCTTGGAAGAACCTTAGTCTGAAAAACTCACCAAAATGTCACCACTTCTAATACCCTTTGCATCTAGCAGGAGGCTGCTGGCTCCTCTGAGAGGTAGCACACGTGTCTGTATACCGGTGCTCAGTTTCCTGCAACCTAAAGCATGGGGGCGATTGTAGCATCTGCGACCAGCCATGCTGTTTGCAGTTGAGGCTGGGCCCTCTGGGGGAGGGGGGGCCTCTGCCACTTGTGATGCATTTGGTGCAGAGTGGCCCGCCTTGTCTAATAGCTATGGGCGTGACCAATAGGCTGCTCTGACACTATGTATCACATGGACTAGAGTAGCTGACTTCCTATGGTAGCCTTGTGTCTTCAAATACCACCAGTCTCCTCCCTGTCAGCATGGCTGGTCGCAGGTGCTACAATCGCCCCCATGCTTTAGGTTGCAGGAAACTGAGCACCAGTATACAGACACATGTGCTACCTCTCAGAGGAGCCAGCAGCCTCCTGCTAGATGCAAAGGGTATTAGAAGTGGCGACACAATATTTTATGTCCTACTTCGGTGAATCGAAGAACTGTAGTCTGCTCTCTGCTGGGTGAGATATAGTGGCCTACCCATTGATTTGTCCTGGTTAAGGTTTCTAGGAGCCTTTGAGCTTTTCTGTACTTTCTCTAGTTGGTATGGGTTACCTCCGGCCAGGCAGGAAATGTGGATCCTGTGGGAGTCCTCATTCACTTTGGTACAGGTCCCTGATCCTCTGGATTATGGTGTCTCAGAAAGTCCCACTTATATGTGGCTACTGAGCAAAAAAAACTCAGCAGTCTCCAGTTTGGTACTAGACTATGAAAGTCTAGCAACCTAGGGTCTGGAACCCCGTTCTGCAGCTGGTCCTTCATAGTGGCCTCCCGACCCTGCTCTGACTGAACCTTTCCTCTTCCCTACCTTAGCTTTACTACCTAACCTCTCCCTCCAACCAGAAACTGGCACCTGCCCAATTACGGACCTTTCAGTTCTTCCTGATTGAAGTTTGGGTTGTGTTGGATGCTTCAGCCTTGCAGCCTAGTGCTCCAATTCTCCCCAGACATGGCATTGCAAATGATGTACATGAAATACCATCTGTAGTAGCTGGACAGCAGGGGCGCCACATACACATTCATATTTAACTACACAATATGAGTTTGTTATGCTGCCACAATTGCGAGAGGCCAAAAGCCATTGTCCCGCACTCTGCCCGCATACACCTATAAGGTTTTAAAGATACAAAATATAGATGAAGATTTTATGCATTGGTGAGAATGCCACCTACAACTCTTCATCTCACCTGAATGAACCATGATGAACTCTCAAGTATAAGGTTGTGCACTGCCATATTGCGAGTTTTTCAAAGTCCGTCTCTGTTGTGATTGAGCCTTTTGTGATTTTTGGTGCAGAACCATTTGTTCTTTGACTGGTTACAACAGAACAAAGCACTAATACTCAGGATTATTATAATCAGGAGGTCAAAATCCTTAGACCCATGACACCGCTCAATAAAATAACTTTAAAAAAATGCATCTGAGAAAGAACACTGTGCTCGTCTGTACAGGGTCAGCCAGGAAATTGTACTTCACAGCATTCAGTTTATTCCTTGACCAGCACACTGGATTAATTCATCTTTATAATAGATTTTGTTTTTATAGAAATGCATGAAATGTGAGTTATTATCACCCCAGTGTCAGGGACGCCTTGATAAATGACAGGCATAGCCTTGGTTCACCTGCCCATGACAAGGTTTATTTGAGTTCAAACTCGCAAGATCTCATTACATTTTCTAAGCTTTTGCTGCTTTAAAAAAATAAATAAAATAAAATGGTGGCATTTGCATATTCTGGCAAGTGACAGGTCCTCTTTAATAACATTGAAGTTGGTTATTTAGTGACACTCTAGTCCTGCCTGGTTGTTACCCCCAATATCCCACAGAAATGATCATCCAAGGTCGAGGTTTGGCATGAGGTTTTTTGTCTCCGATGCTAAAATTTACCATAACTGTTTCCAAAAATGTACAATAGTCCCTGGAAATTTGGGACAGTTGGCATAGAATAAAGGAACTTGAGTAAAAGGAGCATGGGCACCAGCATAGTGTTGAGGTGACTGATTGATGACTAGTAAACGGAGATGAGAAAATTGATTCATAGGATCTTGGATTAGGGACCAGCTACTGTATTGCGTGGTCAAAGAATGGTAGCTTCATGGACTGCCTGGCTATCGGCCAGGATCCACGGCTCTGGATATGATCAGGCTGGTTTCACACTACAGTTTTTTTTGGAATCCGGGAGAAAGCAAGTAAAACCTGCATCGCCTCGATTTCCCTGCAATTGAAAAACGTGATGCAACTGGATGCACCTCGCACTAGTACCATCACGGGTCCATCTCACAGATCAGTGATAATACCAATGCGTGAGCATCCTGTTAATTACATTTTTTAGCTGTATCTGGTTATGAATGACATGCCCCCTAATGGGAGTGTAATTTACAACTGGGTTCTGGGCATGCTTCGTCCAAAAACCTGGATCTGGCATCTGGATCCAGTGGAATCAGAGATTCGGCAGATCCAGGTTCCATAGAGCCACATTCTAATTTAACCTGTAGTGCCCCGGATCCGGGTGTTCAGTTTTGAAATGGACAACACCAAAAAAAAAAAAAAAAAATAATTCATTCTAAAAATTTTAGTGTCCGTGAAAAATCATGGACACCCGGATCAAGGGAAACTGTACAGAACTAGATGCACCCGCAAGTTCTTGTGGCCCCATTAAAAGTCAATGGGGATGAAAACGGATGCAGGTGCATCTTATTTCAGCTGGATTCACACGGATACAGAAAAACAATAGTGTGAAACCAGTCTTAGGCGGCCGTCACACGCTACGATATAGAAAACGATGTCGGATACGATGTCGGATTTGCACATCATCCGCACGATGTGTGTGATCGTTCACCGTACCGCTACACGAACAGACATCGCTCATACGACTCCCCGATGCAGCGATCCAGCGGTCGTCTGAGCGATCTACTTATCATCTGTGCACATCGTTAGCAAACAGTCACACAGAAACCTCGTAAACGATGTGGGGGTAAATGTGGGCGTATTTGAAGGTAATTTTGAGCACATAGGCGTGCCTCATGTATTACAAGGCGCGCCCCTCGCTCCATCATTGGTGGCCAGTACTGACTGCTCATTGGTCTGATGTTTTTGGAAACATGGCAGCCTGGGAAGTAAGAACCAATCGTCACGCAGGAGCTTCAACCAATAAGAGCTAATGTGGCGCCAGCCAATCGTAACGCATGAGGGTTCACGAATCACAACTGAGGAGGCGTGACACAGGTCAATTCCCGGCACGCCTACGTTTAGATTTCGCCATCGCTCAATTCACAGCTTTTGTACGATATCGTTCATTTACACGCATCGATTCTGCGTATCCACTGAGCCGACATCGTCAGATATGAGGTCCGGATCTCACATCTCGATCTAACGATCTGATCATTTCTCGTTGATCGTATCTTGCCGTCACACGCACAGACATCGTTCGGGCGATGTTTAATCTGGCGCGTTTAAGCGATATCTTACCAGATATCGTAGCGTGTGACGGCCGCCTTATCCAGTCTGGCTCAAAATCATTGCGGTGTGTACTTACTTGTAGAAGGAAAGCTAAATTACCGAGTCAATAGGGAATCCAACAAGAAAGATGGCATACTAAAAATGATGGCCAAAAAGAAAGGAAGATTCCAAAAGCAAATGAAACTGTACAGTTTTAAAAAAACACACCTGAAAAATGGAAAGTACCTATACAACCAACTGGTTTGCAGCTTCTTTAACAAAATACATCACCTGAAATAATGGAAAGCTGAAACTGGTAGCAATTGCAATGCTTTCACTTTACGTGCTAATTGAATTCTCTCGGCCGCTTTAACCACAACTTCTGTGTCCAACTTCTGAACAGATCTCTGGTTGCAATGAAATCATGGACACATTGCTCCATTTGTACACAGCCACAAAATGGAACAATGTGTCCATGGTTTCACTGCAACCAGAGATCTGTTCAGAAGTTGGTGTGTGTAAAGCGGCCCTTACAGTATCAGCATACAGCACCCAATGATCCTCAATCATTTCTAATCTAATAATCGAGTGATAAAAATAGATAGGCCCCTAGTTAGATTACCAAGTAATTGCCTGATAATTGGAAGCAGCTCATATAAGGCGGCCGTCACGCTGAGATATCTTAGCGATATTGTAAGGATCACGTGCACGCATCGCTTACATAGTCACTCGCTGTGAGAGTCACACAAAGATCACAGCATGTGGAGCCGCATTCTGTACTAGTACATGTAACTGGCCGCGTCTTATACCCACGTGTACCATAGTTACTTCCCGCATAGGTCTCGCTGGAGTCGTCATCGGTGTATACACGATGAGACAATAGTCAATCGCTTCCTAATTGAGAACGAGCTCAGTCAGCATGTCAGATCAGCGATTTAAATCTAAACGCTTGTACATGCACGATTTCTTGCCCGATATCGCTAAGCATCAAAGGAGATCGCTAAACATATGGCAAGAATCGCCGTGTGACGCGCCTAAACAAAAGTTTCCAGATAAATAAATGGATCGGTCTGTCTTGCTCTGATAATTACTGAACTCCAAGTGTAAAAATTAGAAATGATTAGTGTAGACAAATCATGGGATCATACGATGGAGATTTTTTAAATTTTTATTTCATTATCAGGCTTAGTTATTCCCAAAATTGGAAGTTATCACCCATTAAAACAGGAAAGGTGAGATTTGCTAAAAACTGATTAAATCCCAACTGTTGTGACTGATGGTGAACCTGATGCACAACTGGTCCCAGTAGCAGGAAGCTTCAGGGACCATCACAATCTCCAGCAGGGACCCAACTATCATTGGTCTTTAAAAGTATTGATCTTCCCATATGGATTTGAGGCACTCCAGAGTCTGGGTTGCCACGATGACATTGCACCCCACAGGGGGACCATGCAGTGTTTGGGAGCAAGGGAAGGTATCCACACCAGGCCTACTTAATGAGAGCGAGACCTGGCAAGCTGCCTATTGACCTGGAAATGGGGGTGCCGACGCCTGAAGACAACCTCCCAGACACGGACTACGATTCAGAACGCCAGCAGAAGTACAGTCAGGTACAAGAATACGTGGTAAGGAACCTGGCCCAAGCAAGGTAAAGGCAGGAGAAAAGTTACAACCTGCAACCCCCTCTTAACCCGGGCAAACAGGTCCTAAAGAGGAAATGGCGGGATAATAAGCTAAATGACCAGTGGGAGGCTGAGTCATATAGCATGCTGCCCTCCCAACTTTGACAACACTAAAGTCTGCCTGATCAGCAAGGACAGAGGGGAGACTTCAGCAGCAGTCTCGAGAGACTACTTAAAAAGGTGCCCCGACCAGATGAAACACAAAGGGGGACCCCCAGAGATACCCCAACCCCGAACAGTGAAGGAAGAGATGATACACACCGTGTTGGGAGACTTCCCAAAGACATGAACTCCGATCAATGGAGCCATCGTAGTCCCAGTCATGACCTTCCCCCAGGTGTTCGAGCCACAACCAATCCAGGCCCCAGGAAAAGCTGATGAATCACTACCAGAACCGGAACTAGAAAGTCAGCCATTGGTGGATCTGTCAGTCACATGGGGGAATCAAAGTCCACAAGCTGCCATACCAGTATCGCCTAGGGCCACACAGATTAGTAGGTAGTACACACACCTCATCAGAAGTATACACTACACACCAGAATAGCCAGTCAGACACCAGTACTGCGTAGGTCCACAGGTAGTAACTTAGGGCAGGCCCTGGCCCGTTACAGGGACAGTTAGCCAACAGAGTGGACAAAGGTAGCCAGGTTTACAATGTAATTATGTTTTGTTTCTTTTTATGCAACTGTGAGAATTTGTGTGTTTTCAAGTAACAATGCAGCCACCAAGCGTACCGTGCCTACAGGACTTTCTGTATGAACTTTTACAATCTCTTGAACTTGTAACTAAATATGGACCAATAAACCATAGGACTGGTTGTGGTAACACACTTTACTAAAGAACTTTTCTTCAGCCATCGGTGGAAGGACTAAGCGCCGTAGTGACTGTTTTTCAAATTTTTATACATTTTCATTTTTGAGACTTTGTTCATTATTTACTGTCATTTTACGTCTTGGTGTGTACAAAAAAGTGGTTTCCTCAGTCCAGGAGTACTGAATTCAACAAAGGGGGAATGTGGCACCCCAGAGTTCAGTTGCCACGATGGCATCGTGGGGGAGGGGGGGAACCATGCCTTGCTTGGGAGCAAGGGAAGGTACCCACACCAGGTAAGCCAATATACACAACACCTTCCCAATGCCAAGCCAGAAGGGGGAACTCTGAAACCCGATCTCAAGGGGAGATCCCATCCTATAAATTCTCGTCTGCGGGCAGGGCTAGAGTTCAGTGACTAGGACCGCTGTGAAGAGGTCCCGTGGACTGGAGCAGCGTGAGGCTCATCCCAGGACAGAGACTAGCCAGCGTGAGGGACCTGTAGGAGTCTGAGGGAGTGGAGAAGCCAGCTGTCAGGCTCATCCCAGTGCAGAGCGCCAAGAGCGGACACCAGAGTCAGAGGTTGTGAGGGACTCTAAGCCCAGCAGCTAATACCGGAGGGTGGGAGAATCCAAGTCACTTGCTCACCACGAGGCCAAGGAGGCATAGCAGCACCAGAGATAGCTCAGGGAGAGCAGCCAGAGGATAGTAACCCAGAAAAGGGCTTGAGCTGCCTACCATATGGGCAAGAGAGACAACACTCAAAAAGGGGAGAGGGTCGCAGCATAGCTACAGGCAGCCAGGGCCCACCAAGAGTAATGCAAGAGGAAGGCTTCAGAACTCGCCAGGTGTGGAAGGCCCTAACTTGCTTCCAGGCCCTGGACTCCCAACATCTCTTGTGGACAGTACCCTGGATGACCCTGCTACTTCTACCAGTAAAGGTAACTGAGACTTCAACCCTTGTGTCTGTCGAGCATTCTACACCTTCTGTCTTGCACCCCCAATGGCCAACCACTGCCAGAGACCATTCCGGTTGCCATGGGGACCGGCTCCTCCTGTAGGGAGCCAGACCATCACAGCTGCCATTCCACCATCCCCAGAGGTCCCGCACTGCAGCAGCCCCCTGCTGGCCGCCTTCCACGGGTGGCATGGCAAACTCTTACCCCTACTTTCCCAGGCCAGAAACCCTTCCCCCTTTTTAAACCTGTCCCTTAGGGCCACGAGACCGGGCCTCGACTACCCGTGACTTCCCCCCGCACCAGCAGCAGACACGGGCCCAGCCTCGAGGAATCCCCCACGGCCCTGGGGCGCGAACAAATTTTTTGAGCCCCCTAGACTTCGGAGCATAGGTGTGAATACAAGTCCTGCCCCGCTATTATTACACCTGGGCTAGGACCCTCTTTGATCTAGAGACTAGGCTCCAAAACCCCCGCATTTGTTGCCTGTATATGCCGGGAAAAAAAAAAAAAAAAAAAAAAAAAAAAAAAAAAACACCCACAAACATCAACCATTTTGAGCAATCTCATATACAGTGAATAAAGAGGTGGCGACCACCTTTCCAACAGGGCATTTCAGAGCCCTTAATAATCTCTAGGATTTAGTTCCAGAGTACTTTAAAACAGTCATCATTTGGGTCCTGTGAAAGTCAGAATATTACAATTTAATTTAAGAAAGTATATAGCCACTCATCAAAATTTAGAGGATTCTCCATGATAAACGGCTGCTTAGCTCACTGCTGCCTCGCGAGAGGTCAAGAGCTACAAATGACTGAACGCTTGTGGATCCATCAATCATTCATGCATTCATTCACTCCGTCTGTGGTACAACATCAGAGCAAACCGAGCAGAACATTGCATTCTGATTGATAAGTAGGTTTTATGTATCGAGGGCAAAGGCTGTGTTGCATTAGTGAGCAATAAAATGGTCTTGTTGGTTTTGATAATCTCTCAGTCTCCCTTGAAATGTAATGATTGATCATAACATGCCTCCTTGCCTGGGAATAAAGAGAAGATTACATAAACTGGTAGATGCATCAATTTACTGTGGCCTACTCTACATGCCCAAATACAAAGGAATCAGAGGTAAAGCAAAGATATTCTTAAACTCCTTCATTCCAGTATAACCTCATGGATCCGCAGGAATAATCCAACATTCTATCTGCATTAATAAGATCAAAATGATCAGGGAGACAGTCTGAATGTTACAAGCAGGTCTCATATAACCTGCAATTTATACTAATGAGATATATAGATATAGATGCTCCGAATATGTAGAAAAGGGGTATAAGAAGACTCTTATATTAAACACACCATGCACTTTACCATAGGCTAATGGTTATTGTAAATCCTTATGGGTGCATCCTATATGAACGCCATCATCCTACCGGTAAGTAAAGAAACCCTTAACGTTAGTTTGGATTAATCGTCTTTGACTTGATTTGCTTTTTAAATTAATGTCATTTTAAATTAATGTAATAAAATATATAATTATTAAGAATTTGTCTCACTTTTTTGTCTGGGTAAAATTATCTGGAAACATGGTGGTTAATGTTAGCTCTGAGTGCAATTCTGGTTACATACAAATTAACCCATTATAAGGAATATCTCCAAATAACAATGAGCAGGCCCAATCAGGCGATTAGTTATGAGCAACATCAAGAATGAATCTTTCGACTGGGGCTATAGTTTACTGTTAATGAGAACCGGTCAGCAGCATATTACTAAGTAAAGTACAGACAGGGCCAGTGGCACAACTAGAAACGGATGGACCCCTCAATGCAAAAGCTCCAATGAGGTCCCCCCAATTATTGAAAATCTTTAATAGCATTAGTCATTCTATAGGCCAAAAGGACGTTTGGGAACCCCTAAGCTCCAGCGCCCAGGTGTGATTGTAACCCCTGCACCCATTGTAGTTATGCTCCCGGACAGGGCCACATTGGATTAAAATGATACCTCAAGTGAAGAAGTCCGAATTGTAGATTTTTCTATAAATCAGAGTTTGAAGTTTTCTTTAAAAAGGTATCTGGTCAGACCTGTGCATTTCGTCTTCCATATATAAATTCGGGGTGGTACAGTCCTAGCCGCTTGCAGCGCTTGCTCAGATTGATCTTATGGTGGGCTTCAGGAAAATGGAGATAGTAGCACTGAGCAATCTGCGCCTGCACTGCCGCCATTTTCCTGAAGCCCATCATGAGATTATTCTACACCAGGACTGTCCGCGGCTAGGACTAAATAAAGGATGAAGAAACAAACAACCAAAGGCAGCAGAGGAGCCAGAACAGAACTGAAGACCCTTTACACCAGTCCCACCCTGATGGATGAAGATATGAAGAGACGAAAACTTCAATAAGAAAATCTACAAGACTGACGTCTTCACATCAGTTATCATTTTAATCAATAGGACGGCGCCAACATGGCCCTGTCTGTACTTTACTTAGTGAAATGCTGCTGGCAGGTTCTCTTCAAGTTCCCACATTAAGTTTTTGCTGCATATTTTTGCTGCTCAAAAAACAAAAAATGTCTCAGTTGCAACAGAAAGAACGGGATTAAGGCTGGTTTCACACTACCGGTTTTGTGAATCCAGGGAAATGAAGGTAAAACTCCTGGATTGCCCCGCAATTACAAAACCTGTTGCAACTGGATGCACCAACACCGGTATTATCACTGACCCATCTCATGGATAAGTGATAGTACCAGAGCAAGAGAAACCCATTGCATCCAAAAGTGTACCTTTTTTAGCTGGATCCCGTGGAACATGACAAGCCCCCCCAGTGGGGGAGGGGGGTTAATTTTACACTAGGTTCTGGGCATGTGCTGTTAAAATAGGATTCCAACGGATTTGGGTTCCACAGAGCCTTATTGTAATTTAACCTACAATGCTTTGGGATCCAGGTGTTCTCAGTTCTGAAACTGACACCAAAATCACTACAAACAGCATTTTTGGTCTCAGAAAAAAAAAAAAAAAAAAACACCCTGGATCAGGGGGAGCCGTACAAAACGGGATGCACCCGCAACTTCCTGTGGCCCGACTGAAAGTCAATGGGGCCGAAAACGGATGTGGGTGCATCCAATTTCAGCTGGATTCACACGGATTCCAAAAACCAGTAGTGCGAAACCAACCTTATAGAGATCTCATGACCACGGGGATTTATTTTTTGTTTTTCACGCTGCATAAAACTGACCTGCGGTGTCTGAAATCTGCTACATTTCTATTCATCTTGTGAGTACATCGATGTGTACACGTGATTGTGTAAGAAAAGGGTTTTGTCAAAGCCAAACAGCAGGAAGTATCAAAGGCATGACATATCAGAAAGAGAAAAAGCAACAGCGTAAAACACTTGAAAAATAAATACAGGCAACGAAAGTTACCTAATAGATGCAGAAATCCTGCAACATCAAGAACTCAAACTACTCATCCAAGAATGATCAGTACAATACCGCATTACTGTTGTACTAGAATAGATTTAGTTAGGACACTTCTATAGGTCCATAAATTCATCTTATACCAATTGCCTTGAGATCAAAGTGCTTTATGTAAAGAGCAACTATGAAGTTTAGTAAAAGGTAAAGACAAAATGTTAGTCATGTCCTGTAAAGATAAAATAGGGAGGGGGACAAGAGGCGCACTAGTGCCCTATCACTAGTGACACTTGTATAAAATGGTGGTGCTGTGAAGCTGCTCACCTGGTCCAGTTGTGATCCCCACAACTGGTTTGAAGGCGTTTTTGGAAACGATGTTCCAGCTGCTGCAGGACCTCCACCAACAACTGGATAGTGGTATGTATCAAAGAAATGATGGGAGTGCTGGTATCTCACAGTCCGCGCTGCTTCAGGGTTAAATAAACTCACCAAAGAGTCAAATTGATTTCCATCCTTTTATTCCTCCTCTCCTACGCGTTACGGCGCCTATCCTGGCACCTTCATCAGGGATATCCCTGATGAAGGTGCCAGGATAGGCGCCGAAACGCGTAGGAGAGAGGAGGAATAAAAGGATGGAAATCAATTTGACTCTTTGGTGAGTTTATTTAACCCTGAAGCAGCGCGGACCGTGAGACACCAGCACTCCCATCATTTCTTTAAAGTCATGTCCTGGAGTTTATCAAGCCACTTGTCAGTTACAGGTGCAGCTCAATGAATTAGAATATCAAAGAATTACTTTATTTCAGTAATTCAATACATAAAGTGAAACACATTATATAGAGTCATTACACACAGAGCGATCTATTTCAAGTGTTTATTTCTGTTAATGTTAATGTTGAGGATTATGGCTTACAGCCAATGAAAACCGAAATTATTTCAGAAAATTAAAGTAGGGAGGATGTGTGGTGCCCCACTTGGGGTACTGCACCCAAATAAGAGTGTGCAGTACTCCTGTGACCAAGGGAACTGGGATGGTGCATAAAGGATCCTCACAACACCCATTCATGCACACCCTAGTATAGAGGACAGTGGGTGAACCCGCTGTAAGGAAGACCCAGTCCTGTGGAAGGAGTTAGGTGGGGTAGAAAAGTGTATGGGTGGGAGGAGAGTTGGGCAGTCAGTCAGTGCGATTTAAACAGTTGGCATGAGACCGCGAGAGAGAAGGAGACCCTAGGGGCACCAGGCAGTGAGGTGCGCCCGAATCTGGACCAGGTACGATTACGGTCCAGAGGGTCTGGTCCCAGGCAGAGTACCGGCTCTGGACACTGTGCGTGTGTTTACCCCCGAGCCATTAAACCGGAGGCCCAAGCTTTTGTAGGAAGTCACGGCCAAAGACCCGGTGCATCCCTTGAAAAGACATACCGAACTAGGGTCAGGGGGACCTAAAGGGGAGTCCTCCACCAAAGACCCAGGGGAGCTGGCTCGAGGCTCTACACGCAGAGAAGAGAGAGCAGTGAGGGACCGGCAGGGAACGGAAGGCACACCACAAAGGATCCTAAGTGAAAGATCCCGGTTCCCTGGTGACTACCCAGGTAAGTGAAAAGACTCAAGAGACTGTAACACCTGTTAATTTGCTTGAAGAACTGCAAGTAAACCTGTTCAGAGTTAAAGACTGTGTGACATACTTTATTTTCCCTCTTCTGATGAGCTGCACACTTGCTGATGTGAAAAGGACAAGTGACTGTACTGTGTGGCAAGCTACCTCCCTGTGTAAAAAAGCTACAAATGCCCCAGGGATCCCTCTCCACCTACGTGGAGTGTAACCATCTGGCTGCTCTACCATCACCCCGGAGGTCTGATCAGGGCCGCAGCATCCATTGGACAAGTTGAGCCATCTGCTCAGGTGACAAGGAGGCAGGGGAGCGGCAACACTGCAGGTGGGTGGCACCCTGCACATAGCGGCGGCTTCCTTTCTGCCTGCTGGCCGTCGCCTTCCTCCCCAACAGAAAGGTAAGCGCGAACACCGGACTGCTAGCACCCCCCACCAACCAACAACCCCCCCCTCCCTGCCCTTTAATCCCGCCGCCGGACTGCTAGCACTCCCCCTCACCCCTGGGTCTGACCCACAGCACTGGTAACCATACCGGAACCGTAGGTAGCATCACAAATCACTTTTATTTTAACTATTTTCCCCCAACTTTAGCGACCACTAGGGCCACGGGACCGGGTACAGGCCCCAGTAACATTCCTCTGTGAATCAACGGCCGGAACCGGGTATCCCGCAGCCCTGGGGCGAGTCAGATGAAGGGTAAAAAAAGAAAAAAAAAAAGGGGGGGGGGGGGGGGTGTTATATAAAAAGGAGAGTTTTGTGATGCCACCCGTGGTGTGTGGATATTGTGGGCCACCGCTACTGCAGAACCTCCAGGGTGATGGACGGGCAGCTGGAATGGATTGGCTCTCCACGGGCAGAGCAGTCCCCCTGCGACTCTCCTCAGACCCTAGCTTTAGGCCTGGCACCGAGTCAGGGATCCTGGCACGAGCTCAAGCAGCCTCAAGTCCACCAGGATGCCTTCCTCAGTCCGCCTAGGAACTGAACTGGCTCCACCCCAGACCAGAATTTATAGGGGAGCTCACCCTGAACCCGGGCTTGGTCTTCCCCTTCTGGCCTGGAGGCAGAAGGTGTTGTGTGGGTGTGTGTGGTTCTCGCCTGATGAGAAGACCCGTTTGTTGCTCTCAGAGTGACACCACCACCCGGGGGGTAGTGATGACACAGTGGCACTAAGACCTGGGGTGCCACATAATGACTTGGGTTTTCATTGGCTGTAAGCCATAATCATCAACATTAACAGAAATATACACTTGAAATAAATCACTGTTTGTAATGACTCTATATAATGTGTTTTACCTTTTGTATTGAATTACTGAAATAAAACTAACTTTTTGATGACATTCCAATTCATTGAGATGAACCTCTACAACAAGTAATTACATATTTTACAACTCAGATTGCGCAGTGCGAAGCAATTTGCACATCATATAACTACCGTATATACTCGTGTATAAGCCGACCCCCCTACTTTTGCCCCCAAAACCTGGGAAAATCTATTGACTCGTGTATAAGCCGAGGGTGGACTCCAGCACAGGTATACAACCCCCAGCAGTGAGGTATACAGCAGCCTCCCAGTGGTAGTATACAGCAGCCTCCCCAGTGGTAGTATACAGCAGCAGCCCCAGTGGTAGTATACAGCAGCCCCAGAGGTATATGCAGCCCCAGAGGTGTATACAGCAGCCCCAATATACAGCAGCCCCAGTGGTATTGCAGCCCCAGTGGTATTGCAGCCCCAGTGGTATTGCAGCCCCAGTGGTATTGCAGCCCCTATATACAGCAGCCCCAGTGGTATTGCAGCCCCAGTGGTATTGCAGCCCCTATATACAGCAGCCCCAGTGGTATTGCAGCCCCAGTAATGCAGGGCCCCTATATACAGCAACCCCAGTGGTATTGCAGCCCCTATATACAGCAGCCCCAGTGGTATTGCAGCCCCTATATACAGCAGCCCCAGTGGTATTGCAGCCCCAGTGGTGTATACAGCAGCCCCTATATACAGCAGCCCCAGTAATGCAGGGCCCCTATATACAGCAGTCCCAGTGGTAGTATACAGGCAGCCTCAGTAATGCAGGGCCCCCCCCTCATGCTCCGGTCTCCTGTAAAGCAAGTTATACTTATCAGTGCCCGCTGCCGTCCGCGCCCGCCGCCGACATCCCGATCCTCCGTCTTCATGCATCTTCTTCCTGTTTCCTGTGCGCGTCGCCGGTAATGACGTCACTGCCTGCGACGCGCACAGAGCAGGAAGAAAATGAATGAAGATGGAGGATCGCATGTCGGCAGCGGCGGGCGCAGACGGCAGCGGGCACTGATAAGTATAACTTGCTTTACAGGTGACCGGAGCATGAGGGGGGGCCCTGCATTACTGGGGATGCGGGGGCTGCTGTATACCGCTGTATACAGCAGCCCCCGCACAGACTCGCGTATAAGCCGAGGGGGTACTTTTCAGCCCAATTTTTGGGCTGAAAAACTCGGCTTATACGCGAGTATATACGGTATATGGAGAGAAGAGATTATTACTGGGGTTAGTGGGAAAGGATTAAAGAAAAAAAAAAAAAATCTCTATATCTATATCTCTTATATATGCCATTAATATTTACAAGGAAAACATTTGAGTCATAGAGGATTAATTCTGGGATAAAAGATTAAAAAAAAATAAAAAGCACAACTAATGCAATGTGCACTTACAATGTTGGCTGGGAGTTTGTGCCCGGGAGATATTTCACATTCTCATGTTCAGTGTTGATGATCTCTGTCAGTTTCTTCCCGGATATCAGCTCCTCAAATACCCACATGTTCACTATATTATCAAACTGAGGAAGACGAGCCGCATTCTCTCCAACGATCTTCGCGATGGCAGATCCCCTGCGCAGACATTAATATGTTATTCAAGGCTAAAGTCCATAAATGAACAAATATAACAGCTCAATGGGGATGACCGAGGGAAGAAAATCTGCATAATTGATCCCCTCTTGTCACCCTCATAGTATTGTTTGTGTATAAACATGGCACAAAGTACACCATGTTCTGGGCTGTGTCGGCATAATGTATTGGAACAAATGTAATCGTTTCAGGACAATGTTAAAGTCAAGGTCATGATTGCCAGGCTGATTTTTTTTTTTTTTCTGGGAAACTCATTCAGACAGTCAACATTATTTACAGAAAAATAGTAATACAGAAGATAAATAAAAACATATCTATAGCTCATTGTACCAATAAGACCTAACTACCAGTATTACGGTAACTTTGAGCATTCACCCCTTGAGGTCTCATGGAATATGGCAGCACGTTTTTTTTTACCTTTCTTACTCCCTACTTTAATTATCTGAGATAATGACCTTTGGGTTTTCACTGGCTGTAAGCCATAATCAACATTAACAGAAATAAACACTTGAAATAGATCCCTGTTTGTAATGACTCTATATAATATATACATTTCACTTTATGTATTGAATTACGGAAATAAATTAAAAGGGACACAGTCAGAACATTTTTCAGTATAATACTAATATTACCCTTTAATAGGGCCTGCGCAGACCTTTTAAACACATTTCAAATCATTATTGCACCGTTTGTAGTTTCCATGTAATCACCATTGTCAGACCCTGCAGAGAGCTACTGCATTAGTCCTGTCCATTATAAGCAGAGATGATTGGTCCTAGCTGTGTTATACTGTCATGTAATTATGCACTCCCTCTCAACAACTCTCTCCTCACTCTTCTCTCCGGGCATTGGGGTTTCACTCTTAGGAGATCTATTCTGTTGAGAACACAGGGAGAGAGAGATTACAAGTCTGCCTTATCTTATCTAGACTCCATCTGTTTCTCTAAGCAGGCATCACTGCTGTGACAGTTTCTGTGTTGTATTTCACGTCTTTCCTGGTTGCAGGTACAGAGAACAGAGGAGAATACAGTCCTTCCCAGTGATCCCCTGTGCTGTGATGTATGTGACATGCATATTCATCCTATGGGGAGGGGACAACAGAGAACTAAGTGAGTGACAGATGGAATGATTCTCTTTATTTGTAGTTTACAGGAGATAGGAGGGGAATATACATAGAAGAAAACACATAGAGAGAACTTGGTGAAAGGAATTAGAAAATGATAGCAGTTACATATGGATTTTTGACCTGACAGTGTATCTCATTGACTTGGAATATCATCAAAAAGTTAAAGAGAAACTAATACGTTTCTCCATAGCTGCAGTCTACCGGCAAACCTTGCATAGCCTGATCTTGTGCTCATACGTCCTTCCAATTTTTCCTCTACTTCTTACCAACACACATTCATTAGGTTATCAAGTAGTAGAGGTCTGATTACAGACTGTAGTTAGGAGGAGTTCCTTTTTTTTTTATCCTAGATGCAACAACAAAAGATTATAAACCAAACTCTCTACCCTTTACCGACAATTTGTAAAATCTAGATTATCTTCACATGATTTAGGATGGGTTTTCTGCCTCCAGAGAATTCCATACTTTGGTCCTCAAATTTGCGTAATTGTTCCCTCATTTACTCATTATTTAGTGTACACTAGTTGCCAACAGAATTGTCACTTCTTTCACTACTAAAAGGTTAAGGCATTTTTTAGGGTTTATCAGATTTTTTTGTGGAGTGGTGGTGGACAAGCAGCCACATTTTGGAGACCGGATAGAGAGCTCCTGACTCCAAAAGTAGATATACAGTTGACTCAAATACAGTATTTTCCGCACTATAAGGGCACCGGATTAAAAGGCGCACCCTCAAAAAAGGGCTTTTAAGCCATCTTGGTTCATATATAAAGGCGCACCGGATTATAAGGCGCACCATATTACTATTAAAACCTCAGACTGCAAGTCAAACTTTATTCAACTTTTTAGCGCCCCCTCCCCCCCAACCACCATCACCCTCCGGTGTCCCTGTGTAGCCTCCCATCACCCTCCAGTATCACACACACACACACACACACACACACACACACACACACAACACACACACACTTTTTGTACATTTCGCTTACCATTGTACTCCTGTGTGGTAAGCCAATCACAGCGCTGGAGCCCTCAGCCAATCACAGCGCTGGAGCCCTCAGCCAATCACAGCGCTGGAGCCCTCAGCCAATCACAGCGCTGGAGCCCTCAGCCAATCAGAGGCTATGGACTGACATCAGCTGGCCTCGGATTGGCTCAAGACTCCTGGGCGGAGCTGTGATTGGCTGATGGGCTCCTGGGCTGTGAGCGTGCCCCTCATGCGCCACAGCAATGCAGCAGCGGGCACCGGACACGGAGGATTTTGTGGCGGATCAGGTATGCCTTATTTTCTGTGGGGGTGCCAAATATTTGCAGGCAAATGGCACCCCTTAACATACATCAATTTTGTCAGAAAACGTATATAAGGCGCACTGCACTATAAGGCGCACTTATGATTTCTGGGAAAATTTTAGTCTTTTAGGTGCGCCTTATAGTGCGGAAAATACGGTACATTTATCACAACAGAATATATAGGTAAAAATACATGTTGACACAACAGAAGAAAATGATCAGGCATGTTGGGGAAGAGTGTCAAATGCTTCTTCTCACACTTGCCCTCTCACAGCATTTTCAGTGCCGCTTTAGAATCCACGTTCTCAGCCATTATGTCACGAGTCTAACACATTTGTGACCTGTGTTTTTTTTCACTGTATTGAGACTTCATATTAACTGCCTTTTTTTCTTCGGCAGTGCAGGAGTTAATGTCAGTTTCTGTGATTTGCAAGTTACTCAGTTCTCGTCTCAGTTGTGGCTAGTTTGTGACCACTCCCATCTTTATATGGTCACATATTCCAGCATTCCTTGCTGGTAATCGAAATTCATTCCTGGCTAGCTACCTGAGGTACAAATGTGAATGTGTTGTTTTTTTGGTATAGCGCACAAATCCAGTTGCCAGGCACAGACTATCCTTTTGGTAGTACTTCTTTATTTGACAAATGTGGTTCTCATAACATGTTTTGGCGGGTCACCACCTTCATCAGGTTCTGGAGAAGATGAATTGCCAAGCAGCCTATATGGCACCCCTGCTGGGGATTGCCTCAGGACCCATCCGGTGCAAATAGGGATTTACACTTTGGTACCCACAGCACACAACATTTACCACCCCAGACCTGGAGGGGGAGCTCTACTGGCTGCCTTAAGCCAGATCGCCTATAAAAGAAGCAGTCCTGAGGGGAGGAGTCATTAATGCAGTTATGCAGTTAGTCTGCTCTGAGCAGGAGATGAGCAGTTAGTTCAGTGAAGCAGCATAGAGAAGGTGGCTGGAAAGACCCAGTTGCTGGGCAAAGCAAGGCCCAGAACCAAGGGAGACTGACCCGCTGTGGAGCACCCCAGAGAAAAAAAAAAAAAAAAAAAAGGGTCAGGGGCCAGTGTAGGAGTAAGGAAGAAAAAAAAAAAAAAAAAAAAAGAGGACAAGGAACCGTATTTAGGATCCTTTTAGCTCACCCGGACACCGGAGTCCGACCCTGCAGGAGAAACACTGAAGCAGGAAAGGCCCGGAGAAACCAGGAGGATCTATTCCCCTGAGGTACTAACTTAATAGAGACACTCAAACCTGACCAAGCACAGGACCAGGGACCCAAGAGGAGTATAGGGACCCCACGGAAGGCCCTCATAAGACAAGATAAACTTTATTGATCCCGGAGGAAATTACAGTATTACAGCAGCAGAACAAAGATCAAGAACATTACACACTTTACAAAATAAGTCTATATGGACAGCAGATGCGGGTAGACTGGTACATGTACCTCACCTATTCCCCCCATACCCTTAGAACTTCACTTAGTCTTGGGATGCTTTACACTTATACATTTGTTAAACATCCCCACAGCTGTCGGAACAAAACGATTTTCTGTATCTTTCCTTTTTACACATTAGTTGGATTTGACGCTTGCTGAATGTGCTCTTCTGCTTCGCAAACAGTTCAGAGAGCGGGTGTGTATTGTTGCTCATTATAGCCTTGCATTTCTTATTAATTCTATCCTCTAATACCTCTTCGAAAGTCCTAAGATATAGACCCACCGCCGCACTAGCCTTCTTGATAAGTTTATTCAGCTTATTAGCGTCAGCAGTGCGCACACTACTACCCCACTATAGAAAAAGATCAGGATTACCCCTGGTCTTAGGGAAAGATTCCACACTCTAGATAATTAAATTATCCTTTATTAATTCATTCAATTAAAAAATATATAAAAATTCAGAACATTCCCTCCGGGGGAACACAGCAGAGACTGAACGTGTATTTACAAAACAATAGTATAAATAACACCATTACCTCAGTAACATCATATGTACATAATACACAAGTAATATATCCAGCTTCCTATTAATGCACAATGGTAGTCATATCAGGAATGTAGTATTCGGGCCAAAACGCTCTCTTACTCACTCCATATTACAGGGGTCCTTCATAACTCCCCAAGTTCTTAGGCTGGCTTCAGACTGCGTGTCTGATCCGATCCGTAGCTGTCCACTTGAGGCAGACAGCCGCGGACCGGATCAGCACACAGGACGGGGGGCTATTATGCCCTCCGATCCTGTGTGCAGCCGCACGCAGTTCCCACTGCTGATAGGTGAGGACCGCGGGCGCCGCGGTCCTGACCTGTCAGCTGGTTCAGCTGCGTGCGGCTGCACACAGGATCGGAGGGCATAATAGCCCCCCGTCCTGTGTGCTGATCCGGTCCGCGGCTGTCTGCCTCAAGCGGACAGCTACGGATCGGATCAGACACGCAGTCTGAAGCCAGCCTTAGTGTTCTAGTCCTATAATACCCCCACCATCCATCTACATCAATTTCAGCTTGTTAAAGATATTTAGTACCTCTCGTTACAAGGCAAGGTCCATACCTGTTTGCAAGCACGATCAGCTTCTGTGGTCCCTCTCCCCTACAGCTGTTTTGCTACCTGCTTCTTCTGGGGGGCGTATCATATCTTCCAAGCTGGAGCTTTTTATTTATCACTATATCCAATCACCTACCGCCACGTCATAATCACCGGGCAGATTTCTCCCTAATCAGCGCTGTGACATCACTCAAGAGTGCAGTCTCTAATTGGCCGAACGTGTCTGCGGCGTGACGCGGATACCAAACGCCGGTCACATGTGCCGCTGACACGTAGTGCGCACTGCATTCTGGAGATGGCGCATGCGCACAGGAGTAATCGCCGGTGACGTTTATTGTATATTCTGTCACTACGGAAACGGCGCGTGCGCACTACGCTCTAAAGATGGCGCATGCGCACAAAAGTAATCGCCGGAGACGCTGATTGTTTACTCTATCACTATAGAGATGGCGCGTGCGCACATCCCATCCTTACGAATACTACGTAATGTCATGAAATCTCCTATACCAATCTATTTTAACTTATTATATTCTTGGAACAGCCTCATAAAGTACCTGTTATAACTACCATTGTCAACAACAGTTGGTACCCCTATCGTTATTCAGAATTAATACCGTCAGACCCATTACATTGTACAATATGATTATTGCAGTTCACTATCCATTAATTAATAAATAATACATCAATTAATTAGCACTGTATGCACTTTAAGGGGTTAATCGTGATGAATTTATATTATATTGATTAGATTTATAATTAGAAATATAGGCATTATGCACTTTATCTTTATAATATTGTATAATGGATTTAATGGTATTTGTAAATGGGGTGTAATGTAATTTAAATTTAATACTTAATATGTTCATATATATGTTCATATATATATTGTACAATGTAATGGGTCTGACGGTATTAATTCTGAATAACGATAGGGGTACCAACTGTTGTTGACAATGGTAGTTATAACAGGTACTTTATGAGGCTGTTCCAAGAATATAAGTTAAAATAGATTGGTATCGGAGATTTCATGACATTACGTAGTATTCGTAAGGATGGGATGTGCGCACGCGCCATCTCTATAGTGATAGAGTAAACAACCAGCGTCTCCGGCGATTACTTTTGTGCGCATGCGCCATCTTTAGAGCGTAGTGCGCACGCACCGTTTCCGTAGTGACAGAATATACAATAAACGTCACCGGCGATTACTCCTGTGCGCATGCGCCATCTCCAGAATGCAGTGCGCACTACGTGTCAGCGGCACATGTGACCGGCGTTTGGTATCCGCGTCACGCCGCAGACACGTTCGGCCAATTAGAGACTGCACTCTTGAGTGATGTCACAGCGCTGATTAGGGAGAAATCTGCCCGGTGATTATGACGTGGCGGTAGGTGATTGGATATAGTGATAAATAAAAAGCCCCAGCTTGGAAGATATGATACGCCCCCCAGAAGAAGCAGGTAGCAAAACAGCTGTAGGGGAGGAGGGACCACAGAAGCTGATCGTGCTTGCAAACAGGTATGGACCTTGCCTTGTAACGAGAGGTACTAAATATCTTTAACAAGCTGAAATTGATGTAGATGGATGGTGGGGGTATTATAGGACTAGAACACTAAGGCTGGCTTCAGACTGCGTGTCTGATCCGATCCGTAGCTGTCCGCTTGAGGCAGACAGCCGCGGACCGGATCAGCACACAGGACGGGGGGCTATTATGGACTAGAACACTAAGAACTTGGGGAGTTATGAAGGACCCCTGTAATATGGAGTGAGTTAGGCTGGCTTCACACTGCGGCGGCGGCCGGTCCGGGGCTGTCAGGAGTGGTATCTCTTACTTAAAGTGCACTTCTAAAATATAACTTTTAATGAATATTTGTTAAAATAACAAACAGTGTTTTCACACCCAGTGTCTATAAAACACACACATCAAACAGGGGTGGGATGTATCCCTAGTCAGGCCCTGTTTTCTTATACTGCCTAGCAACGGAGTTTTAACACCTAAATTATATGGTGTCCCCGTACCACGACGGCTGTCCCTATATTGCGTCACCTATATACAGGACACAGCCAAAACATTCATCCATGCTAGAGTAAGGTGCTATCTGATGACATGGGTCAAATCCCAATGTCCCTTCAAACCCTTGCTATCAATGGGATTAATACTTTAGTGGGGTGATATGGTATTTTACTTGTATTAGATAGTCCTCTTATCAGTCATAAGGTTATTAGGCAGTGTATCATCCAGCCCGGTCACCATAAGGGCCCCCTGTAGTAAAGTATAATAACAGGGGTACAAGATGTATCTGTAAAGGACTATGACGAGTGGACCGGCTACTCAATGGGCCACAACCCCTTCCACCCTCATACCATAAATATCTCCAACCACTAATAATAATCCCCCTATGTGAAGCAGGGATAACAATGATCATTGAGGGATTGTTTATCACCTCACAACACCATGGGAAATGTCGACAGTATATACTAGTTGATACAACTTATCTTATTGCACGCTGTCCCAAAAACACTCGACGCGTTTCCACCCACTCAATGGATCGTGGGTTTCATCAGGAGTGACAGTATGACACGGATACCAGAGAGACCTCCTTCTGTCCTCTGTGTGCGCTGGCAGGGGCATACAATCAAGCCTCCTGTCCACTTGATAACGGTGCATGCAATGTTTTTGGAATCGGCAGATAAATCCCCACTTCTCCAGGATTCATCCGGCGACACAGCAGCCGGATAGCAGATAATTACCACCCGGCGCGATCCAGCTCCGTGCAGCCCGATAGTATTCTATGCAGAAAAACTCCGGTCCAGGCTGTCACTCCTGACAGCCCCGGACCGGACGCCGCCGCAGTCTGAAGCCGGCCTAAGAGAGCGTTTTGGCCCTAATACTACATTCCTGATATGACTACCATTGTGCATTAATAGGAAGCTGGATATATTAATTGTGTATTATGTACATATGATGTTACTGAGGTAATGGTGTTATTTATACTATTGTTTTGTAAATACACGTTCAGTCTCTGCTGTGTTCCCCCGGAGGGAATGTTCTGAATTTTTATATATTTAATTGAATGAATTAATAAAGGATAATTTAATAATTATCTAGAGTGTGGAATCTTTCCCTAAGACCAGGGGTAATCCTGATCTTTTTCTATAGTGATCAAAAAAGGAAAGCAATTTTTAAAGGGACTTGTTTTAAGTTACACTACTACCCCAGCATATTATTGCAGCAAAGATTGCACTCGCCACAATAGATTGGTAGAACATTTCAAGCATTTTGCTACACACATTAAACGACCTTAATTTCCTTAGGAAGTAAAGTCTACTCATCCCTTTCTTGCAAACCTTCTCCATATGGCACCTCCAGTCAAGCTTGCTGTCCAGGTGAACCCCCAAATATTTGAAATTCTCCACCATATCCACATCCTGACCATCAATAGTGATCGGTAAGCAATCCTTCATGCACCTTCCATAACTCAACACCAACTCCCTGGTTTTCTTTACGTTGAGTTCTAAATGGTTAGCCTGGCACCAGTCAACAAAGTCCAAAACCACCCTTCTGCATTCCTCCTCCCCCCGGCCTCTCTCAATACCTCCGACTATCACTGAGTCATCAGAGTACTTCTGAAGGTGACAAAGGTCTGATTTATACTGAAAATCAGCTGTGTATAACGTAAAAAGGAATGGCGACAGCACCGTTCCCTGAGGGGCTCCAACACTGCTCCGAACACTATCCGATACGGCCGCCCCCAAACTTACGAACTGTGGCCTGTCCGACAGGTAATCAATGATCCAATTCACTAATCCCTCATCAACCGCCATTTCAACCAGCTTTTACGTAATAGTGCTGTAAGGTATTGATGCACTGAGAAATCGAAGAACATGGCACGCACAGTGGTTCCATCATTATCCAAAAAGGGATGTACTGTTTGTAGCAGATACGCTACAGCATCGTCCACCCCCAGACTCTGCCAATACGCAAACTGAAGGGGGTCCGTAAAAGCAGACACCCTCGGACACAAGTAGGCAAGTACAATTCTCTCCAAGGACTTCATCGCATGCGATGTTAAGGCCACCGGTCTATAGTCGTTATGGGAGCTCGGGAAGGTAGTCTTGGGAACCGTCACCAGGCAAGAAGTCTTCCATAAAACTGGTACTCTCTGTGATTGTAAGCTCCAGTTAAACAGGTGCTGGAAGACAGTGCACAACTGATTTGCACACACTCTGAGGACACGTGGACAGATGCCATCAGGCTCTGCTGCTTTACCAATGACCAGCTTACTAAACTGTTCCCTCACATCATTTTCGGAGATTAAGAAAGTCTCTAACTTCCTCCCCCCAGTTGATATTGCTTGTCGCTCCCTGGCCCTCTCCCCTGTTGACATCGCACATTTATTGTTGAATCTGTTGAAAAACCTCATTCATTTCATTAGCCATGATCAGCCCCCCACTCCCCTGATCTGACCTTGCCTTAAACCCAGTCAATAGCTTCATTCCCGCCCACACTTCTCTGGAGTTGTTGTGTGACAATTTATTTTCCAATTTAATTCTGAATGCTTCACGAGCAATCTTAATTTTCCCCTTTAAGTCACGCTGTACAATTTTCATTTCCTCCTTGTCCTTCCTTTTAAAAGCTTTTTTTTTCCTGTTTAGTAGATGTTTCAATTCTTTTGTAATCCAAGGCTTATTGTTTGCATAACACCGAATCTCATGAATAGGTACAATATTGTCAGTACAAAAGTTGATATAATCAGTAACTCTCCTGGTAGCCTCATTAACTTCATCATTAGATTCCCTGGTACATAACACCTCCCAGTCTGTGCAATCAAAGCAGTCTTGTAACCCTTCTCTGCTGCCGGAGACCACTTCCTTATCTGCGTAATTGTCGCTGGTTGTTTGCAGACAACTGGTTGATAGGCTGGAGACAATAGTATGAGGTTGTGGTCAGATTTCCCCGGGTGGGAAGGGGGGTGCAATGCAGATGATGAGTAAGCATCCTTAACACTGGCATAGAGGAGATCCAATATATAATTGTCCCGTGTAGAACATCTACTCTATAATTGCCGTAGGCAAAATCGTGTCGGACCCCGAAATCGCCGTGGCTTTGTCACGCTGTGACGTCACCACGCGCGAGCAATGGCCGCGAAGCGGCCATTGCGAGCCGCTGTCCGAAAATAGAACCAGAGGCTCGGACAGAAACTTAGCGATTTACCGCTGAGGTAGCGCGAGCAATGGCCGCGAGGCCATTGAGAGTCGCTACCTCAGCTGCCGCACCTGCCGCAAGTCCCACTATACTTTCAATGGGGATTCATTGCGAGTCGCTGTGTAGCGCGAGCAATGGCCGCGAGGCCATTGCGAGTCGCTACCTCAGCCGCCTGCACCTGCCGCAAGTCCCCCTATACTTTGTATGGGGATCCATTGCGACTCGCTGTGTAGCGCGAGCAATGGCCGCGAGGCCATTGCGAGTCGCTACCTCAGCTGCCGCACCTGCCGCAAGTCCCACTATACTTTCAATGGGGATTCATTGCGAGTCGCTACCTCAGCCGCCGCACCTGCCGCATGTCCCCCTATACTTTGTATGGGGATCCATTGCGAGTCGCTGTGTAGCGCGTGCAATGGCCGCGAGGCCATTGCGAGTCTACTTGCGGCGCGGTTGCAGTAATCCCCATAGAAAGTATAGGGCGAGTTGCTACTTTGTGTTCTAAGACCCTTACAACATAATAGTTCAATTTTCCTTAAATGATATCAACCATACAAATATATGTAGTTGGTGTAAAGATGTCATTGGAATAATTGGATTATTATTTGAAAATCTTAAAATAAATTTAAAAATAATCTAGACACCCGATGCATTTGCATCGGGCTCACAGCTAGTTTCACATATTGATAGAACTTTGGTAATGAGATCTTGGCTCGATTAAAATCCCCAGAAATGACAGAGAGTTAGGCTGTTTCGTCTGAAACCGGGCAATCACCCCAGACAGTACATCATTAGCTGCCTCAGGATTTGCAGATGGTGGTATATACGACACCACTGCAATAACAAGAGAGAATTCTCTAGGCAGCTAGTAAGGCCTGAGGCCCACTGCTAATAGTTCAATGTTTTGGCAACAATGTATCTCCTTTACTGTTAAATGCCCCTGATTACACCATCTGTTGTTAATGTACAGTATCACTCCTCCGCCCTTCTTCTTACCGCACTTCACTCTGTCCCTGTCAGCCCGAACCATTTGAAACCCTGGTACCGATACACTTGAATCTGGGACGTCCTCATGCAACCAGGTTTCTGTAAAGCACATGAGACTGCATTCCCTGAACTCCTTCTGGGTCGTACTCAGAGCCAGCAGTTCATCCGACTTGTTACCAAGCGATCGCACATTACCCATGATGATGGATGGGACCGCAGGTTTAAACCTTCTCCTCCAGGACTTGATCTTCTTGCCTGCTCTGCAACCTCTGAAAGGTCTTCTCATTTCCCGTGGAACATGTGGTATTGCGACTGCTGGAGAAGACTTTGTCCTGCGCAGTTCCAGAAGACGACTCCTTGAATACACTACTCGTTTAGCGACAGACCTAGGGACAACCATCCGATCAGTGATTCCATCCATCCCACGAGGCCTCTCCGTGGCGTATTGTATACGGTGCTCTCCGCCGAGCACATATGGCTGTATCACTGACACAGGCTGTGGGCAAAGCATACATCCATCGGTATTATTAGCTGAGATGGACCATATTGCGTACCCCAAAGTGGCCATGCCAGCAGGGGACTTGTGAGTGGTAGTGGAGGATCCAGGTGAAAAAACATATGCAGTGTGCCCAGCAGCAGTAGAAAGTGTGGGGTGTGCTGCATTTTCCATCCCACAGCAGACCAGCGTGCAGGAACGTCACAATCCACGAGATGAAAACATTGCATAGATCCAAGGTTGAAATTAGAGGTCCAAAAAGATATCAGGAAAGGTACGAAGACTGTAGCAAAACTGTAAACTCATTGTCGGTTACAGAATAAAGCCCTGAGAGGGAAGAAAGCAGCGAGTTTAGTTATAGACAGGACTTACCCCAAACCACTGTACACATTAGCAGAGGAGGCCTCAACTCTCCAAGGTGAAAATCCCAAATTGCACCATGAACCTGGTACCCCTCTTGGACTGTACCGTTACAGGACTCAGTAAAAAAGGTACCAAAACAAAGACTACTGTGTGTGCGCGCGTCTGCTTCCCCGTCGCTGCCCACCGCGTCCCCCACAAGCCGCTACTTCCAGTCCCCTCATCCACCCTCGCTGCCCTGAGGTAAAGCTCCACCACCATAACCTCAGCGCTGGTATCCACCTTTACCAGGAACCACAGGTGGCGTCACGACACTACTACCCCCATCCTCATCACCATTCCCCCTAATCCTCACCACTGAAGGTCCAGGACACGGAACCGGGAACGACCAGCCGTGCTCCCCCATCGAAGCAGTTCTCCTGTCCCGGGATCAGAGTACCCTCTACCCTGTCGACTGGCTCACCTGCTGCCTAGGAGTATTGTACCAGGCGTGAAGCTGTTTTGTTGTTTCCCTGTCTGTCTTTCCTTCTTCTCTTGTTGACATTAGTGCAGCGGTTGGCATTAGTGCTCCTGTCAGCTATCACCCGATTGAGGGTTAACAGCAGGGCAAACGAAGGACTAGGTGTTCTGCTTGGTGACAGGGTGAAAGAACCTGTATAGGGATGGTAGAGAGATCAGGGCACAGGTGAGTGCAGGTCTTTTTTTTCCCCCACTCTCTACAAGCAGGGCCCTCCGTTGTATTTGCTTTCCTCCCGGTATTTCCCCCAGTCCATGGTTTTGTGTAATGCACCCGGACACTGTTGGTCCGTGCACCATTGTCACACATTGTATCCGGACGCGCTCTAGTCAGTGGTGGACACATCAAAACATACATACGGTATTTCCTTTTACCCGTCCTACTAATTTTTCTGCTGCACTAAGTGTATACGCACCCATAGAATCCTACAGAATGTCATGTGTTCAACTATATATCTACATTTGGGCCAACCTGTATATCACATACAATGACCCATGATCAAATGAAGATATACATAAATAAGTGATTAGTATCCAGTAAGGTTTGTGGATAACACAATAAAACATCCAAGTGATTTCAGCATTGTCACCAAACAATCCAGTGGCTGCAAAGAAAAAAAGAAAAAGAAAGAAACCAACATTGGCCGAGTGTGCATACTACACATCTCCCAGTAAAGACCAATAAATAAGATGTTGCTTCATGTTAAGTAGACACAGGGCCAGCCTTAGCCTAAATGGTGCCCTGTGCAAAACTGCCTTTTGGTGCCCCCGTCCTATTGATTTTTGTACCCAGTTTCCCAGGACATACATGGGTACAGGACGCCATTTTTAGATTCTAAAATAATTTATTCACATATATTGTACAATAAACTCTTCCAAATTTGTTCCCAGAATCTGCAACTCAAATTCATATTAATTCAACTATGTCTGAATTTACACTAAAAGGATAACCTAATTGTGTATATTTATACCGTATCCATGGATATTACATAATCGGTGGTACATGTGGATCTCCTACAACCGATGATAAGGGGCGATGTGTATCTGAAGAATGAGGCGGTGTATCTGAAGAATGAGGCGCTGACGCTATATGTGGAGATTGATGGGACTGTTCTGTCATCTCTTGGCTGAGAGCAGCGCTGTTCCTGGCTCTATTGATGGGATCAGCATCTACTATACGTTTCTCCCAAATCCTGTAGATCTGCCATAAATATACAAAACTAGAAATAGGCCGGCTGAATAGTACAGTCCTCTCTCCAGAAAGTACACTGTTGCAGGATTTATATGGTGTATATGGTGGCTCAGTGGTTAGCAACACTGTGTCTGGTGGCTCAGTGGTTAGCACTGTGTCTGGTGGCTCAGTGGTTAGCACTGTGTCTGGTGGCTCAGTGGTTAGCACTGTAGTCTATGTAGCACTGTAATGTCCGGCGATAAATCAGCGAAGCACGACTTAAATCACGCGCCAAGAGCGCCGATTGGTCACCACCTACTGCAGCGACCACTGAAGCGGCGTGCAGGGACAGAGCGCGCACAGGGGCAGGGACAGAGCGTGGTGCCCTGTGCGGCCGCACAACTCGCACATGCCTAAGGCCGGCCCTGAGTAGACACATGCTATAGCTTCACTCTATGGGTGTAGGGATCGTGGTCACAGAGGGACCTGTGAAATCAGGGAGCACACCAACGCCAGTGCCACTTTCAGCTGAACCATTTCCTTGGACAAACATTCAGCTGAAATATATTGTAGCCAGGGCTGTGATGTCGGTAAGCCAAACCTCTGACTCAAACTCCTCAATTTCCTGGAATTCGACTCCGGCTCCACCAAAATGGGTACCGACTCCGACTACACAACTCGACTCCGCAGTCCTGATTGTTAGACAGAAACCCACCGTTTTTCTTCACTGAAATTGCTACGACCACTGCTCGCCAATCAGAGGCTGGTTGCTGATGTTGGTGTGCCCATCGCACATGGCACCATCATGCATCACCTGCCCCCTATGATGACTATGGACCAAGAAGCGGGTGAAGCTTGCTGTGGGAGTCAGGAAATCTAAAAAGTCATTTACTTTTGTAATGTTTTGAAAAGCGCTAGGACTACAAATGCCATATTTACAGGATAAGGGTTCACGGCAGGGCACATCATTACAGGGGCCCGTACATCTGACCAACATGTTACAGGAGGCCCATAGGACTCCAGTTACACGACTGATGCCGTTCATCAATGCAAATAGGATTGACAGGTCTAATTTACGGTAGCTTCCTCTAATCATTTCATAGGAATTATGGAGAAGAGAATGGGTTTGTGTCACAAGCAAGTCTGCTTATCTACGAAGGTATCCTATGATGTGCGCTCACCCCAGGACACCTGTACTGGCGAGGAGCTCCTGTATGCTGTAGTCAAGGTGAATAATCTAAACTAGGACAATATTGCATGTTGTCTGATATAAATGAGAAGTACAAGTGCACTCAATCAGTTTATCGAGAATCACAGCGGAGGTGGCTGAATACAAAGGTGGCAATTAGTCAGTTACTATTATTCCCACTCAATTAAGCTCCAGCAGCTGAGATGTATAAATGTATCGTAACATCGGCTAAGAAAGACGGCAGGACCTTCATACTGATCATATAAGTAATATAATCTCTGCCTGCATCATCTCCTGGAGCTGAAACCACTCAAGGATTAATGGAGTCTCAGGATGAGATTAAGGGCCGCTTTACACACACCAACTTCTGTGACCAATTCTGAACAGATCTCTGGTTGCAGTGAAATCATGGACACATTGTTCCATTTTGTGGCTGTGTATTGTGTATTTTGATGCGCTATAGGACAGCAAAGGGGCCCAGTAAACCATTCTTGGACAGGGGCCCTTTTCTGTCTGTGTCAGCCAGTGACAAAGCATTTGTTACTCTAAAACGCTGCAGCGTTTCACAAGGAAACATACCTGGCTCGGATAGCACAGCCAGTGCCTGATGCATTTGGCCCATGGTTTGGGGAGCATGTATCATCTGTTATGTTTCTTTAAAGATGGAGAAAGAAAATGCCCAAATTGAGTATTTGCAGCAAGATCAGTGTTGGCAGGAAAAATTATGTGCAAAATACGCACATTATTGTATGCGTCTCCCCACATTCATTTGAATGGGTAAATAACACTTATATGCCAGATGTCATTTCTACCTGTAAAAACCTTTGCTAGTTAAAATCTGAAAGAAAAATACAAGCAGAACGTAGATGACATTTTGCAACCACTTTGCTGGTACTGTAAAAGGCTGTTTTTTTCCCCTGCTTTTTTTGTTAGATAAAAAGTCAAAAACGCATCATGTGAACAAGTCCTTAGGCTAGGTGCCGACGGTGTGTATTTATCACAGATTTTGCTGCATATATGCAGCAAAATTGTAACAAATCTGCAGCACAGTGTAGGGTAATCAAAGTGTATGGGAACTTGGAAGACGTGTGACAACGCTGCAGATGTTTCCACGTCGGAAATGCTGCGTTTTTTTCAGTGCAGGAAAATCTGCACCATGTCAATTAGGACTGAGGATTTTCCCACATGCGTACCAATTCCCCATGCATGATGTACCATTACAGCTCTCTCGGGTTTCTGGAAAAGAAGTTGAAACAAAAAGCAGTTTATCCGCAGCAAGCCCTCCCTTAAGTCCTTTCTAACTCCCTTTCAGGCCGTCTGTGCCTGGGAAAGCTTTCTTTCTTCCTGGTCCCTCAGCCGAGGGACCTCCTTGTACCCTCAGGCTCACTGCCTGAACTCTCCAACTCCAACTCCTCTGACAAAGACCTCCTTGTTCCCCTAGAGGTGATTTTATTCCCTCCCGGGTACCTCCCACTGTGTGATCTAGTGTGGGAGTGCTGTTGCATGGGTTCCACCCACCATCCTAGAATCCCCTTGCAGCTGGAGTATCTGCACCTCTGTTATGGGTACAGTACGCCTCCGTGACGCCTTCATAGCGGGGCACCACATTATCACCCGCTGGTATGATATTTTCTGGGAGGGTCTTGCTGTACAATCTCCCAATTGTGTATACTGATACCAGTTACAGTGGCACATTCCCAAATCCCATATTACATCACCAAGAGGGAGGCAGAGGGTTGCAAGGTCTGTGCTAGTAGCACATAAGAGAAGCCTGTCAGGGGTGCAAAAACACATTACCTATGGGTTATGGCAATGGATAATACTACTGAGAGCAGGATCAATAAGTTATTTGCTACATTAAACAAAATGTATTTAGAACTTTACAACTGTTCTGGGCAACACATGAGATAGGTGGTGCCAGAACAACATCCCATCCTGCTACGGCCACATCCAATATGTCCTTCCATACATATGTTTACATATAGTTAAGGAAACGTTTTTGTGAGTGATTGATATATACGAGATATAGAATTACACCAAATATAATTTCATGATCTCGCAGTAATGGACTGTTCCCATTCGGTGACAAGGGGAGATCTTCAAAATGGTAACGCAAAACCAGTCAACCTACAAGTTAAGTCAACTATATATATATGCGCTATGTACCAGCCATTGCTAAACTATAGAAGAAAAATGAAAAATTCTCTTTTTCCCCCTTTCATGAAGATCAAACATAACTCACCAATGGCCAAACTAATCCTGCTATGCATAAGCTGGGTGCTAACAACTTCCCCAAGTAGAGATGGGGGGGGTCATTGGTGAGTTATGTTCCAATCATCCCCTGTAGATTATATTCTTATATATCCTGAAACTTACAAGTTACAAGTAAACACCTGTACCCTTGGCAAAACCTGGCCAAGGCAAAGTGGCGTCCCCCTGCACTTGGCACCTATGGCTCTGCACAGTGGCGTAAGTGACGCTCCTGGACCCTGATGCAAAAGCTCCAATTATTGCAAATCTTTAATAGTATTAATCTTTCTGTATAGGCCAAAAGGGCTTTTGGGGTCCCATAGGCTCCAGTGCATGGGTGCGTTTGGAATCCCTGCACCTGTTTTAGTTACGCACCCGGGCTCTACACCCATGTCACTTTCCCTTGGCCATGATATTTACGCACAGGGATGAACATTTGCCCTTGGCTACCCATGACTCAGGCATATAGAGGAATGCGCACAGTGCTCAATTCACTGCATCTTTTCTGCATGACATGTTAGAGAAAACAAACGCCATTCATGACTTCACCATTCTACAAGACATCTCAATTCAAATACTGCAAATCAGACAACAGGGAGGGGCCGATGTGGATACCACATATTATTATTTATATAGCACCATTAGATTCCATGGCGCTTTACATATGGAAAGGGCAGACAAGTACAATCTGTGGACAATCAAGTCAAACGGTGCATTATCCATACATCAGGATGAGGAGGGGTGAAATATAGAAGTTAATGCTCCGTCTCCTCTGTACTTAACGGATGGGGCACGGATTCTAATTTACAAGCTGACCTACAAGTTTCATTGCTCAGCAGAATCCAACCTTACAAGTCACTTCCACATATCAAAGTGAAATGTGGAGTACAAGTCATGTGAACTTTACATGCTCTGCTGGATATTTGCAGGCAGGTGTTCAGCACCACAATGCCTATAGACTGCATCAGAGGTGTAACTTGAAGCTCATAGGCCCCGATGCGAAAGCTCCAATGGGGCCCGCCAATTATTGGAAATCTTTAATAGCAATACTATTTTTGTATAGGTGAAACAGACTTTTGGGGCAGCATACGCTCCAGGGCCCAGATGAGGTTGCAACCTCTGCACCTGTTGTAGTTACGCCCCTGGACTGTATGCAGGTCAATAAACAGACCTGGAGTACAGAACTCAGGGGCCACATCAGACCAGAGGACACGAGCTACAAAGTGCCCCAACGTCTGAGAATCGTTTAAGATTGTTTATTGCTTCATTTCCCAAAACAAAAATGTGGCACCCCAGAGTCCGGATACCACACTGTCATTATCTTCCCCGGGGAAGTAGTGTCACACCTGAGAGCAACAGAGGGTATTCACACCAGGCAAACCCAAAGCACACAATACCTTTCTGCCTCCAGGCCTGAACGGGGAGCTCAAAGCCCAGATTCAGGGTGAGCTTCCCTATAAATTCTAGTCTGGGGTGGAGTTAGTGACTTCAGTTCCTAGGAGGACTGAGGAAGACATCCTGTGAACTGGAGCAATGCTAAGCTTGTCCCAGGAAAGCTAAAGCCTAACTTGAATGACTCGTAGGCAAGGATCTGAGGAAGTCGAGGAAAGCCTAGGGAGCAGAGTTGAGCTCATCCCAGAGGAAGAAGCGCCTAGAAACAGACACTGGAGTCAGAGACTGTGCAGGGTGTAACATCCCGGCAGACAATACTGGAGGGTGGGGAATTCCAAGTCCCCCATCCACAACAAACTGCCCGGAAGCAAAGCACCATGAACAGCCCAGGAGCAGCCATCAGAGAAGTGGGGCTTAAGTGTCATACGGCACACTGCAGGATAGAGAGAGAGGGCCACAGCTCAGCTTAAAGCAGCAGCAAAGACTCGTAGAGAAAGCGCAGCAGGGAGGCCTCAGAACTTTCCAGGTGAAGAGAACCCCGAGTTGTTCCCAGTTTGCCAGATTCCAGCAATATCATCTGTCCTTGTGCCAGCATCACCAGTAAAGGACTTGAGGAACCAACAAACTGCGAGTCTGTCAGTTACTTTGCGCCCTCCATCCTGCACCCTACACCCTTCAATCATCCACTGCCCTGGGGATCCGCTCCACCCGTGGGGAGCCACTATATCCCAGCTGCCCAGCCATCATCCCCAGAGTTTCTGCAGCAGCGGTGGCCACTCATAGCCACAAACCATGGGTGGTGTCACAAATAATCATTTTTATAATTTCCTCAAGAACTCTTTGAAGCTGAACCCAAAGTCACGGAGCTAGGTCTCGACCCCTGTGACTCCCCAGAAGCACCGCAGCCCGGTTCTGAGTAACTCATGGCCCTGGGGCACATCAAAAACCTTTACATTTAGTTTTTTAACCTTCAGTAAGTTCCCTGCAGCGTGCGGGAGGCTCCTTACTGTAGTGTAAGAGGAGAGGCTGTTGGACGGTGGAATTTGCTCTCTTCAGCACATAGACCATAGTGCAGAGGTTATGTCAGGAGCTCAGATACCCTGCAGATAACAATCAGCACTGTGGAGTCAACACCTGTGGATCAACAGTGTAAGGTTCATGGAGGACTGTGACCAGGCTAAGGGTATGGGCACACCTTTAGGATTTGGTGCAGATTTTTCTGCATCTCTCGGCAGGTAAATTGCTATGGCAAAAGCACACTTTTTTGGATCAGATTTTTGCCACTCAGACTGGATGAAATCTTCAGCAAAAACACTGCACAAATCGACTTCCTGCAGATATAAATCTGCAACAGGAACTCAATGTGTGCATGGACTTTGCTGGAAACTGGATTTTCTTCAGGGTTTGTGACAAATCTGCACACAGCCCTATTGTTGGCCATGAACACTCAGCTATGGGCAATAATGTTGGATATGATCACTTGACAAAGGGCAGCCAAGTAGTATTTCCATTAGTTATACTAGTGCCAAAAAGTAAAGAGGGCATCAGCCTGGCATATGCAAATCTTCATATCTGCAAGGTTCTCTGTCTTTGGTAGAGAATATACTCTGAGCCCCCTAGGGCACCTGTGAAAAACTGCATTACCATATACAATATAGGATCATCTGATGTGTGAACACAAGCATGAAGTCAAGTGAACAGAAGACAGAGGCTGCAGCCTGGGCAGGAGCTGTACAGCATGTACAATACATTATCGTGGGTGGATTATGTCCTCTTGCTGCTCATTGAGCATAACACAAAGGCCTGCCTGTGTGTAGATCCCTGGCATCACATGCTGCAGTATGGGGGTGCACAGCTCCTTCCTCTGATCCCTGCACACATTCAGCTTATTATACTAACACAAGACGGAGGGACATACAGATCACACACACCATGTGCACATACTGACCAATTGCCAGAGCCAACGATGCAAACTTTGAGTGCCATGTTCGCTGTGCCCAGCCTGCAGCTCTGTGCCCGCAGCTCTGTCCCCCGGTGCAGACTGTGCCGCCTCCTCCTGATCACAGATCTGACACTTCACCCAGCGCCAAACTCTTGGCATTTAAACCTCAGCTGACACTTGTGCAATCCGGGCCCCGCCCCCGGCCGCTGATTGGCTGAGCGCTCAGGCCTTGCTCTGCAGACAGTGCAGCACCAGGATGTGAATTGTGCAACTGGCAGGAGCCGCACTATTATTACTATAGGAATAGGGCGGAGCCAGACGGTCATTATAGGAGCCGGGCTGTCAGTGCAGATGCCGAGCTGTCACTATGGGAGCAAGTCTGACACTATAGGAGCCACACTGTCACTATAGGAGCCACACTGTCACTATAGGAGCCGGGCTGTCTATTATAAGAGCCACACTGTCACTCTAGGAGCCGGGCTGTCACTATTGGAGCCGGGCTGTCACTATAGGAGCCACGCTGTCACTCTAGGAGCCGGGCTGTCACTATATGAGCCACGCTGTCACTCTAGGAGCCGGGCTGTCACTATAGGAGCCACGCTGTCACTCTAGGAGCCGGGCTGTCACTATAGGAGCCACACTGTCACTCTAGGAGCCGGGCTGTCACTATAGGAGCCACACTGTCACTATAGGAGCCGGGGCTGTCACTATAGGAGCCACACTGTCACTATAGGAGCCGGGCTGTCACTATTGGAGCCGGGCTGTCACTATAGGAGCCACACTGTCACTATTGGAGCCGGGCTGTCACTATTGGAGCCGGGCTGTCACTATAGGAGCCACACTGTCACTATAGGAGCCGGGCTGTCTATTATAAGAGCCACACTGTCACTCTAGGAGCCGGGCTGTCACTATAGGAGCCACACTGTCACTATAGGAGCCGGGCTGTCACTATAGGAGCCACACTGTCACTATAGGAGCCGGGCTGTCACTATTGGAGCCACACTGTCACTATAGGAGCCGGGCTGTCACTATTGGAGCCACACTGTAACTATAGGAGCCGGGCTGTCACTATAGGAGCCACACTGTCACTATAGGAGCCGGGCTGTCACTATTGGAGCCGGGCTGTCACTATTGGAGCCGGGCTGTCACTATAGGAGCCACACTGTCACTATAGGAGCCGGGCTGTCACTATAGGAGCCACACTGTCACTATAGGAGCCGGGCTGTCACTATTGGAGCCGGCTGTCACTATGGAGCCGGGCTGTCACTATAGGAGCCACACTGTAACTATAGGAGGCGGGCTGTCACTATTGGAGCCACACTGTCACTATAGGAGCCGGGCTGTCACTATTGGAGCCACACTGTCACTATAGGAGCCGGGCTGTCACTATAGGAGCCACACTGTCACTATAGGAGCCGGGCTGTCACTATTGGAGCCACACTGTCACTATAGGAGCCGGGCTGTCACTATTGGAGCCACACTGTAACTATAGGAGCCGGGCTGTCACTATAGGAGCCACACTGTCACTATAGGAGCCGGGCTGTCACTATTGGAGTCGGGCTGTCACTATTGGAGCCGGGCTGTCACTATAGGAGCCACACTGTAACTATAGGAGCCGGGCTGTCACTATTGGAGCCACACTGTCACTATAGGAGCCGGGCTGTCACTATAGGAGCCACACTGTCACTATAGGAGCCACACTGTCACTATAGGAGCCGGGCTGTCACTATAGGAGCCGGGCTGTCACTATAGGAGCCACACTGTCTATTATAAGAGCCACACTGTCACTCTAGGAGCCGGGCTGTCATTCTAGGAGCCGGGCTGTCACTATAGGAGCCGGGCTGTCACTATAGGAGCCACACTGTCACTATAGGAGCCGGGCTGTCACTATTGGAGCCACACTGTCACTATAGGAGCCGGGCTGTCACTATTGGAGCCACACTGTAACTATAGGAGCCGGGCTGTCACTATAGGAGCCACACTGTCACTATAGGAGCCGGGCTGTCACTATTGGAGCCGGGCTGTCACTATTGGAGCCGGGCTGTCACTATAGGAGCCACACTGTAACTATAGGAGGCGGGCTGTCACTATAGGAGCCACACTGTCACTATAGGAGCCGGGCTGTCACTATTGGAGCCGGGCTGTCACTATTGGAGCCGGGCTGTCACTATTGGAGCCGGGCTGTCACTATAGGAGCCACACTGTCACTATAGGAGCCGGGCTGTCACTATAGGAGCCACACTGTCACTATAGGAGCCGGGCTGTTACTATTGGAGCCGGGCTGTCACTATTGGAGCCGGGCTGTCACTATAGGAGCCACACTGTAACTATAGGAGGCGGGCTGTCACTATTGGAGCCACACTGTCACTATAGGAGCCGGGCTGTCACTATTGGAGCCACACTGTCACTATAGGAGCCGGGCTGTCACTATAGGAGCCACACTGTCACTATAGGAGCCGGGCTGTCACTATTGGGTCATTCCATGTCAAGTGAACCAATGATTATTACCTCTATATTTTTAATTCTTTTGAGATTTTGTTATTTGATAATAGCATGTCAGACAATGCAAAATGTGAAGAGAAAATTTTTTTTAAAAATTTATTTTTTTTTAAAATGATTTTCAAAGTTCGGAAAAAGTGCGAATTTCGCTGTTGCCTGCCTTTACGTTTCTCCTCATAACTAAGGCTAGGAATAAGATAGAGAGACAAAATAAACACCATTCTACTCAGAACTATACAGGCTTTCACCAGATATGTCACAAGAGGATCTTTGTTAATATTTTACCCATGTGATCGCAAGCGCAAAACTTTAAAACGCATTTCCGAAAAATCGGCGCGCTTTAAATATTTTAAAAACTGTCCATGTGTCTGCTTTGCTCTTAGCCACATCTGTACCAAATTTCAAGTTGGGATCACAATGGGATCATATTTTAAAATATTTTACTATTAATAGCGTCAATGGGTCATTCTATATCAAGTGATCTAAATATGAATATTTTTTTTTACCTGACGTCTTTAGATTTTTTTTTTTTTTTCCTTTATGAAGTACTACTTTAGTTAATTACAAATTAAAAGTTTAGAATTTTTTTCTTCATCAGTTAATTTTTTACAGATGTTTAAAGTTTAAAAAAAGTGTGAATTTTGGCCTCGTATGACTTTACATTTTTTTTATCTTGGGCTAGAAATAAGATAGAGAAACAAAATAAACACCATTCTACTCAGAACTGTCCAGGCTTTCACCAGATATGTCACAAGAGTATATTTGTTAATTTTAATTTTTTACCCATGCGAACGCAAACGCAACATTTTGAAACGCATTTCCGAAAAAAACGTTTTAATAAAAATTTTCCAAAACTGCCCATGTGTCTTTTATGCTCTTAGCCACATCTGTACCAAATTTCAAGTTGGGATCGTGATGGGATCATATTTTAAAATATTTAACTATTATAGTGTCAATTCAAAAATCTTGAATTCAGATCTGTTCAACCTGTGGTCTAAAAGCGTGGGGTCTATATTTATCAAATCCATTATTTTTAGACATTACTGTATTATTTTGATATGTTACAGCTTAGAAGCAGGAGAGGACATATAGGAAAAAGCTTTGTTAGGGCTCAACCTGAGAAAGCACAGGGATAGACAGTGAATGCAGAGCAGATGATAGGCCAGCAGCTCTGTCAATCATGTTAAGTGTCTACCCACTGCATTCAGGAAGTAAGACAGCTCGTTCAGACCTTTCATGTCCTGACATGTCTGGACATCTTCACTCCTGAACAAACAATAGTCTGTACAAAGCCATCAAGGCTGTGTACTAAAATATGGGTGAGTAAATATATTAATAGTTTACTGCTTTTATTATTAAGGGCCAATACACACAATGCTATTCTTAGGGATCATCATTCAGAAAAACAGCCCCATTGATTTCTATGGGGTTCACAACATGCAGTATTTTTGGAAACACTCAAGAGTGAGTAAATCACTGCTTGAACTACTTTTTAATTGCTGCAATAAACGCAGCATTTATCATTTATATAAAAAAAGCTGCCATTTTTTTCACTAGCGATTAAAAAAACTAACGCATATGTGGTAAAAACTTGGTAGAAAAACAAGCTGCCAAAACTGCAGCGTGTATCTGCAGACAGAAAAAACTGTGCGCGCTAGCCCTAAAACTCACTTTATAGTAATACAGTTCTATCTCAAGTGTACTGTAAATCTTTATTTTTATTACCTATCTTCCTTACTTAATATTAATTGTATTTTTCCCACACAGCAATGGCTGCTACTTCTCAAGAAACAGCATTTTATCATAGACACTGTTGCAATCCTTTTGAAAAAATATGAATATGATTGGCGCTGGTGGCTGGCTACTGTACTCTCCAAAGATTGTGAAAATGAAGAAGTAGAATTGACTTTATTGCATCCTTCTGGTCCAGCGCCATCCTTTGTGTATCCAAGAAAGCCAGACATTTTAAAAGTGCACAAAAATCAGATATTAACTCAGGCGGAGCCTAACACCGTGACAGGCCGGACATACTCTTTGACACACAAGGAAATGGCGATTGCTAGTAAGCGTTTATGGACAAGATTACATTTCACCCACTAGAAGGGACAAATTGATAAAATGCCACTTTAAAAACATACTATTAATTGTTTGATTAGTTCATAATTTATAGAACGATGATTTAACTACAGTACTATTCTTATTAAACACTTCATAAATCACATGTTTAGTGATAGAATAGAAAACAAATTTATATGTATAAATAGGGGTTAACATTTTTGTTTCTTTTAATCTTGTTTAATCAAACTTGAGGATATGATCACCTTTCTTCTTTTGGTTTGTTCAGTGCATTCAAGTTGAAAATGCTGAGCGTTGTGTTCTGATGATTAAGATGTATTTATCCTGGCACTTATGGGATTTGTTTTTTGTGTTTCTTTTTTGTTGCATATAAATGTTTTATTCAATAAGTTGTGATAACTCATACAACCATAAAATAAAAATATATAAATTTGACAGGTCCCAAGTTGAATCTCTGCACAAATATAACCAAGAACACAATCAGTCATTTTTTTACAATTGCCCGTCAATAGTTTGAATTTGATATAAAGAAACATAGTCTTGTAACATATCAAATGAAAGCTGTTACTGTTCTGAGTAAAATGATGCCTCTCCCACTTCATTATCTTATTTCTAGCCTGAGATAAAAAAAATGTAAAGTCATACCAGGCCAAAATTCACCCTTTTTTTAAACTTTAAAAATCTGTAAAAAATTAACTGATGAAGGAAAAAATTCTAAACTTTTAATTTGTAATTAACTAAAGTTGTGCTTCATAAAGAAAAAGAATAAAAAAAATCTAAAGACGTCAGGTAAAAAAAAATATTAATATTTAGATCACTTGATATAGAATGACCCCTTGACGCTATTAATATTAAAATATTTTAAAAATATGATCCTATCGCGATCCCAACTTGAAATTTGGTACAGATGTGGCTAAGAGCAAAGCAGACACATGGGCAGTTTTTGAAATATTTAAAGCGCGCCGATTTTTCGGAAATGCGTTTTAAAGTTTTGCGCTTGCGATCACATGGGTAAAATATTAACAAAGATCCTCTTGTGACATATCTGGTGAAAGCCTGCACAGTTCTGAGTAGATTGGTATTTATTTTGTTTCTCTATCTTATTTCTAGCTCGAGATATGATAGAAAATGTAAAGCCATACCAGGCCAAAATTCGCACTTTTTTAAAACTTTAAAAATCTGTAAAAAATTAACTGATAAAGAAAAAAATTCAAAACTTTTTTTTTGTAATTAACTAAAGTTGTTCTTCATATAGAAAATTTTTTAAAAAAATCTGAGGACGTCAGGGAAAAAAAATATTCATTTTTGGAACACTTGACATGGAATGACCCTATTGGAGCCACACTGTCACTATAGGAGCCGGGCTGTCACTATTGGAGCCACACTGTAACTATAGGAGCCGGGCTGTCACTATAGGAGCCACACTGTCACTATAGGAGCCGGGCTGTCACTATTGGAGCCGGGCTGTCACTATTGGAGCCGGGATGTCACTATAGGAGCCACACTGTAACTATAAGAGCCGGGCTGTCACTATTGGAGCCACACTGTCACTATAGGAGCCGGGCTGTCACTATAGGAGCCACACTGTCACTATAGGAGCCACACTGTCACTATAGGAGCCGGGCTGTCACTATAGGAGCCGGGCTGTCACTATAGGAGCCGGGCTGTCACTATAGGAGCCACACTGTCTATTATAAGAGCCACACTGTCACTCTAGGAGCCGGGCTGTCATTCTAGGAGCCGGGCTGTCACTATAGGAGCCGGGCTGTCACTATAGGAGCCACACTGTCTATTATAAGAGCCACACTGTCACTCTAGGAGCCGGGCTGTCACTATAGGAGCCACACTGTCACTATAGGAGCCGGGCTGTCACTATTGGAGCCACACTGTCACTATAGGAGACGGGCTGTCACTATAGGAGCCACACTGTCACTATAGGAGCCGGGCTGTCACTATAGGAGCCACACTGTCACTATAGGAGCCGGGCTGTCACTATAGGAGCCACACTGTCACTATAGGAGCCGGGCTGTCACTATAGGAGCCACACTCACTAAAGGAGCCACACTCACTAAAGGAGCTAGACTGTCACTATAGGACCAATACTTTCAACATAGGAGCCACACTCTCACTAAAGGAGCTAGACTGTCACACTATAGGAGCCGGGCTGTCTATTATAAGAGCCACACTGTCACTATAGGAGCCGGGCTGTAACTATAGGAGCCGCACTGTCACTATAGGAGCCGGGCTTTCACTATAGGAGCAACACTGTTACTATAGGAGCCGGGCTGTCATTATAGGAGCCACACTGTCACTATAGGAGCCACACTGTCACTATAGGAGCCACACTGTCACTAAAGGACCTAGACTGTCACACTATAGGAGCCGAGCTGTCACTATAGGAGCCACACTGTCACTATAGGAGCCACACTGTCAATATAGGAGACGGTCTGTCACTATAGGAGCCGGGCTGTCACTATTGGAGCCGGGCTGTCACTATAGGAGCCACACTGTAACTATAGGAGCCGGGCTGTCACTATTGGAGCCACACTGTCACTATAGGAGCCACACTGTCACTATAGGAGCCGGGCTGTCACTATAGGAGCCGGGCTGTCACTATAGGAGCCGGGCTGTCACTATAGGAGCCACACTGTTTATTATAAGAGCCACACTGTCACTCTAGGAGCCGGGCTGTCACTATAGGAGCCACACTGTCACTATAGGAGCCGGGCTGTCACTATTGGAGCCACACTGTCACTATAGGAGACGGGCTGTCACTATAGGAGCCACACTGTCACTATAGGAGCCGGGCTGTCACTATAGGAGCCACACTGTCACTATAGGAGCCGGGCTGTCACTATTGGAGCCACACTGTCACTATAGGAGACGGGCTGTCACTATAGGAGCCACACTCACTAAAGGAGCCACACTCACTAAAGGAGCCACACTGTCACTATAGGAGCCGGGCTGTCACTATTGGAGCCACACTGTCACTATAGGAGACGGGCTGTCACTATAGGAGCCACACTGTCACTATAGGAGCCGGGCTGTCACTATAGGAGCCACACTGTCACTATAGGAGCCGGGCTGTCACTATAGGAGCCACACTGTCACTATAGGAGCCGGGCTGTCACTATAGGAGCCACACTCACTAAAGGAGCCACACTCTCACTAAAGGAGCTAGACTGTCACACTATAGGAGCCGGGCTGTCTATTATAAGAGCCACACTGTCACTATAGGAGCCGGGCTGTAACTATAGGAGCCGCACTGTCACTATAGGAGCCGGGCTTTCACTATAGGAGCAACACTGTTACTATAGGAGCCGGGCTGTCATTATAGGAGCCACACTGTCACTATAGGAGCCACACTGTCACTAAAGGACCTAGACTGTCACACTATAGGAGCCGAGCTGTCACTATAGGAGCCACACTGTCACTATAGGAGCCACACTGTCAATACAGGAGACGGGCTTTCACTATAGGAGCAACACTATCACTATAGGAGCCGGGCTGTCATTATAAGAGCCACACTGTCACTATAGGAGCCGAGCTGTTATTATAGGAGCCACACTGTCACTATAGGAGCCGAGCTGTTATTATAGGAGCAAGACTGTCACTATAGGAACCAGACTCTCACTAAAGGAGCACGGCTTTCACTATAGGAGCCGAGCTGTCATTATAGGAGCTGGTGCAGCGGTCATGGGGCAGGGGTACTCGACCGTGTAGGGGTTAACAGTTCAGGATAGTCACAGTGGCATCCCCAGAGGTTGTGGCCCAATAGTACATTGTTAAGGTACCCCTCACACGACGCATTATCGCCTGGAGATCATGAAAGTGATATGTCGCCCCGGAGCAATCGCTGTGAAAATTCCTTACGGTTGTGATGTGTGATTGGGGAATTTTGCGGCGATAATTCGCCTCTCGCCTGTCGCTTGATTTCCGAACAGTGCTCAGTAATCAGCCGCAATCAGTAAGGCGATATTTCCGTGTCGTGGCATGTGATAGGGCGATAGTGATGGAAAGAGCGCTGCCTATGATTTCCCGTAGGCAGGGGCGGGCTGGCCCAGGTGGCAGGGGGCAAGTGCCCCCTGGGCTGGTGGTATAGTCCACCATTAGGGCCGCCCCCTGCAGAAACGGGCCGGCCGCGGGCGTCGCTTTGCGGCCGGCGCGACGGATTGCGGCAGGTGGGCTCGCTTTGCGGCTGGAGGAGGTGAGGACCTGACAGCACCAACGCTTCTCACGGCTGCCGGACCGGAACCGACAGCACCCCCCCCCCCCCCCCCCCCGCTTCACAACCGGGGCCGGGGATACCTAACTGCCACCCAGGGAAAGAGGCTCCAGCCAGCCCCTGCCCGTAGGTGTGCCTCAACTTGCTGCAGTCCGCGCCCCGTCTGAAATGATTGGTGTGGACTACTGTGTTCCCATTGGCTATCACTTGACACCGCGCCATATTTGAAGAGCTGTCCGTTCACCACCATACACATCTTCACCTACACAACCATCCGTGTCATGTATTAGCCAGCCTTCCAAAGCAGGCTGACCAATCGTAACGCTGTTGCGTTGTCCAATGAGCGCGTATGGGGCGCGGTTTAAACCACTGCAGCACGCCTATCTCCTCGCCGCGCTGAACATGTACGCCCACATTGCCTTTGGAATTGCAGCGTGTGTAGCGGCGATGGAATTAGGCTAGGGTCACACTTGTTTTACATGCGTTTTTGAGACTTGCGTTTTCTAAAAATGCATGGAAAAACGCACCCACAGGCCCCCATGCAAAAAACGCATGCCCCAATAGCAAAAATGCATGTCTAAAGTGCCATGCGTTTGTGGCATGCGTTTTTGCACTTAAGTGAGGAGCTGCCTTCAAAAACGCATGCAAAAACGCATGGGACCATTAGTACCATTTAGTACCATGCAAAAACACATGCATTTCCCATAGGGGCCCATGTTAAAAAATGCATGCGTTTTCTAAAAAACACATGCGTTTTTAAAACAGCACCAAAAAATGGTGCATGCACTATTTTTTGGTGCTGATTCAAAAACGCATGGAAAAACACATGGGTGCCAAAAAGCACCTAAAAAACCCATGCAGAAATGTAAAAAGTATGCAGAAACGCATGCTTATTTTTAAGGCACCAAAAAAACCTCATGCCAAGTGTGACCCTAGCCTTAGGCAGGATTGCTTCCGCTGTGGGTGAGGCGATTTCTGGAGTGAGACATCGCCTTACTTTCAGGGCGAAATTGCGGCGTGTGATGCCACCATCGGCGATGTGAGGCGACCGTGAAAAACCTGCACGCGCACGTTAGATCGCCTCATATCACCGGGCGATATTGCGGCGTGTGAAGGTACCATAAAGGGAATTATTTACAGGGGATAAAATGTATGGTTTGTCGTGACGCCACCTGGAGTTCCAGCCTGTAGGTCAGGGGTCTCAAACTCGGCTGGGTTGATGGACCGCACATAGAAAAAAAATTGATATTGGGGGGCCGCATTCCTTGTAGGACTAAAGGTACCTTCACACGCCGCAATATCGCCTGGAGATCATAAAGGCGATATGTCGCCCCGGAGCAATCGCCGTGAAATTGCCTCACAGTTGCTGCGTGTGATTGGGGAATTTTGCGGCGATAAATCGCCTCTCGGCCGTCACCTGATTCCTGAGCACTGCTCTGAAATCAGCCTCAATCATGAAGGCGATATTTCAGTGTTGTGGCGTGTGATAGGGCGATAGTGATGGAAACAGCGTTGCCTAGGATTTCCCGTAGGTGTGCCTCAACCGTTCTGTAGTCCACGCCCCGTCAGCGATGATTGGTGTTGGCTACTGTGTTCCCATTGGCTGTCAGTTGACAGGGCACCATATTTGAAGAGCTGTCCATTCAGCACCACTCACATCTTCACCTACACAACCATCCGCGTCATGTATTAGCTAGCCTTCCACAGCAGGCTGCCCAATCGTAATGCAATTGTGTTGTCCAATGAGCGCATATGGGGCGCGGTGTAAACCACTGTGGCACGCCTATCTCCTCGCCGCGCTGAACATGTACGTGCACATTGCCTTTGGAATTGCGGCGTGTCTAGCGGCGATGGAATTAGGCAGGATTGCTTCCGCTGTGGGTGAGGCGATTTCCGGAGCGACAGATCGCCTTACTTTCAGGGCGAAATTGCGGCGTGTGATGCCACCATCGGCGATCTGATGTGACCATGAAAAATGTGCACGCGCATGTTACATTGCCTAATATCGCCGGGCGATATTGCGGCGTGTGAAGGTACCGTCAGTGACATTTTAGCAATGCCAGAATTTTTTGCTCAATGTAGTAAAGTACAAATCCTGATCTTCTTCTTATAGGAATGTCCCCACCATAATCTCCTTTATGTAGTAATATCCCCGTCTTGTAGGAATATCCCCATCCTGGTCCTCTTCTTGTAGTAATGTCCCCATGCTGGTCCCCTTCTTGAAGTAATGTTTCTCCCTGGTCCCTATGTATAGTAATGAACCATCCTGGTCCCCATCTTATATTAATGTCCCCCATCCTGGTCTTCATCTTGTAGTAATGTTTCTACCTGGTCCTCATCATGTAGTAATGCCCCTTCCTGTTCCCCTTCTTGTAATAATGTCCCCATACTGGTCCCCATCATATATTAATGTCCCCCATCCCAGTCCTCATCTTGTAGTAATGTCCCCATCTTTTAGTAATGTTCCCTCCCTTGTCATCTTGTAGTAATGTCCCCCATCCTGACGCCATTTTGTAGTCCTGTCCCCCCACATCCTGATCCGCTTTTACGGTGATGTCCCCAGGGGTGCATCAAGCCCCCTGCCGCCTGATACTGAGGAGACTGAGGAGCGGGGGGGGGGGGGTGCCAGTTGCTCCCAGCCGCGGGCGAGGAGCGGGGGGAAGTGCTAGTAACTCCCAGCCGCAGGTGGGGAGCGGGGGGGGGGGTGCTAGTAGATACTGGAGAGCAACTCCCGCTTCCCGCCGCGGCAGCTGTGGCACCTGCGATCTCTTACCATCACACAGTGAGCCACTGTGTAGTGCTGGCGCTGCCCCCTTCTGCACCGCCGCTACCCCTGCCTGCTTGCCACTTGAGTTAAGGGCTCACACTGTCCAATGGACGGTGCGGCCCTGGATGTTCCCACAACTTGGTCTCTGTTCTTTTTCTCTCTCACACACACACTCACACATATGCACACACTCACATATACACACTCATTCACATATAAACACATACACACTCACACACTCACACACACTCACATATACACTCACATATTCTCACAAATATACACACATACTCATTCACACACATACTCACACACAAACACACTCACATATACAAACATATACACACACACTCAGACATATTCACACAAATACATACACACTCACACATACACTCACACATACACACATTCACACACTCAGACATATTCACACACACATTTACACATACTCACACACATACACACTCACACATACACTCAAACATAGTCACACACACGCATACTCACACACATATACACTCACGAATATATACACACAAATAAACACACATATACACACACTCAGACATATTCACACACATACTCACACATACATACTCACAAATACACACACACTCAGACATATTCACACACACATACTCACACAAATACACACACACACTGACACACATACATACTCAGACATATTCACACACACATACATATACACACACACACACACTCAGACATTAACACACTCTCTCTCAATCACACACACCTTAACGATGCTGTGATCCATTGTACAGGGGGCTGCCACCGTACCCGCATTATTGTGACTTCCGGGTACCACCCACACAAGCTCCTTCACGGCTTGTACATCAATGCAAGCCGGTGGCCCAATCAGAAGCCTGCAGCTGACGTTGGCGTATGACGTCAACAGGAGGCTTCTGATTGGTCCACTGCCTTGCATTGATGTAAAAGCGTGAAGGAGCTTGTGTGGGCGGTACCCGGAAGTCACGATAAAGCGGGTACCGCGGCGGCTCCCTGCATAATGGACCAGGGCATGGCTTTTGTTTCTATGGTGCCATGGGCCTCAGTGTGAAGCCTCGCGAGCTGCATGCGGACCGCCCGTGTGTTTGAGAGCCCTGCTGTAGGTGGTCTGAGAGAGGATGGTGTTGCAGCCAGGTAGTAAGTCCTCTCCAGTTAGAGCTGAGGTCCCATGGAAGGTGTAGAAAGTGGATCGGATGAGGAGGAGGATGAGTGTTGTGGTGCAAGGTGGCAGCTCTGCAGATGGGCGCAGGGAGACACTGGAAGTGTGGCACCCCAGAGTTCGGCTGCCACACTGTCATTATCTCCCTCGGGGAGCAGTGTCATACCTGAGAGGAACAGAGGGTAGTCACACCAGGCAACACCAAAGCACACAACACCTTTCTGCCTTCAGGCCTGAAGGGGGAGATCTAAACCTGGGTTCAGGATAAGCTCCCCTATAAATTCTGGTCTGGGGCAGAGTTAGTCAGTTCAGTATACAGCAGTACTGAGGAAGACAAGTATTGCCAGTAAAGGACTTGAGGAACCATCAAAACGAGAGTCTGTCTGTTAATGCGCACCCTCCATCCTGCACCCTACACCTTGGATCATTCACTGTCCTGGGGATCCGCTTCGCCCGTGGGGAGCCACTACATCCCAGCTGCCCGTCCAACGTTCCCGGAGGTTCTGCAGCAGCGGTGGCTACCTATGGCCACAAACCATGGGTGGCATCACAAATAACTCCCTTTTAAACCACCCTTTTTCCAATATAAGCCAAGAACTCCTTTTACAACTGAACCCAGGGTCACGGAAGCCATGTCTCAACCCCTGTGACTCCCCAGAAGTGTTAAACAGCCCGGTTCCGAGTACCCCATGGCCCTAGGACGTGACAGAAGAACCAGACAACACACATTTCTTGTCTTTTTTACCATTTACTGAAGGTTCAGTGCAGTCATAACCCAGCCGGGGTACATAGTCCAACAAGATTACAGCCTGGCCAGCCCAGAGGTATTCAGAGTCCACTTTGCTGAGACACAGGCTATATTTGGCTTTCCTTGCTGCCTTCTTCCTTCTGACACTTGCTACCCCTTGTCCTCTCCTAAGTGTCCTGTGGTTGCCAGTCCCAAGAAGCAGGTAGCTGCGGGTTCTGTGAGCGATAGTCTTGCTTGTCCTCTAGCCCAATGTAGCCCCTTGAGCCTTGGGAGGGTCCACTAAGTGAGTCACTGCTAGGGGTGGACTGGGATAAAAAAGCAGCCCTGGAAAACAATTCCCACCAGCCCACATACTATATCACCCATCAGTACCGATCTGTGAATTTTGCTTTTCCGTTGTAATGGCCTCATCACTTTCTTAAAGACCACATGTGAATGGTGCAGCAGAGGGAATAATCAACCACAGCTCCATTCACATGTTAATCTTCACAGGTACATTTCTCGTGATTGTGGAGTCCCAGTGGTCAGATCCACAGCGAAGGGAAAGTCATAATCTATACAGAAGATAAGTGATGACTTCCATATTGGGGATAATCAATTTAAACAACATTTAAATGCTGAAAATCCCTAAATCCAAATCCACCTCTGACAACAGGACAGGAAAAGTGGTACTGTGCAGTGTATATGTACAGAATAACACAGATCCTGAGGATTACACCCAGTATACAGGACAGGAGAAGTGGTTCTGTGCAATGTACATATTGTGAGGTAGCAACCGGGGAACCCGCTTGCATAACGACAAAACACGTGTTTATAAGTTTAACCAATGTGTACCCGTTTATTTTTCACATATAATAACATAACCCGGGTAGCATGTTGGACACATATCACATTGATTATAAACACTTTACATAAATACATCATACATTACATAGAACATTGCACATATACATTCACAATAACCCGGGACCTGTAACCACGTCTCTCTCCCCATTGGAGCTCTAACACCTGCTCCCGGGGTAGCTACGGCCTCCGGCCTACTTACACATCTTACAGTACATTTATGATAAATACATTTGTTATACTTCGATGATGACCCCCCCGGGTTCATAACAGGGATTGAGCAACCTGAGTACCGGGTATGTCATGTATCCCCAAGGGGCTCCTTCCTGGACGTATCTCCGCCTACATCCCGGTCAGAGTCCACCTGGTTCAACCATGGTGTCCCCACTCTAGGAGCCCTTTTAACCCCTGCTTCTGACCTTCGTTACATACGCCACAACGGGCCCTGTGGGTCCCAATGGCGGTACCTGCCGCCCGGCTTTAGTCACCCAGCTTGATGACCTAACATTACCCCGTAGTCAGGATTCCTGCCTGACCGGGCCTTACATACCATGTGTGATCCATCATTCAAACGTCCATGGATCACATACATTTCTTCCACACGCTCACAGCCCATCATCCATGGACTGTGGCTCCTCCATGGCCCATTACAGGGACTGGCAAACCATAGTACACGGGAACCTCATCCGTTACCTACTAGGAGCCCTATTACCCCTGTGTCTGGCACCACAGGCACACCCACACCATTAGAGACCGTGGTACCCTCTGCCAGCAGAGGGCAAGCCTCCCTCTCGTCCCACAGGGACGGAACGCCTCCAACATCATCCATACTGGCTGGGTCACTTTCTCCCCACATTATTTATACAATGTTCTTACATAGGTCATCGTCTTACATTCAGGGCAATTGCCTAAGCCCCTACATACATCAACGGGTCCTTTAACGACTGCCTAGTCGGACCCAATAGCGGTTATGCCCGCCTGGCATTACTCACACACAGCTCACTCCGTTACACGGGAACCGCTGTCTTACCGGGCACGGATCCGGGTCTCGCTACCTGTGTAACGGGTTCACCAAGCGTCCCCCAATGGCTCCTTTCCCGGACGTGGTTCACCCCACGCCCGGACCAGTCTCCACCGGGTTCAGCCACGGCTTCCCCACCAGGTGCTATCACAACCGCGGACCTTGGCACCGGCCTGGAGCTAGCATGCTCCCTTCATTCACACAGAGCCTCTGGACTGCTCTGCACTTGGCTGGTCTCAGCTTCCACCTGAATCTGAATCTGAATCTCTGAATGAATCTCTCAGCACGAGTCTCAGCTTCCATCTGAATCTCTCAATCACTCAGCTGGCTGCCTCTTATTGTGCCAGCCACTCCTACATGGACACACCCCCTTAGCTGCTGGTAATCAGCCTTTCACACAGCTCAGGTTAACTCCCTGTGTTCCGGGTTGTCAGCACTCAGCCCTTACTTCCCTTTTCCTTAGGGCTTCCTCCATCTTATGAGCCACTCATTAGTAACATGAAACCTTGTGTTCAAAGTTGGTTCACACAGCATTATCACAGTCAAACCGGCCAGTGTGCACAGGATCCTCCTGATCCTGCATGTGATGCGCCCCGGCCATGAGGATCATGCCAGCGGTGCCTCACAATATACAGAATAATACAGATACTGAGGATTACACCCAGTATACAGGACAGGAGAAGTGGTACTGTGCAGTGTGTATATACAGAATACAGATACTGAGGATTACACCCAGTATACAGGACAGGAGAAGTGGTTCTGTGCAATGTACATATACAGAATAATACGGATACTGAGGATTACACCCAGTATACAGGACAGGAGAAGTGGTACTGTGCAGTGTATATATACAGAATACAGATACTGAGGATTACACCCAGTATACAGGACAGGAGAAGTGGTTCTGTGCAATGTACATATACAGAATAATACAGATACTAAGGATTACACCCAGTGTACAAGACAGGAGAAGTAGTACTATGCAGTGTATATATACAGAATACAGATACTGAGGATTACACCCAGTATACAGGAAAAAATTGGTACTGTGCAGTGTATATGTCTGGTGCCAAGGGTTGGGGTACTCAGATCTCAGGCGTACTGGTATGGGGATGTCACGGGTGGTCGGTGCCCAAGTCCGTACCCTTGAGAAGACAATAAAAAGGGAAATGAAAAATAAATAAAGTTGTTTGTGATGGCACCGGTTCTGCTGGAACCTCCGGGGTTACGTGCGGCAGCAAGATGTCGTAGCTCTCTACAGGTAGGGCTGAGTCCCCAGGGTGTTGGAAGTAGCAATGGTGGAAAAGGACAGCATAGTCACTGTGGAGCAAATCAGGTAAATTACAGTTCTCTCAGAAGAAGCACAGACATGTTGCTCACTCTGAATGGGTACTTTACTCCGGTAATCTGCAGGTTTACAGGTTAATGCAGTTCTTTCAGCTAAGGTAGTGGACCGGGGTGGTTCTGGTAGTGAGCAGTGTCCCTCTGAAGCTCCGTTGATGTTCCTTCTATCACTTTCACTGTCCTTTTCTGTGGTGCCCTGCACAATGTCACTTCTTAAACCAGGGCTGTCTGGTGATATGGGAACCCTTTATAACTCTAATGGTACCTTTACACGCCGCCACAACAGGATGGATACCAACTGCTACTTCATGTGCACGAGCACGCTCAAACGGTTACAAACGGTAAACGCACCTCCTTTACACGCCGCCACAAGGTGCGCTACGCTACGCTACATTTACAGCTAGCTACATCGCCGGGTGTCTCAAGTAGCCATCTGTAGCTCATTTACACACCGCTATAACCAGCTACTATGGGCGTACCTGGTGCAGCAGGGACAGCACATAGGCGTGCCACAATTGTGGATTACGAGACGTCCGTACGCTGATAGGACAAAGCAATAATACCATGATTGGCCAGGCATCGCAGGAGGCTGATTAATACTTGACGCTCGAGCAATTGTGTAGTGTGACTCGTCAGCTCCTTAAATATGCCGCCCTTATGCTATTTCCCACACATATACTGTCTAGTGTTGCAGCGGATTTTCACTTTAAATGTCGTTTTTTTTCTTGCTTGCACCTAGACATAAGGTTGAAGCCAGTCTTATATTATGTAATTGTAGTACTGACTTTTTGACTGAGCTCCCTTCCCCCACCCGGTGGCCATGTTTGGTATCCATTTTATTGTAGTCATGTCCATTATAACCCCTCACAGCTGGTTTTAATTGTAGATGGAGGCATATAAACCCACACATACAGCATTATACCATGAGAGAGGCACACGGTTAGGACCCGGTATAATGAGAAAAACCGTGACGAGGTTACCGGGCTCTTGAACGCAGCGGCCGCTGCTTTAAGCTAAGATTTCTCAAATTTTTCTTAGATTCATAAGCAGTTTCTGCCGTTTTTTTCCCTTGTCTTTGTTAGCTGTGCAGACAGCCCTGCTATTCACATGCAGCCATTATGCTATTTCCCACACATATACTGTCTAGTGTTGCAGCGGATTTTCACTTTAAATATCCCTATATATTGACCGGTCAATCTTATGTCCTCACAGAACACGGCTTATCTTTCAGTCCACGGTGTAGATCAAGCCCTTGAATAATGCTAACACTGTTCAAGCCAGGCGCGTCCTTCATAGATCCACGAGCCCCTCAGAACAGCCGACACATCTTCTTCTGTGTAGGATCTCCTCAGGCATCTGTCCCAGTCAACTTACCTCAGGAGACGGACTAAAAATTACTTCCTGGTTCCAGATCTTTCTACTCGTGTCTACTGATGACCTCCAGTGGCCGAACTGAATTACTACAGATCATTTATATTAACAGTGTTGAACTTAATATTAGAAATACATTTCAGCATCCTTACAGAACCACTGAGCAGCAGGGTATTGGCGGGCGATTTAAACCTGCCCGCAGCTGATTGGTCGCGCGCTACCCTGCTCTCGACCAATCAGCTGAGCCGTATTGGCAGGCAGATTTAAATCTCCCGCCAATACCACGCTGCCTCGCTGATTGGTCGCCGCTGACCATGCGGCGACCAATCAGGGAGGTACCGCGCGGCTTGGCGGCTGGCACTCATCTCCTGGCAGCGGTGGACTCTGAGGCGCGAGAGGTGACCGGAGGCTACCGTCGGGAGATCAGCGCTGATCTTTCGACGGTAGCAGTGGCGCCGGTGTCACTTTCTCCTGGTGCCTGTGTTGCTATCCCACAATGGCACCGCAGTGCATTGTGGGATATCAACATAAGCCCCAGAAGTCTGTGACAACCAATTATTGGTGATTATATAGTAGATTAACATAAAAGTAGTTAAAAACAGCCTTTTTGTCAGAAAAACAAATGCATGGAGCAATCCATCTCATGGCAGACACCAAGTGTGCTGACCAACTGAAGGTATCGCCCTACAACTGGCGGCCTTTTTTTAGCAACGTTTATGAGGATATCGGCTGCTGTTGTGGATTTTCCACTTTACTGATTATTCACAAACTAAAAACCCTATTCTCATTTTCTCACGTATATTAAAGGGATTACCTTGTACATTTATACTAATGACTGAACCTTAGTATAGGCCATCAGTATGCGATCAGTGTGAGTACAACACCAGGCACCCCTGCCGATCAGTTGCTCCTCAATTCAAATTACCGTAATAGGGGGCGGATGTGCAGTACCTTCTCATGGCCACTATGTAGTTGACAGAACTGCGCTGTGCATCTCTGCAACTTAGCACATCTGGCCACTTCTGGCACCAAGAACAGCTCATCGGTGAGTGGTACGTACCGAGTTTTACACCCCATGGCCTCCAACATAGGCCATCAATATAAAAGTTCAAGACAACCCCTTTAAGTGGTGACATTTCAATTCTTGTCTACTCAATGTTGTAGTGCAGTCGTTATTTGCTTTTCCACTTGTCTGTTTTTCTTGCATCCCTGAAACCATAGAAGTTCCATTGGGAAGTCTGTCAGAATTGGTGCAATAGCACAGTTCTCTTAATCCTGCTGTTCTGTTCGGGTCTACCATACACTTATAATGCTCTGGTGATTTTTTTTACCAGACCTATTAAAGTCTTGATTTTTAGCTAATTTGTTTTATTTGAATACCTGTTGCATTATTATACTGTATGTGAACATGGTTGTTCATCAACAGATGAAAAATGAAATAAAAAACTTCAAACTCAGTCATTTTTGAACAGCAGGGTTAAATGGATCTTCCCACAAATAAAGTATATTTTAATCAATAGGTTTTGGAATAAAAATAAGCTTGATATTTGGATGTGTTAAAAAAAATAGTGCTGAGATCATTTTATATATGTGTCCCTGCTATGTACTGTGTAATGGATGTGTCTGACCATACAGGGACATGGTCTGATCATACCACATCTCCTGTGCTGAGATAATCTTATATATGTGTCCCTGCTATGTACTGTGTAATGGATGTGTCTGACCATACAGGGACATGGTCTGATCATACCACATCTCCTGTGCTGAGATAATGTTATATATGTGTCCCTGCTATGTACAGTGTAATGCATGTGTCTGACCGTACAGGGACATGGTCTGATCATACCACATCTCCTTTGCTGAGATAATCTTATATATGTGTCCCTGCTATGTACTGTGTAATGGATGTGTCTGACCATACAGGGACATGGTCTGATCATACTCCATCTCCTATGCTGAGATAATCTTATATATGTTTCCCTGCAATGTACTGTGTAATGGATGTGTCTGACCGTACAGGGACATGGCCTGATCATACGACATCTCCTGTGCTGAGATAATCTTATATATGTGTCCCTGCAACGTACTGTGTAATAGCTGTGACTGACCGTACAGGGACATGGTCTGATCATGCCACATCTCCTGTGCTGAGATAATCTTATATATGTGTCCCTGCTATGTACTGTGTAATGGATGTGTCTGACCATACAGGGACATGGTCTGATCATACCCCATCTCCTATGCTGAGATAATCTTATATATGTTTCCCTGCAATGTACTGTGTAATGGATGTGTCTGACCGTACAGGGACATGGTCTGATCATACCACATCTCCTGTGCTACGATAATCTTATATATGTGTCCCTGCTATGTACTGTGTAATGGCTGTGTCTGACCGTACAGGGACATGGTCTGATCATACCACATCTCCTGTGCTACGATAATCTTATATATGTGTCCCTGCTATGTACTGTGTAATGGCTGTGTCTAACCGTACAGGGACATGGTCTGATCATACCATGGCCCCTGGGCGAAAGAGGATGAAAAAGAGTATACAGACATTACAACCTGCAACTGCAGGTGATTCTTTGTGAGGTAAAACCTTTTTTTTCTTTGAGGTAAATCATTGTTTTTAAACAGGCAGGGAAATAGTTTACCTCACAGAAAGCAACAGCTGTGATCCCGTGCTGTAATGTCCTCATACTCTTTTGCTTCCTCCGCATTCCAGGAGATGTGGTAATGATAAGACCATGTCCCTGTACAGTTAGACGTGGCCATTACACAGTACATAGCAGGGACACATATATAAGATTATCTCAGCACAGGAGATGTGGTACGATCAGACCATGTCTCTGTACGGTCAGACACCGCCATAACACAGTATATAGCAGGGACCCATATATAAGATTATCTCAGCACAGGAGATGTGGTATGATCAGACCATGTCCCTGTACGGTCAGACACATCATTACACAGTACATAGCAGGGACACATATATAAGATTATCTCAGCACAGGAGATGTGGTATAATCAGACTATGTCCCTGTACAGTCAGACACATCCATTACACAGTACATAGCAGGGACACATATATATGATTATCTCAGCACAGGAGATGTGGTATGATCAGACCATGTCCCTGTACGGTCAGACATAGCCACTACACAGTACATAGCAGGGACACATATACAGTGATACCTCTGTTTTCGGCGACTTTGGATATCGTCGTTTTATGTTTTCGTTGATTTGTTTCAATGAACATCGTGTCTCGGGTTTCGTCGATGCCTCAGTTTTCGTCTGTTTTTGTCCGTACATCGCTGCTAATTTTGGCTTAAAAAATGTGTTTCCCCTTCCACAAAATAAAATGTGCACCCCTCTCTCCCCTCCCTGGCATCTTCCATACACCAAAATGAGCTTTTATAAAAAATAAAATATTACATTAAATGTTTTTTCTGTAAATTAGTGTTTCATATTCATTTCATAGTCATTTCTGAGTGATCCTAGCATTACCTGCTATCTTTATTCACTATACAAAAAATTTTTTTGTAGGTCTTTTTCAGTGTCCCAAACCAATTACGGTAGTTAATTTTACATTGTTTCCTATGGAAATCGTTGCCTCAGTTATCGTCCGTTTCGGTTTCATTGATAGTTTTTGGAAAAATTATTGACGATAACCGAGGTATCACTGTATAAGATTATCGTAGCATAGAAGATGTGGTATGGTCAGACACATCCATTACACAGTACATAGCAGGGGCACATATATAAGACTAGATGGTGGCCCGATTCTAACGCATCGGGTATTCTAGAATATATATGTAGTTTATTTATAAAGATTTAAAAATAATGCAATGAATACATAGGATTTTACCAATCAGCGACGCGGCTTCATTCAATATAGCTGCACGTGTGACACCTCACCAGCGATCAGTAAGGTACCGTCACACTTGGCGACGCTCCAGCGATCCCGACAAACGATGCGACCTGGTAGGGATCGCTGGAGCATCAGTACGTGGTCGCTGGTGAGATTGTCACACTGAGCGAGATCGCTAGCGCCGGTCGGGGCACTTCCGTTGCGAGCAGCCGAGAGATGACCGGCTAACACCAGTCATCTCCCTGCTGCGTCACCGCTGACCTCTGTGACAGGATCAGCAATCACACAGCGGGGGCCTGGTCGCTGCTGCATGTCACACTGAGCGAGATTGCTAGTGCCTGTCAGGGTACTTCTGCTGCGAGCAGCCGGGAAATAACCGGCTAACGCCAGTCATCTCCCGGCTGCATCGCCGCTGACCTCCGTGCGGCAGGAGATGACCCACAGCTAGCGGGTAGTGTGTGTGATTCAAATCCTGCACCAATTCTCGGCTGGACTGCTCCTGTCGCTGATTGGTCGCTGCTCTCAGCGCTCAGATTTCCGTTACAGATAGAAAGACAAACATGATAAGGCGATTATATAGTAGGATTATCTCAGCACAGGAGATGTGGTAGTATCAGACCATGTCCCTGTATGGTCAGACACATCCATTACACAGTACATAGCAAGGACACATATATAAGATTATCTCAGCACAGGAGATGTGGTAGTATCAGACCATGTCCCTGTACGGTCAGACACAACCATTACACAGTACATAGCAGGGACACATATATAAAATTATCTCAGCACAGGAGATGTGGTAGTATCAGACCATGTCCCTGTATGGTCAGACACATCCATTACACAGTACATAGCAAGGACACATATATAAGATTATCTCAGCACAGGAGATGTGGCATGATCAGACAATTTCCCTGTACGGTCAGACACATCCATTACACAGTACATAGCAGGAACACATATATGAGTATCTTGGCACAGGAGATGTGGTATGATCAGACCATGTCCCTGTATCGTCAGACACATCCATTACACAGTACAGTTGTGGCCAAACGTATTGACACCCCTGCAATTCTGTCAGATAATACTCAGTTTCTTCCTGAAAATGATTGCAATCACAAATTATTTGGTATTATTATCTTCATTTAATTTGTCTTCAATGAAAAAACACAAAAGAGAATGAAGCAAAAAGCAAAAAATTCATCATTTCACACAAAACTCCAAAAATGGGCCAGACAAAAGTATTGGCACCCTCAGCCTAATACTTGGTTGCACAACCTTTAGCCAAAATAACTGTGATCAACCGCTTCCGGTAACCATCAATGAGTTTCTTACAATGCTCTGCTGGAATTTTAGACCATTCTTCTTTGGTAAACTGCTCCAGGTCCCTGATATTTGACGGGTGCCTTCTCCAAACTTCCATTTTTACATCTCTCCACAGGTGTTCTACGGGATTCAGGTGTGGACTCATTGCTGGCCACCTTAGACGTCTCCAGTGCTTTCCCTCAAACCATTTTCTAGTGCTTTTTGAAGTGTGTTTTGGGTCATTGTCCTGCTCGAAGACCCATGACCTCTGAGGGAGACCCAGCTTTCTCACACTGGGCCCTACATTATGCTGCAAAATTTGTTGGTAGTCTTCAGACTTCATAATGCCATGCACACGGTCAAGCAGTCCAGTGCCAGAGGCAGCAAAACAACCTCAAAACATCAGGGAACCTCCGCCATGTTTGACTGTAGGGACCGTGTTCTTTTCTATGAATGCCTCTTTTTTTTCTCCTGTAAACTCTATGTTGATGCCTTTGCCCAAAAAGCTCTACTTTTGTCTCATCTGACCAGAGAACATTCTTCCAAAATGTTTTAGGCTTTCTCAGGTAAGATTTGGCAAACTCCAGCCTGGCTTTTTTTATGTCTCGGGGTAAGAAGTGGGGTCTTCCTCGGTCTCCTACCATACAGTCCCTTTTCATTCAGACGCCGACGGATAGTACGGGTTGACACTGTTGTACTCTCGGACTGCAGGGCAGCTTGAACTTGTTTGGATGTTAGTCGAGGTTCTTTATCCACCATCCACACAATCTTACGTTGAAATCTCTCATCAATTTTTCTTTTCCATCCACTTCTAGGGAGGTTAGCCACAGTGCCATGGGCTTTAAATGTCTTGATGACACTGCGCACGGTAGACACAGGAACATTCAGGTCTTTGGAGATGGACTTGTAGCCTTGAGATTGCTCATGCTTCCTCACAATTTGGTTTCTCAAGTCCTCAGACAGTTCTTTGGTCTTCTTTCTTTTCTCCATGCTCAACGTGGTACACACAAGGACACAGGACAGAGGTTGAGTCAACTTTAATCCATGTCAACTGGCTGCAAGTGTGATTTAGTTATTTCCAACACCTGTTAGGAGCCACAGGTAAGTTACAGGTGCTGTTAATTACACAAATTAGAGAAGGATCACATGATTTTTCTAACAGTGCCAATACTTTTGTCCACCCCCTTTTTTATGTTTGGTGTGGAACTATATCCAATTTGGCTTTAGGACAATTTTTTTGTGTTTTTTCATTGAAGACAAATTAAATGAAGATAATAATACCAAAGAATTTGTGATTGCAATCATTTTCAGGAAGAAACCGAGTATTATCTGCCAGAATTGCAGGGGTGTCAATACTTTTGGCCACAACTGTACATAGCAGGGACACATATATAAGATTATCTCAGCACAGGAGCAATTTTAAACACATACAATTGTCAAACTTATTACTACAAGATCTATTGATTAAAATGTACATTGTTTGTGTACAAACCCCTTTATTCCATATGTACCTTCAGAATTTTTTTTGAGTTTCATCCATTTTTGAATAAAACATTGTTAAGACTCAATGTATACCAGCTTCAGTGAAGAAAAGCAGGGTTCAGAATTAAAAAAGCGGCTGTAAGTCAGGCATTGCGTGGAGATAGCACTGAGGCAGTAGAAACTTTATTGGCGCTAAGCGTTTCTCGGACGGTCCTGTCCCCTTCCTCAGGTGCAAACCTGAACCTGGTCACATTGTACATGTTGTCTCACGTGTCTCCCAGAAATTGTTTCGAGCAGTGGCAGAACTTGAAGCTCACAGGCCCCGATGCAAAAGCTCCAATGGGCCCCAATTATTGCAAATCTTTAATAGTAATAGTCTTTTTCTATAGGCCAAAGGGACTTTTGGGGCCTCCTAGGCTCCAGGGTCCCGGGTACACTTGCAACCCCTGCATCTGTTGTAGTTACACCATTGGTTTGGAGGCAGCCACCGGTGTGCGGATTAGGATCACACTCTCCATGAGCGTTTGGAGCTTGCCTGACTTGCTGTCGCACAGTGACCGGAGGGGCCCTGGCTGCGCAGTGTCTCCCCCCAACATCTTTGGCATCTTGGAACACATCAATCTGTACAAGCTGAACACCGTGGCGGCATTAACACATATGGAGTCACATTGTGCTTTTCTTCAGCACGTCGCCTTTGCAGAACAATCTTAGGCGGTTGCATCTGACTATTTTTTGGGCCACACAACCACTCAAGGAGCGCCTTTTTTTAAAATGATACTTCATAGGGTAGAAAATGTATGAGAGAAAAAAACTGATGTAACTATAAAACCGCTTGGGTAAAACATAAAAAAATCAGTCGGTCTCTCTCGGACAGTGTGTAAATGTAGCCTCAGAGCTGGAAGCCTCATGCCCAGGACAGCGGCACATGGACACACAATTAGTGGAATGTATAGATTTTTTTTTTCTGTTTAATTCTGAATTCAAGTGTCTCTTTAACAAATTAGATGCATGTGGAGGTTCACTAGAGGCCCAATTAGATTAAAGGCTGAACTGAGAAAACGGCTCAGTGCATCAACGCTACAGCCAATTATAGCTGTGACATCTCCGCCATGGAGATACATGGGAACGTTGCCAAACACAAGTGAAATAGGATAGAAAGATTTACATCTATTTTCTACTATTGGCTGCCAAATACGATCACAGCTGCACTGTATGAATGAGGCCACTGAAGAGAACGCTCATTTCTGCCCGATTTGTCCAATGAGAAAGTCGTGAGCTTGTGACCGGTTAGGAGAACGTCTGGATGGGAGCAGAGAAACGGTCATGTATCTCAAGTTATATAATAACTGGCATATAAAAGAATGAAGTTTGGGATTGATGGTACTGTGATGGATGATTGTGGGGACCAGCAATATCAGTACGGGGATATTTACCACCCCTTAGCCCCATTACTAGGTAGAACAAGGTTTTCAGAAAACCTAACACATTCAATAGATTAGTTGTACTGGATTAGAAAAACAAGGCACTTCCAAAAACAGCTCCACGCCTATCCGAGATTGATAGTGAATATAGTCAGTTTCTCTGAGATTACACCAAAACGGCCCAGTACTACATCAGGCCTTCAAGTGATTGTGATGCCACAGAAAGAAAAAGCCCTACCCCGAACAGCTGTATTTCACAGTACATCCACATGGACTATAATGCCTGGACTGATGTGGGTCTCTGGAGCCAAATGTACCTCATATATGCCTGAGGATGTACGGTTAGATCAGGTCATAGGGACCATGAATAAGTCTGTCTGAACCCAGATTTTAATATTAAATAAAGTCATACTTACCTTAGTAATCCCCACCTCTCCGAATCTTGCCGGTACCTCGCCAGTTCTGCCTGACGAGCGACGGCTGCAGCCAATTAAAGGGAATCTGACAGCAGGTTTTTGCAATCTCTTCTGACAGCAATATAATGTAGGCAAAGAAACCCTGAATCCAACGATGTATCACATAGAATATGGTCTAAAGCTGTTCTGACTAGTGATGAGCATAGTAAGATCTTTAGGTTTGGACAGCTCTAACCGAATACTTTGAACTGTTTCAATACTTGTTACTAATCCAATGCAAGTCAATGGGGAACTCACTCAGATCCGAATACTGAAACATTTGAAATCATTCACTTAGAGCTATCCGAATCAAAGAATTTGTTCCAGCCATGTAGCATAGCTGAGATAGTTGCCCCCACCCACATAAGGCTCCTGCTTGATCTTTTAGTCCTGCAATGTTAATCACAGGGCAATAAAACCATTAGTTTAAGTATACAATTGCACAAAGCCTGATAGAAGAAGCACAGTTGCTTTTTGTTTTTTAACTCTTACTTCATGCGGTCCTCAGTACATAACAAAAATCTGACAGTTTCCCTTTAACTAAGAAGTGGTGGAAACAGAGCAGCAGAGTCTGTAAGAGGCGAATGATGTTTTATAACCTTGTAGGCCAGTGCTTCTCAGTGATGCCTCCAGTCGTTGGTGAGGCACACCGAAGGTTTTTAGGCTAACTTCACATTTGCATTCCCCTCCGCAGCGTTCTGCAGAGGGGATCCGCAATGTGACCGCAGCACCGCAAGCCCCTATCTTTATAATGGGTGCGCACGGTGCTGCACATGACCGTGCGCTCCCATTCACTGCAATATATGATTTGTACGCAGGCAGTTGCCTGCGCACAAATCACCCAGTCTCGTCCGCACCACGAACGCGACATGTTGCATTTCTGGTGCGGACGAGACTGGGTGATTTGTCCGCAGTCATCATGCATGCAAATCACATATTGCAGTGAATGGGAGCGCACGGTCATGCGCAGCACCGTGCGCTCCCATTATAAAGATAGGGGCTTGCAGTGCTGCGGTCACATTGCGGATCCCCTCCGCAGAATGCTGTGGAGGGGAACGCAAATGTGAAGCCAGCCTGATAGATGTGACTAGAAGCTGCTCACTTATTTCTATGGCTGCAGCAATCTCTGGTTTAGCAACATAATTAACTTTTTGTTTACCAATTTTAGTCTTATTCAGAGTTTATCTGGTAAACTAAACGGTAACATGAGCTTTATTTTTAACTAGCTGTAGTACCGGCTATGCCCAGGTTAATAAATAACTGCTGTTAGCTATAACAAAATAGAATTTGAATATGTCATATTAATGACCTGTAGGAAAATAGAAGCTGAACTGTGATTGATTGCTATAGGCGGCCTAATAAATCTCCAACCAACAGTAATCCCTCCCCCTGGCCGGGCAGTATATGTTACCTCACACATACACATAATAGACAGCTCATGTGACTGACATCTGCCTTAATTCCCTATATGGCACATGTGTTGCACATTGGCTGTTTTTAATCAGATGTTTATGTTTGGAAATTAAAGATAGCAGACGTATGAGGCGAGTTGTGTGAGGTGATTTGTGCACATCTGTGTCTGTGTGGTGTGTGTGTCCCTGGGGGTGTGTGTGTGTGTGTCCCTGTGGGGTGAGTGCATGTGTCCCTATAGGGTGTGTATGTGTATGTGTCCCTGTGGGGGAAGGGGGGTCTGTGTGGTGTGTGTCTCTGTTGTGTGTGTCCCTTGTGGGTGTGTGTGAGTGTGTCTCTGTGGGTGAGTGCATGTGTCCCTATAGGGTGTGTATGTGTGTGAGTTCCTGTGGGGGGGTCTGTGTGGTGTGTGTGTATCTGTGTTGTGTTGTCTCTTTGTGGTGTGTGTGTGTGTGTGTGTATGTCCCTGTGGGGTGAGTGCATGTGTCCCTATAGGGTGGCTAGTGTGTGTGTCCCTGTGGGGGGGTCTGTGTGGTGTGTGTGTCTGTGTTGTGCGTGTCTCTTTGTGGTGTGTGTATGCGTGTGTCCCTATGAGGTGAGTGCATGTGTCCCTATAGGGTGTGCATGTGTCCCTGTGGGGGGGGGGTCTGTGTGGGGTGTGTGTGTCTCTGTGTTGTGTGTGTCTCTTTGTGGTGTGTGTGTGTGTCCTGTGGGGTGAGTGCATGTGTCCCTATAGCGTGGCTATGTGTATGTGTCCCTGTGGGGGGGGTCTGTGTGTTGTGTGTGTCTCTTTGTGGTGTGTGTGTGTTTGTTCGGGTGCGTGGTGAGTATCCAATGTTGGGGCTGTACTTTAGCGACTATATACTTTCTGTTACTCTTTGTGTGCGTGTGGTGTGTATACATGTCCCCGTGCGTGGTGAATATCTCAAGTTGGGGCCCCACCTTAGTGACTATATGCTGGTATGTGCTGTTAGTCTTTGGTGCTATCATTAAGCCCCTCTCATTCACAACTGTCAACTGGTAACTGTCACTTTTTCCCCATTATGTAGATAGGGGCAAAATTGTTTGGTGAATTGGAATGCGTGGGGTTAAAATTTCACCTCACAACATAGCCTATGACGCTCTCGGGGTCCAGACATGTGACTGTGCAAAATTTTGTGGCTATAGCTGACAGCTGTCGATTTTCCTCCAACACTTTTCCATTCACTTTTTCCCCATTATGTGGATAGAGACTAAATTGTTTGGTGAACTGGAATGCGCAGGGTTAAAATTACGCCTCACAACATAGCCTATGACGCTCTCGGGGTCCAGACGTGTGACTGTGCAAAATTTTGTGGCTGTAGTTGCAACGGTGTAGATGCCAATCCCGGATATACACACACACACATTCAGCTTTATATATTAGATTTTGCCTTGGACTGCCACCTCAGATTGCAAAACCAAGCACTACCCTGGTCCGTCTGTCCAACTTCAGGACAGAAAGCTTGAAAAATCCTGATCTAGATGGTTTTAGGTTATAAAAAAAAGTTACTGGCTGATATATTCACTTCTTGGATTCAGCACAATGTCTTTATTGTTGGTGTACTCGTACAAATAAAGCGTGAGACACTAGCACAAATAAAGGCAAACAAAGCTGAGCATTATACCGAAGCGGTCATCATACTCGGCATGAATCCGACTCCGGCTGCCTGATTGGAGCAGGAAGGTTTTTTTCGGATGCCCTGCAATGTTTCAGAATACAGACTAAGGGCCGCTTTACACACACACAACTTCTGAACAGATCTCTGGTTGCAGTGAAATCATGGACACATTGTTCCATTTTGTGGCTGTGTACAAATGTAACAATGTGTCCATGATTTTACTGCAACCAGAGATCTGTTCAGAAGTTGGTCATAGATATGTGTGTGTAAAGTGGCCTTCAGAACTACGACTGTTCAAGTCAGACAATTGGAACAAAGGTGTGTTTCTTTTTCAGGTAGTTTCAAGCCCTTGTCTAATTAAGGAGATATTCAGACCTGGCAGATTTGGGGCTGTAATTACTGAGACTGAAAAGGAGTTCCAAGGTTTGAAATTGAGTTCTTTTGTTGACAAACATGAATTTCTGAGCGCTCCATTGAGATGAAAAGGACAGAAAAAAATTGGCAATAAGTCTAATTTTACTTAATCGTAAAATGTTTTCTACAATCAAATCTTTGGCAAAGTATCTCATGCTTAATTGTTCTGATCTCCACCAAATTTCCTTACCATGTACAGAATGTATGTCATGGCATACCTTCCACTAAAATGAGAATTATTTATAACCTAGAAGGGCGGTGATGTCACAACGCGGGCGGCTCTGTGGCACCAGCAGTCTCTCTCCCCTCTGCGCGCTCTCTCTCTCTCCTTGGTGTACAAAGTTGAAGGCAGCGTGGATCGGCACGCGCACTTACGTGGCCATCTTTGTATACCCGTGTGTCCAAAGATGGTTGCCACATGGGTAAGTGAGCATGCCAGGTCATACCGCTGCCATCTTTGTATACACGTGTCCAAAGATGGCGGTCTCCTGAGTAAGTGGGTATGCGCATGTGCTCTTACTCAGGCGGCACTGATGTCCGGCGTCTGTTGGGGGTGTCAGAAGAGGACCGTGTGGCACCGCTGGTTGTACTACGCAATGTGCCAGTACTGCTAGTGGGTGCCATATTTGCAATCCATCACTTGAGTGTGCAAATACAGCTGAGGCCGCAGGCGTGTGATAGGAGGAGACCTGACATTGGAAGTGAGATGGGACAGCGTGATTATGCAAGTAGATTAACTTTGGATCACGCAAGAGACCCATTTCTGTCTATATAATTACAATCTTTTGATCTGCTTCAATCTTTTGAACGATATCGCTTAAGCGATCCGGAATTTTGATCGCTTAAGCGATATCATTGTGCATGTTGCGTGTAACCGAGCGATCTGTCAATGAAAAATCGCTTGATTATTTGGTGGAAGATTTGTGAGCAGGACCTCAAATCAAGCGATAATCCGTTGAGCGATCTGTAGCATCGTGGTGTGTGACACTGCGATGAACGATCTCCCAGCGGCACGGCCTATGCTGGGAGCTCGTATCCATGGTGAACATCGGGTTACTAAGCGCCGCGCGGCGCCTAGTAACCCGATGTGTATCATGGTTACCAGCATTCTTGTTGGTCCACATCGCTGGTGAGCCTGCCTGTGTGACAGCTCACCAGCGATGTGAACGATGTTGCTAGCGATCGCGCGTGCATGTAATTGCTAACAACATCATTCAACAAATTGAAGCATGTGACATGGCCTTAAGGCTGTTTTCACAAATTCACATCTTACTGCCTGGATTCACAGACTGGCCCGAAACTAGACAGTCTTATGCCCCCTTGACCCCTGAAATTAAACCTTCACATGCAAACAAATGGATCAAACGGGAATGATGCAAATAAGAGATTAACCCCTTCATGCCATGGCCATTCCCTCCCCCCATTTCCAAGCATAACTTTATTTTTTGCATCAATATAGACATATGAGGGCTTGTTTCTTAGCAGGGCGAATTGTACTTTTCAATGACAATTGATTTCACCATATAGTGTTACTGGAAAATGGGGAAAAAAAATTAAGCACAGTTAAATTGCATAACAAAGAGAGTGCAGTTCCACAATTAAAAAAGAAAAAAACAATGGCCCTATAGTCTGTGAGCCCTTGTGGACAGGATCTCTGCCCTAATGTACCTGTGGGATTTGTTCGTCGTTATTTCTGTTCTCGTCCTTGCTCTGCCCTTATGGTGGGTTTACACACACCAATTTATCTGTTCAATATCTGAACCAATCTCTGGTTGCAGTGAAATCATGGATACATTGCTCCATTTTGTGGCTGTGTACAACATGAAGCAATGTATCCATGATTTCACTGCAACCAGAGATTGGTTCAGATATTGAACAGATAAATTGGTGTGTGTAAACCCACCATTATACATGTAAAGCGCCATGGAACCAATGGTGCTATATAAAGTAATAATAATGATTATAATAATAATGTTCACTACATGGTAAAATTGACCAAGCAGTATGATTCTCCAGGTCAGTATGATTACAGAGATACCAAACATGTATACCATATTCCTTTTCTTTAATTAGTGAAAAAAAATATTCAGGTTTGTGGGGAAAGGGGAAAAAAAAAGTCATTTTTTTGAGAATCAGATCATTTTCATCTTTCAGGGATGTAGGCCTAAGTGATGGCTTATTTTTTGCGCCCTGAGCTGACATTACGACACCTTTTTGGTAGATACCATACAATGTTTTTATTGCCTCTCATTGGATTTTGTTGCAGCATCCAAATAAAACACTGAATTCTGGAGTTTTTTTTCTTTACGCACTTTACCATTTAATATTTTGATTTACCGAACATTTCTGAGATTCTATATATGTAGCCATGGCCGAATGTGTTGGTATCCTTCAATTTGTCCCAGGAATTTAAGTATTTCTCCATGAAAATTAGTGCAATTACACAATATTTGTTACGCGTTTATTTCCTTTGTGTGTAGAGGAAACCCCTAAAAAAAACTTCTTAAATGAAAATAGGCAAATTGGACAAAATTTCACATAAAAACCATAAAAAATGGCCTGCACAAAATTGTTAACATCTCTCCAAATTCGTGGGTACACAACTTTGTTTCAAGCCTGTGATGCTTGTTCACACTCACCTGTGGCTAGTAACAGGTGTGGGCAATATGAAAATCACATCTGAAACCAGATAAAAAGGGGAGAAGTTGACTCAATCTTTGTATTGTGTGTGCCACATAAGCATGTAGAACAAAAAGAGATCTGTCTGAGGACTTGAGAACCAAACGTTTTGAAACAATCGCAAGGTTACAAGTCCATCTCCAGAGATCTTGATGTTCCTTTGACCCGATGCACAACAATCAAAACGTTACAACCCATGGCATTGTAGCTAATCTCTCTGGACATGGACAACAGAGAAAATCTGATGAGAGTTGCAACGCAGGATAGTCCGGATAATGGATAAGGAGCTAATATCAAGTTCCAAAGAAATACAAGCCATCCTGCAGGCTCAGCACTAAAAAAAAGTGTTAGCACAAACTATCCATCGACATTTTAATGAAATCCACACAAACATAAAAAGTCAAGACTGCAGTTTGCCAAAATGTACATGAATAGGGCACAATCCTTTTTGTGGACAGATGAGACCAAGATAGAGCTTTTTGGTGAAGCACACTATTCTACTGTTTACCGAAAACAAAATGAGGCCTACAAAGGAAAGAACATAGTACCTACAGTCAAATATGGTGGAGGTTCAAAGATGTTTTGGGGTTGTTTTGTTGCCTCTGGCACTAGGTGCCTTGATTGTGTACAAGAAATCATGAAATCTGAAGATTACCAAAGGTTTTGGTGTCAAAATGTAGTGCTCAGTGTCAGAAAGCTGGGTATGTGTCCAAGGGGTCACCTTTATTTTTTGCCTTTTTATTGTATTTCCTTCTTTGATTCTATGTTTATTGTATGTAACTACTGTTCTGTATTACCTACCATTCTGTATTGTATATTTTTCTTATACGTACCATTGTACTGTAAAGCGCTGTGGAATATGTTGGCGCTATACAAATAAAAGTTTTCTTATTATTCTTATAAGGGAATGGGTCTTCCAGCATCACAATGACCCCAAACATACTTCAATAAGCCCCCAGAAATACATAGAAACAAAGCACTGGAAAGTTCTGAAGTGGCAGCAATGAGTCCAGATCTAAATCCCATTGAACACCTGTATAGAGATCCTAAAATTACTGTTGGGAGAAGACGCCTTTAAATATGAGAGACCTGGAGCAGTTTATAAAGAAGAGTCCAAAATTCCAGTTGAGATGTGTAATAAGGTTGGTGATGGTTATAGGAAGCGATTGAGTACAGTTATTTATTCCAATGGGTGTGCAACCAAATATTAAGTAGAGGGTGGTTTTGTGTAAAAATATGTCCAATTTACCTCTTTTTTTCTGTGTTGTTCCAATGCACACAAAGGAAATAAACATGTATAACAAAACATGTAATTGCAATCATGGGAAAAAACAGGGATTTTTGTGTACGCACCGTAAAATCCTTTTCTCCTAGCTCATCATTGGGGGACACAGGACCATGGATGTATGCTTTTCTGCCACTAGGAGGCGACACTAAGTAGAGATTAAAATTGAGCCCTACTTCTTGCAGTATACACCCATACGCAGGCGTAGATTTTCAGTTTAGCACTAAAGCAGTAGGAGAGCTGGTAATAAGGTACGAATGGTGTAGGGTACAATACTGTACCCATTAGGTACGTGTAGCCTATGGCGGTGTACTGTGAATATGGATACATTAGAGGGTGGGTGCTGTGTCCCCCAATGATGAGCTAGGAGAAAAGGATTTTACGGTGAGTACGCAAAAATCCATGTTTCTCCTTCGCATCATTGGGGGACACAGGACCACATGGGACGTCCTAAAGCAGTCCCTGGGTGGGAATTCATGAATGGTGGTCGAGCATCATGCGCTAGCTGCTTACAGATGCGTGACCGCTGCCTGCAAGATCTTTCTACCTAGGCTTGCATCTGTAGAGGCCTGGGTGTGGATGTTGTAGTGTTTGGTGAAGGTACAGTTGTGGCCAAAAGTATTGACACCTCTGCAATTCTGTCAGATAATACTCAGTTTCTTCCTGAAAATGATTGCAATCACAAATTCTTTGGTATTATTATCTTCATTTAATTTGTCTTCAATGAAAAAAAAACAAAAAGAATTGTCCTAAAGCCAAATTGGATATAATTCCACACCAAACATAAAAAAGGTGTGGACAAAAGTATTGGCACTGTTAGAAAAATCATGTGATGCTTCTTTAATTTGTGTAATTAACAGCACCTGTAACTTACCTGTGGCACCTAACAGGTGTTGGCAATAACTAAATCACACTTGCAGCCAGTTGACATGGATTAAAGTTGACTCAACCTCTGTCCTGTGTCCTTGTGTGTACCACATTGAGCATGGAGAAAAGAAAGAAGACCAAAGAACTGTCTGAGGACTTGAGAAACCAAATTGTGAGGAATCATGAGCAATCTCAAGGCTACAAGTCCATCTCCAAAGACCTGAATGTTCCTGAGTATTATCTGACAGAATTGCAGGGGTGTCAATACTTTTGGCCACAACTGTAGGTAGGGGGGCCGACAGGATAAGGCGGCCAGCTCGGACACGTGCCTAATTAATGTGATAGAGACGAAGAAGGCGACCTTGTACGAGAGATGGGCTAGAGGGACCTCTTTCAGGGGTTCGAACGGCGTGTCTTGGAGTACATCAAGAACTAGGTTTAAGTCCCAGACAGCCACAGGCATCCTGTAGGGGGGTCGTGTGTGGGAGACTCCTTGGATGAATATTTTGACCTGTGATTTGGAAGCAATCCTGCGTTGGAGAAGGACACTTAAGGCCGAAATTTGGCATTTGATGGAGTTCAGTGCTAGGCCCGCGTTGAGGCCATTCTGGAGGAACTCTAGGATCGAGGGGATGGAGAAAAGGAGTGGGTTACAGTCTTCGCACCACTTAAAGTAGGCTTTCCAGGTGCAGTAGTAGATGCATGAGGATGTTGGTTTTCGGGCATTGACCATGGTGGTTATGACCTCTGGTGTAAACCCTGCTTGGGTCAGGATCCAGGATTCAATCGCCATGCCGTTAAAGACAGGGCTCCCGAGTTCTGGTGGTAGAAGGGGCCCTGGGATAGGAGGTCTGGCCTGTTTGGGAGTGGCCAGGGCACATCAGTGAGTAGCTGTACGAGCTCTGCGTACCATGGCCGCCGTGGTCAGTCCGGGGTGATGAGGATTACCTACACCCTTTCTAATTACTTAAGGGATTAGAGGGAGTGGCGGGAAGATGTACGAGAGTTGGAATTGGCACCAAGGTAGGGCTAGGGAGTCCACTCCTAGGGCCAGTGGGTCCCGGGATCTGGCCACAAATGCTGGGACTTTTGCATTCATTCTTGACGCCATGAGGTCCACGTCGGGAGTTCCCCAGTGTCGGCAGATTTGGTGGAAGACTTCCGGGAGTAGGGACCGTTCCCCTGAGGCCAGTCCCTGGCAGCTTAAGAAGTCCGCTGCCGAGTTGTCCACCCCCGGGGTGTGGACTGCTGATATGATTGACCGGGTTCTTTTGGTCCACTGTAGGATGTGTTCTACCTCGTGCATTGCTGATTTGCTGCGTGTGCCGCCCTGATGATTGATGTATGCAACCGCCGTGGCGTTGTCTGATTGAATGCGGATGGGGCGTCCAGCCAGGAAGTGATGGAAGTGTTGTAGTGCTAGTCGGATTGCTCGCAGTTCTAGTATGTTGATTGGGAGGA